>OU893341.1:18807915-20063823 GCA_918026875.4 Diatraea saccharalis | reverse complement strand
ACTTTTGACACCATCCTTCACTGATATATTTATTACTAGGTTTCGAACGATACTTTCGAAACTGAGTCGGTATCGATTCTTTCAAAAGCGATACTCGATAGTGAGTACTCGATACTACAGCATGGTAAGTACTCATAAAAATTTTCGGTATCGAGTATTGCTTGATACGGCTTATTTACAGTTACCATCTGTGGTTGCCATTTGGCTTCTATGCCTAAATTTAAAAAATCTTTGGAAGTATTTTTATTACTCTGGCCTCAATACAATATACTTAATAATATAAGTTTCTTCAATCGTATACATTATATAAAATATACTTTTAAGAAAAAGCTCTAGAATTACATTAACGTTTGAATAAAAATAAAAACAATAATAATATTTCAGAAAAATCCGTAAATAACCATTAACTTACAAAGTATTTGTATTGAAATATCTAAACTTTGCAAATTTCTTTCGAAATGACTGTCTTTGGTCCATTCGTTTCTTGCAGTTATCAACTTTTGGTTAACATCAACATCTAGTGAGATGCTTTTTTGTGCTTTCTTTTTTTCCTAAAATACTTCATTATTTTTATCGAAAACAGAACAGATTCTAATGAAATATATCGACAGTGTGTTTATTTATAATATATCATACAATCATTCATAATAATTTGCAGAAAAGTGTCAAAATTATATTATTCTATGCTATTATTTCAGTTATGGCTGTATGGACGACATCCCTTTGTATTCTATAATAATAAAAACATAATTTCAAAAACTTGTGCAACGGATTTTCGTAGGTTTTGTATAAGTATTTGTTTTCTTTTGATGAAATTGTGTTTTTATTGGGGTACGAGTTTAAAACATATACATTTTTTGCTAATGAGTGGAATAAATTAAAATTATGAGTGGAAATACAGAGTCAACGGCAAATAGCTTCAAATTTGCCCCTATGCCGATATCTGCACTACTAGCCAACTTGGTGCCTCTTCAGAAATCATCGGACAGTCCTGACACCAGTTTTACCTCCGGAGAAGAAAGCGACAATTCATTTAGTGAAACTGTTGCAACTGTTGCAAAGAAACCATCGCCTCGAAAAACAAACAATGGGTTTCGTACACCTAATGCTCGTGTGACAGAAGTCAACAAGGATATCAAGGGTTACGCTTCAGAGAGAAAAGTGACGAATAAAGATCATGACAAGGAAAATTTTAAAAAAGATTTAGCGTTTAATCTATCGTGTCCCATTAAAGATAGTAACATAATTCACAATGCTCAGTCAAACTCACAGAAAAATGTTACATCATCTGTACAATCTACCTCAGAAGTTAAAAACCGTGGTGTGCTTATGCCACATAATGCTATCAACAGGATCCATCAAAATAAACATGGTTCTGTGCATAAAAAGACTCCTGAAATGTCTAAAATGCCCATTAGTAGTCAAAAAAAGTCTGCAACTCCTAAAATAAAGTCTGGTATTAGAAAATTTACACCTTCTTCTGCTAAAAAAAGTCAAAAGAAAACTCCACAGAAAGTTTTAACTCAAAATCGAGACAAGGTGAGATGTGAGCTATTTACTCAGAACTCAAAAGAAGAAGCACCATGCCCTGTACCACGAGTGGAGATAGCATCTACTCCAGCACCTGTACCAGAGACACCAGTTAATAGGAAAGCGATGCCTGCTTCATATGTGGCTACACCATCTTACCCACAAGGTGCTGTTGGTAATAATTCCAAGATACTTTTTAAGACTACTAGCATAAAGGATAAGAAATATTTGTTTATAAAAAAATTAGGAACTGGAGGATCCAGTGAAGTGTACAAAGTAAGTTGGGTATTTATGTTTAATTCTTTATATATTCACTAACTTTTCACTGATTGCTTTGCTTATGCAGTTTTCCTGATTTTGCAAAATTTTTCATTGTTTCTCCACTCATATTAGTCATAGCATGATGTTATATTGCTTATAGTCTTTTTCAATAAATGAATTTAATTCAACAAAAAAACAATTAAATAAGAACCAGTACTTCCTGAAAGTAGCACTTTCAAACAAATAAACTGTTCAGTTTTATAACATTACATTTGTATAGATTCACCTAAAATCACTACTCTACTTATTGCTTTCATAAGCTGACCTATAAAACCTAAAATATATCAAACGGATAAAGATTTAGAATGTACTAATATTTGTATTATTCATTACTTAAAACAATTTTATAGGTTTTAGAAGTTGGCACATCTTGTGAATATGCTGTCAAGTGTGTCTACCTGGCAACTGACCAAGAGCTGGCTCAGGGCTACATCAATGAAGTGAGACTACTGCGAGAGTTACAAAATTCTGACAGAGTAATCAGGCTATATGACTAGTAAGCATCAAATTTTCAATATTTAGTGAACAATCTATTAAAAAGTTGCTAAAATAACTAAATAAAAATATACTTTTTGCTAAACAACCAAACAACCATGGGTATACTGACAGGGTATTTTAAAATCACATTAATTTTATATGCACTAAATATGTATGTGAAGAGATTCTGTCAGTAAAATTTACCATTGGTAATAATTTGTAATAAAAGCACAAAATTTGTAATATTCATGTAAAAAAAAATATACAAAAATATATAGTAAATAATTGGTGATTATGAATCTTTTTATTCATTGCATCACGTTTTTAAATCTTAATACCTTATAATAAAAATGCATCTATATGTATATACAGTGAGTATGATCGCGCTAACCAATTCCTGCGTCTGGTGCTGGAGGTGGGAGAGACAGACCTGTCGTCGTTCCTGCGCGCACGCGGCGCCGGCCTACCGCCTGCGCTCGTGCTGCACTACTGGGAGGAGATGCTGCACGCCGTCCACTACATACATCAACATGGTAATGGATTGTTCATAATCTATTACCATAACCTTTTGACAATCCATCTACCAATGTTAATGTCATAGTCTAAAGAGCTTGTGACAAAAATGTGGAAGAGCTTTCTAAGGCGCTAGCTATTTTAGTATGTAGAAGTACTAAGAGTAAACATCACTCAGTACCCAGTTTGAAGATCAGGCGCTGGAATACCTGATGGGTGATGGCTCAAAACAAACTTCTAGCAATTACTGAATATGTTTGTTCAGTTAGTCTTTTTTGTCATCTCTAGTTATGATTCTTAATCTGTTTATATAAATCCTTTTAACTTTATATTATTTATATAAAAAGAGCTACTCTTAAAGTATTGCTTAAAGTGTCCCTCCATCCATGTGGGCAGGAGTGATTCATGCGGATTTGAAGCCAGCCAACTTTCTGCTGGTGTGTGGGCGGCTGAAGCTGATCGACTTCGGTATCGCGTCGAGCATCAGCAGCGACGCGACAAGCGTGGTGCGGTCGCAGGCCACCGGCACGTACTCTTACATCAGCCCCGAGGCGCTCATGGGCGGTGCCGGCGGGTATGGCGTCTCCGCCGCTGATGGCAACGCACCTATCAAGGTACGATTTGATCAACAGTCAACAGTATCAACTGATCTCTTATATATATCGAGTAGCTCGGTGGCGTAGTGGATAAGCGCCGCGGCCCGCGATCGTTGTCGTTAAGCAACTTTCGCAAGGGTCGGTCACGAGATGGGTGACCAAATAATTATTATCTCGAGCTACTCTGTGCTTCGGAAGGCACGTTAAGCCGTTGGTCTATGCTGCATTTGCAGTCGTTAATACCCTCCAATCCGCATTGGGCCAGCGTGGAGGGTCATGGCCCATCCTCCTTAACCATCCATAAGGAAGGCCTGAGCCCTGCAGCGGGGACGTAAAAGGGGCTGATGATATATCATGTGACTTAGGTACACAAAACAGACTTCAGGGGTTTTGAGGAATTAATATAAATGAGTAGTGCTGATGGCATATTTAACAGATGTGTGACATAATATGATGATATAAGATTTTTGCTGATTCTACTCATTAGTGTGCAGGTAGAGCATAAGTACGTTTTCGTACAAACAAAAATCTACTCCATTCTTTGCTTCCGTATTGATTTATTTAATAGATGTAATCAGTAGCTATCATTCTGCCTATATTTACCAAGATTTGACTTCGTGGCGTGATAGACAGCTGTGATTTTGTTTTCCCTTTGTGTACAGGCTGTAGGTATATAATGTTATGGAATTTTTAGATTTCGTTCCGTTCGGACGTGTGGTCGCTGGGCTGCATCCTGTACAGTATGGTGTACGGGCGCACTCCGTTCGGTCACATTCCGAACCTCGCCAAGCTTGCCGCCATACTCGACCCCAACCACAAGATCGATTATCCGCCCGTCGAGCGTTAGTATTATATAATTTTCTATACAAAATAAACTAAAAGTCTTTTCTTAGTCTCGATCTTTCGTCTTTGCTGGTCAAATAAATATGAAAACGAAAAAATGCTTTATTCATTGTGAGCAATTTTATTTATAGATAGAATCATCTTGAGAAATACATAAATACTACTTTGTTACAATGTTCACATAATATCTACAATAATTTTGAAACATTAATATAGAAATTAGCTGGAAGAACTAAAACTTAACTTTCTTACGACGTCGGTTACAAAGCTTCAGTAGCATTAACAAAAGTTTATTTCTTTAACTTGATTATTTATTAAATCTAGTCTAGTTTATCCAGCGGGTGCGCTATTATCGTATGCGATATAGTCCTTATATTGATATCCTTATATTGTCCGTATCAGACCTCCCGCCGGCGCTGCTGTCGGCGCTGCAGTGGTGCCTGACGTACAACGCGCGCGCGCGGCCGTCGGTGAGCGAGCTGCTGGCGCTGCCGTACCTGCGGCCCGCGCGCCAGCCGCTGCCGCCCGCGCTGCTGCACAAGCTGCGCCCGCTGCTGCCCGCGCACGACTACCAGCTGCTGCAGCGCGCGCAGATATAGTCGCTGTGTGAGTTTCCACACCGCAATATCATAGACAACGCACTTTCGAATCGACAGGCGTTGCATGTTTGACTATGACCCATAATTATTCAGACTAGTTTTTTTATCACTCCAAAGTATAAAAAAATTCTTCGCCTTCCGTCGCTTTCTCTGTCCCTATATTCTTAATCCCTATTGTGCTTAAATCTTTAAAACTACGCAACGGATTTTGATGCGATTTTTTTTTCATAGATAGGACGATTCAAAAGGAAGGTTTTTATACAAGACCACGTGGGCGAAGCCGCTGGTGGAAAGCTAGTACTGTAACGGTAACGGTATTTTGTCATAAAAAGAAAGTAGAGTGTTATAATACTTTATAGTTACCGAGACTGTAATTCCACTTCCTGGTACCCTAAAATGATCAATATTAAAGTTTCGATGTGCCATATATTCATGCTAAATGAAGAGTGGGCTTCTTTAAATGCTATAGTTTACAAGATAGATTGTGGCGCTGCTGAATAGACTTTAGCCTAACAGTTCTACATCATTTCTTAATTATTTCAGTATTTACTTAGTCGTGTGAAAGTCGAAAATTAGTATTAATAAATGATATTGAATTTGAATATATCGCCGCTATGCCCCAGTTTGATAAATATGGGGTTAAATGATGAACGGGGACGTTTTTTAGGATTCATTATAACTACGGAGTTCTAGCTGTCGCTCTACCAGACTGATGTCAGTCCAGCGGCTAAGTCTAACTAAGTCTTGTTTATCTCTGATACTACGTAATTGCTTAGTTACGTAGTTTGTCCCTATTTCTGATAAAAAGGGGCCTGATGAATCAAGATTATTTCAAAATCGATGAGAGTGGCACTGCCAGAATTCTATAACGCCTGCAATTTTAAAATACTTAATATTTGTCTTGTTGTATTAGGTTTGAAACCCTGGAGGTGTTGGTTTGCCAGCGATGATTCGCGCACAAGACTGAAGAAGGCAATCGAGCGTTTCTATCGCGTACGTAAAACGTACGAGGCAGTAATATTTATAAATTGTAAATATCCGTGTAGAATAGCAGTAACTAATGAACATATTGTAGAAATAGATTATAAAAAAATATTTATGAATTATTGACCGACTAAATAGTATAATACTTTTGTTTTTACTTTCGAAGAGTATTAATTTGTATAGCACGGTCGTCAAACAGAAACAACAACAGCATGATATCTCTTTCACACTTGCGCCAACATATCGCTATTGCGCTCGCACAGATGCATCTACCGAATTTTGTCATAATAAAGGAAAACTAACACGTTCACGATACCCATCAGTAGCCATAAAGGTCAACATATGTCTGTTCGGCGACCGTACTATGATGACTTATAATAATATTGGTTGTATTTTAATGATATACTAACACCCGGTTTCGGTATTGAGAATTGGAAGTTGAGCACGTCTCAAATCATGCTTAAGCCATTTTAAACTTCAATTAAACAGGTTTTCATTACTGATTTATATTTTTGTTATGAGTTGATTTGATAAAACTAGGACTTGTTGCCAAATGAAACATAAAAAACTTAAGTTACTAAGAATAATCAGTTGAGATTTATGCTTTTCTCAATTCAGAAATCGGCCGTCAATCTGAATTCCAACTTTGTGTAAGTAAATAGTGAGACATGAATTGGTTCTATGAAAAATAAATATTGAATATTTTAGATTAACTTTTATCACAAAATTAAAAGTGACAGTGTAAATAGAAATAATAAATTAATGTAAATTAACAAATATGTAACTTAAAATATAAAACTGTACGAAAATACCTGTTAAGTCTGCAATGTCAATCTATTATAATGTAGGTAGAGAATATATAGATATTCTTGTTAATCTTGAATGTTTCTTTTTAGTAACTACTATAGTAACAACTAAGCCCATCACATGAATTTGTGTTTAGTCGAAAACGTGTCAGGCTTAACATATATTTTGGTAACATCCGTACATCTAAATAAATAAATATATTGTAATGAAGCTATAAATAATTGGTTATGAATAATCAATATGAGTTTTAATTTAAACACCAAATAGGAATAAATACTTTATTGCAATCATAAATAGGTATACAAAAAATAAATAGAATTTTAAGTTATAAACTTTAATTTTGTTTTTAAAATTATCTATCGATTGTTACAAGTTAACATACCATAAATTCTTTTACTTTTATCAAGCACAAAAAGTGTTGAAATGCAAATAGAATTTGAATTGTGAAACAGTGAATCGCTTTAAAAGCATTAAATTAAGGGAGCTTCTTATCTCTCTGCTGTATTCAGAGAAAAGGAATTCTAACCCTTCTGTACACTTACATACGTAAATCAGGGTCTGACTACAAAATGTAGTGAAATTCGAACAATTAAAAAGGAGGCTGTTACGCTTCTATATTGAAGTCGCAACTAGCGCCATTCGACAGCAAACAGCACAGCTTAAAACTATAAAGTAAAATGCGATATTTATTCAAGTTTCAGTCAATCAATAATAAAATTGGAAAATGTGCAGAAAGAAGCAAACGCGAAAGCATTGAAATAAGCAAATGCTAATTCCTCGCGCGGCATGTGTGAACACTCCCTTCTTTGTCAAAGTACGAAGGACATTAATGTAACGGAGATCTCTATAAGTCATTACAAGGCAATAGCATAAGTATGCTTGCGCATATTAGTTTACAGTGAATGAAGAGAGAGGTTGAGACGAGAAACGAATTGAAAGACTTGAGTGTTTTGTTTTAGTTTAATTGCGTTAGGGCGGTAGTACACAGCGCGCGATTGTGCTTATGATTTAATTCTGGAACAGAGTGCGCGTAAAGTCGATGTAGTCGAGCGCGTTGGGTATGGGACGCTCCGTCTTCGGTTCTACGTAAGGTTTCATGCGCGCCACGCAGTAGTCCGCCATCTCCTTCGTTAGATTCTGTAGATAATATATATTATTAGATAATATGCCATGTGTAATAGTAATTAACTACTTCCAAATAAAATTAAATGGGGCACTTCGATAATAACGACTGTAAAGCGCAACTCGGGATGGCAAAAATAATCTACAGTAATGGTCGTTAAAGTTAACTGGGCTTAAAGACTTCGAACCAAATTCAAATATTGAGATTGTTTTAGAGAAAAAGATGTATATCGTTGAGCTCTGATTACAATCAATACATCTTCCAACATTTCGAGATCCACTCAAAATACCTACATTGATCGATCTGAATGTCTAAAGAAGTGACAACTGTTCAAACATGAAATTGTTTCATGTTCAGGATAAATTATAGCATTTTAAGTGTTGATATTAGGATGATATTAATACATATATTACCCGTGTACCACAGTAGTGAAGGTTACGTACCGCGTATAGCTCGTCCTTGGTGACGTATGCGCGGTCCTGGTGGGCGGTGATGGCGCGGAAGGCGTTCTCTATCTCCTCGGAGGAGTGCACGTTCTCCGTCTCCTTGCTGATCATGAACGCCATGTACTCCTGCAGCGACACCTGCCCGTCGCGGTTAGGGTCCACCACGTCTGTAAAATTATAATGTTTATATTACAATTGTTATAACCAGAGGTGGGAATTAGGTAGAGTTATTTATGTACTTGCATCGAAATGTTGATATTAATGTGGACCTTCCCGGGATTTCTTTATTTCTTCTTTCTTTATTTATTTCTTTCATTGGTGTAAGTTTGGCAACGTCGTGCGTGCAGTAGTTTAAATTGTGTAAAAGTAAATAACTTTTTATTTAAAAAATCACAGGATTTTATCCGCTCTTTAAAATTAATCTCGGGATTTGAGGCATATCCACTATACTCTTTCGCTGTATGAAATCAGTGTAAGTACATGAATAACTCTACCTAATTCCGACCACTGGTTATAACGAGACATCGCAGATATAATTATGGTTGTTTTGGATTGAACGTAAGGTGTTGTAACATTATTTTTTGTCGTTTACAGATCATAATTATTTAAATTTATATAGAGTACATAAACTAATTACAAGCAGACATTGCTTCCATCAATGTAATGTTTTGAATTAATTAATTATCACATTTCTTATTAAGCGAATCATAAAAAAATATCCATTTGGTTGTAATAGCATTTGAGGATTCGTTATAGACGAAGGACAGCAGCGTGATGTTATATTTGATAGTTTACAAATAAACACTGACAATTAATAATTATTTCACAAATGCAAACATTATACTGACTGAGTATAGCTTCAAACTCCGGGTCAGGCTGTCCCTCCTCGACCATGGGCAGATCGTAACCGAGCGCGCGCAGACATGACTTGAACTCGTGGTGGTTCAGACGTCCAGACCTGTCCTTGTCGAAGTGCTTGAACATCATCGAGAACTCCTTCAGAGCATCCTCGCTTACACCTGAGTAATGTCAGAACAAAATATATAAATGAAGAATTATTAAGCAATACGTTTGATAGATTTTAGATAAGTATTATTTAGATTCAGTTACAGCATTCAAACTGTAGAATATTATTCAATTATATTTATGATATTATAATCCATTTACGATTACAAATTAAATTGTGATGGTCGAGAGTGCTGCGGTAGTGTAGTAAGATTTAAGCGTTACCGGAGTGGTTGCGGGCCTGTATCTGCTGCTCGAGGTTATGCTGCATGCGCATGGACAGCTGGTCGAGCTGATCCCACTGCTGGGCGAGGCCCACGGTGCTGTGCTCCGTGTAGCGATTGTCCAGGATCAGGTGCTCCTCCAGCGCCGCCCCTGTAACAAGATGTAGTTACTACATGTCTGATAATTAGACCTTAATGCTTCTTTAGTTACAAAGATTCAGAGGTTAATACCTCCGATCCGATATAATTAACAATGTCCAGTGACTTATGACGCACCCAGTTCCTCCAGTCGTCGTAGGTCGGCACGTCTCGCGCGCACCTCCCCGGCGCGTGCCCGTAGAGTCGCCAGCTGCTGCTCCAGGGAACCGGTGCCCTCCATCATTGATGTACTGTAACCACACACTTGCTGTCATAATTAATATCACTATGTACACTTATCAAAGGTAAACAAACATTTTAAGACGAAATATACGTAGCGGTGTCAATTTCTCCGAAATGTTAATCTTAAAAATTTTAAGACAATCTTACTAATTATGTTTTAGACTTTCTGCACAGGTAATGAGAAAATCTACTGCTGTTACACATAAATAAAAAAATGTTTTGACCTAGTTTCGAAATGTTTTAGAAAAATCGCATATGTTTTACTGAAAATCTGTCAACAAAGCTTTTTTCGAGTATGTAAAGCTAGGTACGTAGTACTTTTTCAGCTAGCAGATAAAAGCGGAATGTTGAGAGCCAACTGATTTGATAAATTAGATTCATATCTAGCAGTTTAGGGGTACGTTTTCATTTGGTTCATCAATCATAATCAATAACCTCATTACAACATCAACTTTGAATAACAGTATCACAACAAATTTAAAAAAAATCATAGATTTAATAAAATAAATTAGTAGAATTAAAATGAATCAACATGTCAGTAATCTATTTACAGTAATATTAATACATTATTTGTGTAAAACTTAAAGCAAATTTTATTAAAGCTGCAAGAAGTGTTGACGCAGAGCACGTGTGCGGGCCACAATATTCATGTTCAATAATTCGAATGGGACAAAAGTATAGCACACTGGCTATTAAAATAAAGGCTGCGTTTAGTTCTACGCGGACAAACTGACCTCCAATGAACTGACCAATATTCATTACTGTATATGTGTAACAGATTATTAAATAACAGGGAGAGATGGTAACGTATGTATTCAAGTCATAGAAATAGTTAGGCATGTTTCTAAGACGTTATGTTTTTTTTTTGTAACAGTGCAAAATCTTATTAGTGGTATTGACTTGAAACTGCATGGGTAATTTTTTTTTTGTTAGTCATTGAATCGCACTCACGAGGTTAATTCGTGTAACACTAAATGCAGCCAAAAGCAATTATTAGTTGATACGACACGCGACATTCGGTACATTACCCGTCCCAGCCTAGCAGCCGGTACCTGTACACCAACCATCAAATCAAACAATCTACCACCAATCAAAATCATCATAGATCATTACAATATTATCTATTCTTTTGATACGACAGCTACACTTAAACTGCCCTGCGGAGCATAGTATAGCCTGTTGGGGATCCCCTAAGATTCAATAATATTTAAATATAATAATTATCAGTGTGCAGCATTAACTAAATATTCCCAATTAAAGAAGCAGCAACGAATAGCTACGACTTAATTAGAACACAGATCCACTTGGATGTGACTTCAACGCTCTTCCATCAAACCTGATTTAAAAACATTGAGAGGACAGAATTGGCAGATTTATTACAAAAAAAAATGATTAATAATAAAACAAAAAGTTAAATCATTCTAAGAAAATAAGTCACGTGTCTTCTTATTCAGGATGTTTAATTTTCAACTTTAGTTGATTGACATTAAGTTAACTTTACATACCGTGTCTCGGTGAGCCACTGGTGGAATGCGTTGGCGTGCTTGGCGAACTCCTTACGCAGTTTGTCGTTTTCTTCTTGACGCTGTGCTTCTTTAGTTAGTTCGACATCACGTTCGGCTGCAATATATCATAATTTTATAATAAAAAATAAAGGATGCTCTACAAAAGATTATTATGATACTTTCACAAAGCTATCATTAGGTAAAATTCTTTAAAAGTATTCAGAATCGAGTTTTTTATACGTACCAATAATCTTGCGCAGATTGCGCCAGGTCTCCTCGAGTGCCTCCATAGTGAACCAGGTGTAAGGGTTGGCGCCCACGTTGAAAGATTTGATCTGTTCGTCCAGAGCTGCTAGCGCCTCAAAGTCGCTTTGCGCTGATGACAGCGACGCCTGTACAATATTAAATTGGTATTTATAAATCAAACATGTGGTGCTTAATTATTCAATACGATAACATTTGGTTACGTTATGAGCATTTGGTCTTGTTGATGTTATGTAATTTTTAGAAAGGTCTGTCATGAAATGGTGTCTAAAAAACTTTTTCCTTAAATTTTTGGTCCTGGCTGCGTAAATCGTTAATATCCAGAAATCCACACTGGGCCCATGTGATGGGCTATGGCCATGGATAACGCCCGAGTCCAAGCAGTGGGGACATTATTGACTACTGATGATGATAAAACTGTTATTAGTGAACGAAAGACTGCTCTAGATACTGACTTGGAATTGTGCGTGCGCATCTTTGAGAGCGCGGATCTCCTCGATAGAGTTGCAGCGAACTGGATCCGTGAGGTCTTCTTCTGCGTTTTCGAACCACGAGTTGAACGCGGACGCCTATTTAAAATAAATAATACATATGTATTAATATCTTATCACTGAAACTACACAATAGAAATTTTTGAGAATTATGAAGGCTTTCATTAACGATCTCTAATAAAAATCTGTTACAATTCGGGTGCAGATGAAAAAACGTAAACGAAAAAACAGCGCCATCACGCCTCTATTACTCATAGAAGGGCGTCACGTTATATATAGCAACGTCATGACAGATGTTGGCGTTATCGACGGAAATTTTGAAAACTAGATTTATTTTAGAATGATACTTCTTCATAATATTCATAATACATGAAATATTTATTTATCTTTAAAATAAAAATATAAAAAAGTCCATAAACGAAAACTCTATTATTTTCTGAACTCTGTACTGATACTGACCTGCTGTAATAGTTTTTCAAGCGAAGTTTTAGTACAATTGTATTTCCGAATTATACTTGAAATTTTCACTTTTTTTATAAGGATATACCAAAGTATCTTTATACGCAACGATTTTGGCAACTGATACGCTATAGAAATAGCAAAATAATTTATAAATAAGATTGTACTCTAAGCACGGTGAGTTCGGTGTAGGTATATGGTGTACCTTCTTGGCGAAGGTGAGGTAGAGCTCCTCGATCTGCCGGAACTGGTCCTGCAGCTGCAGCAGGCGCTGCTTGCGCGCCAGCGAGGCGGCCAGCAGGCGCTGCCAGCGCGCGGTCACGTCCGCGTGCCGCTTGGAGATGCTCGCCGCCTGCTCGTGGCCCGCGCCCACCAGCTGCTCCTTCAGCATGCTGATGTTCTGGATGCCCTCGTGCTCGAACGCCGCCAACCCTGATACGGAACATCACCATCAGCTATCTATAAATGCCCTCCTGGGAAAACATTTCGAGAACGAACAACAGGACATATACCCGGTTTCTGAATCGAGAATTTAAAGTTAAGCACGTCTCGAACCATATTTTTTAATGATTAGTTGATAGCAGTTTGATAAAATTAAGACTTTTTGCCAAAAACGTCTTAGTATTAACAAACTTAGTAGTAAAACTAGTTTTTGAGAATAATCAGTTGAGATTCTTTACTATCCTAACTTCAGAAATCGGTCGATAATCACAAATGCTTGCTAAATGTGGAAAATTTAGTACTAATGTCGTGCGAATGCAGCAAACAAATGAGGAAGACCAGCTTAGCATGCCTTTAAAGCACCGAAAATGTCGAAATATCTTAATACACTTTTGGTTTCGCAACCAGTGCAATAACACAATTTTGCAGTGTTATTCAATAACAAAATCGCTTTATCTTTTGAGCAATTTTTTTTTACCTCACAATTTCATGACCTATAAGCAAAGCTTTGGCAAATTTATATTTTCTTAAAACCCATAAGATTATCCGATACCAAATATCAGATAGTGCCTAAGTAGTTAACAATTGCCTATCAAAGAGCTTACCCATGGATAGAATCACAATCAACAACGCCGATGGTGACATATTGTTTGTTTGATAACCGAATGACGTCACATCATGGTGGATGGCATTTTAATTAAATTAAAAAAAAATCAAGATTATTCTATTGATAATTTCAATTGTACATTTTTATTTGTGCAATAAAGTTTAAATAAATAAATTAGCCCAATAAATGCGTGCTTACGAGACCCAAACATCTAACAGGGAAGGGTGTTTGCCAGACACTAGCACCAATATAGAAACACGAAATCGTGTGCATGTTTACTAAGTTATAAAAAAAATGTCTAGTTACAAGGAATTACATACCAGCGTCGAAAGTATCCTGTTTGGTGAGCAGCGTCTGCACAGTGGACAGATCCCGTCCGAACTCGTCGGATCGTACGTGGGTCTCCTTGTCCGCGATCCAGGACTCCACCACGTCGGCCTTCCACAGGAGTTGTAAGTACGCAGAGTTGTCCACCAAGGCGGCCTTACGGCGAGCCGCCAGCGATGTCAGCTTCTCCAGTTTAGCCTGTGTTTTGTATAGTAAGGTTTACCTTAAATAACCGTAATAAAAACGAAATGGCTATAGGAACCTTTTAGGTAGTACTGAACATTGTTTTTATGAAGCTCCATGATTTATGTGGTAATGATATATAGCTTACTTTTCTAGAACAGCATACTAACATAATTTTATGGAGCGCAGCGGCGCGATGTTTTATATACATGTTACTAGATGGCATTACATGTTATTTAAATCGCGCTAACATCGTCGAAACTACGTGGCACATAGGTATACGACAGTGAACGAACCGGTCACTTGGGAGGAAAGCGACGGATAGACGTTCTAAAACTTGTCATTTTTTCAGTGAACTAGAAACGAAAGCAAAACCTAGTGAGGCGAGCGGAGCAATCGAAGTGTCGTGAAGCGGTTGTAGTGATATGAAATGTGAAATCGAAGTGTGGATTTTGTAGTTTATTTTTGTAATTATAATAAGTAATTAATGTCGGATTGCGAATTAAATTGGCGTTAATTTTTATCCCAAACTCTAAGTCGTAACTGCTAAGCTTAGTCAGCAGTCTCTTCACAGAGCTTCTTTATTAGTACTTAAAATTTAGTTCAGTCCAATTTCAATACCCATTCAGAGCGGTCGTCTAGGATCCCTTGATCCTCGCATATATAGATATAATAGATAAATCGTCGCGAGTGAAATTTAATTCGGCTATCCCGTATAACAGTGCTTGCACATATACTATTTAAATTATGTGCATCGGCTATATTTGTCAAGCTTCGGCAATCCTAATGTATTTTAAAGATATATATATATATATATAGAGTTGTTATTACATAATTAATCATTTCGCTTAAATTTAGATTAGGGCAGCCAATTTCAAAATAAAAGTATACTGTGTTTCTTGCCATCAGCTGATACCAAAATGAAAACCCCAGATTAAAGAAAATCAAATTAAGATAAATCGGTTGTACTAACTAAATAAGTTTCTGACACCAGTAAGTAGAACAGTTTTTTTAATAAAACAAAATTCATCAATTAATATAAATTTATCAATTAATCACAATTTGATATGACTTCTATACCTATACATTTCAGACTCAGAATTATTACTGTCGCTGCTGGAACCAACATTTTAGTACCTATATTCAAATAAGGTAATTTGGCGTATTACAGCTCTATACAATTCTTAATACTGAAATATTGCGTGCTGTCACTTCCATCACAGTCGAGGTAGTGACGAGTTTTGGCGGCAAAGACGACGATCACACATTGGTTTCTTGATCGGTTAAATTCATAAACACGAAATATACCGAGGCGCATAATTAAAATAGTATATGCGTACCTGCAGTTGCCGCATGCGGTGCGCGAGCGCATCCGCGTGCAGGTTCCCGGCGGCGAGCAGCCGGTCCGCGTCGGCGGCGAGTTCGTTGACCCGTTCCCCGCGCGCCGCCAGTTCCGCCTCCAGCGCCTCGTGCTTCTTGAGCAGCCCCTGCACGGCCGCCATACTGTCGCCGCACTCGCCCACCACCACTAGCTGCTGCTTTTCGCTGTACAATACAAGTTTGGGCCCTTTATATGGCTGATTAATCTATGATCAGAGAAACACCACATACGTGATCGTCATTCCTTAAATCCAATCAATTATTTTTTGCAATAAAATATGATTTACAAAAAAAGACGTCAAGGAATATAAGCATCTCATATTTTACTGTTAAATAGCATGCAATAATTTAAAAATAAACTACATATTTGTGTGTGCTTAATTATTAACTATTATGTAAAAAGAATCGTCGAAAAAACTAAGCCAAAGAAAATAAATTCTAAAAAATCACACAAATAGAAGTGAATACAGAGTAACAAATGATAATGAAAGAAAAGAGTAAGCACGTCTTTTAACTGCTTTGTCTTTGTCCAACTATTATTCTTTTATCTTGGAATGAGTACTCATTAGTACATAGATGTAATTATCGGTAATAGCAAGGATCATATACTGACCTGATCCAAGCTTCCTCCTCGTCCAGCTTGGCAAGGAACTGCTGGTATGCGAGTGACTGCTGCAGTTTGGCTCCACGTTCTGCTGCCAGCGATTGGAGTTCCTCCCACGCTAGAGCCAGAGCTTTCAGACGTTGTTCTATCTCTGGTACACCCAAATTGGACACATCCATTAGCTTCTCGCCTGCTTCTTGCACCTGTAAGAAAATACAGTCTAATTCTATGTTTTTTCTGCATACAATACAAATAATACAAATAACATGGTAGTGATCTTTTAAGCTGTATTTTCAAGAAATAGGAATAGTAAAATCTAGTCAATCATTCACATTGTGGCTATTTCCATGGACGCTTCGTTAAAAATTGAGAAAATGGAGTCAATTCTGTTAAACAACTCTCTAAATTAATACAACTTTTAAAAAATCTATTTTTAATTTGCGTTTCTTTTAACCAAAGATGAAATCAGAGAAATTAAATTATAGTTTTCTCTAGTCTATACTATCATAATATAATAAATTAACTTCTAGTAAACGTAGTAAATCGCATGAATAAAACCTAAATTTTGACTAGTTTGTGCAACAAAATCCCTAGCAATATCCTGTCAGATGTAATTTTTTTTCCATTACATAAATTATATCCGTAAAAACTTCGAATCAATAAATCGATCAGTTAGAATTTTATGAACGAAAGATTATTGCAGAGCAGTTAAATGGAAATATTACAACAAAATTTACTTTTAAAGTAGATATTGATATTCTAATGAAATAAATGTTATGAAATCAAAAAAATCCTAACTAAAAAAAAGCGGAACATGTGCACATACGCCCTGTATAGCAGGTTCATGGCTGGCTAGCTCAGCCTCCAGCCGTTTGTGTTTCTTCTGCAGATTCTGCACGCCGGTCAGATCACGTCCATAGTCGTCTGAAGCCACCAACAGCTTCTTCTCCCTGGATTTAACCATATTTTTTATAAAAACCAAAAACTCCCACATCATCTACATAAACTGCTTCCGAAATTATTGTATAATTCATTACGAGCCTCATTAATTTATCATTATTTTGTATTTGAATTTTACTGCATGAATTGTGTAACATTCATCATCAACTTGTGATAAGAATGACCAATGTATCACTAAATAATATAAAACAAAATCACTTTCTCTGTCCCTATACATATGTATGATTAAATATTTAAAACTACGCAATGGATTTTGTTGCGGTTTTTTTTCATAGATAGGGTGAGTCAAAAGAAAGGTTTTTATGTATAAAACAATACCACGCGGGCGAAGTCGCTGGCGGAAAGCTAGTTGTTAATATAACAAATCTATGAAAAATATTGTTTTATTGAAAAAGAAAACTTATTTTTTATTTTTCTTTCGATCAAAATTAATATTATTACAGAAATTGATAACTCCTCCGTACAAATGACCAAAGTAGTTTTGAGTATCAGGTGTTTCCGTAACAGATATACACAACTCACTTGATCCAGGACTCCTCGTCGGCGATGTCCCGGAAGAACTGGTGCAGCGTGTTGGCCTCGTGGAGGCGCGCGCGGCGGTGGGCGGCGAGGCTGCGCACGCGCTCGAACCGGTCGTTGATGGCCGCGCGCCGCGACCCGATGCCCGCGCTGTCGAACTGCCCGGACGAGACCAGCGCGTCCGCCTGCGCGTTCATATCTACCCACACATTTATACAGGGTTACAATACGTGTCAGTGCACCTACTTCTATACAACGGTTTAGTATTGTTAATAGAACATTTCTTTGGATTTTAGGCCTCCGATGTCTGTCCATTAAGAGGTCTCACATAAATCGTGAGAGCTAGACAGTTGAAATTATCACAGATGATGTATTTCTGTTGATGTTAAGCATAAGAGAGAATTTGGTACGGCATTACCCGTTTTTTTGAAATTTCATTTAAATCAAAATTTTAGTATTTAAAATCATTATCAAGTTTATTTTAATAATAGTGATTGAACTGCAGGTATATTGAAAAATCTGTCCGCAAACTTCGGATACAGTAGGATATAAATTAAAAGGTATTTATAAATTAATTTTTCCAGTATCTCCAATGTTAGTACCTTTGATCCTGTCCTCGTGAGCTTGAATGTCGGCTTCGACTAGCTGATGTTTCTTCATGAGATTCTGTACAGACGCCAAGTCCTTGCCGGAGTCCTCCGATGTCAACAAACTCTCCACCTGTTGGCAGTTAGTTTAGCACAAATTTAAATTCAAATCTGATGAGACAGACAAAGCCGCTTTCGCAATTATATCATACCTCTCCGAGCCAGAAGTCTAGATCCTTGACGGCGGCGATGTATGTGCGCTGCTTGTTGGCCTCTTTTAGCTTAAGAGATTTCTCCGTAGTCTTCTGCGTCAGGAACTCCCATTGGTCCGCGATAGATGCAAGTCGGGCCTACACAAATATACATGAAATTTGGGATTTCATATCTGAACGAATTTCAAGCAGTGCTAAATAATCAATTATTTCTATACAGTCCAGAGGGGTTGTTGTTTATGATATTAGCTATCTTGCCATGTAAAAATAATCCTGTTTATAAAATTCATATATATATTTTAATTTAACTTTTAATTTAAATGTTCTATACTTATCTTAAAATCAATAAAAAGCTTTAGTGGATGGATGATAAAAGTGTAATTCCGTCCTCCGAAATTGTCATCTCTATATGTACCTGCACTGCGTTCTCGCTGCCGCTGCACTGTCCCCGCTGGACGAGGTTGCCGCCCATCGCGAGTACGGACTGTATCCTCTCAGCGTTTGCGGCCAACTCCGCTTCAAACGCTTGGTGCTTCTGGTGCTTAGACTGAATGTTGGCCGGGTCCTACACACAATAATATTCAATTTCCTACTGAAATAAATATCCCATCCTATCCTATTAAAATAAAATCCGTGACACTTATATCAATATGTTGCAATTCTACGTCTCACTATTCGAATAAAACATGGATAACTTGCAAGCAACTTTTTATCCTATGAATATATAATAACATGTTGATTTTTATATATGTGAGCTTGAAAAGTTTGCTAATGAATATGTAGGTCAAATTTCTATTTATACCTTGTAACTCTCTTCGGTGGCCAGTTGGAGTTTCTCAGCGATCCAGTTCTCCATCTCGTCCGCGTCGCGGGAGAACTGTTGTAACGTTTGTTCGTCTCCCAGCCTAGACCAAACAATTAGTATTACTTTTTCGCTCAAAATGCAAACGTTAATTTATATGACACAATAACACTATAGTATGCCTCATGTGGACTAACAATAGTTGTAACTTTTTATTTCTTTAAAAATATCTATAATAAATTACCTGGAGCGTTTTTCAATGAGGGCTTCTTTAAGATGGCGCCACCGGTCTAACACCTGACGACGCTTATCATCAATGGGTGCGGCCGCGTAATGATCAGACGCTATCAACTGATCAGCCAACGTCTGCAATTGGGCTATCTTCTCCTCCTGCATTCAATCATAAATAAATAGATATAGTTTTCTAATAGAGTTATTGTTATGATAAGAATCCATGAGACGCATATTTAAAATCCAAGAACAGAAAAAGAAAACCTTAAATACTGACCAATGATATCTTAAAAGCTTTTTATTACGTTAAATAAAAGCATAGTAAGTCGGTTCACTGGTATTAATAATTATGTACTACATGTTCTAGTTTTTAGGTAAATAAACAATAGAAAACAGATTTATGTGACCATGTTCTCATAACTTTAACGAAAGTAATTTTAGTGATATAAGAAGTAGCGAGCAGCTTAATTGATAGACATAAAAAAATTAGTTATAACGACTGACGTGTGCGTTGATCGCCTTATCGAAGTCCTCGTGTTTCTTTATGAGCTGCTCGACATTGTCGGGCTGATCGGGCTGGTCGGGTTGGTCGGGCGGCTGCAGGAATGCCTCGCGCGCCGCCATCCATCCCTCCGCCTGCTCGCAGTCGCGGTAGAACAGCTGTAACTCCAGGTTCTGGTCCAGCTTCACGCGACGCGCTACCCACGCCCTGAACACACCCAACACACCTTATTACCCCTCTTCTTACGTCGCAATTTATAAACTCAACAGTCAATCATTTATTGTTAACATATGTAACATAAGACAGATGGCATAACTATGAACATGTGAACATGTGACCCTGTAGGGCATAACAATTTAGAACTACAGGCAGATCTTAAAAGTATATTAAATTAAATTTCTTCAAAAAATAATCGGCTTGAAGTTAGGCAATTAACACAAATATTTAAATTTATAAATTACAATAGTAACATCAAGTATTTTTTATTCAATGTCAAGTATTAATTTATATTTTTTTTAAATGTCAAAGCGTTATCATTGATGTCATAAATTAAAAAAATTATATGTATTTATGTTAATAAATGTTGCAACGACAGATCAGAGTAAACATCCACATAATATTTTAAGTTATACCTGGATACTTAAGAGATAGTTAAATGAAATGGAGAAAATCTATCATTGCCTACAGTTCTGATACAAAAAAATAATTCCCCAAATACTTCAAAAAGAGATTTTCAATTTTATATCAAGAAAACGTTAGTAAAATTGAACTTTAATTATAACTTCAGAAACTGAAGTGTTGTACTGACTTCTCTAGCTCCTGCCTGGCGTCGCCCATGGTGTTGAGTTTCTCCTGTATATCGACGCTCGCGTAGTGTCCGCCCTGCAGCAGCTGCTGTCCGAACAGCTCTAACGCTTGGAAGGTGCCCGCGCGCGCGTCCATCTCCGTGCGATGTTCCTACATATAAGAACCTCATCAAAATATTATATAAACGATTCCCGTTGCCTTGAACCCAGTTCAATTTGATTTATTTCTACACTCTGCCTAACAAAATTTAAAATCGTGTCAGTATCTAGTTTTTTTATATTCCAACAATTATATCTTAGAGTGATCATCTTATATCTTGTTTCTAAATAATTATTAAGTAAATTTATTTTCAAACTCTTTGCATACAAAATGTACGCATTTACCTTGTGGGGTGTCGTGTTTAATATTTAGAAGTCTCAAACTTTAATACCAAACTCTTTTAATAAGAAATGGACGGATGGATCTTGAATAAACGTTAGGAAACATATAAAAAGCCAATATTATGTTAAAGTGCCCATATAACTTTTAAAACTTTACCAGTTAATTTAATGAAACAAAATGTGGAAATTGGCAACTATTACTTAACAATTAAAAGGAACAGATTCCAGTTCAGAATCTTAATGTTAAATCTTTTATTATATTTAAATCGGGAATCCTTTTCTGGGCACATTTATAACATTTCATTTAATAAGTAACATCATAAGGAAGACAACAATTAACAAACACACACAAAAATAACAAGGAAAAATAAAGGAGACAACATCACACATAGAATTGAAAAATAAAAGTGAAAATACACTCTGCATAAAAAAAATAAAATAAAAAGTTTCATAGAGTGGCTAGAAAGACGATGAAGTCACAACATTGACTTGTATTTAAATTCGCACCATTATTTGGATTGTTTTAATATATGTTAATGGAATGTGAACTCTAATACTTTGTGTTAGGCAATACATCTAAACCCACCGTCAACTATTTTAATACTAATCTCGTGTTTGATTGCGAATTAGAAGAAAACCTACATGTAGCACGCACATCGATAGAAGTGTGAGTTGTATCGGTTGTTCGTGGCATACTGTGTAGTTCAGTGTATTACGTCCGCAACTTAAATAAGATTGTATATATAATTATAATATTATGATGGAAAGACCAATATAAAAAAAAAACTTATTATAAAAAAACGTATTAGGTTTCTTACTAAATAAAAGGTAAATTAACTAACTTTGTATTTATAAAACTGTTTATAAACATGGGCAAAATGTAATTTATTACTCTATTTTGGGTGAAAGATTACATACTGTAACTGCAATTTTTTATCATAACTTTTATGAATGCAAAATATAATTGGTCTTGGTACATTGTACCCATCTCTGGTCGTTTATAAATAGTAAATTGCTTTAAAATTGGCATTTAATAAAATCTTATTAACAGTTGCAAACGTATGTTAAGAACGAGAGTTAGGCTGGGAGCACACATGCGTGCAATGCGTCTGACCTGCGGCATTATGCCGTACCGCGCGTCTATCTCCAAGCGCTGGGTCTAGAACAGTCACGTAGTATTATTGTTGATTACTCGATAATAGAGAGACTATTTTTATATACAGATTATATTAACATACAATAAATAATTGGGAGGATAATGTGTCATTAAAAAAATAAAATATTTTTTTTTGTTACATTCAGATTACATTTATATTTACGTAAGAAGTGTAATTTTCTGTTCGAATACCTGTTACTATGTTAAATGTTAAACTAGCGATATATTACCTGGTGACGTTCGAGAAGTGCCTCAGCGCCGGTCACATCGTTGGCAAGCTCGTCCGAACTGACCAACGCCATCATGGAGTTGATCCAAGCCATCAGGTCGCGGTAATCCGACAAGAATCTAACAACAAAACGAAGTAAATATGATAAGATTATTTTTTCCAGGTACCTGAGTTCCAGCTAGAAGCGCCGCGGGAGAGAGGGGAATATTTTCACTGGTAATTAAAATTTTGGAATGATAAAAAATAACTTCATATTTTAGTAAAGTTGTTTTTCAATCTTGACGATTCTGTATGAAATAAAACAGGGAGAAAGCAGCCCTTGTCGACAAGGTCTCCCGCCGTAGATTACGAACCGATGGCACAGAGTTTCGACATTCAGAAATGCTTTGTAACACCTAGACTGAATAATGTTCTCGCGTTAATCTCGTGCTGCTTGCTGTACGTAATAATAATAATTTACTTATTATGAAATGCAGGTAATTCGTTTACATGTTAGTGTAATTTCACATTGTTTCACCACATTTCTATCTATTTAAAAGGTATACAATACAAATTGCATGTGTATATTTAATCAGTTCATGCATAAATAGCAATTTCAAAAAGCTATTATCAATTATTTCTAAACAAAATTTAACATCTAACGGCCAGTTGCTCAAACGTCCTTTAAAATTTTCATTAGTTTAAAACGACATTACCAATACAAATATGACATTCATTAGAGCTTAAAGTCGTCATTAAATCTTAATGGACGTTAGTGCAACTGACCGTAATTCAACTAAATCATCATTAAGTTCAAATACACTGTCAATTCAGATTAAAATGTCAAATAATATAATTCAGATTATGTAATTATGCAAAATAATTTAAGCGCCCGCAACATGAAACGTCGTAGAACTATTATTAATTTAGCAGAAATTCAGTGATCACATAATATGCTTAATTAGTGAAAGCTAGTTATACCATTCGGAATATCGTTATAAATCTTCAGGGCCATACATGGTAGTGTACACTCACCGCTGCAAGTCGTACGAGTCGAGCAGCTTCTCCTTGCGCGCGTTGGCCCGCGCCTGCAGCCGCTGCCAGGCGTCGTTGATCTCGCGCTGCTTACTGTACGTGGCGTCCGCGGAGTCGCCATGCGTCGCCATCAGACGGTTGGCGGTCTCGTCCAGCTGACGGATCTTGTCGCCGAGCGCGGCCAGATCGCGCTCCAGACCCTCGTGTTTACCTATTTTGTAAATATCACCGTAAATGGGGTGATTCCTGCGACACTACTGACTATTCGTTTGTTCTAATGACTACGTTTATGTTTATAATAGGAAGTGTGTGAATAGGGATGATGACTGGGTAAAAAAAAAATGCAATTCTATTTAGTCAGTCAGTCAGATAATAGAAAAATACTAAATACGTATTTTTTTTACTTCAATTTAACAAGAAATAGCTTAGATAACAGGGATTAAAGTTGAGGAGTGGGGGCTCGCTACGTCACAGCTGAGTAGAAAACGCTAGTGCGTTATAGTTAACGTGACGTCATACGAAATTTCAACTCAATGTAACGCCGTAATTTTATGATATAAAAATATAAAAAAATACGTGTTTAATATTTTTTAACACTCTACCTGACGGACAAACAAACAAAAATTAGTCGTCATCCCTATTATTGTAGTGAGTACACTTATATGAGCTACTGATAAAAGTACTAGGACATAATAAAGTATGTAATATACTTTTAATAACGGGTATTAGACGCGATTTTTACACTGACACTGAGTATGTAATAATGCAGCGCGATAGTTTAAAAGTCAATAAAGTATGTAATATCTCTTAAGGGCTACATTGTTAGGCTTCACTCATTTTAAAATTAACAAGGTTCCTTTGAGAAATCAAGTCCGTTGAATTAAACTAGGAAATTGATGGCTAGGTTGTCTCACGTTGCAACGTCTGCACGGAGCGCAGGTCCTTGCCGAGGTCGTCAGTGGCGAGCGCGGCCTCCTTCTCCGCGATCCAGTCCTTGGTCTCGTCCACGTCGCGGTGGAACCGCTGGACTTCGTGCGCCGACCCGAGTTGGGCGGCGCGCTCCGATGTCAGTTGTTGCAGAGACGTCCATTTCGAGTTCAATTCCTGTTTCGTGTAATGGATATTGCTTTTTTAATCTGTTCTTTTAACGTCGAATCAGACACCAGTTGCTCTAAATTGTCATGAACGGTTAAGCCTTTACAGGTTGGTAGTTGATTATAGATTGTTATTGTACAGTAATCTAATGTGTTGTTTGATATACACAATGCTTGTTATAAAATTCATATTCAAAACTATACAATCAAATCTGATATACGATTTGTGCGTGATCTCATTATTTACCTGAACTCTCGGAAGTTAATTAAAAACATATGTTGACTACAATCTGATGTTAAATAAACATACTTTTCGGTTAATTGATATCGTTGTATATTCTTCCGGACCTAATGATCCCAAATGTGAAAAAACCTTCATAGAGTTGATATTGTGAAAAACCTTTTTATGAAGAGAAAAAAAATGGAAAAATTGAGAAGAAGATAAACCCCTACTTTCTTTGGACAAGCTAGCATAGTATTTAGTTTGTTAAGTCAGCTAATCTATAAAAGGTACATATTAGTAAAGATATCATTAGATATCGACATGTACCTGCATCTGCGTTTTGATCTTGAGCGCGGCCTCCGTTTGGCCGACGGTCATCAATTGTACAGCGATCTCGTTCATCTCGGCGAGACGAACCTCGTTGGCGCGCAGGTCGTTCTGGAAGTCGTCGAACTTCTTCTGCATCACCTCCACCTGCTCCAGGTCTTCGCCCACGTCTTGAACTTGGGCATGCATCTCCTACATAAAACAAAATGTTGTGTTAAATAACAGGTTTTCTTCATCTTCAACACTAATTAAAAATAAAAGGTTCAGAAGACTTTTAGATTCAATATTAATGTACAAGTAAAATGTTATTGTAATTATTAAAATTAGTAAAAATGTGTGTCACCTTGTCCTTGATCCATGTGGCTAGTTCAGCGGCCTCTCGCACGAGCACATAAGCCTTTACAGTCTCATTCAGCTTATTCTGTCTCTCGCGGGCCAGACCGAGCAGGTTGTCGTACTGCGCCTCGATCTGTATACAATGGGCATGTAATTATTTAACAACATCCTATATATTACTAAAATCTTAATATAATTAGAATTATTTATGCCATGGGGTTAAATTTGGAATAGAATTAAAGAAACATTAATTTGACAGACACTTACTTTCTGTCATTATAGAATAAGCACCTAAGACAAATTGGCTAAAATTGATATTTCAATAAATTCGGATAAGCTGTTCTGTTGACTGTGCTTGTTTCAACCCTATTTGATATTAAAAGCAGGAAGGGTGTAAGCCTTTATAGTTATGTAAATTTTTATAAATATTTGTAGTAAAAAAGTATGAATACAGAGAAAAGTGTAACAGATCACAATAAAATCTTATTCTCCATCTCGCAGCATAAATATTCAAAATACATTAACTATCAGTGCATATGCAAAGTTTTATTGCGCATATCAAATATGATTAAATCCTAGCAATTAAGTGTCAACGGAGTTATCGCTCACGAGATTATGCATTTCTCCTATGTCACTAAAAATAATCGCCATCATGTGCATTTTGAATAAGATAAAAATAAAATAATCATGTATAAACAATATAATTTATTTAAATCAGTATTATCTTATCCGCATGTTTTATAAAAATCTGACACGCTTTCCATATTATCAGCGCGCTGCAGCTGTGTGCACGAAAGCTTGGAAGTGAATGCTGAAATTGTTGTCTTTTGTAATAAAAAAATATATCTGTGTGTATCAATGTGTGTGGTGTGTGTATTAGTGTTAAAAACTTATATATATATTATTATATATATATATATATATTTTTGTATTAGTCAATTTATTGTGTAATATGTCGAACTACAGATATTTTAGCTTTATATATAGTTTAGATGAATTCAATAAAAAAATAGCATTTTACCTGGTTTTGTCTGGCAGCGATGGAGCTAGAGTCGGCGAGGTTCTGCTGCGAGGAGGAGAGGCCGGCGTCTATCTTCTTGACGTACGCGGCTGGCACGAACCCTTGACGGTCGTTTACTTCCACCTTCCACCAGTCCTGTGTAAGGGTAAAATAAAACAACCATGATCATTTAATATTTTACAATGAGAACGGTATTGATAGAATGCGCGGCAATTTGAACCAAAATGTCGGTTACGCATATGTTTCGGTCTCAATCGAGGTCCCCGTGTTATACGTAGCAAATATCTACAACAAAGATGCGGTTGCGAAAAATCACAAGTTCCAGTCTAGCTTAGAACTAGGCCACACTTTAGCTAATGTTAAGATAATAATCATCTTAGTGGCATTTCAATTAATTGCGTTTTGCCATTGCACTATTTACATGAAGCCTAATATTATTAGTGTTATCTTGTTCATAAATCAATAGGAACAGGTATGTTTGTTATTTTGTAATATAATAACAATAACAGTGTAAAAACAGTTGTTTGCATTGATGCAAGCGCCCAATTATTTATTAATTTAAGGTCTCTCTATTTATCACTTGATGACAATTTCAAAAGTTTAATGACAATGATTCGATTAAAAAAGAAACACAATTTGATCATATTAATTATCTTGCGTTACAAATCAACTGCACTCAACTCTAACATTTTTAGGAATCGCTTTTTTTCAAGTATCGTTTTTCAAATTAATTTTATTAAAACAAAATTTAAAAAATGAGTCTACGAAATGGGTAATAAATAACTAAACCATCATTACATAAATAACACAAGAAAAATTTATATTTACAAAATTCCTATCAGACTTACGTGAGAGCATCTTTTCCTTCTCCTAAATCTCCTGTTATTACTGAACACATTCCCCAACAGTATCACAAATAACCAGCTGACGACAATCATTTCAATGAACTAATCTATCACAGATACTTTGATTCGCATCACAAGCAGAACTACATGTTATTGTTTAGAAACAATCCGTCTCGGAGCCGCCGACCGCATCTCGTCATTGCATAAACAAATTCGGTTCGAAGCGGACATAATAAACCATGATCTAAGTCATTCATCTACTTTGCGCATCAATTGTGTACTGAAGTTAATTTGAATAGCCAACTAGTTTGAATTACGACTCTCATTATAGTAGACTATTTTTTGGAAATACTAAATCAGAACTATAGATGGTATTAATTAAATGGGAATTGTTCGTAAGACGCTCACACAATCAATCACTGTTCTTTTCAATTTTTCACAACAATAACTTGAAGACGTAACGATTGAAGCCCACTTTTGTTGTATGTATTGAGTTAGCGGAACACACTTGGGTTATGCCAACTCGATATAACTACACGTTGTTCAGTCTGATGATAAAGATAGATAACGTTGTTTTATCATTTTAAAAACACATTCGGATGTATCTCTTACAATTTGACAAGAATTATTTTTTATTAATTATCTTTAGGAAGTGGGAGCGTTATCTACGTCAAATCCCACTAATATTATAAATGTGTAATTTTACGAGGATTTACCTATATGTATGTTTGTTACTCTTGCACGTAAAAAATATTGAACGGATTTTAATATAAAATCCGATACGGACGGCGCCGGTTCAACGAAACACGACGTCCTAGACATAACACTGGATCAACGCCCATAAAAAAGGCATATTTTTTTTAAACAAATGTAGGTTTGGCAATGACAAAAGAAATTCCTTAGGTCCGTCTGTTCTGAAAATGTTGTACTTTTGAATAACGCGGACATGGATTCATGTTCCAAGAGAGATACGGGAGATACGGGCTTTCTTCTCGCTGCACTTCGTGCCAGACCGCTAGATTGCATCTTTAAGCTGAAAAGTATATTGTAAGCACCAACCTT
Source organism: Diatraea saccharalis (assembly GCA_918026875.4). NCBI lineage: Eukaryota > Metazoa > Arthropoda > Insecta > Lepidoptera > Crambidae > Diatraea > Diatraea saccharalis. The sequence continues at coordinate 20,035,406 of OU893341.1, read as the reverse complement.
GTTGTTGGAGTTGAGTAGGGTGAGCACATCGCCGCGCTTCATGGAGACTTCGCGCGGGGACTTCTCCGCGTAGTCGTATAATGCCACCACGCATTCCTTGCCGGACACGTCCACCACAGGCGATTCCTGTTGCTGTGTACAGGAAAAGACACATAACTTTACCCAAACAGTCGAGCACAAAATATTGTTACAAAGGGTTTTAATTTTCCAAACGATTTTAAATCCTAATCCATTAAAAGAAATATATTCATCTTATAACCAAGTACCATGTGTGGTAATTAACTAATTTCATAATTTGTCGCAAACCATTTCAAAGACAGCGTTTCCGATTGCTATTTACTTAGTTCTTTGTAATTGCTATCGCTTCTGGAACGAATATAATTTGAATGATCAGGGAACATAATAAAAGCATAGTTTAACCCCTCGAAAGATTGCAGTTCGAATTCCACTCTTTCATTTGACATTTTTCAATAGCTTTTAAGCATTGACGCTTTGCTAAAACAATTACAATAAACTTCAAATTAACAAAATCACTGCTTCACTATCTAAAAAAAAACGCTGCGATCGCAATCGTTATCATATGTCGAACAGTTGAAGTGTGATGTTCGGAAATATCTTTTAAATGTCAAGCTGAAAGAGATTGCAAAAATTTTGAAATTAGATTTTTTTAAATAAGACCCCTTATGTATTTACTATACCCATGCAAACTATATTTACCCGGCAAGAGTTAGCCTGTTCTCTCAGCGACTTGATGGTGTTCCCGAATGCCTCGAGGTCTGACAATAGCGCCTCGTGTTTCTTCAGCAACGCCTCGGAGGAGTCCTCGTCCTTGCCGTAGTCCTGAGTGTTCGCCATAGGCTCCTTCTCGCGCATCCACGACTCCGCCTCGTTGGCGTCCGCGAAGTATTGCTGCGCTTGTAACGAGTCCTCCAAGTCTTGTTTGCGCTGATACACAAATATATATATTATTAAGAAACAGATTTTTCAATAATTAAGTTTTGGTCTCAATTCATTTAAAATTTAAACTAAACAGCAAATGAGAAATGTGATAAATATAGTTTTTCTGTTAGTTCAATAGAAAAAAAACTGAGAAACGTGATGAATATTATACACATATTTAGCGGATTGAGTAAGCTGCAAGTTGTGTACCTCTATAACGAAAAATAGACAAATTATGGACAAAACACCATTGATGACCTTCTGGTGCAGAAGCTAGTCAGACGCGAGTGTATAGCGCCTTGTCCTGCAGCTGCGTCCACTGCTGGTGCAGGTGCTGCAGTTGGGCGGTGGTGTCGAGTGTCCCGCAATGTCAGCCGCGAGTGTATAGAGGTGGGTGTAGGTGCCGCGTGAGAGTGTGGCCTCACCTGGAGCGCCTTGTCCTGCAGCTGCGTCCACTGCTGGTGCAGGTGCTGCAGGTGGGCGGTGGTGTCGAGTGTCCCGCAATGTCAGACGCGAGTGTATAGAGGTAGGTGTAGGTGCCGCGTGAGAGTGTGTCCTCACCTGGAGCGCCTTATCCTGCAGCTGCGTCCACTGCTGGTGCAGGTGCTGCAGGTGGGCGGTGGTGTCGAGTGTCCCGCAATGTCAGACGCGAGTGTATAGAAGTGGGTGTAGGTGCCGCGTGAGAGTGTGGCCTCACCTGGAGCGCCTTGTCCTGCAGCTGCGTCCACTGCTGGTGCAGGTGCTGCAGGTGGGCGGTGGTGTCGAGTGTCCCGCAATGTCAGACGCGAGTGTATAGAGGTGGGTGTAGGTGCCGCGTGAGAGTGTGGCCTCACCTGGAGCGCCTTGTCCTGCAGCTGCGTCCTTTGCTGGTGCAGGTGCTGCAGGTGGGCGGTGGTGTCGAGTGTCCCGCAATGTCAGACGCGAGTGTATAGAGGTGGGTGTAGGTGCCGCGTGAGAGTGTGGCCTCACCTGGAGCGCCTTGTCCTGCAGCTGCGTCCACTGCTGGTGCAGGTGCTGCAGGTGGGCGGTGGTGTCGAGTGTCCCGCAATGTCAGACGCGAGTGTATAGAGGTGGGTGTAGGTGCCGCGTGAGAGTGTGGCCTCACCTGGAGCGCCTTGTCCTGCAGCTGCGTCCACTGCTGGTGCAGGTGCTGCAGGTGGGCGGTGGTGTCGAGTGTCCCGCAATGTCAGACGCGAGTGTATAGAGGTAGGTGTAGGTGCCGCGTGAGAGTGTGTCCTCACCTGGAGCGCCTTATCCTGCAGCTGCGTCCACTGCTGGTGCAGGTGCTGCAGGTGGGCGGTGGTGTCGAGTGTCCCGCAATGTCAGACGCGAGTGTATAGAAGTGGGTGTAGGTGCCGCGTGAGAGTGTGGCCTCACCTGGAGCGCCTTGTCCTGCAGCTGCGTCCACTGCTGGTGCAGGTGCTGCAGGTGGGCGGTGGTGTCGAGTGTCCCGCAATGTCAGACGCGAGTGTATAGAGGTGGGTGTAGGTGCCGCGTGAGAGTGTGGCCTCACCTGGAGCGCCTTGTCCTGCAGCTGCGTCCTTTGCTGGTGCAGGTGCTGCAGGTGGGCGGTGGTGTCGAGTGTCCCGCAATGTCAGACGCGAGTGTATAGAGGTGGGTGTAGGTGCCGCGTGAGAGTGTGGCCTCACCTGGAGCGCCTTGTCCTGCAGCTGCGTCCACTGCTGGTGCAGGTGCTGCAGGTGGGCGGTGGTGTCGAGTGTCCCGCAATGTCAGACGCGAGTGTATAGAGGTGGGTGTAGGTGCCGCGTGAGAGTGTGGCCTCACCTGGAGCGCCTTGTCCTGCAGCTGCGTCCACTGCTGGTGCAGGTGCTGCAGGTGGGCGGTGGTGTCGAGTGTCCCGCAATGTCAGACGCGAGTGTATAGAGGTGGGTGTAGGTGCCGCGTGAGAGTGTGGCCTCACCTGGAGCGCCTTGTCCTGCAGCTGCGTCCACTGCTGGTGCAGGTGCTGCAGGTGGGCGGTGGTGTCGAGTGTCCCGCAATGTCAGACGCGAGTGTATAGAGGTGGGTGTAGGTGCCGCGTGAGAGTGTGGCCTCACCTGGAGCGCCTTGTCCTGCAGCTGCGTCCACTGCTGGTGCAGGTGCTGCAGGTGGGCGGTGGTGTCGAGTGTCCCGCAATGTCAGACGCGAGTGTATAGAGGTAGGTGTAGGTGCCGCGTGAGAGTGTGTCCTCACCTGGAGCGCCTTATCCTGCAGCTGCGTCCACTGCTGGTGCAGGTGCTGCAGGTGGGCGGTGGTGTCGAGTGTCCCGCAATGTCAGACGCGAGTGTATAGAAGTGGGTGTAGGTGCCGCGTGAGAGTGTGGCCTCACCTGGAGCGCCTTGTCCTGCAGCTGCGTCCACTGCTGGTGCAGGTGCTGCAGGTGGGCGGTGGTGTCGAGTGTCCCGCAATGTCAGACGCGAGTGTATAGAGGTGGGTGTAGGTGCCGCGTGAGAGTGTGGCCTCACCTGGAGCGCCTTGTCCTGCAGCTGCGTCCTTTGCTGGTGCAGGTGCTGCAGGTGGGCGGTGGTGTCGAGTGTCCCGCAATGTCAGACGCGAGTGTATAGAGGTGGGTGTAGGTGCCGCGTGAGAGTGTGGCCTCACCTGGAGCGCCTTGTCCTGCAGCTGCGTCCACTGCTGGTGCAGGTGCTGCAGGTGGGCGGTGGTGTCGAGTGTCCCGCAATGTCAGACGCGAGTGTATAGAGGTGGGTGTAGGTGCCGCGTGAGAGTGTGGCCTCACCTGGAGCGCCTTGTCCTGCAGCTGCGTCCACTGCTGGTGCAGGTGCTGCAGGTGGGCGGTGGTGTCGAGTGTCCCGCAATGTCAGACGCGAGTGTATAGAGGTGGGTGTAGGTGCCGCGTGAGAGTGTGGCCTCACCTGGAGCGCCTTGTCCTGCAGCTGCGTCCACTGCTGGTGCAGGTGCTGCAGGTGGGCGGTGGTGTCGAGTGTCCCGCAATGTCAGACGCGAGTGTATAGAGGTGGGTGTAGGTGCCGCGTGAGAGTGTGGCCTCACCTGGAGCGCCTTGTCCTGCAGCTGCGTCCACTGCTGGTGCAGGTGCTGCAGGTGGGCGGTGGTGTCGAGTGTCCCGCAATGTCAGACGCGAGTGTATAGAGGTGGGTGTAGGTGCCGCGTGAGAGTGTGGCCTCACCTGGAGCGCCTTGTCCTGCAGCTGCGTCCACTGCTGGTGCAGGTGCTGCAGGTGGGCGGTGGTGTCGAGTGTCCCGCAATGTCAGACGCGAGTGTATAGAGGTGGGTGTAGGTGCCGCGTGAGAGTGTGGCCTCACCTGGAGCGCCTTGTCCTGCAGCTGCGTCCACTGCTGGTGCAGGTGCTGCAGGTGGGCGGTGGTGTCGAGTGTCCCGCAATGTCAGCCGCGAGTGTATAGAGGTGGGTGTAGGTGCCGCGTGAGAGTGTGGCCTCACCTGGAGCGCCTTGTCCTGCAGCTGCGTCCACTGCTGGTGCAGGTGCTGCAGGCGCGCGGCGATGTCGTCGGCGGCGAAGTGCCCGGCGTCCCGCAGCGCGGCGCCGGCGGCGCGCACCGCCTCCACGCGCGCCTCGTGCTGCGCCATCTCCCCCATCACCGCCTGGTGCTTCTTCATCAGGTTCTGGACACCGATCAGGTCGCGCCCTACGGCAAACGCATCGTTCTTACTCCGTTTATTTAGTTAGCTGCGAATGTCTACCTACCCCGCATGGAATCTGGTATGAAGATGAGATACTAATCGATATAAATATATTGAAAGTTTTTCAATAAGAGTGAATAAAGGTGGCCTGTTCGACTCTGTATTTAGTAAAATATTCTTATGATAATAAATAAATTACTCAATTGACGGTTTTTCAAATCAAATTACATAACTCATAAGTTTAATTAATTTTAATAAAACTAATAATAAATACTTAGAATAAAATCTGTTTTATAAATACATATTTTTTAAACAAGTTCGAAAGTAAATTAATAACAACGCGATTAAGCAAAGTAATTTGATACCTCTATTGGTAGAGGCGATGATGGGTTCTTTCTCTCTGATCCAGGCGGCCTCATCGTCCAGGTCACGGAACAGCTGCTGAGCCTGCAGGGAATCCAGCAGGCGCCGTTTTCGGATTGCCATGGGTTTGTCCAGAGCCGAGTACCGTCCTACCAAGGCATCCTGAGCAAAACAAACGATATTTTTTTTTATTTCATATATGAATCTAATAACGTTCTTTAGTTAGGCTATAGCAGTCAATTTATGTCCTCACGCTAGCATTTTGTACAACTGCTTACGTGTTAACTATTATTAGGCCTTATTAGGCCTTTTGAATAGTTCTAATGGCTTTTATTATGTAGTGTACTCACTCTCTTAGCGCGTATGTTATCAGAGTCGAAGTGTCCCTTGTCTATGAACTGTTCAGCCTGAGAGCGGATCGCCTCGATACGTTCCGCGTGCGAGCTGACATCCGCCTCCAGGAGGGCGTGCTTCTTCTGCAAGTTCTGGACACTGGTCAGGTCCTGGATGAAAAAATATATGATGAAAACTACTTCAGCGCGGACTGTGCAAAGTCATATGACAGAACATTTGTTCTGTAGGAGAAGGCTCTTAAAGATTCAGCACATAACTCATATAGAATATATTTCGAAAAGGTTCACCGATCTGAAAGATTTATGATAATAATTTTTAACAAACAATTTAAGTGATTACAATTAAATGTTATTTGAATAATATTTTGATATAATACGTGCCTGACAAGAGGGTCTACTCTGTTTGGCCAAAAACGAAAATTCAACTAATTTCAAATTATTCTAACTCTAATTTTATTAAAATCATACCCGTGATTATCTCTGCATCAGAGCTTTATCAAATAATGGGCTCCTTTGTTTAGAAGAAAAAAAAAAACATTTTGGAAAAAAACACGAATGGGTCTTCACGATAAGAATGTCCTCGAAGTGCGAAGTGATGACTGCTGCTTGAGCAGTAATAGTTATATATGAGACATGTCACCTTCCCGTAGTCCTCGCTGAGCAGTTGTCCCTCGACCTCGGAGAGCCAGAGCTCGATGTCCTCCACAGCGCGGTTGTACTGCTGCTGCTGCGCCGCCTCCTGTAGCTTGCTGCCCTTCAGCTCTGATGCTGCCACTAATTTCTCCCATAGTCCCGCCAGCTCGTTCACACGAGATTCGATTTGAGCTGTGTATGATAAAATAGTAACGTACACGTTTATGATGATTATACTCACATAACTATCACTATAACATTTGAAGATTATTTTTATTGAATTGCGAAAGCCCTACTCACTCAGAGCACCTCTAAAAGAAAAGTAGTCTTACGGCCATTACCTTAATAAATACAAAATCTCGACTTCTTAATCCCAATAACTAAAAAAAATCTGAAACTAAAACCTCCTTAAGTGATGTTTAAGTTGTTTAAGTATGGTTTGACACATACTTAAAATGTGTGTGTGTTTTCATATTCTACAATAATCTTGTGAAACAACGAAAGTTGCCCACACAGGGCTTGGAAACCGGTTAATTTTTTGAACCGGCTCGACGTAAGTACATGCGGAACTTTACATAAAAGATTCGGCTCCTTTGAACAGGTTTTTGAACCGGTTCACTAGAAATACGGTTTCTTTATTAACCGGTTTAAATATGACTCCAAACAATGATCTCACAAACTTGAGCGCGGTTTTTAAGTGCTATTACTGCTATCTATAACATCCGTACACAGGTATGATAAATGTCGTCGCTTAAAAATGATATAATTATTAATATGTAAGAACATTGCTTTTAATGAACCAAGCGAATTAACCGGTTTTTATTCTATCCGAATTTCACTCCGCATTTAGTTCCGATCCGGAACGGAAAATTATAAAAGAACAGGTTTTACCTAAATAAAAACGGTTTATTCTGAACCGGTTTCAAGCCTTGGTCCCACAACACCCAGACTCGCGACAATATAAAAAACAATCAACATTGAAACCAGCGAGTCATTCGGCTACACTGACGTCATTGTCAGTATGCTTTTACAAGCAGAAACTACTGTAACTGTACATGTTGAGTAGCGTCATGTGCGAATATACATGTTCTATGTTTTTTTTTTTCAATTATAATTACTGATCAGTTTCGTCCCTTTTAAATAGCTCTGTGTGAGTAGGGCCTTATACATGTTTTAGAGTAGCGAGTAAAATAATGAAACATACGCTTCGCGAAGTGTTCCTGCTCCAGCAGCCGTTGTCCGGCGGCGGTGATGTCGTCGACGCGCGGCTTGTTCGCTTGGAGCTCCTGCTCGAAGTTCTGGTGCTTCTGGACCTTGCCGTTCAGGTTAGTGGGGTCCAGGTACGAGTCATCGGTGGCGAACTTGAGTTTCTCGTTTATCCAACCTGTGTACACGATGAGGAAGTAATATAATTCAACCGCATAAGAACAACCGCATTGAATGCAAATCTCTTTATTCTGTTCTGTGTGCATTTCCTATTACATATATATCAGAATAACAAACAAAAGGTATATATATCATTTTATTAATTACAGACAGGGTTCATCAAGTTTTTAAAGCAAATTGTTTTATAGGAGAATCTTATGATCGAAAGAGGAGTCGGATTATGGATAATTCAACTAAAAAAAATATCTTCTTTTGTTGCAGACTAGTAATCAACTTACCTCTTAACTGTATTGTATATTTTTAAAGTTTTTAAATGGAATGGTCATTTAATGTTAATAGTTGACTTACCCTTGGTTTCGTCGCAGTCACGCTCGAACTGTTGATACTTGTACGCGTCCTCAAGTAGGGCACGCCGCTGATTCGACTTTTCTAACAGTGCAGCGCGGCGCTCCAGAAGCTATACGAAAAAAGTGATTTCACATTTATCTCACTATTATTTTTACGTGTACATTTGTAATAATTTAATGGCCTGTTATATTGAATCACTGACCATCTCCCTCCTCTGCGCAACGTCGTCCGCAGCGTAGTGCTGTCCCTCGATGAGGTTCGACGCGACTTCGTCCAACGCTTTGATCTTCTCCTCCTGCGCCGCTAAGGACTTCTCGAAGTCTTCGTGCTTCTTTAGAAGTGCTTCTACCGAATCCAGAGAATCTCCGACATCCTCGTTGGCTAAGAACGCCTAGGTAAAAAATTAACACATCGTTTATAAACGGTGGAAATATTATTTTATGAAATAAAAAAGTGTGAAGTGAGTTTTTTAGACAACAGAATCACTGGCAGATTGACTTATGTGGTCTTCGTTCTCTTTTTAAAAGGTGTAATTTACAAAAAATGAAATAACATCGGAGATGCAAATGACGCTGTCGTCAACAATGGTGAAAACTTAAACATTCTCATTAAAATCATCTTCAGTAGTTATTTGTTCCCCAACTGCAATGAAAATATATGTCTAATAAAGCGCACTTTTTTCAATCTCAAATAAGATAAAATGAGGTGGAGGAAATGCAATTGTTACAGTTATCATTTATACAGTACATAAAGAATTACGAACATAACTTTACAAATTTAGCAAAATTATTCAACGATTTTTTTTTTTTTAAATAGACTGAAACATACTATTATTTACTTCTTAAGTGAGTACTTCTGTACCAAAACAAGTTCCCACGTTTTATAAAAAACGGTAATCTAGTATACTTTTTCGGTCCTGTTGAGGCACATCACTATTTACGGTTATAATAAAAAACAGAGTTTAGACTATTTTAAATTTTGATACAATCACACTGGGTTTGTTTATCTTAAAACGGGAGCGGAATATCCTGTCCGCTCGTCTAATGGCTAGAGGTTTACACATAATTGATTACAGATTTTTATCACTTTGCGTTAGTGTAAACAGACAAGTACTGACCTCCTGCTTGTGCATCCACGCGTCGGCCTGCTCCGTGTCGCGGTAGAACAGCTGCAGGTCGAGGCACTGCAGGTAGAGCACGCGGCGCTGCTCCCACAGCGCGTGCAGCGCGTGCGAGTCCCGCTCGAGCGCGGCCAGCGCGCCCTCCACCTCGCCCGCGCCGCGGTGCCCGCCCGCCACCAGCGCGCGCCCCGCCCCCACGCACGCGCGCGTCACGTCCGACCGCGCGTCCATCTCGCCCTGCCACATGCACACGACACAACCATCACCATGCTTCCCATCCTTATTACTAAATAAATCTATATAAATATTATAAAGCTGAAGAGTTTGTTTGTTTGTTTGAACGCGCTAATCTCAAGAACTACTAGTTCGAATTGAAAAATTATTTTTGTGTTGAATAGGCGATTTATCGAGGAAGGCTTTAGGCTATATAACATCACGCTGCGACTATTAGGAGCGAAGAAATAATGGAAAACGCGGACGAAGCCGCTGGCGGCCACTAGTTACTGAATAAATCTGTGACGGGTTCGGCACACCGTTACAATACCGGAGGGGCCGGGGTTAAAAAAATCTCATATGTCTATCTGTCTTATCATCTGAGTCCGTCGCAAATCTTATCGATAACGAACTATTCACGAGACGTAATCTTTTTTAATTGAACATTAGATTTTACGCCGTTAGTACACCGACGAAGCTATGCGAATGCGAAGAGGGTTGTCACCTTTTTGAAAACAAAATTCGTGTCATTCGGTTAGTAATTAAAAAAGAGACGAGCGGCAACCCTGAATACGAAATGTGTGCGTCTATGCAGCAACGTTTTTGCAGTTGACTGCGAAACTGTAATGACAAGGACGCAGCTATATCGTCGAGCTAATAATAGTGAGAGACGAAGCACATTCGAAACATTTGTCATACAATTAACAAGAAATTACAAACGTTTCGCATTCGCATACAATTACATCGTTCTACTAACGGTGTTAGAGTGACGATTTAAAAATTTCTTTAAATATTCAAATGATGTTTTAACATGGAAACATCTTTATAACGGATAACCTGTCTTAAGTAGACATCTAGAATGAGGAAGTATTTAAAAAAAATTTAGTTCCCGAAATCAAACTACATGTCGCTACAGTACGGACCGGAAGGGTTGTCATGGAGAAATCAAGAACGTAAAGTAAATTAGTTTTCAAAACTCAATAAACAACTCATATTCTATTTGTACTTTTTCGTATTTGTATTGATACCGAAGTTTCGAACTTTTCAAATATCATTTTTTTATTAAGTCAGTTAAAAGGAGTCAGCAAAAAACAACTTTTGCTAGAGTCGCTATCTAGTCGAGGTACTTTTTAGTGCTTTCATTTTAATTTTTTAAGTACATCCTCATTCAATTCTATTTGTCAAAAAAAAAATTATCTTCTTTCAAAACAATAATACGGCCTCCGAATAAACGTTTTCTGATTATCTATGTTACAACGGAGGTAGAACTCGAGCTTGCATCTGACGCACAGATAATTTTACAATATCATTTTTACAAAGTTACTGGAACAGCTCGGTTTTTTTAAGGACAAACAGAATAAGCCATATTAATTTGCACTAGTTTAATTTTAAAACATCAATAGTGATGTTAGGGTATCATACCTTATGCTCCTGGTGTCTCTCAAGCAGGGCCTCAGCGCCGGGCACGTCCTTAGCGAGGTCGTCGGCGGCGATTAGCGCGCGGATGTCGGACATCCACGACGCGAGGTCGCGGTAGTCCGCCAGGAAACGGTGCAGGGCGTACGACGACTCCAACTCGGACCGACGCTCCTACACCGACCAAAATAATCAAGAAAAATTATATACACCTCTATGATGCAAAGATAGCCTACTTGACAGTAAAAATAAATTATTAAATGTGCTGGAAATGGTAACTTATTTATAATCTCCGAATTACAAGAACCGAAACGCGAGCGGCCATGACGAACCATCGTGTGACGTCACATTTCAATAAACTAAACTCTAGGAGTTTATCGAAATATTTAGTTTAAACGATTGAGCAATTTTCGCAACATCTCTGCGCTGCGGAATACATGTTAAATCATTGATCCTGATTACATTTGCAATCATTAATACCAACAATACTATTCCTATTGCTATCGCCGGATAACACTAACATTATGTGATTGAATATGGCTATGTAAGCACATAATGTTAGTGCATATTTTTACACATCAATATTTTCCCCTATAATAAACTAAAATATTAATTTCGTTTAATTCTGTTTAGTATTACTGTGAGTATTACATAAAATTAGATGTAGCACAAAAAGCCTCTTCAATTTTTTTTCCTCATCATCATAATATTTAATTATCATAATAAGAGAACTGACCTTAGCTTTCTGCACGAGTTTCTGCCAAGCGGCGGATATTTCATCACGTTTGGCGTGTATGGCGGGCGCATGGTCCGCGTGTATGGCGGCCAGTCGCGCCGCCTCGCCGTCCAGAGTCGACACTTTATCCTCTAGAGCGGCGAGATCACGTTCCACGCCTTCGTGTTTACGCTAAAACACAAATTTCTCATTTCAAAAACATATTTAATATTTGCCGATATACCCTATATATAAAGCGGCATAAAAAAAATTACAACTGGATCAACTGCCTTTTTTCATTATTCTCTATGTTTAACATTCTACTTTTTTAGTTTTTTTTTGTAGGAAAATAAATTGCTTTTAAATTCACATCCACGTGGCGCCCACTCAGTTTGTTATCAGGCATAACAACAGACCTGCAGGGTCTGTACGGTGGCGAGATCTCGGCCGTAGTCGTCAGATCCGAGCACGACATCCTTCTCCGATATCCAGGCGATGGTCTCGTCCGCGTCGCGGTTGAACCGCTGGATCTCGTGGGCACCGAACAAACGCTCCTGACGCATCAGCGCCATCTGACGCAGACGGTGCCACGCGTCATTCAGCTCCTGGTATTGGAATAAATAATACATGTCACAAAATCAAACAAGTTTACATTTTTAGCTTGGTATTTTTTGTGAATTTTCATTTGTTCACACTTCATTGCATCAAATAAAAAGTTGAATGTGCCACAAGTAAGAGCTACTAATCCTCAAATTCTTTAACCTTATTACTATTCAACCTTAGTTGGACATGAAATAAAAAAAATATTATTTATTCCTTTATCTAATTCGTAGTACGAAAAATCATTTGATGCAAATCCAATTTGTATAAATAATGAGTGCCGTATTAGCCACGTATCAAAACTAGCAAATGCTAAAGACCCCGCGCACTAAACTTTCATTTTTTTAGTATAAACTGACAAGTAAAATTTAAGTCACAGATTAATTGTGTCATTCGGAAAGCAAAGGATGACATCTGTTTCGTTTGCAAAGTTACTGGTTCTGATTATTCGTCATCGTCGTCACGAAAGATATATATTAGGTGATTGGAAGAATGCCCTAATTTTTTTGGAAACCCATGTTATGGTACATATCTATTATTCTGTTGTTAAACCTCAAAAACAAGAAGGCTCACATTTTAAGTCAAATTGAGTCTGAATTGTTGTATTAGTGGTTACTTTTTATATTGAAACATGACAAATCAAGAAACGTGTGTTTGTAAGAATTTTGTTTCATTTCAATTATACATCTCACCTCAAGCAAACCAAGGGCCCCATACAGAAAATTGTTACAGACCCTGTCCTGGCTTAATCCGGCACTGTTACTAATGTCTACCAATTGTGACTTACGTCCTTCCTCTTGACGATGGTCTCCCGCTCAGGGTGTCCCTCGAGCACGAGACTCTCCGCGAGCTGGTTGACCTCAGTGACGCGGTACTCTTGCGCTGCCATGTCCTTCTGGAACTCGTCGAACTTGCGCTGCAGCACCTCCACGTGCTCCAAATCAGAGCCGAACTCTTCCGCGTTCACAAATGTTTCCTACAAACAAGGTCAAATTATAATAACTTTTGTACTTTTTTAAACTCTTAACAATCAGTAATTTTTAAGACAACATACATTATAAAAGAAATCACTAGTCATCAAGAGTAAGGACTAGGAAATTAAATAAATTGGGTGTTTTGTTAAACCCATAAATAACAATTCAGACTTTTAAAGGATCCTTTATTTTAAAAACCATAATAGTTGATGTAATACTAACACTGTTTCCCTAAAATATCTAATAAAATAATTAACGAACTAAAACAAGCTTTAACCTTTGCATATCGTATAAAAATGGATTCCAGGTTTGGTAGTCAGTGAAGTAAGTTAAGTGGGAGAATGATTTTTTCATTTCCGAATTTATATCTCTGTATTATTCAATGACATATTGTTGTCTTCTAAAACTTGTATAATTCAACCCACTTCTACATATATAATATAAAATAAAGTCACTTCCCTGCTGTCTGAAAGCTGAAATCTTTTTAACTGCACCATTGTGCTGTTTAATTTTAATGCACTTTCCATCTATATAGTGTTTATATGTATAAAACACGACCACGTCGGCGAACCCGCTGGCGGAAAGCTAATCAGACATAAAATACAAAACCAATTACCTAAGAAATTTTTTCTTGTACAATTTCTCATTGACAAGCTTACCTTATCATGTATCCAGAACATGACCTCGTCACAATGGCGCAGGAACTGCACGAGAACTAAGGCCTGCTGCAGCTTCATGCCCTTCTCAGCGAGTCGCGATAGCAGCAGTTCCCACAAGCGATGCAATTCATCCAGCCGCCGGCGGATGGTCTCCGACGCGAAATGTCCTGACGTGATCATCTCACTGCCAGTGTTGTCCAGCACCACAATCGCATTAGAATGAGCTGCCACTTCTGCTTCAAATGCTTGATGCTTTTGGATTTTGGCCTATTTAACAGATACAGATAAATAGTCATTAATAGAATATGAATTGAATTTGAGCATATTAAATTTAATCATACTAGTCTTGTGGCTCCACAAATTGCATGTAGAACTTTGGAAAATAGAATATAACAAAAGAAATGGAGAAGAAACAAGACAAGACATTATTGGCCAGGGATACTAGGGCATCATATCTTGTGCCTGGAGAAGTTATGCTTTTGTTTTTGAAACATTATAAGAAATTACTGGCCATGCCCACACTTTCATGCTACTGCTGTAATACTATAATGCTTTTACCTGGAGGTTGGTGGGATCTTTGTAGCTTTCATCACTAGCAGCTTGGAGTTTCTCTTGGATCCAGGACTCTAGCTCGTCAGCATCACGTTTGAAGTATTGGAAGCGTCTTGAGTCTTCCAATTTCTCACGCTTTGCGCGGGCCTCTTGCTTGAAGTCTTCATAACGGTTCAACACCTATGATTATGTCATGAAGGATTAATATATTTAAACTTATCTTGTATGCAAATTAATAGCACTTAATGCATTAGTTTTGTAATAAAAGCTTGAAGTTAAAATAACTATGTTAATACGAAAAAGTATGTACTATTTTAATATAATGTAAAAATTAGAGGTAACAGGTTGCCTGGAAGATATCGCTGTTAAGCGATAAGGCCACCTATTCTTCAATTAAGATTTTATAATTACTATAGTGTGTTTAACAATAAAGTGTAAGTAAATAAAAGAAAAAATATCAGATATGTATATTAACATTTTTTTTTTGGTTATTATAATAATAATCAGATATATTCATACCCTGAGAATAATATCAGTCATCACAATTTTACTATTAATAATTAGAAGATACGGTGTGACGGTACTCTATCATTTGAGTTATTTTTTATTTTATGGATTTATAAGTAATGATTTGATTCTTACTCAGAGTTATATAAACTCAGATTTCAAACTCAAAGAATCAAAAAGTTGAATATATATTAATTAATTTATAAGAGAATTGTTATTATCATTAACACAGCACCACATATGCTTACTATAAGAAGGTCAAATGTTTTCCATATATATAGGTTTAAATTTTAATTTAATAATTAATAAAAAAATATATACCTGTTCACGTCGCTCCTGGATGTCCTCTGCTGTTTCAAGGATTTTCACCTCCTTGGGGGGAGGAATCTGCTCCATAGTGGATGCGTCTTATAATCTGTGATTAAATTATAACTTTTAACAGCACTCACATAATAATTTAATTAAAATTTTACAATTTGGTAGCTCAAAAAAAAAGAATTCATCAGGGTCTAGTAGAATAAAACTGTTGAGAGGATAATAATCTAATTTGCTATAAGATAAATGGCGTTTATTTTATTTTATTGAAATATAATATATATATATATATATATATATATGTCTAGCTATCGGATTTAAGTATCTAAATTTGTTGTTATTCATTCCAATAAGATCATTTACTAGCTGACATCATATGACCTTGTGACTCATCACAGTGTTATTAGGTACAAATTTTGTTAGCACAGAAGATTTTTAAACAATCATAGAATTGCATAAATAAAAGTACAAAACCCAACTTATTATTCTCATTACCTTAAGTTTTTTACTTTTCACAAGGTCAAAACTCCTAATTTTTATCAATATCAACTATCATTAAAAAAACTAAAATCAGAAAGGAATACCGGTTTTATTGATGTTCAAGAAGTTTGAAACATTCTTAACTTTAAATTCTCAATTCAGAAACTGGGTGTATACCTTTATATTTGTGATTTAATTAACAATCGCATCTTACATTGACAACGCATTAGCCAAATAATCAAATAAGATCAAAATAAAGCAAACAATAATATCATCAATAGTTTAAAGTAAAAAAACAATTTAGCAGCAACAAAGTTCCATTTACATATATATTATTGTCATGGTTGGTGACTTCACCTTCTCTGCAGTGTAATCAATACATAGCGTAATCTGATCAGCACTAATATACAAGCATGTATTATGTGTGGGTGTGGTTAGTAACTCACTCCACACACCTAAAGCTGGTCAAATATTATTTATCTAAAAAAATATTATTTTTACAGTTGTTTTTACAATTAATATCTAAAATTTATGATAATGATATAAACTGACAATCAGCTGATCTACTAAGTAATAATTTTCTAACAAGACTTACTTTCTAACAAAATTCTACTTAAAACCTTTTATACCTTGAGCACTAATCAATAATACATCAGTACTGCAATATAATCTGTATTCACGAAGTATAATCTAAGTATCACGGATTTTATCAATTGATAGAAAGTCGTCGAACGCGACAGTGTGGGGCGGTGCTCCAGTTTCAGAGTCCAGACACGCTCCGCTAACTAATATACAGTTGCCGGCATACCAACTACCAAATTGCACTTAGATGCCGTCTTCCCCTCATAAGTATGACGTAATGGTCCAAAATAAACCTAATAAGGATAACGGTAGAAACGATACAAATATAGACTTCCGCAGGAAAACTAAAATTATATAAGCAATGAACTAACGTGTACCTACTTAGCAGCTATGTATCTCGAGATTAAGAAATAATTTAAAGTAATATTTTAACGAATGTAGTAAAATGAAAAGGAATACTAGCTGATACATGGGTGTGTCATATCCATGAATAGATAAAGCAATGTTTGATACAAGTAGAAGATAGCATGGTAATTAGACTGTATAAAGATCTAGTAAACTCACCTATTTATAAGAAAACGGATAACTTTATAAATAAAACACTTTAATCAATAATTTTCATGAAAATCGTTCGTTCAAGACGCAAGCAAACGCGTCACACAATCTAGTGCTGTCGAAAATTATTCACTCGCCACCGACTAGAGCTTTCCAAATGGCTATAATACATTAACACGCTGCAGACTAAATGTTAAGAAACATTAGCGTGCTAATTAATGCGTTAATTTAATAACGTGCTAAGTACATCATTAAAAGGGTGAGCGACAGACGCATTAAGTCAAGCAGTACACTAACACCCGGTTTCTGAATTGAGAATTTACAGTTAAGCACGTCTCAATGCGAACTTAAGACATTTCAAATGTCGTTGAAACAGGTTTTTGTTTCTGATTTTAATATTTTTAATAATCAGTTGATAGCAGTTTGCTAAAACTAGAACTTTTTGCTATGTATAACGTAAAAAAATTAAGTTATTGAGAATAATCAGATGAGATTTTGCACTTTTCTCAATTCAGAAACCGGCCGTAAATCTCATAGCACGTTATTTATTACATGTCGATTTTTTCACTGAGCGCATGTTATAGTAAACAATATTTTATTATAATATATGCGAAATAGAAGTAAATGAACTATGTATTTGTTATTTACATTTAATACAATTTTATTAACTTTATTTTAAACGCGTACTTATCATCTAATTATGTCAAAAAAACAGCATCATCACCAGCTTATTAATGTCCCCTAGGGATTAGGGCTAGGAGTTACGTCCAACATACGACCCCGGGCCACTATCCGGCCCCCATAGGTCCTTCATCCGACCCTCCATCTCTTATGTCCGTTTTCACCAAACTTAGAAGTCGCCCAAATCTGTCGATTAAATATTTAGGAACCGCCTAAGGTAAAAATGCTTTTCATCATTGACTAAGAACCATCTTAACAATATTAAGAAATGTCTAAAGTTATAATATAAGTTATGCGGTACCTTTTCGCTAGGCACTGTGTATATCGACGCTGGAAAGCAAACACGTAGTAACCTGCAAAACCAAAATGGATATTTAAAGTGGAAAATTTTTATAATTTTCCAAAAAAAAATATTTTATTTCTGTATAAATTGACTAAGGAACACCTTATTTGTTACCATGAACGTTTATATGAATTATTTATCGAAAAAAATAAAAGTTTTTCTGCTCTGAAGAACAATTTTGTTTTTGCGGGTTACTACGTGTTTGCTTTCCAGCGTCGATATGATATAATCATAAATATGTCAAGGGATAAAAGAAAAAATATTTATTGGGAATTAAACAAATCTGCTTAGGCGATTATTAATATTAGGCGTTTCCTAGTTAAGGCTTGTTCTAGGTTAGTGAAAATGGGTATTAGAATCTTTCAGAACTAATTAGCACATACGTCAAAATTAATATCGCGACTCCACAACAGAGGACGTCTCACTATATAAGCGCCAGTTTGTTAGGGACTGCTTCCAAATCGGTTCTCACTGATTCCCGTCCAAACTTACCGCCAACCTGTAACCCTCCGACCCTTCAGGTCAACCCTCGTCACCGTCCACATTGACCGCTACCCCCTTTGCTACACAATTTTAAAAGGCATCACATAGCACTCTTCTGGTAGTACGTGATAGCTCCCCTTCCCGTCCTTCATATCCCGACCTTTCAGATCAAATCACATCCGATCTGGCTGATCGTTCCCTTTCAGGGAGTCAGCTGTATTTTCAATCCGATGACCCGAGCCCCTTCAGGGTTAACGGCTAACATCTTGATCTCACATGTAGTCATGACAATGAGATCCCCTCCTGCTGGGGGGCGGTCGTTCAGGTTGAAGGTTCAAAGTTTCGAAGCGAGGAAGAAAGGGAATCTGCGAAGCGTTTTACGTTAAATTAGTTTGTGAATTAATTATTTTTTAAATAAATAAACCTCTGTTTATTTTATAGTCTTTACATTCTTTGATACTACATACATTATTCCGCATCATTTGCATTGAAATATTGAAAATAATAATAATATTTATTAGACCACAGCGAAACAAAATACATGTTTTTCTTACATCTAAGCTTATCATATACTGTACCTATTTAGTTAGCCTCTGCTGCTGAACTCAGCATATAGCGCCTCAAAACCTCAACTTTGTAGTATTACTACATATTGATAGATAAGTAAATAATTCAATTTTCCAAATGCTGGATTATATTAATTATTATGTTTTCTTTAGTTATAACTTATGAGTTGCTGGAAATTACATATAACGTGCAGTACATATTTCTGAAGTTGTGGATTTTAACTATTATTGCGAGACCTTATCTTGAAGAAAGTAAGATACTATGAATTTATACAAGTACGTGTTGTTATTATAAAGATTAAGGAACAAGTTTGATGAGAGACTTTTTGACTTCAAATTACAAATTCCCAATATAAAAGCGTTTCAAAATCTATTTGATGTTGAAATCGAAGACAGCTACGGTATTTGACACTATTACAAATAAGTTGCGTATTATGGTCATCTTGTTAGATAATAAATAAAGTTTATTTCTTAGAATCTGCAGATAACATATGTTCAGCTTTAGTAAAATAACATAAAGAAAAAGCAACATTTATAAGAATTTAAATGAACGATGAAAACGCCCTGTAATTGGTTATCGTCGCAACCAATAACAGGTTCTGTTTACTGGCATGTGACGTCACACATAAACACAAGAGCTGTCATGTCATGCATACATACATTTTGTAGCTCATTTTTATAATCAAAACCAGAGTAGATACAAATACAAAACATATAATTTAACTTCAATTTCTCTTCTATAATACTGTTTGTTTACGTCGTAAATAAATCGTTGATAAATAGGTTATGTCGTCTTGACAAATTTACCGGCATGTGACGTCACAAATACCACGTGATCAGGTGATCAGCTTCATTATATAGAGCAGTGCTTTTTTGCGTGATTTTGGCTATTTAAATTTTAACAATTATTTTCATCAAAAATAGAACAGATTCTCATGAAATATATTGACAGTGCGTTTATAATGTATCAAAGAACCATTAAAAAAATATATTGTTCCCGAAATCAAACTAAATGTCACTAAGGTACCTTCGTGATTTCTCCATGACAGGTTTTCTTTCATGTATAAAAGTAAATTAGTTTTCAATACTCAATAAACTCATATTCTATTTGTACATTTTCATATTTGTATTGTTTGTAAGTTTCGAACTTTTCAAATTTCAGTTTTTTAATATATTAGTTAAAAGGAACGTAAATAACTGTCTTTAGTCCATTCGTTTCCTGCAAAAATCAACTTTTGCTAGAGTCGCCATCTAATGGAGATGCTTTTTTACTTCCTCATTGAATTTTACAAAAAGTATATTACACCCAATCTTACTTAGCTGTCTAATTAATTTTATAGTGCTCTTTCAGGTTATAAACACTCTCAATTTCTTTTATTAGTACTCTTGCTTTGTTTTTATGAGTTAAAATTTTAAAGTATTTTGTGTCATGTCAATATATTTTTAACATTGAACATCACTACACTGCCTATATAATGTTGCTATACTAAAAAAATGTTATTGATATTAAATTAACTCATTTTAACTTATATTAAGGAAATATTTTTTTGTTCTTCTGTTTCTATTTAAGGCCTTTTAGATTTTAACATCAATAGTTTGTTAATATTCTATCCTTGTTTAACTTAAATATTTAATGTTCAAATATTAATAAATTATTATACAGTTTATAAATCTAATAATATTTATATAGAATATATTTTCCATAATACAACTGTTTATTAAAGGCGTGTATAGAAATATTATAATATTAAAAACATATTGATCAAATAGAGATTCAATAAAATTGGAAAATTTATGAAGATAATGTTATAACTAGATTACTTAGTTTATTATAATAATTTATTGTAACTTATATTCTTTTTTTAATTTTAATTTCAAAAGTACTTTTTTTACTGTAACTGTTTACATTATCTCCTAAGCATATAGGACATATAGGATGAAAGACAATCAGTCAAATTTTTAAAATATTTAGTTTTCAAATATAATCTATATCAAATCTTCTACCATTTTCGAATTATTAAATTTCCATTAGCTTGCAACTCTGATAAGCAGTTGTCAAAAAATATTGTTCTGGCTGGGTCTCTGTTTGTTATATCAATTTGTATGTCAATTAACAATTAACCCCTGTTTATTAATGGCTTGTTGATTATTAAAAAGTTGTATTCGGAGTTGATCCTATCGATGTACTTTGTGGGGTGAACGTAAAATATGGCGACTGGAGGTGAAGAGCTGTGGCGCGAGTGCGCGTCCTGGCTTACAAGATGTGGCTTGCTGCGTCCGGACCATAAGGCGAATTGGGAAACGAGTACTATTCATGATCTTGCATACACTCTGCGCGATGGAGTACTGTTGTGCAATCTACTGAACGCCCTACACCCTGGCTGCATCGACATGAAGGACGTCAACCAGCGACCTCAGATGGCGCAGGTAAAGCTTAGACGAAAGAGTACTATTCAATGCATATTTCGTAATTTCCAATTTTGATGCGTTAATTGATATGTATTTCGTTATGATATTGTTCATAGTAAATTTTTGCTAAAGTTTTGAACAAATATTGAAAAAGATACAATTTGGATTTAAAATGATTAATTAAAGTTATCTTGATATTTCTATGTTTTGAAGCACTTAATTTTAACTGAGCTGTTGAAATGCTGTCCCATTTTAATTAATTATGCATGCAAGAACTTAATGGCATTATGAATGCATTGATGTGCTCCTATTGACTGTCAATAGTAATTCTGAATATGTGTTCCGGTGTTATCTGAATAATAAATTGTATTTAATGAATGGCACACACAGTGATATAGTATGAAGTCCTCCCCTGGCCTGCTGTTAAACAGATTGTACTAAAAATATAGTTTTATGATTGTGTTTTGGGTTCATTTGTTTTATAACCATTGAATTAACATAACAACAATTAAAGGTTATGATATTGAAAACTCATAATGTTCCTAACTTCTGTTATACTAGTAATTATAATACATAATAACATGACAAAAAAATTAAGTTTGTTATTTATTATTACTTATATATATAGTTACATATAAACCTAGTTTTCATCACAATGAAATGAAAGTAAAAAAGTTTATATTGAATATGAACCTTTTTTTAAACATATAATATAAAGCTTTTTGTAAAAATTGGCAAAAGGGATAATATTTTGATTCTGCATAAATTTAATATTGAACATGGATGGTATTGCCACAGAGTTGTGAAATATTTATTTTTTTAAAACAAGCAGTACCATGTAATTTATTGTTATCTTTAAACAGGAAGAACCTATTTGAAATGAGTTGATAAAACATTTTTGATGAACTTAAGTATTATCTCAACTTTAATTTCATATTGTCTAAGTAATTAAAGAATATTTATATACTTTTGTACTCTGAAATACTGACTGATGAATATGTATTTACCTTTAATTGTTGCTTGAGTAAAAATATATACAAATCATGTCTTAACAAAGAAATCTCTTATTCATATAATCTTTTTAAGACAAAGTTCTAATATAAAACTGGATAGTTATATATTGAAAGATGTATTTTAAGTTTGTGGAATACTGCACTATAATATTTTGTCTACAGTTCTTATGCATGAGGAACATAAAAGTTTTCCTGAGAACCTGCCATGAAGTTTTCGAGCTCCGAGAGACAGATCTGTTTGACCCATCAATGCTGTTTGATCTGTCCAACTTTCACCGTGTATTATGCACACTGGCCAAACTTAGTCAATGCCCCAAAGCTCTCATTAAGAATATAAAGTAAGAATTTTTCACTGTACATTATCATTCTGTTTTACTGTAAATTAAAACTCTGACTAATATAATGTACACAGCACCACATCACAGATTACCACAAGAAGTCACTTATTTACTACAGGTTTTAAATTTAACTGTCAACAGATCAGGGCTATCAATAAATTACATGTCATTCTTAAAAAAATTTAATGAAAATTATTTTGTGTTTGGACTAATGTTTTCTTTGACTGTTAAATACTTTAAAGCAATTTTCTATAAGACATATATCAATTTATCATTGTGAATGCAATATAATAACTTATGGTTTAGTCTGATGTGGAGTATTTTTAATTTGTTTGTTACATCAAAAACTACTTAGGTATTATTGTCTAGTAATGGTGCAAGCTTTAATAACTAGTATTGTTTCAGACCCTTTTCAGCACACAGGACCCAGTCAGAAGAAGATATTTACAAAGATTTGCAATCTGTGTAAGTATTGTAGGGATTATTACTAGTTGTAAGTAATTAATTAAGTTATCTACATAGAAATATTTGTGAGTGTAACATAAGAAACGTGGCTGGTAGTGCGAGTGTGTCTCTTGAGGCGCCAACGTACAGCATGCAGGAGAGCCCGGAGCACCCGGCGCCGGCCGAGGTGCCCTGGGTCCAGTTTACTATCCCCAGCGCCACTTGTGAGGACCGCGTCGAGGAGATATATGAGGACCTTTGCTATGTCAAGTTCACTTCAGCGATGCCGGAGGTGGCGTTCCTTCTACTAATAACTACGTGTCCTCTATTTGTTTCCGATAAACAATTCGATATCTCAGATAAATTTGGATTTCTACTAACTGCAATTTGGTTTGTAAATATAACAAAAAAATGTTGATATGTATGTAGACCTTGAGGTGTCGATATACGCGAACAGGATAAAGAATATGAGTGTGTATGAAAAGCGAATCTTTTATTATTTATGTAATCGGTTCACGAGCGATTTATGTACTGATCCCAAAAACGCCTAAAATCTGAATAGATTGCTTTCATCGGTTGTTATTGGAAACAAATATAGTGTAACGGTAATGCTGTCCTTTGCGCAATAGATAACATAATGTAAATAGACAATAAAACCTCCTGAGGGCCGGACGGAACAGAAATGATTGTTCTTTGTTGTTATCAGTAACTATCTTGCGTACGCGGCTGCGGACGGGTTATACATAGAGCAACATATCTCTCCAGAATATCATATTTCTGAGTAAAGAAATTGTGTATTTATATTTTATAGATATGTCTTGGAATTATCGCCCATATTTAATGAATTGTACTGTTCAGCAAATCATAATTATAGGAGATTTTTCTTTAAAAATATTGATTTGAAGTACCAATACGATTAAAGATAGTGTTCTGAGAAAGATAATTTTACTTTATCAGTATTGTGCGAAGAACAGCATACCCTTTTGAGTGGCGGTTGATTATAGTTAGGGTTATCAACCAAACTGTATTAAATGTATAGTACCAACAACTACTAAATAATACATGGTGTATTTAAAAAAAAATCGTAATCTACAAAACGTTTCCCCACTTCATCTTTTCATGCAATTAGAGTTAAAATATAAATAAGAACCATTAATTTTTTTCTTCCTATAAAATACTATACACCACGTAAAGAAAGTTGATAACCCTAATTTTATCACAACAAATCGCAAGCGTTTGGTTTGGCGGCTAGATTAACGTAGCTTCTTTATATATTAGCGGGCATGGTAGTTTTATAGTTATATGTTCTGTAGGTCTCTTTATTTTTAGTTTATACGCAGTGTATGTTCTACTGTTCTTGAAAGTTTGGGCTAGAAAACAAGGAAATATAACATTTTTAATTCATAAAATTAAGCGATAAACTACAAATAATTAGATCAGAAGCTCGTCTGTATATGAGGTCTTCAATGCGTCTCTCGGGACCGCGTACGCTGCATGCGTGTGCGCATCACGACGCTAACCTCGATCCCCGCTCAATAACCTACAAGGGAAAAACTACAATATAAGAGAACAACCAATGTTAATGTTCATCCGATTCGGTGATTTGTACGCATGCCACAGCCGAACGATTTTGTATGTTGTTTTCTAAATTTAAACATCGGTTCTGTGTAAACTGTATCTACTTATTTCGACAAGGTCAAACATATGGATAGTGTTATAAACAACTTACATCGGCATGCGGTGTAACGTAAGTTTTGTGTTAGAATTTCATATTTCGGGAATTCTTGCTATGTAAAAAAAATATTGGTTATTCTAAAGTAGACAAATACCATTATATAGATAGTTAAACACCAGTAATTGTAAATATTATGTAGATTTAACTCATATTGCATACATTCATGGTGCCATATAATTTCGTTTCGTCACACATAGTTGGTTGAGCGGGGATAATGTATAGTATAGTCATTAGCGCAACGATAATCTTTTCATCATTGGGTAGTAATTTTTGGTAACCTTGAACTATCAAGAGTATGACTACAACGTATAATAAATAGTATTCATTGTTGCGTCAAAAGAAAGTGACTTTATACTATCCCCTGATTTATCATAATTCAGGGGACACCGGGAAGTTTTCGGACGAAATATTGCATACTTTCCGGAGTATATTATCCAGCACTTGCGGTCACGCAAATTCGAGATGGAATTTTCAGGGGTTTTCACAGCTGGAGACTCTAGTTGTATCAAATTTAAAAAGGGGGGTTAGTTTATGTTAAAAACAATGTAAAAAGATGATCGGTGCGCGTGTGAGTACGTATCGCTCGCTGCACGTTATGGGTGTCTAACGGCGGCGGTTGCGCAGCGGCGGCGGCGCGGGCGAGGTCGGTGAGTACGCGAGCTACTGCGCGCGCATCCACGACGAGGAGATCTACCACGACCTGTGCGCCGTCAAGAGCGCGCGTCTGCACCCGCCCGCCGCGACACACCCACCCGCTTTCAATACAGTACGCTGCACTATGATTTTTTCTTTTTTTTTCTTTTCAATTTATTTGCCTATGACACTTTTGTAGTGACACGAGAAATAACCCCTCGCTGTATAATATTTTTTAGAAATTACATTTTTGATAAATATACTCGCTTCAATTCGTTAAAAAAGTACCTCAATATAAGATATAGTTGAATTTTACAGATAAAGATACGGAAAACTGTATCACTAGTATAACTTTACCCTATGGTTTAGTCAGGCATTAGTTGCTTAATTAAGTTGAATAAGCTTCAAGTTGTAAATAAGTTTAATTGTATCTAAGAACCCTTTCAAAAATAATAACGTAACTTGATTTACACTGATTTAATTTTATCACTGTTAAATTACAGATTTATTTTTTCAGTTGTTTTTTTTGGGTAATTTAATTCATGCGCTCTCTCAAAAATATATTATTGATTGTGGATTTAATAACAGTTTCAAATAGATAGATTTGATACAATTTCGAATTCGATATTACATTCTCAACAGACGGAAACCGAATCAATTTTAATTAAATTAAAAAAGGGTTAGATTATAATGATACTATCGAATTGCTACCGATATAATTGCCGTAAAGTATTACCTTTTCCATTACTAAATATCTCTGTTAAATTAATGAACTAGTATTCTATAATCGCTATGATAAAGATTTCACGCCTGAGGGGTCGGTCTAATCGCCATGTCTCACCGGCCGCCGCCGCGCTGCCGCTGTCATATCTCAGCCATGAAATTCCGTCTCGAGGAAACAAGTAAAAGTTTCTCGAGTTGTTCCGCGCACTTTCTGAATTAATTCATAACACACGTTATTTCTCGTGTCCGACAAATATATTGTACACCTGTAGTTAGTTAATTGGGAGTCTTTTAGCGATACACATGTTTTTAGTAAGAGTTTTGTTTTAGAATGTCTTACGTGTTTTATTTTGGTTTTTGTATAATTGCTTATGAATATACGCGTTAGTGGCACGAGTTCATTTGGACTGTAATATGAATAAATAATTTCGTGTTTCAGCTAGCGACATCGTCGCACAGTCTAGAAAAGAGGGACTACGTTATAAGGGAACTAGTAGACACTGAATGCAATTACGTGGACGTACTGAGCAAAATAATCAAGTATTTTCTTAGACCACTCACGCCGTATTTGAAACCTCAGGACTTACAAGTTATATTTTTCGGGATAAAGGTGAGATGTTACAAATGATCTTTACAGTATATGTGTCTGCTATGTCGGTAATCATTTGTAAATATAATATTTTATGCGATAATATTACACACATCTTATTATCCACTTTTCTATTAAGATGTAATACCTATATGCCAGGACATCGTGTGGTGGATTAGTTAAGCATATTGAACAACTTTTACTATGAGAGTAACCCTGAATTCACGAAAAAATAATCAGCTGTTTCATATAAAATTGTAATACAATCATTGACAGTTTCGATTATATCAACATCAATCATTTAAAGCTGTGGCAAATATCGTCATGGTTTTTCGAGCAGGATATATATATATATAAAAAAAAATGATTTATCATGATAAGCTAGTATAAATTATTAGAATTTGACTACAATAGACATAATAATGGGGGTACAGACAAATTTATTTTTATTTTTATAAATATTTAAAAAAATATCATTCATATAAGTTAAAATCTAAAAATAAATTTAAATTTCATAATTTCCCGCGAAAGCTCCACTTCTGTTATTATATCGTTATGGCGTCAAGGCATTCTGAAACGAATATCGTAAGGTTGCATTCTCTAAGTTCTGATATGAGTAAGAACGTCACCCACCGTTTGCGGTCACGTGACAACGAGCATAAAATAATAGTTTTATTATTTAACATTACCAGAAAAGAAAATGTGTATCAATTTTCGTTTCGTGTGTACACCGGTGTTTGCGATTGTACATTTTCGGTTGTCATGAACAGGAATTGCACGAGATACACTCGGGCTTGCTGCGCCAGTTGAAGTTGGCGACGGAGGCGTGCGTGCCGGGCAGCGGCGCGCCGCGGCTGGCGGACGTGTTCCTGGCGTGGCGCGAGCGGCTGCTGCTGTACGGCGACTACTGCAGCAACCTCACGCATGCGCAGGACACGCTCAAGACGCTCGACGCACGAGACTCCACATTCAGCAAGCAGCTCGCGGTCAGTGTGCTCAATCTGTCGCCCTATATAGTACTCTCCTCGCGGATGTGGAGATTTGGCTATACAATGAGACCGTTAGACCAGGGGTTGGCAACTTTGTGAGATGGAAGAGCCAAGAAATACAATTTACAAATTTTCACAATTTTTAATGGTCCCTGAAAGATTTCGTTTAAATATAGTTATAGTATGCATACGCAACTGTGGATCGATTTCATGATTTAGGATTTCTATAGTAAAATATGTATTTTTTTTTAATGGAACTTAAGAGCCGTATGCAGCTCACGAACCGCAGGTTACTAATTCCTACCCTACACTCATGTCTGCCAATATTTACTTTTTTTTTTATTTCAGAAATGTCAGAAAGAACACAGTGATGGCCGAATACAGTTGCGGGATATTCTGTCGGTGCCTATGCAGAGGGTTCTCAAATACCACCTATTGTTAGATAAACTCGTTCACGAAACTCAACCCGTGAGTGACACTTATTATGACTTAATTAAAATTAAATAATACCGATATTATTTGCAATAATTGATTCACTCGATGTGTAGAATCACGAGGAGTTCCGAGGGTTGGAGCGCGCGAAGGAGGCCATGGTAGACGTAGCACAATACATCAATGAAGTCAAGAGGGACAGTGAAGTACTAACGTTACTCGCCAAAGTACAGGTGAGTTTCAGATGTTTTAAATCACTATATGTTGTAAGAGCAACATTTGAAAAATTTTTAAAGATATATGAAAAATATACGGATTTATGTATTGATTAAATGAATTGAATTTTTTGATATATGAACGGTTGAAATGCCGATTAAACAAAGAAAGAAATATTTTACACTGTTGCGATTAGGGCATTCTGTTTAATTCCACCACCTAATTTTGGAAGCTAATAACAATTAATTTAATCTTTTAATTAGAATGTCTTCCGATCTTTTCATGTGTTATTTTTAAATTGTTTTTCCTATTTAATATACTAGCTACAAAATATCTCTGATCCATATCAATTATTTTTACTAAGTAAAAGTTTAGTATTTCTGGCATTCCATAAACCAAAGTGTTCTTTTTAGGTCTCCATATAAAAACGGGACCTTATTAGTAAGACTCGGCTGTCCGTTTGTGTATCACCAGACTGTTTCTCAGGTACCGTGTTACCTATACTCTTAAAATATATCACAGATGATATAATTCTGTTACCCCTATAACAAGAAATACTAAAACAAAAAATATACCAATTTTTTGCGTTTTTATAGATAATGGTAGAGAACCATTCGTACGCGAGTCTGATTCGTGGTTGCTCGTTTGTTTTTTAACGAAGAAGTATTTAAAAAAAAGAAAAAAACACTAGATGGCGACTATAGCAAAAGTTGATTTTTGCAGAAAACAAATGGACCAAAGATAGTCATTTCCGTTCCTTTTAACTAACATATTAAAAAACTGAATTTTGCCAAGTTCTAAAGTTAGATATCAATCAATACAAATACGAAAAAGTACAAATAGAATATGAGTTGTTTATTGAGTTTTGAAAATTATTTTTCTTTTATACATGAAAGAAAACCTGTCATGGAGAAATCACGAAGGTACCTTAGTGACATCTAGTTTGATTTCGGGAACTAATGTTTTTTTTTTAAATACTTCCTCATTGTATTTGTACGTTATGTAACAGGAGAGCATAATAGACTGGGAGGGAGGGGCGCAGGGCGCGGGCGGCGCGGGTCTCGCTGCCTACGGACGGCTGCTATTGGACGGCGAGTTGAAGGTAATTATATATTTATTTAATTAAAGTAATGTAATATTATCTTTATTAATTGTAATGTCTTCTTCAATTATTAACACCCAGACTTGAGAAATATAGAAATGTTTATTTTCTAAATTGAATCGACCGGGAGTTGAACCTGGAATCTCGAAAAGATCTATATTTCAATACTAATATTATACAGAAATGAGATTTGATTGTTTATTTGTTTGCAACGAATAGACACCAAAACTACTGCCCCCTGATTGTCTAATTTTAAATCTATTGCAATCGCTTTCAGTTTGAAAGGTGTTGCACAACCATTGCTGCATAATACAAATACTTTTTTTCAACTGTCTTCAGAAACAAGCAATGGTTATACAACATCTTTCAAACCGAAAGATTTAAAGTTAGACAATTAGTCCCCTGGACCGATTATTAAAATTTTTTCACCTACAGGAAGCTACATCATATTATGCGGTGAACATAGGCTATATTTTATTCCGAAACAGCTAATAAAGGGATGAAAATGGGAGTGGAAGTTTGTGTAGGGAATTAAAATGTTGCTATAGTACCCATTTATACTATTTTAATTTGTCATTGTAATTATATCTGTGTCACGATATCGCTATTCAAATAAACAGTTCCCTAGCGACCACGCGGGCGGAGTCGCTGGCGGAGAGCTAGTATAAAGTAAATTTACTTCAATACCAGTTTTCGGTATGAATCTGCAAATTCCTTTGACGGTAAATAAGTACGCAAGTGCACAAATAGTCTTAGAATATAATAAAATAGTCTTCGCGTCTCTATATTTACAATGAGTGTATAGACATGAATATTTATATTTATTGTACGTAAAACGACACGTTGTATAATCTGCCAAGGTAAAGGCGCACGAAGATCAGAAGCTGCGCACGAGATACGTGTTCGTGTTCGACAAACTCATGCTGCTTTGCAAGCCCGTTAAGGTAAGTGAATCTAATATATTCAACTCGTATTAGTTATTGTCACGTTAAAGTCGCCGTTAGCGAAGTACCTGCGCAGTGCGCGATTTATGAACGCCATTCTACTGTTGATTGTAAATGTACATATACCTATATAACTCGGGCCGGGTGTATTTTTACGTACGCGGTGGTATCGTGGATTACAAGTGCTTGGGAATAGTTAAAAATTAACGTGACACTTGTTCTTAATATAACTGCTATATCACGTGATAAAATGTATCGAATTCAAAATAAATCACACGTAAACTTCCAACAAACAAAACGTATTGCAAACACGAGCCAGTCACGACACAGTTATATACATGGACGCTCAAAATTTATTAGTTGCAGATTGGACGGAAAACAACGCGCCGAAAAAAACCACCCGATCACAGCGAAAGAACTCTCGAATACAGTTTTGGTTTTGTTCTTAGTTTCAGCAGGTTTGCCACCGAAAGTGAAATCCCGTTATTTCTGGAAACCGAACTTTCGGTCGGACACTGATGCTAGACGCGACTGTTACAATATGTAATCATACCCGTTCCACTGACTTTAGCGGTCTTATTATGTGACGGGATTTGTAAATAATAATAATAATAAAATAATTATTTGCGCAAATATGTTTACAAACAATTTTAAATGCCCAGCATATTTTGTTGTCAAGACGACGTGCAAATATTATAATTCATTCATGTCCTTATTAACTAATAATAATAAAAAAACATCAAAATGTTTACATAATTCCAAAATAATTATTAATAAAATACTTATTGTCACTTGCAATAAATCAAATTGATGTAATAAAAATAATTTCAACATCTTTATCTAATAATTAAAAAATAAATACAAAAATGTTAATTTTCAACATGTCAATGTCATTTATTGTATAATATTATTAATTTATTAAAAATAAAACAAAAGATTTCTGAATTCATTAAATGTTAAGATTTTTATCTGATTAGATGATGATTATATGTATGGATCGCCATACAGTACTCATTATTGGATATTATTACTAGTTTTTGACTAGGAATGAGTAAGTCTACTCAGTACAAAGCACTTGTTTTGTTTAAACATATTTAACAAAAACTACCATTTCAAATATATAAGTATATAAACATGGGATTGGCAAAATCTTCAAAGCTTCAAATAAAGGTTTACATGTGTCCAAATAACTTGCATAATAAATCGATCTTACACATTTTTTTCTGAAGCGTGAAAGCTCTGATCGCATCCACTGAATTGCCTTTATAACATGAGACCACTGCCTTAATTAAAGCATAAATAAATCTGTAGTTTGGTTATTATTGTCAACGTGTGCTTTCCAATTACAAAACATTTCTTGATATTGCCTTCAAATTTGGAAATTTCTACGGATTTCGTGCGGTTTTTTAAGTAACCTTTTATGCAATTCAATAAAGCATCGCTTATATCTAATGCGAAATCAAATGCCTTGCTCATATCTTAATAAATTTTTATCACGTTCAGTCCAGCATTAAGAGAACCCGTTGCATTTTCTATGAGTTTAAAGCATCGTCTATTATTTTTCATATACAGTTTTAATAATGAGTGCAAATGTAGGTAAATTAACGTAATGTGTATGTTAATAATGTCTGTTGAACAACGATACCAGATTGTCGATCGATAGTATCCGTAAATCAGATTTCTAACTATCAGTAAAAGGTCAGGAACCACCGATCTACCTATTTAAACTTACAGTCCAGTTCTGTCTTCTCGAATCGAAACGTATTGTTTTTACGATAACAACACAAATACTCTATGAACACGTGAAACGGATCGCTGCCAAACGTGTGATCCAGCCGTAATGCATGAGACGTGATCTGTGTTGGATTCTCCAGGACAACCAGTACTCGTACCGCGTGGGCGTGCGGCTGGCCGAGTACCGCGTGGAGGAGGGTTGCGGGCGGCGGACGCTGCGCGGCGACGCGCGCTGGGCCTCGCACTTCTACCTGGTGCGGCGCACCAAGGACGCCACCTACACGCTGTACGCGCGCACCGACGACTGCAAGCGCAAGTGGGTCAAGGCCATCCGCGACGCCATGTGAGTACTGACACGCTCTCCTAGCGCACTCTGAGCCCCACACTTCTATCTGGAGCGACTAATAGTTTAATAATTCAGCCATCATTATATTCGGTCTAATATAAATACAAAAGCGATACGCGTGCATAATATTTAATAAGTGTATTTTATTATTATACCTTCTTCTCGCTTATGCAAAAGAAACGGGTTTAAAACTTTAGCCTTGATGTATAAAATTTGTTTCAGAGATAATTTAGAACCTGCCGGATGTCGTAGTACAAACCATAAGTTCGTATTACACACATTCGAGAAGCCTGCGACGTGTCATCATTGTTCAAAATTTCTGAAAGGAAGGATTTTTCAGGTATGTGGATAGTAGCTATACTTAAACACGATTCATGACTACTGGACTATTACAACACAGTTACTATTAAAAATGACGTAAATATAGTAAAATAGATAGTCTCCCCCAAAAGTTTTGTAAGATAGATTGACAAAACTGATATATAAGCAAAAGTGAAGTCAAAAGGCATAAAAAATGTAACGCGTATCGCGCTGTATGTGAGGTGTGTCATGTGCAGGGTTACCTGTGCACGGTGTGTAACGCGTGCGCGCACAAGGAGTGTATCGCGCTGTATGTGAGGTGTGTCATGTGCAGGGTTACCTGTGCACGGTGTGTAACGCGTGCGCGCATAAGGAGTGTATCGCGCTGTATGTGAGGTGTGTCATGTGCAGGGTTACCTGTGCACGGTGTGTAACGCGTGCGCGCACAAGGAGTGTATCGCGCTGTATGTGAGGTGTGTCATGTGCAGGGTTACCTGTGCACGGTGTGTAACGCGTGTGCGCACAAGGAGTGTATCGCGCTGTATGTGAGGTGTGTCATGTGCAGGGTTACCTGTGCACGGTGTGTAACGCGTGTGCGCACAAGGAGTGTATCGCGCTGTATGTGAGGTGTGTCATGTGCAGGGTTACCTGTGCACGGTGTGTAACGCGTGTGCGCACAAGGAGTGTATCGCGCTGTATGTGAGGTGTGTCATGTGCAGGGTTACCTGTGCACGGTGTGTAACGCGTGTGCGCACAAGGAGTGTATCGCGCTGTATGTGAGGTGTGTCATGTGCAGGGTTACCTGAGCACGGTGTGTAACGCGTGTGCGCACAAGGAGTGTATCGCGCTGTATGTGAGGTGTGTCATGTGCAGGGTTACCTGTGCACGGTGTGTAACGCGTGCGCGCACAAGGAGTGTATCGCGCTGTCGGGCCGCTGCGGGGGAGGCGCCGCCCCCGCCCCGCCGCTGCCCCCGCATCAGCACGCTCCCGACCACGCCTTGCATTACTACATGTGGTGAGCATTATTACATATTAAGTCCATTGTGATATGTTCAGTAAATTTCTAAAGACTATTCTTAATGAAAAATGCCTAGAAAATCCACTTTGTCCCTGACACTCTGTGATGGGACTCGAATCCATGACATTTCGCAATCCGGGCGGCTGCTACGACCACTGAGCTGTCCAGGACCCAACAGGACTGACGAATCTTCCAAGAATTTGTTACTTTTTCGCTTGTAGTTTGAAAGATTTCCCGTCTGGGTAACACAGAATAATATTTTTAAGTTTATTTTCAATTGTTAAAGTAGACTGAACTACCTGCAACGTTATAATATTGTCAGGTACGTGGGCGAGATGGGTCGCGACATGGCGACGGCGCGCCTGGAGCGGCGCGTGGACGGCACGTTCCTGCTGCGCGTGCGCCCGCACCCCACGCACCACGCGGACACGGACACGCACTACGCGCTCTCGCTCAAGTGAGTGTCGTATAATGGAATAGAGAGGGCATATGATAGAACATCATCATCAACACCATAGGCGGCCTTCCTTATGGATGGCTAAGGAGGATTGGCCATGACCCTCCACACCGGCTCAATGCGGATTGGTGGGTATTAACGACTGCAAATGCGGCCGGGATCAACGGCTTAACGTACCTTCCGAAGCACGGAGTAGCTCGAGATAATAATTCATTGGTCACCCATCCCGTGACCGACCATTGCGAAAGTGGCTTAACTACAACGATTGCGGGCCGCGGTGCTTATCCGCTACGCACCGAGCTACTGTAGGATAGATACGGACATATTATAAAAGGTCTTACGATCAGTTGCAAAAACGTCCATCACGGTTTAATGACGACTTTAAGCTCTAATGAATGTTCTAAATTTGAAAATTTGTATCGCTATAGTCGCTTTAAACTAAAGAAAATTTAAATGGAACTTTGTGCAATAGGCAGATAGAGGGGCAAAGGTCGACATTTATCGTTTGGCGACAATCAATCTGATTATCATTTTCTAAGTTAAATTATATTAATTCAGCTTGACTTATATTCACGATAATTTGTATTAATTAAAATTATATAATTATATAAACATAGTGCTGTTTTGGAAGGGGGATAATGGCTGGCTAAAAAGAGAAATTCTATTTATTCTGTCAGTCAGATATCAGAAATATATAAGACACATATTTTAGCTACCAGTAGGGATTCTCACAATAATAACTCCAATATCGCTGTGACACTTTATTCACTGATAGTACAAAACGAACTGCCCGCTCCGAGTTGGCGGTATGACTTTTATATGCAACGGTGGTATCGTTTTACAACTTCTAACGACACCGGAAGTGTCGTTAGCTTTCATAATTAACATTAATAATGATGATACAATGTAATCGAATTTAAACATAGAAATTAAAATAAGTATTAAATTACATAAATTATAACAACTCATTCCTGATTTTTAAGTATTACAAAAATAATTCGTATGTTGAATTTATATGACGTGTAGTCAAAACAAATGACACTTTATAATCGATACTTTAATATAATTGAATTCTAACATTCGGCCATACTGACAAAAGTTTGTCCTCAAACTAAAATCAAAAGACCAAAAATAATGTATGTACACCTTATATTTTATCATTATGAATCTCTGGTAAAAAAAAACTTTTATGTAAACAATCAAAATGATAAATTACAAAATTTATTACATTTGCAAGGGTTATCATACACTTGTACGCATGTATTTGTACAGATTCATAACTTATTAACTAAATCATCTGGAAAATACTTCACAACGATTATTATATTATACAATCAAAATAGTACATATAACACAAAAACATTAGAATATGCCTTCTAAGTACATATTTTTTTTCAGTTTCATTATATATACACAGCTTAATAACAAGTGTTACTTTGGCAAAGTAAACGAAATTATATAACTAACAACAGGTATGCTTGAGAACCTCAAGTCTACCTAGTAACTGTCAGCAGTACTTGGATAACTCGCCAAGTCCAGCCAGCGAGTAAAATAAATTAACCTGTAATCTTATGAAATTTTATGAGTTAACTTGGAAATTTCATCAAGTCTATAATAATAAATCAATAAACTTGGCAACTTCATCAAGTTATATATTATATATCAACAAATCAATAAACTTGGCAACTTCATCAAGTTATATAGTTAGATATCAACAAATCAATAAACTTGGCAACTTCATCAAGTTATATAGTTAGATATCAATAAATCAATAAACTTGGCAACTTCATCAAGTTATATAGTTAAATATCAACAAATCAATAAACTTGGAAACTTCATCAAGTTATATAGTTAGACATCAACAAATCAATAAACTTGGCAACTTCATCAAGTTTTATAAGAAAAATCAACAAATCGATATACTTGGTAATTTCATCAAGTTTTATTCGTAAAATTAACGATTTAACATTATTTATGAAATCAATATATAAATAAACTCGGTATTTTATCAAATTTAATAACTTATTATACTAACTAATTAAATAGTGGCGAATAAATATATTTTGTTTTATTTTGAAAGTAATATCAAAACTATTCATCGTCACTGTCCGAACTAATAGTATTAATATGTGTATTAATCCAGGGTTGAATTTGATCGACCGCCCAAACATTACTATAATTTCGTTTCCCTAAGTCGGTACCTGGTATACTTGATACTTCATACCTATCATTTTTCAAAACTTTTGTAATTTTGTAGGGACCTGAGAATACAGGTAAAAGTTTTTTACTTTGCCCATCATTTGATGCTATTTGCTTTTTTATTTTAACTAAATCGCCTATATTGTAAACAACAGCCTTTTTTCTATTTTTGTCAAAACGTTTCTTTTGCTGTATTTGATCTTTTTCAATGTGCTCAGTTATGTCTGTCCTTATTTCATCCAAATTTTGATTAGGTTTTCTAGTTTCTAAAAACAGATCGCTAAACATATTTTCGTTAGCATGTGTAAAAGAACGACCAAATAATGCTTCAGATGGAGTTTTTCCAATACCTTTGTTTAAAGTGTTATTTAAACCCCATTGAATTTTATTTAATTCCTGATCCCATTTAGTTTCCCCAAGTCTGTCAGTGTAAGACGTTAATGAATCCAAAACTGTCCGATTATAACGCTCGACCTGACCGTTCGATCTCGGAGAAGCGACTGCATTCAATACGTGCTTAATTTTTGAATCTTCACAAAATTTTTCGAATTCTTTTGAAGTAAAACTAGAACCTCTGTCAGATATAATCCTTGCAGGGTACCCAAACGTAGAAAATACCTCATTCAAAGATTTAACAGTGGGAGCAGTTTTCAAATTACGCAACGGTTTTATTATACAAAATTTTGTATAACCATCAACGATTAAAAGTAGGTACATATTACCGCGTATACTTTTTACGAATGGTCCTAGGTGATCTATGTGAACCGTGTGGAAAGGAATATCAAGTTTAGGTATAGGATGTAAAAACCCTTCTTTTTTTCCATTAGTGTCTTTGCCATATGCACAACTAATGCAAGCTTTCACATATTTTGAAATGAATTTCTTCATTTTAGGAAACCAAAAGTCTTTCTTTATTCGAGCTAAAGTTTTCTCTGTAGAAAAATGTCCTACGTCGTCGTGATTTAATCGCAATATTTGCCACCTAGCGCCTTTGGGCACGACCCACTTAAATTCATTATCTCCTACTTTTCGGAATAATTTATTATCTTTGACAATGAAATTCTGTTTTATATCTACCAGATCATTATATTTAGTATCACTTAAAACTTCACGAATATGACAAAGTTTAGGATCTGTTAACTGTAAACTTACTAGCCAATCATTTTGCGTTATTGCTAAAACACGAGGTATCTCAGGTTCACCATCCACAGGTACTAGACCCACTGGATTACGACTGAGTGCATCTACGTGCGACATGCTATGATTAGAACGGTATATAATGGTACAATCATATTCTTGGGGAACTAACCACCATCGAGCAATTCTGGGTAAAATATCTCGTTTGCAAAATGTTGCACGTAGTGCATTACAATCACTGACTACAGTAAATGGGATGCCTAATAAATAAACTCTAAACCTATTTAGAGATGCAATTACAGCCAAAGTTTCCAATTCGTATGCATGAAATTTCTGTTCATCAATAGTAGTTTTTCTGCTATAAAATGCCACGGGTCTAAGAGGGGAAGAGTCATTATCTTCTTTTTGTAAAAGAATACCTGCCAGTCCAATCTTACTTGCGTCAGTATGCAATTCTGTTATGTATTTTGGGTTGTATAAAGCCAATACTGGTCTCTGAACAAGTTTATCCTTTAATGTATTAAATGCTTTGGATTCGTCACTACCCCAGTTCCAAGTGTTGTTATTTTTAGTCAGATCGGTTAAGGGACGAGCAATAATTGAAAAATCTTTAATAAATCTTCGGAAATAACTGGCTAATCCTATAAACTGTCTCACTTCGTGTACATTTTTTGGGGCTGGAAAATTTTCAACAGCATCAATTTTATTTTTACCTGGTTTAATACCATCAAAAGAAATTTCAAAGCCTAGATATTCTATATTTGTCTGAAAAAACTTGCATTTTTTAATATTTAACGTAAGATTAGCTTCATTTAATAATTTAAAAGTACTTTCAATTTTTTGAATGCCTTCATTAAATTCTTTAGATATAATTATAAGATCATCCATATATGCTAAAGCGGGTTTACTGCTCGATTCAGTTGAACTAAGTTTTAATGCCTTATTAATGGTTCTTTGAAAGACCGCTGGAGCATTGACCAAACCAAATGGCATGCGTTTGAACTGATACAGTCCTTCAGGGGTAACAAATGCAGTTAAGTGTCTACAATGTTGCGCTATTGGTATTTGGTAATAGCCACTTGTTAGATCTAGACTAGTAAAGTATTTACTACCACTAAGGGAATCCAATTGATCTTCGACACGTGGTAAAGGAAAATGATCTTTTACCGTACGGCTATTAAGGGCTCTATAATCTACACATAAGCGTTGACCTCCAGTTTTTTTTGAAACGAGCAAAATTGGACTTGCATACGATGAGCAAGATTCTTCAATAATATCGTTTTTCAAAAGGTCGCTAACCATATTCTGAACAGTTTCACGATCTTTGTGACTTAATCTATAGGGTCTGTAAACTACCGGTGTAGGGTCTGTCAACTGTAACGCCATCTCAGTCAGACTAGTACACCCTAACTCAGAAAGATTTTGAGCGAAAGAGCTACGATAATTTTTAATCAACTGAAAGACTGCATTTTTTTCTAAAGGAGAAAGTTCATCGTTTATATTTATATCTGTATTATTAATTTGTTCATAACTAGTAGTAGCTTTTAAACACGACTTTGATTTGATGATCTCAGTTTCTATATTCTCAGCTCTGACTAACAACATGTTCGACTTTATGTAAAGAGAAGTAGAGGGAGTTATCACGATTATAGAAACATTACCTTGTTCTACTGAATAAACGCCTTCTTGTACCCAATATTCTATTCCTGAAAAGTTGCGATAACAACTTGGTATGAAAACAGGTCCATTCAAAATATTATCTGTGAAGCAACTCACTAATCCTACTTTATTTATTACACAAGATTTACAAGTAAAAATTTTAATACAAGAATCGCTTTTATCCACAATGTCAGGAAACATAAGAGATCTGTTTAGAATTTCTAGACAATCATTTGTTTTAATCACTAATATTTGTGGTAGTTCTGTAAAATTTTGACCTATTAATAATGGCACGTGCAACTGTAATGGAGATACCACAAAAGCGGTGATGTCACAATCGACAGATTCTAAACCTAACTGAAATATACACGTACCTATTGGAGTAAACGTGGTTTCACCAACTCCTTTAATAATAGGCATGTTTCCATATTCAATTTTAAGATTAAATAAATCAACTAAATTTTTACTGATCAGTGAACAATCGCTTCCAAAATCAATAAAGGCTGTAATATTTCTGTGATCGTTATTGATTGTTACTTGTTTGTAAAATTTAGAGTTGTGACTATTAGTTCCATCTATATTCATTACTCTTTTTTCGAATGTAGGCCTAGCTTTATTTTTAAAACAATCTTCTTTTTTATGTCCGAACTTTGAACACGTATCACACTTAACTATGGGCTGGCTACATTGGTTTAGTCGATGGCCATGTTGCTTGCAATTGTAACAGAATAAAGCTCTACATTGTTTTATACTATGACCAACCTTTTTACAAAAATTACAAGTTAGATCATAATTTGAATTAGATTTCATTTTGTAATTCTTAATGTTAAGTCGATTACTACAATTATCTTTAAGAAAACCTAACAAGTCTTCAGGTTCAGTAAATCGTCCTGATGACGCACTAGATCTAAGATTACCGTCTTCTATTCCTAGAATTATGCAATCTACGGCTTTTTTACCTATTATTTCACAAGTATTTAAAAGCACCATTTTTTCGTAATAGTAACTATCAATAGATTCCCCTAGCTTAAATCGCCTATCCAACATTTCGGTTAAGAGTATTCCATAATTTGATTCTGAAGGAAAAGCTCTCTTTAAATATTCTTGCCACACAGTCCAAGTAAGTTCGACAGAACGTAAACCCTCATACCAATTTTTCGCATGACCTACCAAACGAGGTAGAGCAAAATGTGGAATTTGTTCATCGGTCCACTTATAGATACGAGCACATTCATTAACCTTTGATATCCATTTATCAATTCTATGATTTTTTACGGTCGGGTCAAATTCAGGTATCATGTTTTTATCAAAATGCAATTTTGAGGATTGATCTGATCTCGTAAAGTTATTTATAAAATTTAAAAAATTTGATAGATCATTAGCATTGGAGCCTAAGCATTTTAAAAAGTTTGATATACCCGAAAAGTCTTTATTTACCGTTTGACTATTTTGGGGGTTCTCAACACAAGGGACAGAGACATGATCAGATGAACATGGATCTGGCAAAAAGGGCGTCTGGCGCTTTGACCTCCGGTAGTCACGTCGCAACCGGTGGTGATAATGTGATGGGCTACGTGACTCTTGACTTGGAGATCGTAGTCTCGAAAATGAATGTGAACTTGAGTACCTGTTTCTGCGGTCGTCGCTTGTACGTTTAGTATCAGTTTGATTCCTCGTAAGACGTTGTGGCAGGATAGGACTTCGGCTTCTGTCCGATGCTCGGCTTCGTCGCTCTCTGCAGCAACGCGTACGACTGCGCCTACTGCGGCGGTGATGCCCCTCGCTGCTTCTTTCTCGGCTGCGGGATCTGTGCTGCGTTGGCGAAGGAGTAGCCAGAATTTTCTTGTTATTTTCATTCATCCTGAAAAGCGTTTAGAAAAAAAGGACATAATTTGCTCATAGTCAATTACACAGTTTATGTATATTATGTATATTATTATGTATATTATTATTAAAGTGAAATGAAAAAGAAGGATATTATATGTTTATACTCTTAAGGAAATAGAAAAAGAATAGGAAACTTATTACATTATTTATATTATAAACTATTAATATGAAGGTACTTTAATAAAATTCATCTATTTTTCTACTTCAATATTGGTGTTACATAACTAAAATAAACTTTAGTAATGCCTTATTTGTACGTTACCATTTTTAGACTCAAGTAACGCATCTAAGTGTTACACATAATTGCTTAAAAAGTGTATTATATAAAAAAAAAATTACAGTAAATTGATTCCTGATAAAATTAACGAACAAAGGAAATTGGTAACTAACTGTTACTTCTTATTATTATTTTTATTTGCACTACTTTAAACGCTGAAATTTCTCTCAAAAACAGGAAACAACAAACAAAAAGAAATACCATAGCATTAAGAGGTTTAAAAAAAAAAAATTACATACACGTACCTTATAATCTTTGTGAGGCGTAGAAATCCTTTATCCCACTTCTGATTTTAGCTACCAGTAAGGATTCTCACAATAATAACTCCAATATCGCTGTGACACTTTATTCACTGATAGTACAAAACGAACTGCCCGCTCCGAGTTGGCGGTATGACTTTTATATGCAACGGTGGTATCGTTTTACAACTTCTAACGACACCGGAAGTGTCGTTAGCTTTCATAATTAACATTAATAATGATGATACAATGTAATCGAATTTAAACATAGAAATTAAAATAAGTATTAAATTACATAAATTATAACAACTCATTCCTGATTTTTAAGTATTACAAAAATAATTCGTATGTTGAATTTATATGACGTGTAGTCAAAACAAATGACACTTTATAATCGATACTTTAATATAATTGAATTCTAACACATATATGTATATTTATAAGATTCAATTTAATAATAAATAAAATTAACGTCACAAGGAGGTAGCGGTTTTAGAACATTTTGGAAATACTATATACATAGTAATTCCCAAGCTCCGAGTTCAACCCTGTAATTCTATAAAAATCTAAACCCGAGTACGAATTCACTCAGATGTCCAGATTTCACTTCAAAAAGCGGCATCCGCTCAATATTGAAGTGGTTATAACGTTTCGTGGCATAAGTGAAGTGAGTTTCGAAATGACATAGGAATAGAATATCTGAGACACGTATGATTAATCAATTTTGTTTTGTATTTTTATACAAAAAATGGAATCAATAGAATTTCTTCACTAAATAACATTAATTCAGACATACGAGTGAATTCGGGTTCGGATTTTTATAGAATGTCTCTGCAATAGTTTAGGCGTGAAAACGCAACAGAAAGAGTTACTTAAGCATTTATCCATACTAATATTAGTTTGGCTATACAAAGAGGAAACGCTCGCAGCCTTCTGGGTACCTTACCTGTTGGCAATGATCTGGGAGACATTTTTTTATTTAGTATAGTTATTATATTAAGATATAGTTTAGATAAATAGTTTAAATTTATTTTCTTTTATATGTTATAAATACTTTATTTAAATAAAATATTGATTTGCCATCAGTACGTTTATATATTGAATTAAATTTAATATTGGATTATCGGTTCTTACAGGACGGATAATACTGTGAAACATATGCGCGTCTGTCGCAAGCCCATTGATCAGGTGCCTCATTATTTCCTGTCGGAGTCGCGTTTCTTCCGCAGCATAGTCGAGCTCGTCTCTTATTATGAGAAGACAAGTCTCTCGGAAAACTTCGTAGGGTATGTATCACCTTTTATTGATCCATCAACATTGCAAATATACTTGTAAATTATAATATTATTTTATGAAAAAAGAACTTCTAAAGCATTATCTTCATTCTTAATTTTACGGTTTTGTCGACAGAATTACTTTCTCTTATGCTTCGTCGTAATATGATTTACTTGATTGTGCAGGCTTAATTCGAATCTCCGATGGCCGTTTCGGCGGGTGGTGGCGACGGTGATACATGATTTCAGACCGCTGGACTCCTCACAGCTGGCATTAAGACCTGGAGCCAAAGTACTCGTACTCAGCAAGGAAGGGGACAGTCGGGGCTGGTGGAAGGGCCGCACGCTAGATAAGGTAACACTCGTCACAAATAAGCTAAACGAGGTAACATTCGTCACAAATAAGCTAAACGAGGTAACACTCGTCACACATACGCTAGACAAGGTAACACTCGTCACACATACGCTAGACAAGGTGACACTCGTCACACATACGCTAGACAAGGTAACATTCGCCACACATACGCTAGACAAGGTAACACTCGTCACACATACGTTAGACAAGGTAACACTCGTCACACATACGCTAGACAAGGTAACATTCGCCACACATACGCTAGACAAGGTAACACTCGTCACACATATGCTAGACAAGGTGACACTCGTCACACATACGCTAGACAAGGTAACATTCGCCACACATACGCTAGACAAGGTAACACTCGTCACACATACGTTAGACAAGATAACACTCGTCACACATACGCTAGACAAGATAACACTCGTCACACATACGCTAGACAAGGTAACATACGCTAGACAAGGTAACACTCGTCACACATATGCTAGACAAGGTAACACTCGTGACACATACACTAGACAAGGTAATACTCGCCAGACATACGCTAGACAAGGTAACAATTGTCAAACTGATACTATATGATATACGTAACATGATAACAAGGTGCTCATATTTAGCATGCCATGATAATCAGCAGGGCGTTTCTTTAAAAAGCCAAACCCGAATTCGACTTTACTCACGTGTCCAAATCCACGTCATTTAATGAAGAAATTATATTGATTCCATTTTCTTATAAAAACACAAAAAAAAATTGATTGATTATACGTGTCTCACATATTCTATTCCTATGTCATTTCTAAACTCACTTTACTTGTGCCACGAAACGTTATTACCAATACAAGTTTGAGCAGATGCCGCTCTCTGAAGTGAATTCGAATTCGGGTTTGGATTTTTACAGAATCGCGGGATAGATACTGTAATAGAAAACATTAAAGTTTTTATAAACATTTTGTCCACCGTATTGTTAGTCGCCATCTATATATTATATTTTTCAATGCAGTTGCTCATAAAGCGCTATTTTTTTTATCCATTGTAATCACCGAAAGTGAGTCTTTAAACACGTCTTAAATAAAAATGTACTGAAATCCTTTACTGCACACGTGCTTAAAAGTATTTTTTTTTGGCCGAGCACTAAAGGAATTTAAAAAAAATTGATGAGAATATGTCAAACTTTAGAGGCAAAAGTATTTCAAGGAGCCTAGAACGAATATTTTTAAATAAAAATGTATAACACGAAAACATGTTCAAATATCACGTTTAATTTTAACAAATAATTTTTACCTTTAATACATACTTAGTTTTATTAACCTATATATTTGTTTTATTTCCTCGCAAAAAGCATTGAAAAATATTGTAAGAAAATTGAGCGTTAAAGGTAAAACCTTACTTTCCGCACTCGTATCTTAAATAACTAATAATTATTGGCAGGGCGACAATCGTTCGGGCTATTTCCCTAAGGAGTGCGTGCGGGAAGAGCCGGAGTGTATCGGCGCGCTGGACTGATGCCAGCTGTGCCTCGCCGAGCGAGAGCTGCACTTCGCGCCGCCGCCGCCCATAGACACGGACGCCGATCCAGATCTGGTCTGAGAACAGGACGCTGGACGCTGTACGCTGTCAACGGTACAAGAAACGTTTGTGAACAATTCGCAGTTGGTGTGTGTGCTAACGTGTATCGAACAAAAGTGAAAGTGATCGAGTACAGTGAACGAATCGAAATAGAACGAACCGTCTGCGCTCCGGAGCGAATCTCACCGTTAAAGTTACGTAAGTTAGGTAGACCCGTATTGGA
Source organism: Diatraea saccharalis (assembly GCA_918026875.4). NCBI lineage: Eukaryota > Metazoa > Arthropoda > Insecta > Lepidoptera > Crambidae > Diatraea > Diatraea saccharalis. Next base: position 19,990,760 of record OU893341.1, on the reverse strand, counting down.
ATTGTAGATTAAATCGATGTGCATATTAAAAAGAGGACGCGACACGGATGCAGGTATGTATATGTAGGTTTATACGGACCAACGTGAGGGGCTTTCCGTCTCCGAACGGCTAAGTTTTACGTCGTTCTGGATGCTTCTCTTCGTCCATAGCTCTCTTCTTTTCCGAGAAATCTGTCGGCACTTTAGGATTTTTGATGGTGCGTAAAATGCTTTAATATTGTTGTAAGTGAGAAAATATGGAGGTGATCGCGATCCGTACTCAGAATCGAGCGGGCGCGTTGAGAGGATAATGGATTGTGAAATAGTATATGAATTAATGTAATAATAGAAAATTGTCTGTGGAACTCGTCATGACAAAACTTTATGCTCAAAAGTTGATTCTTAACAAATCACTGTCACAACTCGATGACCATTATACATTGATTGTAACACATTCTATTTGTAGTTTTTAAATTCACATTTTACATTTGGTCTTGAATACCTCGAATTTAGATTTTTTCACTATGTTAGTCTTTAGTAATTTTGCAATGCGTTTTTGCATGAATTTAAAATAACAATAGTGAGATAAAGTGCCAAATGTTTCGTTCTTTGTCATGTGACTTATTTTTTTAATAAAAAATATATTATCCACAAAAAAATGTAGATGAATTTCACATCTTTTAATATAATACCAGTGGGCTGGTAGGTGACTTTAAATCATATGCAATGTAATGATTTATTATCAAAATACATATTAATTATTAAGATGGCATCAATTCCAATTGTAAGAGTTGAATAGTTTGTATAGTACAAATAATGTTAATTATGACAATGCAATTTCATTTTAAAATATAGGTATTAGTGAAATACTTATTCTGGAATAGTAGCTGCTCCTGTTATATATTTTAATAAAATAATATCTTATAATTTTCTTTGGTCTAAGCACACTGATTTTATTTATTGTAGTGAAAAACAAATATTTATATTCAATAGTTATTTCTTTTATTCCATTTACTTATACACATAAGAGTATGTAAGATTTTAATTGTTTTTATATAATTTTCTATTTGATTTTAAACTTGTCATAAAACAACCTGTTTGAGGTAAATCATGCATCCCATGACATGAAATTGGATTTTTCCTTTTCCTACAAAAAAATATAAAACAGATGACTGCTAATTAATGTAATAGCTTGCTGCATTTTAATAGTAATAAGAGCTCACTTTCAATACTTCTTGCTACATTCCACTGTAAACCATGATCGCTTTGGCTCTGCCTGTCTCACTTGTTCATGTTAGTTACTTATGCTTTATCACCAGTAATGAATAAAAAGAAAAAAATAAAATTTTTATGAATCTAAAAATATATTTGGACATGGGAAAGTATTATCACAATAGAAAGATTATGCAGTATTTTGAATCGGTTGTGTTTTTCATGTAATTACCTACGCATGGTACGTAGACACGCGATAGGATTACCCATATGGCCATCCAAATACCAGTTTGGTACATACTTTAATCATATTTATCTACTATCTTGAGAAGAATATTATTATATTTTTATATATATATAATCAACACTTATAAAATATCGACTGTAACATATTTGCCTCTGGATTGCGACCAATGTTCAAAAAGATACATCATCTTTTAATCTACAGGGAATGTGAAAATCGTTACCTGAGTTATTGAGCAATTCACGCAACGAAAAACAGTACAATATAGTGCATACTTGTATGTACGCCTACTGTTTAATAATCACACCGCTTACGCGTCACTATGGCGCATTTGCGACTGTCTGTATATTGAGCAGTGTTGCCAACTGCTAACTTCTGCTAGTGGATATGACTCGGGTTATAGCAATTTGTATGAAGATGGAATACTGGTATAATTTTTCTGCTGTGGTAATATTAAAAATTATTGTTGGGTATATTACATATTTACAATAGCTTTAAATAGGTGGTGATGCCTGTAGCGATCTTCATTAGTCAAACTGTTCTCTTATTAAATGCTTTAACTCAGTTAATTTAGTTAATTTTTAAAGTTATATAAAAATCTGCTACTATATATATACGAGCGGTTATTGCACACAACACGCGATCCGGATGACTGCCTTAAATACTTGTCTACCGGATTACTATGAGAGCAAGGGATTGTCGCTTGGTGAAATATAATATTAATGCTATTTTTAAACGATAATCGAGCGTTTTGAACGCGAAATTCAATTTAAAATAATTAGCTCACTGTTAGTCAAATGGCACTTGCCATATTACACTATCCTCCCGATGGATCTGTTTCTAGTACACTATGTAAATAATTGTTATTTATTATCATCTAGTGTGAAGAGGTGTTTCAATAAATTAGTGTGTAAGCTACAAGCACAATGAATGTTTACCTTCCATGTTTGTGTAGTCTAATCGACAATGATAAATGAAAATATTTATATATTAAAAGTGATGAAATCTAATAATATCTTAATATTTGACAAATGGAAGTGGCTATGTCAGGCCACGCATAAAGATTGGTGTTCTAATTGTGAACTCTGGTGTATAAGTTGTATGTTGTGGGTGTGTAAAGTATATTTCTGAATCAGTTAGATGGAATAAATAGGGCAAATAGTTAAAAGAGCTTTTAAATTCACCACAAGATGAATAATAAAATATATATTTAAAAAAAGGGTACGCTAGTATAAATGTATATTCTTTGTTTCAAATTTTTCACTATTTTGCCGACTCTGACGTAGTAAGCAGAAATTTATTAGATTATACAATTTAACCGATTTCTCCATTTAATTTTAAACCTAAATGCATTGAGGGTATAGAGTTTAAAATCAATGGAAATTTAACATATTGTGGTAATCTGAATGGAACGAGAATTGTCCTCTTTTACACTAGAGAGCTGTTTTGAGTATGGTTGAAGTGATAGAATTGTGCACCTTCATCTAACTTTGCCACTTCCAGTATAAAGTAGTATATGTATATTGAAGATAAATGTATGTATAAATTAATAAAAATAAATATTATAATAATTTAATAGTGCCAGTGAAATGCTTAATGTAATTCTATTTAGAATTCTATTATAATAAACCACCGCTTTATTTAAAGTTCTGACTAAAATATATATGAAAAATAAATATAAAATTGTCATTTTAAATTTGTGGAATATTAAAAAGAAAAATATAGAATACGGAAAATTTTATCTTGTCCGTGGTGACAGGGTCTCAGAAGTTGTTATTGTAAAAATATCAAGAAATATATAGAGGTTATTATGTAAACATATAGAAAAATGATATGGTTGTTGTATCATAATAGATATATATTTTTTCTATTAAGTTGGGACAGATGATGACCGTTTAATAGCATTATGAAAATTCATATGACTGGGATATAATGGAATTGTATCAACTTTTAGTTATTTGGTGCCAAAAAAACATTGCCCATCTTCTTATTAAGAGCATACTTAAAGCAGACATCGCAGAGTGTTTTAGTTTATTTCTTGGAAAACTATTACAATTATTGTATAAACACTCGTGCAGTAAGATACTACTGATGTGGGACCAAATCTGTGCGAAAGACTAAATATCGAAGCTCGGCAAATGTCGACCAATCAGAATGATTCTAGTATCACGCCATCGTGCGATCCCCCAATATCCACTCGCCTAACGCCCCTTGAGTGTTAGCGAGATATTGCGTTGTATTTTACACCTTCTGTTGTTGTAACAAGACAATACCTGCGCGTACGAAAATTCACCATATTAATTGGAACTTACTGTATAGGGTTTTGGCTAGGAAGCAACTCTTATATTGATTTATTTTCTCATTATTAAAATCATTTTAATTATGTGAAGTTTCATTGATCTTTGTTATTTTAGGTAAGAATTATTATGTCGCGTTTTACCCTAATATATTGTTTACTTCGAATGGAGTATTTTCCCATTTTAATTTTAAAGTTTATTTGATATTAATGATCTGCTTTAAGCACTCTCTTAATGATAGACTACAAGGACTAGCAAACGTCTCAGGCACATTGGCAATTTTGACGGTCACGTTAGTCGGTGCAATTATTGAGAATTCACTGTCCATCGTAGTTTAATACAAGAATAATAAAAAAAAAATCTGTATTGTTTGCTTCGATACGCTTTCAATATGTTATCAGGTTGGGTAAAGTTAGCAAATATCGATATTCGGCAATGGTTCTTTACGAAAAAATGGACTTCACTCAACCTAGTTTATGATTTTGGCGCCCATTGGGAACTGCCGATCCTGGGGGCCAATTCTACTAAATTTCTATTTTAGCTGGAATTGTATCGTATGTCACTTAGTAGAATAGAAAAACCATTAAAAACTGTAGTTTCGTTCGGTTTCTATCCGTTTTGATTCGATTTAAACAAAATTTATTTAGTAGAATTGGTAGATGCTCCGGTTTTGCCCGCCTTGGATCTGTCGATATTTCGAGCTTACGAAAATATGTTAATCTATTATTCATATATTTGTAAATAAATATTTTTAGGCAAATGTAATAGATCATTGCCGAATATTGATTGTAAGGCGTCATTCATTTATTACGTAAAATGTTTGTAGCAGTTTTATGACCCCTTCTGTTTATAAAAACAATTCAAAAATATTTCGATGCAGAAAGTAATTTGTTAAAAATATAAGTTATAGAAAAACACTGTATTAGGTCAATGTGCAAACAGTATGTTGAAAATCAATGGCGGACAGAAACTAATAGTTCATTGCCTCTAGTTACTATGGGGTCGCCATTTTGTAAAGTAAACTTTAGGTCTGTGAGTTTTGTAAAAGAAAGTAATGCGATAAATAGATATTGTAAGTAATTTTATTTTAGGATGAATCTTGTTTCATTACATACTTAGATGTTTTGTTCCTTTCAACGTTTCACCCCTCTCAGGCACGAGACGCCTCTACAAAAGACCTCATTATCACCGTTGTAGTGTGTGGCTTTAGTCACGTCTTCCATCAAAACAGTAAATAAATGCGAGTGACGTGCAGTGGATCCAGCTCGAAGGTGATCAATGAGTCTTTTTGTTATTTGCAAATATTTTTTTGGCCTGACTGACACCCCCCCCCCCCCCCCCCCCAATGTCTTATGTAATAAATGAATGTAGTCAACAGCTCGTCTGGCTATACATTGAATGTCAAAACTACAAAAAAAAATTTTTTGGTTGGTTTAAAATTGAAATCTGCGTGTATCAGAGTTGTGTTGTTAGCACGCTTGTAATAATTGTTGGTGCTAACGAATTATTTTGTTAATGAAAAATGCTTAAAAATCCACTTTGTCCCCGGTACTCTGAGATGGGATGGAGTTATTTTGTGTTCATTAATTTGCTTTTGAATGTGTGCGTCTGCGTGCGCTCACCGAGAGACTATTGTAAATGTATTTTGATATTATTTATGTTCATGTTTGTAAATATATTATACAGAAATGGCATATCTTATTGTTCTGTAGTTAGGTAAGAACCACTCCAGAATAAATACACTTTCGGAGAATAATCATAGTTTTATTTATACACTTATTACAAAATAATATTTGTCTTAAACCCTACTTAAATTCACTTTAGTCTTCAACTTTTAATGAATATAATAAATAATTGTTAAGTGTGGCCCATTCTTTTTTTGTAACAGACTTAAATATGAAATCGGTCGCGCCTCTTATTTTATTTTACCTTATATACAGAGCCTAATTAAAACAGTTCTAATCACTAACAAAAAAACATTAATAAATATAACTTTAATATTCAATGACGGGCTATTCTGACAGTAGGTACTATTTTTCTATAGAGACTGACAATCCGCGTCTGACGGTAGTATGTGTTATTGTAACCACCCCATACCAACTAAACGGCAATGCCTGCCAAGGTTTTATGCGATGGAGCATTAGGTTAAATGTCATATATTAGCTTTGACGTTCTGCTACCGACCATATTACAGAAATGCACCTGCCCTAAACCCATACCAGCTTAACGATATAGATACAGGGACCTGCGGTTAGTAACCCTAGGTGAAAAGTAAACCTTTATAATATGATTAATCGGCTGTCTTTACACATAAGGTCCTTTTTAGTTTATATAATAAAGTGAGAAATACAACTATAAACGCCGCGGCAGCCCAGCACACGCCTGAAAACTCATTACTATCTCTTTTTTTTTCAGATTTATCAGCTGTATTTTTCGCGGTTAATCCGTACAGTATGGGATGAATCTTATAAAATGATTTTCTAATGTGTTGATTACTGGTTTAACAGATTAACCCGTAAACACAACTATCGGCTTCCTATATGGATAATCAATAAGACCGAAAATACCTATACTCTCGCCTCTCATCTTCTATAATGTGCTATGCTTGGTCATAATTGTCAACTTTTAGATATGAATAATTATTACTTCAAGTCTGGCGTACTACTGCCTAAGTATGAGCGCAGGTCGGTGACAGTGGAGCGGATTAGTTTAGCAGGTATGGTGGGACGGTTCAGACGCTTGTACGCGGCGTACCGATGGCACCCGCCGAAACTGTAGTAATAGTTGCCGCCTTCGGACCCCTTAATCCAGAGCACGTCTATTGGTGGCACCTCTCCAGTCTCCTCTTCTTTCTGAGAAAATTTGTATATCATCAATCATAAAAAATTAAAAAATCGAACGTATTATGTACACACGGCTGCACGTCAGCTTACCACAGTATGTCAAATTTGCTCAATGGATTTTTAACATTACGCACTTCGTATTAAAGTTTAAATATTTACCAAATAAGGTTGATTGTTTGCTAAAAACAGAAACATAAATTTCAATAACTGGCTTGATAGAAAAAAAATCGCAAAGATTGTACCAAATACGTTATACAAAAATAGGTTTTGATATAATTTATCTAAAGATTATTTTTAAGTATCATCATCTGAAAAATATATGAAAACAAGCAAACGCTTCTTTACTCTCAATGCGTATTTGTTTTTCATCATCATCATCAGCCCTTTACGTCCCCACTGCAGGTATGGGCCATGACCCTCCACGCTGGCCCAATACGGATTGGAGGGTATTAACGACTGCAAATGCAGCCGGGACCAACGGCTTAACGTGCCTTCCGAAGCACGGCGTAGCTCGAGATAATAATTTTGGTCACCCATCCCGTGACCGACCCTTGCGAAAGTTGCTTGACGACAACGATCGCGGGCCGCGGCGCTTATCCACTACGCCACCGTGCTATTTGTTTTTAATCGTAGATATTATCACATCATACTTTCCTTCACTGATTAAAATTTTTCTATCACATTAAGAATTTGTTATTATTATATATTAACTTATCTCTTGATTACTTTTATATGTTTGCTAATAAGTACAGTCACGGCTAAAATATTTTTGTATTTGGTATCACTCAGTTCCTTTTTAATAAATAAGAGTAACTATTAAACACCGTGGTTCTTAATTTTTCAGTTACCAGGGATCAAATTACTTAAGATAAATTTTAAACAACTGTAAATAGAAATATTTAATAGAAAGAAATTTACTAACTACACAAAATTTTATTTAAAATTGTGTCAAGCTGTGTGTGCAGTGAAATTGTCATTGTTTGTCATTTATTGTTAGTGAAGAAAGTAAATGTAACCCTTAACATGCATGTAAAAAATATAAATTTCACTTTTTATTTTAGTGAACGGGAGAAAATAAAGTAGCAACTATAAATAAAACTTCTCCTCCACGGGTCATTTGGGATGCTTCCAGGGACCAGTGGTCAGCGGACCGCCGGTTAAGAAACACCGATAAAACCAAGTTTTTAGATCTGAATGTACAGACAGTTAAATGCACGTCTTTACAAAATAGATTAGACATAACTGTCAAATTTCCCCACTCAATTCTAAACCTCAATATATTTAGAGTAGAGATCAAAATTCATAGCAGATATTGACATATTGTGGTCGAGCAGCCGTGTATGTGTTCGTACGTCCGTTCCTAGGAAAGTCAATTTCAGGTTACCTATAACAATTTCTTCAATTTGCACAATTCATTTTGAGTTTCATTACTATTAAAAGTTCATCGTTTTGAGAAATTTTAGTTATGAGTAGCTTCAATGTGCTGTTTACTGTACATTATTGTTTTCAATTTTACATAGGTACATATCGATTCGGTCGAAGTTATTATCACTTACGTAACTTGTTATTGGATTAACATGATAAAAATAATACTTTAGATAATCGAATGTAATAATACTCAGTTGACTTCAGAGTGTTAAAATAAACCAGTTTATTTATAATTCTTATAAACATTAAATCTCGCGTGTTGTTATTCATAAATTATTAAGCGAATATTTGGACCATTTACACGAGGCCAGCAGCCGCGACAGTCTAACAGTATTGGCCTCGTGTAAATGAAGACAATCCTCAAGCCAGTTCAATGATACAGAACGATTTCTAATTTTACTCAACCAGCTTATTGGATTGTCTCGGCTATTGGCCTTGTGTAAATAACCCGTTAACATTTCTCTTGTAAAGGTAATCGAATTTTAAAATTCAAATGTCAAATTGAAAAGGGATTACTTTTAATTTGACTTTGAAAATATTCACAAACTTCACGCTGCAACTATTTGACATGTGATATCGATTGCAATATCATCTTACAAAAAAAATAGGCAAGCGTTAGACGTAAATGTTACCGTAACTTTAAGTTACTAAGTTTTTATTATAAAGCGATGGCTATTTTAAACGTTACATAATCCTAAAAATAATTCACAATCGCTATAGCTTTGAAATTAGATTTTACAGGTGCTCAGTTCAATTCTTGATAATCGATCATAGGGACCGCGAAGCTCGATTTTAGAAAAGAAACAAAATAATAGGGGTTAAAGTATGAACTTGCCGATTTGTACTGAAAATCAAAATTGTTTAATTTTTAATTTTAAACAAATTTATTTAATCAAAATAGTTATCATTATTATCGGTACATTGCTGCTATCTAATAGGAAGGTCATTTAGGCCTTTGCGATAGAACTCTAAGGATCTAGACTCCACAAACTGTGTGTAAGCATTTTGTACAGCCTCCTGGGTAGAAAACTTCTAGTCACGTAGATAATTGTCCAATTAAAGAAAAAAATGGTAGTCCGTCGGAGCACGGTTTGGCGAATACGGAGGATGACGAATGGTTTCAAACTGCAATTCCTGAAGGGTCAAGATGGTTTCTCGTGCTGTATAAGGTCTCGCGTTGTAATGGAGCAATAATGGTGAAGTCGATTCATGGGTCGGGGCTGTTTTACTGCTAGTTTTGCCAACATTGTTCGGAGTTCGGCACAATAGACATCTGCCGTTATTGCTTGACCAGATTGGAGAAAACTATAGTGAATAACACCATGCTGAGACCACCAAACAGTTAATATTTTTCACCTGGGGTCAGCCATTGTATTTTTCTTTTACGGTTATCATAAAGAATCCACTTTTCATCACATGTCACAATTCGATCCAATATTCCTTCATTTCTGTACCGGTTCAACAAGGCAACACAAGTTTCAATACGTGTTTCTTTCTGCAGATCAGTCTAATCATGAAGCACCCATTTTTTATTTTATTGATTTGTCGAAAACGAGTCAATATTGTGGGTAAGGTGACGTTTAACCATGCTGCTATTTCCTGGGTAGTTTGACTAGGATCGGCTTCCACCATCTCTCTTAATTCATCGCTATTCACCTATGTGGGTGGTCTTCTTCGTGGCTCGTTCTTCAAGTCGAAATTTCCATCACGAAAGCGTTTAAAATAAAATCGCACGGTGCGTTCATTAGCAGACCCCTCTCCAAACGCAACATTGATATTGCGGCTGTTCCTGCTGCGTTACTTCCGCGTCGGAACTCGTATTCAAAAATCACTCGAATTTTAGCAGTAACTGTCTTTCTTGTCTAAGTTGAATAATAAAAACAATTGGAAGTCGTTAATCAAATGTTTCACATTTTTTAAAAGAAAAACATCATAGAAACCATGTGAAAAAAGTTTCTTTTGAAAACCTCAAACCATGAAGATTCTATGATAATACAAGGAACTTATTACAATAAAACGGCAATTTCATATTTTAACCCCTAATATAAATTTTGTAAACGTAATTTTTGTGTGAAGAGTTTTTTCAGACATTAATAAGATCTTTTATATTGCAGGGTAAACACTTGAAAGACCCAGTAAAACGTCCGTGACGAACTAAAAGACTTTTAATCGATTCTATTATCAAAATAACAAAATTCATGTTTGTGTTTTCGCAAAATTATAAGATCGACAAGATCAATTTTATTTTAAAATACGAGCGAATATTAGTATGTAGAAAAAGGTTGTATGGTAATACACATTTAACAAACTCTAAGTCAAAAGAGGAAATTTTAGGGCCAAAGGGTAAACAAGATTGCACATTTTACAAACTTACATTGCACGGTACCTATCTATTTCATGTAATTTTTCTATAAAGCAAGCGTAAAATAAATTACCTGTATAGTGTCCATGAGCGACTTGACCTTGGCCTCGTCGAGTTCAGGTATAAAAGGCCGGATGAGTACAGACATCGGCACCTCGTGCACCTCCTCTTTGTACCCACTGTGAATGCTGGTCATCTTCGACGCTGCACCACAATATAAATTTTATTGTGCAACTTCGTTCAAATCATATAATCGATTAGAAAACGTGGACACAGTTAATGAAATAGCCTGGAGAAAGTTATTTTGTTTTCTTATACGACATTTAACAGTTTCAACCTTTAATGAGTACTTGGAGATTATAATAATTATTATGATAAAATGAATCATATAACCTTAAAAGTTAGTACTGAGAAATTATTTCTGTTATTTTTTATATAAAACGTCAAATATTTTGAAATTTCTTACTAACAATTCCTAGTCAATGTCTTAGTTACTCTGCTTATAGCTTGTAACATAACAGAAGCTTCAGTGCTTGTTTACACTCGCACACACCGAGTAATTCGGCTACGACACTGCCAATGACAGTCATCACTATCGCGTTATATCACCTGCCTGTTATGTAAACGATAGTTTCAAGGTCAATAAACATTGATAGTAAACATGCCAATAGAAAGTTCAAACACCTTTAATTATTCAAGATAAGCCAGTTCTAATATGTTGCCATTTCAATAATTGTAGGTTTTATACATATATTCATTTTATAAAACGATTAGCTTTTCGCCAGCGGCTCGCCTGCGTGGTCCTGTATTTCAACTTAGATTGTTTAATATCATAATCTAGGTATTACACATACACACCGCGCCTCATAAATAGGACCACTATATTTTTTTTTGTCCTTTAAGATATAAAGCGTCGCACTTCTAAAGATATATGTATTCACTACTAATATATATTTATTTCTATTTGTATCTTAAGGAACAAAAGATAATATAGTGGTCCTATTTATTTAGCGCTGTCTGTGTAAACCAATCTCTTCCCCTTTAAGAACTCTGTATATTGATTAAAATCCGTTGTATAGTTTAAAAAACTACAGTGGGAAGCGTCTTTGTTTTATACTATACTAGATGAACGTTCTAATTTACCGTTTAAATCTTCCCTGAGCTACAACAAACATTTGAAAACCAAAATCAGCTAAACTAACCCAGCCTTTCTCGAGTTTTAGCGAGATAAACGTACAGCAATCAATTTTTATATATATAAATAGTAGATAATAAGGAAGATTTACTTTTACTTGTTACCAACACAAAAATATGTAGCAAAAGCGTTATGGCTCATTGACATTATTCTATCATGCGGGACCCCCTGCAGAATAAACTCGCTGGTCGATAAACCAATGTCAATCAAAATGACCAACACAAATCGTCCGCACCCACATGCAGATATCTTACACTAGTCTATATGCAGATAGCATATCGACTAGTATAAGTGTTAGATATTTAGCGTGATCGATTTTGCTGTGGTAGTGAACTTTAAAACCAAAACTGTGAAATGGAATGCACTCTTGTTGATTCACTAAGAAGCCGCCGGGCAGCGCGACCGCCGTCGTTTCAGTAAATTTTTAGACATTTCAACTCCCGGGGGAGTAAATTCCCAATTTAAGTAAACCACTGTAAATTCTCGATCAGCTGATAGCTGCTCAGAATTGATGCCGTGTCCAAGGATTGCGAGCTCCACGCAGGAAAAAACCGCCCGTTTTCGAGGTAAGCGATTTGATCCTATCGCTTTTCGATTAAGGTAAAATAAAATCATTTCAATATTCTTAATCATACAGTCCATTGTGCAAGTCGAAGAGTGGTTCGAATAACCGTATTGACCGGGTAATTTTACCTGGTCCGTGTAGCTTGAGAACCCAAGACAGTCGCGGCCACATTGAGTCAACGGGCCCGACAGCTTGGTTACGCACGCCACTTTAGTTATAAAAAATGTTTTAAACCTTATTCTGTTGACAGTTAAACTCAAATGTATCACCATAAACCTGACTTGTGTATGCTGTATGCTAAATACATCGTCCTCCAGTCAGCTGTCGATATAACTGGACTGGCTGTTTCCAGATAGAGTATTTTTTTAAATCATGCAAATCAAACTCGCTATGATTTTAAGAAGTCGAACGACCGTGAAAATCTGCATAATAATGAGGCACTGATAACTGCACTTATATCTTTTAATTTCGGGATTTATTCGGTGGCAATAATACGAATTTACGACCTAATTAGATTATACAAAACTTGAGCTGATTTAAACCATATTTTGCTAGTGGTAAAAGTTCAAAATCCTTTGAATTGAAATAGCATTTTAAGGTAACCTGAATTACTGACGAAATGTTACTGGTTAAATTTCAAATATCGACATCAAAGACCACTCTCTCATTTATTACATATTATAAATAAAACGACAAATAATTAACTACACAAAAATGTATTTAGTCATTGTTGATGGTCAATAACATTGAACTCGTCGTCGTATACATGAAGTCCACGCCGCTGATGCATATGAATTTATTACTTAAGTCTATTCTAAAACGGTTCATAATATATAATCTGTAGTATACACGTGTCGAGATTAAAGCGTTAATTCAGCGACGTGTTACATTACCAATTTTCCACAGCAAAATTTAAAAACATTTTCAATTATTAAATTTTTTCGTTAGAATTTCGTATACCGCCTCAGATATTTTGTTTTAGAACACATTAACTTAAAGCTAAGGAAATTATCCAATTCAAACTATCGCTAAGTGGAAATAAAGTTAAAACAAGTGGCTCTCCATTTTGCTTGGAACAATCAGAACGACGAAAATATTGTAAACACTCTTAAAATTTATGGCTAAAAGAAATTTGTGCTATCGACATTACAGCACCTCGAAAAAACAAAATATTTAGAGGGTTAAAAAAAATAAAGTTTTCAATATAGAAATCTGTTCTCCCCTCTGTACGCCCGCTCGTGTGCGTATACACTAACACAACCATCACTAATAAAATATGAATTGCACACAATCATGTCACGTGCCCGCCTGCTTCGCGCCCATAAACTGCCGGGGTAATCTGCAATCTGTGATGATAACGATGGTCCATCACCTATCAGCACGAAATCGCATGCTCTATCCTTTTCTATCATAACTTTGGAGTGCTTTTTGTTAGAGAGAGAAATAGAACGTGAGCGACATCAACGTAAACGTGTCCGTATACGCACGCACGCTATAACACGCAAGGCATAAGAGCTATTCCGTATTTCGTACTGACAGATGTGTATCAATTCATTACAAACTATCAAAAGAATTTGTTTCAGATATGCTCTCAATAACTTCACAGTTTTCTTACAAAATGTATCTTGATTTTTATAGTAAATGTTAATAATATAATTAGAAAAAAGCATCAGTTTATGTCGCCGAGAACACTAAAAACATACACGCATACTGGATACTAATTAGCACAAAATATCTGAATTCTTACATTTAATATTAAACTAGTGTAACTTACGTCTATCGTATATCTAAATCCACCGTATATATAATAGAGAATTAATTAGTCAACGTATAAAAACCGAGATCCCAGCCAAATCGATGTGATTACTTTTATAAATTATTAATACTGCCCAATGATTACATTACAAAAAAAAAGGTAAAAAAAAAATACAAACAATTCAAATGTTTCACTGGCTCGAATACAATTATATCAATACTTAAAATAACTGCCGCGTTTAAGAACATAATCCTCGCAAGATACTACGACTAAAAACATATATCAAACATTAAATAAATACTGGGGTACAGTCATATAAATCGATCATCATAATACAAATAAAATACATTTCATTACATGTCCTTCCAAAAATACGTTAAATAGAATTATGTGTTATCGTAATAGTATACAATGTCCTACGTCCTAAGGCAATAGGAGGCGCGCCGGCCCACGCCGCCACGGTCCCCACCGGCTATGTACTTATACATATACGTACTATGATAATGTAAATGGCAATTCAGTGGAAGCTGCACAATCGTATCATACCCCCGCTACCTGTAACAACATCACTCTATTACGACCAGCATGTTGTTCTACCAGCATAATGTTATTTTTTTATAGCATGAAATGAGAATGAATGAATAAATATGCTACTTTAAGATAAGGGGCAAGGGACGCATTCGACTGCAAGAAAGAGATGCTAACCGAATGGGAATGGCAGTTTTAAAATTTACTGGAAACGCCGCGAATACACCGCGGGATAAAACATAAGTGTTTTACGTATTTAACTTTTATACCCGATTACAGATTTTGGGTTTACTTTCGTGGCGGGCACTTTAGCAGTTTGAAATTTAGTTAACTACTTATGAGCTTAATTAGAACTAAATAGCCGAATCCCGGGTAAAACCCGTCGCGAGAGCCCTCTGGAGGTCTTACCAGGTAGGCCGGCTTCGCTTAAATCTGTCCTTTTCAGGACGGGTGCGGAGTCGGAGAGCCCTGGTTTAAGGCTTGAGATTTCACCAGTTGTAAGGTTTCGTAAGACAGTAAATGAATTCAGTAATATCATAGATATTCATTTCGTCTCGCCCATAAGGATCCGTTAAAAGATTTTAGATAAGTAGGAAGAATGGCCTTTGAAACAGTTATATAATATCAATCAAATCCAAACACAATGGGATAAAATTTGATATTTGTAAATCGTAGTTGAGCAAATTAAATAATGTTGGCAACCCTTAATAAAAAATAAATTTCCCCTGCGTTAAAAAACAATGTCCGATGTATAGGTGTGACGTACCTGAGGTGTGGGTGTGTAGTCTAGGGCGAGAGGTCTTGGTGCATGTGGTCGTAGCCCATGGAGCCGTCGTAGCTGGGCTGGGGCTGGTCGTAGGGGGGCGCGGGCAGCGAGTAGCCCATGGAGTCCTGCGTGGGCGCGGGGGACATCATGGGGGTCGCCGTGCCCGACGCCGCGCCCATCGAGTACGGCGACGCGCCTGCAGCTGCCCACAACAAGCACCGGTCAAACACTGCACGAGTGCAGTACGCGCGGGGTACGCGGGGGTACGCAGGGTCCCCCCGGCCCGGGACTGACGAGCGCCAACGTGCGGCTCCTACTTTACGACACGTTCGACTCGAGTTTACGTGACGATTCCCGCCATTTTCGTTGAGCGCTCATCAGTCGCGGTTCAATGTTTTAAAAGCCCCCTCGAGATAATAACTTTGAAACGACTCTGTGAATCGACGAATACGCGACGAGATCTTTGCGGTCGGGTATCGACGATGGCACGCGAATATGTTTCTCGCGGATTTATTTTAAGAACCTATCTGAAACTAGGGCGATGTTTCCCTGATCGAATCTATAAGTTTTTGGATTATAGAATTTTTAGATCTTTATATGATTCGAATTAAAAAAAACGACCGGTGAGTGTCACTAAGAATTTTAAAAAATCCAATTCAATTTTCAATCATATTGTGAGATTAATGTTTTTAATTGAATGTTGTTATAATTCTTGGAAACATACAGATGAGTAAATTTGTTATTCAACTAGTACAAAAGAATTTCAATGTTTACTGTAATATGAAGTGGCTCTGGGAGGGGAGTTAGCATCGCGCCTGCCCGCGCCCAGCCAGGGCAGGTCTGTGTGCGGAAATTCGTATACTGAGTAACGCCATTCTAATATGTCACGAATCTCAACACTCTTTTATGATGTTATATTTTGAGCAGTTTCAACCATCAGGGTTAAAATTATAACTTATATTGTGGTGATACTACTAAATACATAGTAAAGTGGCAATGTGGCAGCCAAAATATTTAAATGATAAACCATTGGAAATCTTATTATTAAGTCTTATGAGTCATAAGACATATTTCATCCAAATAAAATAAAATATATTGCTGCTGTGTTCATACTTGAAAAAAGTAAAGTTTGTATTGTAAACTGATAACATGTAACATAATACGTGTGGTGGTGTTATGTGTGAAACTGTAAATTGAGTGTCAATTACCGGCGGCCTTCTTCGCGGCGTACAGGTTGGCCTCCTCCTGTGCCTTACCGATGTTCTTCTTGTAGCGGATACGCTTGTTGCCGAACCAATTGGACACCTACGAATAATAAACATAACTATCCAATCTGATTGAAACACATAAGAAATATCAAAATCAGTGTCATCATCAAAGCCCTTCGGTTTTAGAAATGTAAAATGCCATCAAATATAAAAAAAAATATAGGATCACGATCGAAAAGGTCTACAAAGAATACTAATCAACCAATCTAATGATGGTTGTATCGTTTTAAAAAAATATACCATCGTGTGGGCAAAAAGAAACAGTGTAGAGTAGGGTAAATTGTGGAAGAAGGCATCTCGTGTGTACGAGTACCTACGACACTGTAATGCCGCACCTCCTCGCGAGTTCCTCCTTCACCTCTTCACTGGGGTAGGGGTTAGCGAGGTGCGAATAAAAGTATTGGTTGAGCAGCTCGATCGCTTGCTTGGTGAAGTTGCAGCGTTTCCGACGCGCGTCAAGGAAGCTGCGGAGCAAACGGTACCTGCGAGACGGTGATGCCGCACTTGCGTGCCAGCTCCTCCTTGGCCTCCTCGCTCGGGTACGGATTGGACAGGTGCGAATAGAAGTACTCGTTCAGGATCTCCGACGCCTGCTTGCTGAAGTTGCGCCGCTTTCTGCGCGCGTCCAGGAAACTGCAAGTGGCAATGAGGAAGTAGAAAGAAGAAAAAACGAAAGCACTAAAAAAGCACCTCCACTAGATGGCGACTCTAGCAAAAGTTGATTTTTGCAGGAAACGAATGGACCAAAGATAGTCATTTCCGTTCCTTTTAACTAACATATTAATAAACTGAAATTCGAAACTTAGATATCAATACAAATACGAAAAAGTACAAATAGAATATGAGTTGTTTATTGAGTTTTGAAAACTAATATTTTTAAACATGAAAGAAAACCGGAAGGGTTGTCATGGATAAATCAAGAACGTACCGTAGCGACATCTAGTTTGATTTCGGGAGTTAATGTTTTTTTTTAAATACTTCCTCATTGCATTTCTCTCGTAATAAAAACACCGAGGCCAAAGTTGAGCTGATGTCACACAAGTTTCGTTTTGACCGGATCGTTTATGTGAATTTTGACATTTATATGATTTTAAAGCGTAATTTATGAGCGATTGTTCGCGGTTTTAGTGACGCTAACAGAGATAATATGTTGACCATACGTACCGAGAACGCAAGATCATGACGGCCTCGCAGGTCGATTGTTTCAACTGCATTTGAATGGAGCTGAATTTTTTATGGATGATTTGGACCATGCGCTCTATTTCCTATGAATAGAATATAAAACATTATTAAATATAATTATGAAAACTTGATGAATAAAAGCTCCTCATTTACGATTCAATGTATATACTATTGCTATAGCTGAGGTTGCTTTTATAGAGTTAATAATGGAATAAAATAAACCTTAGTATTGTTGTTATAGAGCTGTGCGTCCGCCTGAGGTATGCGATTGACAAGACGATGAGATATTTAAGGACAGATAAAAATCAGGACAAATAAATAAATATTGTATATGTTTCTATTTTAATTTCTATATTTCCGTATATCTCTTAAATACTTTCCTCGCCAATCAGCTATACAGGATCTCTCAATCAAAATTGTCTTCTAGATTTACATTTCTTAAGGAAATATCCCATCTTGTGTAAAAGCAGTCTTAAATAGGTACAACCGCAGTCACGATACCACCATGTTTTAAAACTGCAAGCAGCTTACGAATACTTAGGACTTTTTTATCAACAGTATAAAACTGGTAAATTTTTTCTTCATATTGCACCCATATCGAAATAATCAATATGGTTTCTCTTTTTTATTTGTTAAGGTTACCGTGGAGACGAAAATTTCTGGTTTCCGATATTGGCAGATTTGAATTTCCTTCAGATAAAGTTCTCATTACTCTACGAGCTGACACTCCTGTAGCCTCTACTACTAATTTATTAATGTTCATATCATACTTGTGTTCTATACTTTCCTTGTCAACCTTTCGTCTGAGCAAAAAAGCGTGGACATTGTAAATAATTTTTTTTACTTGTTCTGTAATTGGCGCACTCAAGTTAGGATATTTTATCTCATGTATGTTTCTAACAAATTGGCACAAACAACTGAATCGTGTAACCGTCACGGTGGTCGACGGAAGACTGAGTCAGCTTGACATTCATTTACATCCCCCGTCCTGCCGCTCACATACCTCAGGCGGAGGCATACTTCCGTGCACCCTATAGTCAATACAATAACCACTAAAAACGTTTTGTTTGTGGGCAAAATAAGAAAATTCCTAAGTTCTTCAATTTAATACATATATAGACATCACCAACAATTTTTCAATGCACTCTAGGTTAGTCAATGATAAATTGTAGTATACGATATACCTTTGGTGTGATAGGCCTGGTGCGACTCTGCTCGCGTAGAAGGTTCATGACGTGGGTGGTGAACTCGTTGCATGCATTCTCGTACTTGTCCAGTTCCTGGTGGTAGATCTGGCGGATCTGCGCGAGCTTCGCGCGGTAGTCCGAGTGCTCGATCGCGTTATCTGCTTGAGCCACAGTGCCTTAAGTCGCGGCAAACGGGAGCAGAAACAAACAACATGCATCCTCAACCACCTAATCACTACACTTAGTTAATGCGGTTATTCTCTGATAAATATTAACATTACTATTAGGATTTCTATGTTTGTATTTGAGTTAATCTATTATTCAATATTGTAGAAGGATTAGGAGCTGTTAGAATGACCCACTTGTCCTTGCTGATGCACACTATATTTATGGCAAAAGCATCACCAGCAGCTTTTATTTTTTATAAAAGAGGCTTTATTATTTTTCAATAAATTAAAATATATAAACAATTTCAACAAAACCATTGGTAAATAGTTTGAAAACTTTAGATAATATTACACTCGTTTACCAGACTAACTAATAACTGAAATGAATGCACAGTGTGTTTTTTTATCTGACTAGCGAGGTCTAAATCATGACACATCAACATGCAACATCATTGCGACAACAGAAAACATGCAATTATTAGACTTGCAACGAATATTCGGTTCGGTTCGGTCGGTATTCGGCCTATTTGGCTGCTTTTGTAATATTCGACCGAATTTCGATTATGTCCACACTATTCGGCCGAATACCAATTACTTAACTAGTATATTTTGATGTAATGAGATAGTTGGTAAAATAAAAAAAAAGATTAATTTTGTAATAATACTAGTATTATTATCAGTCTTTAGAACAGATAGTACACAATCATCTTTTGTATTACAAAATTTACCGCTTTCTTATATATTTGAATTGTTGTCGTAATCAAAGTTTAGAAGCGGAATTTTATGGTTTAGAAAGATTATTCTTTCTGCATTTTTAGGAAGTAGTTCACTTCTTTTTCCTCGTAGACTAGTCCAGCTTCAGAGAAAAGACTCTGAATAAACACTACTACCTGGCGCCGATAAATATTTTGCTGTATTCTTGATAAAGAACGGAAGTTTATATTTTCTTGCTCACACCCACGGATTGTCATGACGTGATATTTATTATTATTACTTAAAAAAGATCCATTTCTGTCGCAACTTTATTTTTTGTTTTGATACAACTTTTGGCGCCACATACCGGCACGATACTTATCGCCTAATATTCGGTTACAAGGCCAGGAAGCTCGCCGAAATATCGTTATTCAGCATATGACTGAATATACTATTCGTCGCAAGTCTAGCAATTATTATATTAAATATAATAATTTTGCATTTATAATACCATATGGCTAATTATTTTAAAGAAAAATGCCTAAAAAATTTACCAGACCCAGGTCCCATCTTGGTGGATCAGGACCTACCTGGGACTGGTGAATTTTTCAAGTTTTTTTTTATAAGATAAAAAGCATGCAAATTTATTATCAATATTATCGAATAATTAGTATGACAGCCTATCTGAAGAATAGTATCTACATTATGTTAGTTTTTAGGAGATATAATTTATTTAAAATTATGTGTCTCCTGAAGACTGATACATCTTCAAAATACCAACTTGACAGTAGAGCAATTTATACAATATGTAAAAAAGAGTAATATCCAATATTTTACAAAAATCTTTAATGCAAATTGATGCAATGTAGTATTTTCACAATGATAATACTTGTTTTTGTAAGATTATAATAATGGTAAATAAGCTTTATTACTTTACTTACACCATACATAAAAAGTGATACTCTTGTTTTAATTTTGCTACATGATTAAAAAATAAACTCATTTTAACATGTCATAAATTAAGTTCATAATCCAAATCTAATCTTATGTGCAGAATTGTATAATGAGCTCTTGTAAATAAATATATGTATATGTCACTAGAAAATAACAAGAACCTTATAATGATAAATTTCCTAGGAAATTTATTAACTTTCATAGGATTCTAAACTAGAAATAAATTGTATTATTTTATGCTCACATTTCTGTAAATTTATCAATTTGCCACTTCTCATGGTAAATTTATAAACTAACATATATCTATTCATAACATTCTGAATGATTCAACCAATCCATAGAATCCTACAAAAGTTTATATATTTCCTAGGAAATTTATCAATTTGTGTCTTGTTATTTTCCAGTGACATATATATATATATACAAAAAGCAATAGTGTATTTTTAATGGTTATTTTTTATCAAGCATTCTTTTCAACATTCCATTAAAATTGTATTATAGTCTTATTTGTATCATACTTTAGTATGATACAAGTTATGGATTAGACAGAAAAGAACAGTATTTTTTGGTATAGATGCATAAAGAAAAGTAAATTTGGAATAACAGGAGGTACAGAATAATTTGTTTATTTGGTGTCAATTAGTGATAAAAAATTAATTTGATTATTTAATAAAATTCTACTTCTGCAAGAAAGATTGATTGGCATTGTTTTTTTAGTATGTACATCATACTGAATGTTCCTTAGTCAATTTACACTGAAATAAGTTTTTTTTTGGGATAATATAAAGATTTTCAGTTTTGCAGGTTACAATGTTTTTGCTTTCCAGCATCGATATAAGCTATATAAACTGTGAGTGCTGATGCCAATGTAAGTAACTAAAATTATCTATATCGTCAGACCCTATTTCTTGCTGAGTTAGCAGAGAGAAGTGATTAAAAGAAACTATTTATGACACATCCACACCACTGTCACTTTTTCTATAGTAATCTTAGTTTAATGTTAACAAGCATCCAATAATAATGGTTATTTAAATAATCTTTAAAAAACAATATGTACAGCAACATGTTGTCCCTTTAAAAATAGATGAACATTAAACAACTACTAATAAGTAGCAGCAAAATAAAAGAATGTTACCAATGTACTTACTCTGCAAAAAGTAACAGCAATGTCAATGCAGTATTGTGTGGCAAAATAGAATCTAATTAGAAATTAAGTTACTTGTAACTTGGAAACCTAAAAAATAATAAACATGCCACTAATCCCGCAAGACCCCTTAGAATAAATAATGTAAACAATATTGAATGTACTCTTATGTCAGAAAAGGACATTGTCATTAACATTTTTAATAATCTTCACAGGCTAATTACCCCATTCACCAGCAGCAGCCGATGCAGATGCAGCCGCACCAGCACCACCTCCCTTCTCTGGACCTGCAACACCCTCAGCAATCAGCATATTGTCCAAGCGCATCAGCTGTGGATCTGGGGGCTCCTCTTCTTGCGTGTTGCGAAGAGACAGCACTGATAAAAAATAGAACAAATAAATTTAAATAAACCTAATTTCAAAATAAATTTTCATTAAGTATATTTATGTTTTAGTTAGATACTTTTGATAATGTCTCAAGTTAATTCGGAAATTCTGAAATCATGTTACAATAACACTTACCAGTTTTCTCTTTGATTTCACACAGTACAGAAAATAGGGCAGGCTTCATTCTGTGACAATTCAATGTGTGTTTTCTTGCTTGGGCTTCATCGAGACTCTGATCTGTTATGTTCATAATTTGCTGGAGAATTTCACCAATATCTTGTTTACGTGCCTCTCCTTCTCCCGCTGCAGGAGTACCTTCACCTCCCGGGAGTCCGTAGCCCTGTGGCCCCATCAGACCACCGCTATGCGCCATCATTCTATTCGGATCGTCCATTTTCTTCAGAACTCAACACATAAAACTATTTATGGATTTACTCTAAATACGTATACGATTTTGTACAATGTTATTCATAATATTATAAACTGTAGTTCAACAAATACTGAACTAACAACTCTAGGCAAATGCTCTTAGCATTAGAAGAAAGCAATAAAATGGCCGACTCCTTTGTGCTGTCAAAAACTGAGATAAGAAGGAAAAAAGAAAACAAATAATTAAAAAGCTAATGTTCCTTTTTCATTCACTCAATCTATTCCAGCTTAAGTTGAAAAGAGACAACGAATATTGTCAGCAAACACTGCTTTCCTTCGAGTTTTTGCTGATAGCAATTTTTAACTTAATGCATGTCCACACAGTCGCAAACTGTAGCTCCGACCAAAGCTCCATTTTACGAAACTAATTACAAAAATAATACTATATGAAAGTATTCCGCTTATTCTAAAGGTAAAACAGTGGCTAAAAACAATTAGAGTTTGGCAAGCGAAACGTGACACCACCTATTTTTCCGTTTTCATATGGCAACAACATAGAACTGTCAGTTTGACACTACGTTAGACAATTCAAGAATATTGAATTTTGTTGTTTTTGCGAATTTGAACTTGTGTTTTTGGTTAAAAATTATGTCGAAGCCGATAAAAAGTTCATCGAGGAAACTTCTTTCCATCATGATTGACAAGTTTACTGAAGTGAAAACTGAATTAAATAAAAATTTCATGGAGAAATTACAACGATTAGATAAAGTTGTATCTTTTTTAGGTTAGTTTTGTATTATAATTTTGATACTTTCGTTTTAATTTTCTGTAATTAACTAAACAGATATTTTTTATAAAATATTGCTCTATTTCAGATAACTGTGATGGTGATATTCAACCAATAATGGAGGAGATAAATGCAATAAAAACTTTAGAAAAACAAGAAATGCTGAATTCGGAAACGCAGTACTTACAAAAAATTTCTTCAATGACAGGTCTCTTTTCTTGTTTTGATTTAAGATAGATTGATAGTATTCCTATAATATTTACATAGGTTTTTTATGATGTATTGGTTTTTATTGTTGACATCCAATGATGTCATAAGAATGTTTTGTTTAACAAGGAAATTCACAGAATTCATGAAACTAATCAAACCATGTAATTGTTATACATGCTAAATATGCACATAAACTTAACTAAATTAAACATAAATTGCATTCATAGTTGAATAGGTATTTAAATTATTTTGATGTATGTGTCTATCATTATTTGCTTTTAAATACATTTAACATATCTTTGTTTCAAAGTGTTTAATCTTTTATAGATGTAAGTATAAGGACACTAAGAAGGATAAAAAATGAAGCATTAATTAATAAAGGAAAATGGGACACTCCTGGGAAAAAACGACCTCATCAACCAACAGTGTCTGCTTTAGATAATTTTGATTTAAGTGCAATTCGGAATAAAGTAAATGAATTTTACTGTGTGAAAAAAATTGTTCCAACATTAAGAAGCCTTCACAATGAATTAAAAGATGCAATAGGATTCAGTGGTAGCCGTGAGACTTTACGAAAAATTATGCTTAAGAATGGATTTTCTTTTAAAAGCAATGAAAATGAACGTTCTATGCTTATAGAAAAATACCAGATTTCTGCATGGAGGCACAAGTATTTGAGAGAAATAAATATAAAACGAAATGAAGGAAAGCAAATTGTGTACCTTGATGAAACTTATGTACATCAGAATTATAAAGTTAAAAAGTCTTGGCAAGGACCTTCAACAACTGGTGTCACTACAAAGATATCCTCTGGAAAACGGCATATTGTTGTGCATGCTGGATCTGAGGAAGGTTTTGTGCCTGGTGCATTATTAGTGTTCAGTAGTAAATCCAAATCTGCTGATTATCATGATGATATGAACTCATCGAACTTTATGAAATGGGTCAGAGAAAAATTAATACCAAATTTAAGTAAGCCCAGTGTAATTGTTATGGATAATGCCAGCTACCATATAAAACAAATCAATAAACCGCCTATAATGTCTAATACCAAAGCAGATATCCGTAAATGGCTTGTAAATAATGGAATACATTTTGAGGAATATCAGACAAAGGCAGAGTTAATGTGTTTGGTTAATGATAAGAAAACATTGCCTGTATATGAAGCTGAAGAGATTTTAAAAGAACATAATCATGAACTTTTATTGCTGCCACCGTATCATTGTGACTTAAACCCAATAGAGATGGTTTGGAGTCAAGCAAAAAGAAAAATTGCAAGCAGAAACATTGGAATACCAGGAAAGGAAATGGAAAACTTAATAATAGAGTGTTTTAACTTAATTACCCCTAGTGACTGGAAGAAATACACTGATCATGTTTTAAATGTCGAAAATGATTACAAATTAAAAGATGGCATTGTTGAAAACGAACTTGAAAAATTTATTATATCTGTTGGTGCAGACAGTAGTGAAGAGAGTGACTCTGATGATTCCTTGTCATTGTTATCAGGTGTAGAATATTTAGAAACAGATTTTGACTATGAATCAGACTAAAGTATTTTTAGTCTGATTCATAGTCAAAATCTTATCTTAAATTTTCTATTGTGATTAACATGATGATTTTGTGACACCTGTATTATGTAATTTATCCATGGCACTTAATTGTAACAAAAATAAATGTTTTTTTTATTGTAATCTGGTGTTTATATTGACTAATTTAATTTGATAGATAGTGGTTCTGGATCAGAGCAAAAGGTTGTGATGAAAATCCCTTAGGAGACATGTATGTGTTATGAACACATTATAAATATAAGGGCCAGAAATCAAAATTGGCTAACATCACATTTATAAAAAAAATGTGGCCAGAGTCGCCCATATTCATTACAAAAAAACAAAGAAGTCGTTGCAAAAAACACCCTTTTAATTAATGACAAATATGAATTTTTAATATTATAAGTGCTGTTAGCCAATAGGTATAACGAATGGGTTAAAAAAAAGATTCGATTTAGTCCGTCAATCAGATAATAGAAAAATATTGGATACGTATTTTTTTTCGCTTTAATTTAACAACAAATGGCTTAAGAGGTACTATGCGACGACTTCAAATATGCTTTGCAACAATGTTACTTTAATACAGTTTATCGATACGAAATCAAGTGTCAAAATGGAGTCCAGTGGAGAATGCCGATATTGACATTTCGAAATTGCTCATCATTGATAGAGAATACGAAATAGTGATTTTGACACAATCAAAGTGTCTATTTTTTACGGTGATGACGCTTCTTGGTTGTCAGTTGAGTTAGTGAATAGGCCTACTGATATGCTGTTAACTGTACAATTAAGAACAGTCACGCTTTAGTCAAATGTTCCAAAACAAATAATTTTAATTGATATCTAAATGTTAAGATTAAATATAATTAATAAAAGTATCAAAATTATTTTGCAGTACTACATTCAGTGTTTACTGCTTAAGAATTTTTGAAATTGCCGCCCTTTTCTTGTGACACGTTTCGCTTGCCAGACTCTACTCTACAAGCCAAAATTATTAGAAAAGCATCACTTTGACAATAGACGTTTTGGATGGATTACATTGTCATCGATAATTTTCAACAAACAATGGCTGTATGGGATAAGCTCGCTTCCTTAACGGACAATTCTAAAAAAAAAATGTCATTACTAATTTTGACAAAGGGAATGAAAGAGAATGTAAGCGAAATGTTTCGTCAGCTCCACGCGATCAAAATTTATAATTTCGTTTATTAGCCGGTTAACAAACGAATGTAATCTAAAACAGCTGTTGAGCAGAATTTATTTAAATGAGATTAATTCTCTTCGTAGTGCGCAAGTGTAGTGCTTTTAGTAGTCGTTTACCAATCAACAGCTTTCAAGTTAGATTTTCTCACGATCAAATCTGGGGAAGCAGTAAACTCCATAGAAAAATTAAAATCCCCAATCCATTAAGAGAAAGAATCATGGCAGACCCTAAGATCGAAGAAATATTAGCGCCACTTCGTGCGAATGTCAAGGAACAGGGTGATTTAGTCCGCAAATTAAAAGAAGAAAAAGCTCCTGAAATAGACATAAAAAAAGCTGTTGTTGAATTAAAAACTAGAAAAAAAGTACTGGAAGATAAGGAGCTAAGCTTGGCTCCAAATGAGGAGTTGTTCGATCGTGCTAAAATGGAAGACTTGATCAAAAGGAGATTTTTCTATGATCAATCTTTTGCTATTTATGGTGGTATAACTGGTCAATTTGATTTTGGACCTATGGGATGTGCCCTTAAAAGTAACATGATCCAGTTATGGAGAAAATACTTTATTCTTCAAGAACAAATGCTTGAAGTTGACTGCTCTATTTTAACACCTGAACCTGTTCTTAAAGCCTCTGGACATGTTGAAAGATTTGCTGATCTTATGACCAAAGATACCAAAACTGGTGAATGCTTTAGATTAGACCACTTGATCAAAGCACATCTTGAAAAGATTAAGAGTGAAAAAAATACCAAAATTGAGTTAAAAACTGAGATTGAAGATATATTGGTGAGACTAGATGGTATGACAGCTGATGATATGTCTGCACTAATGAAAAGATTTGATATGAAGTCACCTATCAGTGGCAATGAGCTGACACCACCAATTGAGTTTAACCTCATGTTTAATACTCAGATTGGCCCCACTGGTTTGGTGAAAGGTTTTCTTCGGCCAGAAACTGCTCAAGGTATCTTTGTAAACTTCAAACGTCTTCTTGAATTCAATCAAGGTCGACTACCTTTTGCAGCTGCTCAAATTGGAAATTCATTCCGAAATGAAATTTCTCCTCGATCTGGTCTACTACGTGTAAGAGAATTTACTATGTGCGAAATTGAACATTTTTGTGACTCCAAGGACCATCCCAAGTTTGAGTCAATAAAGGATACCAAGATGTTGCTTTATTCTGCTAACAATCAAGAGCAAGGTAAAGCAGCTGAGGTTGTCACTATAGGAGAAGCAGTTGCTAATGGTACTGTCAACAATGAAACATTGGGCTACTTTATGGCCAGGATACACCTGTATCTTTTAGCTGTTGGTATTGACCCTAACAAATTAAGATTCAGACAGCACATGGGTAATGAGATGGCTCACTATGCTTGTGACTGCTGGGATGCTGAATGCCTCTCAAGCTATGGTTGGATTGAATGTGTTGGTTGTGCAGATCGATCTGCATATGACTTGACACAACATACTAAAGCCACAGGCACCAGACTTGCTGCAGAAAAGAAACTTCCTGCACCAAAACAAGTAGAGGTTGTGGAAGCAGTAGCCAACAAAGCTGCAATTGGAAAAGAATTCAAAAAAGATGCAAAGGTTATAAATGATGCTTTGGCATCCTTAGATTATGCTGCACTGGAGCTGATGCAAAATAGTCTAGAAAGTAATGGTGCATATACACTCTCTACTTCTAATGGAGAATTTAAATTGACCTCAAATCTGGTTAGTGTCAAGAAAACTCAGAAAACAGTTCACGTAGAGGAGATAATACCTAGTGTTATTGAACCATCATTTGGCATAGGAAGAATCCTATATTGTATTCTAGAACATAATTTCAAGATGAGAGAAGGTGATGAACAAAGAACTTATTTCTCTCTACCTCCATCAGTGGCACCCATGAAATGTGCTGTCTTGCCTCTTAGTGGCAATGCAGAATTCCATCAATTTGTTCGGGAACTATCACAAGAATTGATAGAGAATGATGTTTCACATAAGGTAGATGACTCATCTGGCTCTATTGGTCGGCGATATGCTAGAACTGATGAGCTTGGTGTACCTTATGCTATCACAGTTGACTTTGATACTATAAAAGAACCACATACTGTGACTCTAAGAGAAAGAGATAGCATGGGCCAAGTAAGGTTGTTACTATCGGAAGTGCCTTCGGTTGTGAAAGATCTGTCAAATAGTAAGCTGACTTGGGCTGATGTAGAGAAAAAGTTTCCTAAATTTGAACAGCAAGAAAATGTAAAGGGTGCATAGTAGAAGAATCATATTGAAAACAATCATAGCATTTGTTAAATTTCTTTTTATGATATATGAATTGAATTATTTATAATTTAAGCTTGTCTTTTAAGTGTTCTGAACAACTGTGTTGTAAAAAAATGCTTTATTACAAACAAGAGCTTTGATATTTGTCTTATTTTATTGATTCATTAAGAATGCAATCTGATTTTTGCCAGCCCTTGACCCCATGCATCGGGCACCCTCCCCGTTTAGTATCATCTAAGAAAGCTAACCTTTACGTAATGATCGCGTCTCAATAGAATCTCGACGACTTTCACTTTACCATTGTACTATCAACCTAGTCTTAATATTTCGTGTGCCTCACACACTAATGGTGACAGATATATACTGTTTGATCCTTTCTAGCCCGGCCACGACTTCGAAACATGCGGGGTTCATGTCTATAAACTATTCAAGGGCATACTCTCTGGTACTTAAAAGGAAAAAAACAACCACATTTTTTGTGGCCAGCCTTATAACCAGAAAAATTGGTTATTTTACTATAGGGAGATTATTTAACCATAGGGTTATTGTA
Organism: Diatraea saccharalis; assembly: GCA_918026875.4. Lineage (NCBI taxonomy): Eukaryota > Metazoa > Arthropoda > Insecta > Lepidoptera > Crambidae > Diatraea > Diatraea saccharalis. The sequence goes on along the minus strand of OU893341.1, from coordinate 19,961,670 downwards.
CCTATCAAGTACTACAGGAAAGATTTTTTTTTTCTTCAAAAAAGTAGTAACCTAGTAGTAGTAAGTAAAAGCTAATTATCTAGTAAACGTGACCTGAAGTCTGCAACCGTATAATTTACATCAGCTTCGCTCTCCAGTGAATATTGGCAAACATGACTTTTTACTAATATAATGTTGGACATTGAGGCACGTTTACGTTAGGTACTTATCATATCAAATGTGATATAGATTAAAAGTAGTACGTGAGAAACACTGAAATAAATCATGAGAGCACACAAATAAACTTAAAAATCATACTTGTAAGGGTGTTATAACGGTCTAGCTAGAACTTCTATTTCTATTATTATTCATTTTTTTTTAAGAATAGTCGAATAAAACAATTAATAAACTGTAGATATTATTAATTCTTAAAACACATAATAACATTAGGTGAGTGTCAATGCATCTATTATCTATAGCGGCGGTCTCTAGAGCGCGAGCGATGACGGGTGCGGTCGCGTGAGCGCGAGCGGTGGCGTACACGGTCGCGACGGTCCCTGTCGCGATCGCGGTCTCTATCTCTGTCGCGCCGATCTCGATCTCGCTCCTTGCCTCTATCGCCTCTATCATCACGTTTCGCTCTATCTTTTGCATATCTGCAACAAAAATAATGCAAATATTGTTATTCTATATCGATCTCGCTCCTTGCCTCTATCGAATGGGGAAGAAATATGACTGGCTGTTAATCAAAATGTCCGTCAGATAGAAAGAGACATAAGATTGAATTGAAATTGTTTGTTCTTAGCATATTACATACACCCTTCACAACTACGAAAATTAATTAATGATAAGGACTTTTCCTTATATGTTGGTCCTTCGAACCGGATTATAGTAAATGATTATAACTATTGTAAAGTAGTATATGGGTAAATGATGGATTTGTAGTAAGCTTCGGCATGAATGGGCCGGCTCGACCGGAGTGATACCACGGCCTCACAGAAAACCGACGTGAGGCAATGCTTGCGTTGTGTTTCGTCGTGCGAGTGAGGGCACCGGAGGCCCAATCCCTCCCTATTCCCTTCCCTCTACCCCTCAACCCTTCCCTCCCTATGATCATAATCGTCCCTCAAAGACCGGCAGCGCGCTTGTAGCCCCTCTGGTGTTGCAGGTGTCCATGGGCGACGGTAATCACTTACCATCAGGTGATCCGTCTGCTCGTCTGCCCCCTATCTCATAATAAAAAAAAAGAAAAAAAAAATTCTTTAAATGAATACCTGTCAGGTTCGCCGTAGTCCCTCTTGTCCCGGTCGTCATGGTCGCGGCGGTCAGACTCCATGCGGCCGGGGTTGTAGGAGCTGCCGCTACCGCTGCCTCCGCCGCCGCCACGGAAGTTGCTCGCAGGCTTGGCCGCTGCAGACTGCCTATTGTGTTCTGCTAACCTGCATTGTATAGGAAAATCAAAAACTTGCTTTATACTGATAAAATTAAGAATCCCAGGGCGCTTATCTGCTATGACCACATTTCGATTTTTTGCTTACAAACCACGTCAATATCGTATTAAAATATTTGAAATAATTGTGTTGTCTATGAACATTGAACGAAACATCTTCGAAAATGTAGAAGTAAGCTATATGAACTTAGCTATATATTTTATAAAGTCAAAAATTCCACCATCCAATTTTCAAACACGCCGGCTTTTAATTGGCTCGCCAGTACCAGCATTGAAAACAAAGCCGCCCATTGACCAGATTTGGACCATATGGAATAGGCAGATTCCTTACTGGGACATAGTTAGGGCAAGAATTAATATTAGTGATAGAAAGGACTAGTCTTTTAGCCCTTTTTTTAGACTTGCAGCCTTATTGACAGGGCTAGCAGGCTAAATAGGTTTTAAGCCCTCGACCTTTATTAAAAAAAGGGCTGATGACTAGTGATAAAAAGACTCAAGCCTTTTTTTTAGTTTAGTTTAAATTCGCAGTCTTATTGACAGGCTTAAAAGGCATATAGAAAGAAAGAAACTTATTTATTAAGTGACCATACAAGAAAACAAAGACAAAAAGGATATAATACTATGACACTGAAAAGGCAACCACTCTGCATGTGTCGGATGTCTTAGACAGTCCGACGCTGATCTTCCGTGGCAACCTTATATTCTTGAGAGCACCACTATGCCACGCTCATAACAACATTTAAATATAATAAACTAAAAATGCAATAAAAGTATATAAAAATATCATAATACATAACTATTACAACCAATACATATATAAATATTCCAATAAAACTCCTTGCAGAGCGCCCACCCACGCAGAAATTGGAAAGCAGCCCACAATCACAAGGTTATAGCCTGTTGCAGATTCAGTGAGAATTTTTTAAATTAATTTTAAAACTCCACTATGACAACTTCTTATCGGAGGAGGTATGTTATTCCAACATTTCGTGGCGGAATATCGAAAACTACCACGAAATGCAGCCGTTCTATGTTTTGTCAAATCAGGCGTGAAGCAAGTCGAATCTTCCGTTGTGAGAATGAGAGCTTACCAAATAGATAAGAGGGAGACTGTGTTTTAATAATTCCAAACAATAAACAAGCAAAGTGTAGAGAACGCCTAGACTGCATATTCAATAACTTTCCCCTATTCAGATATGGGGTAATATGGGCTCTACGTGGAACATTATAACAGAATCGGGCACATGCATTCTGGACGCGCTGTATGGGTTTTTTGGTATAATCGAAGAGACGTTCACCTATAACTATTAGCCCTCGAGGTATATTAAAAAAAAAGGCTTTTGGCTCCTACCTTCTCTTTGGGGTTGGTCATGAGATATGAAAAAATGTAGTGAATGATACAGGAACGAAAAAAGTGAGTTTTATAATTATTATAACGATTAAAAAAATATTCACATTTATACAATACATTTCCAGTATACCATTTCATTATTTATTATTATTTTAACAATAAATGAAAATAATACTTTAATCAATAATATCTTATATTTCTATATAATCAGCTCTGCAATTCTGTAAAAATCCAGATCGGAATTCCAATTCATTAATGTGTCCGAATTTATGTCATTTAGTGTAGAAATTCTATTGATTCCATTTTTGTATAAAAATACAAAACAAAATTGATTGAATATATGTCTCAGATATTCTATTCGTATGTCATTTCTAAACTCACTTCACTTATGCCACGAAACGTTATTACCGACGTAAGGTTGAGCAGATGCCGCTTTTTGAAATAAATTCGGACACCTGAGTGAATTCTAATTTGGGTTTGCATTTTTACAGAATCGCAGGACTGATCTGATATAACCTGACTAGGCTTTTTTTACAACTAGCTAAAGCTCCAACTACGACTCCAGCCTTCAAAAAAGGGTCGTACTTTAAAAAAGGCATAAGCTTGAGAAAGAGACTCGAGCTCTTTTTAGTAAGGTACTTTGGTAGGCCTATTTTTTGGGTACGTCTTAAAAAAGGTATCGAAGCTTTAAATTGAAGCCTAAAAGGCTTGAGTCTTTTGTATCTCTAATAGATATTGACGTGATTTTCGCGTGATAAGTGTGAAATCTCAATTGTCATAGGGAATAAAGGCCCAGAACTGATATCTAAATGCACAAAATAAAATACTATAAAGAAGCTAAGATGCTGAAAACGGCTTTTAAAATTAATAATTATCCAGACAACTTATTCTAATAAGTGGAAGGTACAAATTGATTGAGGCTCACTGATGTCTAATGTCCCTGTGCAGTAGACTAAATTTCTAGCTGTTTCAAAATTATTTATAGCATGTCATCCACCAATATCCACACGCGTGTCCTGTCGTATAAACAGGACGTACACTCACGGTGCTGTATTTTACACTTTATAGTTATTAAAACAAGACTCACTATTATTCGTACGTTCGTTCGGTCATCATCAGAATTGGTAGGTCTGCTCTGCGCAAACGAATATTCACAGTAGAAATTAAAAATACACAGATACTTGCAGAAGCAAAATCACATTAAAGCGAAGCCACATAATGCATTAATAGTGCGGCTTAACGCGTCGTGAATTTCTTTGCATAGTATGGAAGTTTGTATGTGGGATGAAACAGCGATGCAGTTGTTGTTCACTTGCTACTGTTATCATAATACTGTGCACTCAACATATTATGTGACTTATCTCTAACATGACTTTTGCTTCTAAAGTATATCAAATGTCAGAAAAATTTATCAATAACATTCTTGTAACTGCCTAGAGCTAGATAAAACACTAAATAAAACTATAAACAACTGCAGTCCATCAAAAAATACAAAAATCTACCTACTTCTGTTCAATCTGCTTTTGGATAGGGACTGGTATCCTGGGGAACAGTGTGCTGAACCAGTCTAGTTTGATCAGCATCTGGCGTACTAGCGCACCTACTGTGGTAGGCCCGCCGCCGCCAGCACGGGGGTCCACCTCCTCTTCGTCATCCAAATAATCTGCATACCAGTCAAACAGATCTGCCGGTGGCTGTGTGTATCTTATGTACATGAAACCTGTTGGATGGAATTAGTTATTGAATGAAACTAAAGTGTAGTATAGTAGTATTAATGTGCAGTGTGTTCTGACATTACTAAGTAAATATTTTTATTCATTCGGTTTCAATGCAAGGCAATACCTAGTAGATATGACACTCAATATTGTTTTTTACTCAAGAAAACAGAGTTATATAACAAGCATCAATCTTATAGCAGCTGATATAAGTTTTATAAAATATTATAATAATAATATAAATATTATAAAATATACAAACAAACCAGTTTGTTGTGTTTTTCCATGAAAACGAAAATACAATTGATAACTGTAATATACAAAGATTTATAAAACATGCAGATTATGGAAAGTGAATGTGATTTTAGTAACAAAATTAAAGGGTCTAAACTGCATTAAGCTGATGCTTGCATGGTTCAAGTACCAATGCAGGCCACCGCCGCAGGGAGGCAGATCCCACATCTGCACCTTGTGACCTGCTTCCCTGAGACAGGTGTCTGCATGGAACCCACTAGTAGTGCTTTGTGATGTCGGTTGCACACTTGGGAGGAAATTAAGAAAAAAGTATTTTGATATAGAAAGGTATCACTGTTAAACATAACTGGCAACATTGAATATCCCTGCAACCATCAATTTTCCATGAAGCAAGCACTGCTTAACTTATCCTATTATCTGATGTTTCTTAACAAAACCACAAATTTAGTTAATTACACAAGGACAGTTATGTTTATTATAATTATTTTGCATAATAGAGTGAATAAATAACTTTAACGTCATACCTACCAAGAGCTCTGATGTAGGGAGAGTCAGTGTGCTGAAGTAGGCCGTTAACTTGTTTACGTGTGAGCCGGAGAGTGTACAACTTATATAACAGACAGAAGGCTGTAGAGACTATACCACCAGCACCTACACCACGGACCTGTACATGATAATAAAGTAAATGATCAATCACAAATGCAAAACTAAAATATTGTCTTTTTATTTAGCTAAAATTAAAATCTTGATCGACATACTCACGCCGCCACACATGCCAGTTTGTCCAGCTGTCTTGCGACTGCCGCGTTCCCAAGGCTCTAAGTGATTCACCTGGTAATATATTTCGTCCACAACTTCATGATAAGTCTTCAACTTGAATAAGTGCACTGCAGACAACAAAAACGGGTATAAGGTACATTACTGCAAACGCATATTTCATTTAAGATATTCGATAGAGAATATTCTTTAAGTGTTACATTCGTAATCCAAACTCCTGTGCTTTGGTTTGTTTGCTTACCTACCTTTGAAGTAGCTAGAACCTTGGATATTTGCTAAAATTAAAGGGTTCAGATTCATAGTTTGTTCATTACCCCATATTGGTAATATATTGTGTTGTTTGCCGCTTTTCCCAGGTTTCTGTTGGTTAAATTCTGAAAAATAAAACTGCTTAGTAACAATATTCGAAAGTACTCATGTATAAATTTAAAAATTATTACCTTCGACTTCTGACATTATATATCTAAACACTTAATAATTATGAAAGATAATATTGCTTGTATTGGTAAAATACAAAAAGGTCTTCGCAATTTAAAACATTAATAACAATTTGAGGATTGGAAAGCCTTCGCCAAGCAAACACAACAAAAAGAAAACTAATATGGCGGCCATTTACTAAAAATGGCGCCTATATTTATTTCTGTCATATGAATACAAAGGTATCTAAATAGTAAAGCCTAGTCGAAGAAAAAAACTTTACTTAATTCGAAACAAAGATTACGTTTCTTTAAGTTTTTGGAGTGTCGCGTTATTCATGCTCTTGGTTTATAAAATAAATTAATGGCCCACTAAATCCCCATTTATCAGTTCGATATGTAAACATAAAATCTTAGGGAAATGGTGGGTCTGTCTGTCACGGCTTTCAAAAAAAGGGGGTAATCCCTAGATGAATAGCCCTAGAGCAAGGAGGAATAATCATCGATGTCAGACGTACCAACTTCTTGGTATACATACTAGTTTTTAGTGTCACGTACCATGTACCAAGACTACTCAGTCATTGTATGCAAAAATACCAAGATTGGCCGTTGGCCCGTTGATCGACAAAAATACACTGACAACATAGAATAATCGACAAGTTTCAGAGATGCATGTAAAAAAACATTTCAATCAGATTTCCTTAATGTCATAAAACGTAATAGTGTTCGATAATTACTGCCCTCTATTAACGGTATACGTAATTGAAATGTGCATTTTTTTTATTGATGTGATTTCCCACACAGTTTGTCTCCCAGAATTGGCAGCGCCAGAGCGGAGCACAGGCGTACCAGTTTCCCCCCTCGAATACCAGCTTTCAGCCAGCTCGGTACAAGGATTTCTAAGTGGCCGTCTAACATCCCTGGGAATAATGGTTTAGCGACAATGAATAGGGTGGTTAACAGTACCGTTTCAAAGCAGCATAGAAACGATGACGCACTTTGGAGATCTTGTCGAAAGATGCAAGCAATGCTCTAGGTATGAAGTAAAGAGCCTTTGCCCGTAAGGTTACTCACAGCGGAAGGATACCCTGTCAAAGGCACAAATTGACAACGATTTAAAGCCAATCGTCGGGTGGTTCAAGGCTGGTGTACCGAGGCCTAAATGAAGCAAGGTGGCTGCAATGACAAACAAGAAGTTATTGGGCACAATGGAATAGTTTGGTTATGCAAGACAAAATACAATGCCGAAAATGGAAAATACCTGGAGAAATAACTCATCTTCAGAAGATTGTACCTACAATCAAGATACCAGATGTGCTCAAGTGAAGCTGACAAACAACCTCACAGTTTTAGTAGAGGCTATAGGTCTATGATGTTGAGGCCCCATGAGAATGGGGCTCATACAAAAATTATCCTCTTGTTTTTTGAAGTCTGAAGCTCAGAATGGCAAGTTTATTTCAAATTATCACTTATAATATGGAATAATGTCTGTAACTTGTTACAATTTTTGAATAACGTTTTGCGGACACTTTTGGCTGATTAATGGGTAAAAGCAGATTAACACCATATCTATACAAGGTCCCAGCATTGAAAATCATTATTTCTTATACTGATAATAGTTAGTTCTTTTCTAGTTTAACCCTAGAAAATAAGATAAGTATTAAGAGCCATATGACAAATTTTCACTCTGTGATTTGAGTTCTCGAGAACTTGTTCAAGGTCACGAGTCCACAGTACTGTGTTGAAACCACGTTCAAGCTATTTTGATACTTTTCCCAATTTTTGTATTTGTTTTAGTATTTCTATGGTGAGATTCATTATCGATTCCCGAATATTTTAAACGACTGCTCTCGAAAAGGAGTCTATTGTTTTTAGAATTAATGTATGTATGTGAGTATTTTTATTGCACCATAACTTTTGAAAGATATAACGGATATGAATGTACAGGGTATCATTAGAAACATCATCCTAAGTAACAACAAAATACATAGAGTATCAGTGAAACTAGCTTAATTATTAATATTAAATAGGTATGGGGACGTGTGACGCCATTTAAAAAAGTATGTTTTTTTTATAATCATAACTTTATGGGTATCAAATTAAAGGTCCATTAAAAATATATAATCTGTATACAAAATTAACTGCTCACTAAAATGAATAAAATATAAAAATTATTTAAAAATTAAAAACACGACTGCTAAGATCGGACAAAAATTAAAAGAAACAAGTTTAGCCAAATCATAGTCTATAAATATAAATAGCGATGACAATATATCAATAAAATTATAAATATTAATTAAAAAATATGCGTGCCATATTTTTCGTCGACGATTTCGAAATATTTTCGTCATCCATAGGAAACATGGACTGTTTCCTGTTTGGAAAAGTAGTAAATTAGAATTATATTAAACTAGTTGTGCCCGCGGCTTTATGCGAATGGAAAGTAACCTAAGGTTCTTTTCTCATGGCTAGATGCGATGTTATTCGATATGAATGAACGATATCACACGAATCGCATGCACTTATAAAATGTATGGAAAAACTCAAGTGTTTGCTCATGAGATTGTACTATCTGTCAATATCGGTCACAAATCTCATGGTCTGCGGTATCACTTCAAATGTATGAAGGCGGTAGAACGCTCGATCTGCTTTTGATTTTCTGTTCAATAATATCGAGGAACGATTCATTTGCTCATACTTACCATATCATAAAAATATATTGAATTTTACAAAAAAATACGGCAATATCCGTATATAAACAAATGAAAAGCTCGATGGTGCCGGATAGCTCGTTTGATTTGCGATTGAGGAGGTTAAGGTAGGCCATTGTGATAGGTAGCAGGTTTAATATTAATTCTATTTCTGCATTATCTTTACCACCCCTACTTTTGGATGGGACTCAGATCGAGTTAACAGACACTGTAAAAAATCTTAGAATTACAATGGATTCAAATCTATCATGGACTGCCCATGTATCTGAGGTTAGTCGTAGGACCTTCTTCTCATTTCACACACTTAAATGCCTTCAAAACTTTTTACCTTTTAAAACTAAAGTGTTACTAGCACAATCCTTAATTATACCTCTTCTTGACTATGCAGATGCATGTTACTTGGATGCCACTGAGGAGTTATTAAACAAACTTGAACGACTTCAAAATCTAGCGATTAGATTTATTTATGGTCTTCGTAAGTATGATCATGTGTCACATTTACGTAAGCAGCTCATGTGGCTTCCCATTCGTCAGCGTAGATATGTCAGGATTGTCTGTGTTCTGTTCAACATCCTGTATAATCCCGTCTATCCTTCCTATCTGCGTGAGCGTTTCTCCTTTCTCCGTTCTCCGTTCTCCTGATGCTCTTTGCAGATCCCACCTTAAGACTTGAAACTCCTTCACACAAAACGGATTTTGCTTCATATTCCTTCACTGTTCATGCTGCTAGACTCTGGAACTCTTTGCCTACCGATATACGTGACAGTCGCACTATTTCTGTGTTCAAAAAAAGAGTAAAGGATCATTATCTTTCCTGTTGTTGATATTGAATAGTGTAGGTATTATTAATCTTTATATATTATAGATACATATATTATTATTTATATAATGTTTGAACCGTTATGTATTTTTATTTTCTCTCTTTCCCGGTATTTGAATTTGTTTTTTTTATTCCATATTAATTTATTTAGGAGGTACACACTGACTACCTTATTGTATTTCTTTTTCCTGTTTTGGGCCTGCTGGTAGAAATTTCAATTTGAAATAAGCAGTGCCCTTGTACTAATGTCTGTTACATTTGTTCATATGAAATTGTATGTGTGTACAAAATAAATAAATAAATAAATAGATAATCCAACATTTTGTGGCGGCGGCCATCTTGTATATAAAATTTTGTCATAGTAAACAGTATTCTACTACTCAAGCCCTTTTATTTAATGTCCGTATTGAGGGAGTCGTGAAAAATATGTAGGTAATCCAACATTTTTGGTGGCGGCCATCTTGGATTTGAAATTTGTCATAGTGTTCAGTATTCTACTACTCAAGCCCTCTTATTTGATACCCATATTGATGGAATGGTGATAAAATATGTGATCCGACATTATGTGGCCGCGGCCATCTTGTATCGATTTTCATCAAAGTGAAGAACACTCCCGACTAATACACCTTTTAAACAAAATCAAAATGGGTTCATCCGTTCGGGAACTATGATGCCACAAAAAGACACAAACACACCACACACACACACACACACAGAGACATGTCAAACTTATAACACCGCGTCGTTTTTGCGTCCGGGATTAAAAATATATTGAATTTAGAAAAAGTTGTTTCATATGCGGATCTCCGATAAATTTGATATCGGTCGAATTGCATCGAGCCATAAGTCTAAGTTAATCCTCATTACGTAAATCAACTTCTAGTGAAAGTCTCTTCAAAATTGGCCAAGCCGTTTCAGAGATTAGCCAGAACTAACAGACAGACAGATAAAATATATTATTTTTGTATATGTACCATGTATACACACAAATGTATTTAGTGAAAAGCGGTTATTTTAATATTACAAATATGCACTCCAATTTTATGTACTAGTATAAGTGTATTGAGAGTAGAAGTACCTTGCTTTATTTGCATTTCATAATATAAATATATATTTTAACTTTCTTATACAAATATACCTAGGGGTCTTTCGACCTATGCTGAAAATAACAAATGTGTATTAGAAATAATTCAATAAGCTATATAAATTCCATATAAATCGAACTTCGTGACCAAAGTTGGAAGTCCCACTATACTGCTTTATTTACGCTCACTCGAACGTATCTAGATCGAAAAATGGCGCGAAGAAATGCGACACAGGTCTAACGTTGAGGAGCGCTCGCGCGGTACTGAGTGGTACTGAGCTCAGACGGCCGCTGCATCTTATTTTGTAGTGATTTTGCGTTTACATTTATCGTATTTATTGAAATAATATAATAAATTTATCCTTTAAAATTATGATAACTTTGTTCCTTATGAAATAGTCATTAATCTGGCATAAATTTTGTTAAATAATATTGTTGTGGCTAAGAGAAATTCAAAGTTAACTTCAAGCAATTTTTGATGTTTTTTGGTTTGTAATATAATTGTTTTTCTATATTTAATCAGTGCTATTTCAAAATTTCGAGCTACTGTTTACTTTACGACTATATAAGAGATATCATTCTATTTCTTTTATTTCGTTTGTTAAGAACAGTAGCTCAATCCAGGACTTCAAAAAAGTGTCTTTGCGCATTTTATGAAAAACTTTCTCTGGTATTTTGGATTTAATTAAAAAGATGAGCAAAATTTCCAAAAAGTTGAGCCACTAATTTCTATACCAAGAGTTATTCTTCACTATTCGACAAGTCAAAATTGTTAATTTGTTTTTGTTTCCGAGAAAAATCACGCAGAAATCACAGTTGCGATGTAATATGGCTCTTAAAACATAACTGTCTTAGCAAGATAAATAAATAACAACAAACAAAAATGAGTATTTATTTTATTTCTATTGGTAGTAGAGCTCCAGATTCATGCCATCATGAATTTCATCTGAACATAATTATGTAGTGGATCATAGCAAACAATAATTTACAATATATAATTAAAATAATGCAACGCATTTAAAACCATAATGACAAAAATTACAAGAGATATATTACATAAGTATAAACACTTAATTACACACTAATTTAAAAAAAAATAGATATTTCCAGTGTTTACAATATTTCAAATTACATATGGCTAAGCCCACACTGTGCAATGAAGGTATAGCTGAAAATGTAAAACCAAATACATTGCAGCTTATATTCACTAATGAATGGATACAATGTGAATTTACAGATTATCATTTAGTCACATTGCAATCTGGGCCTGTTAGAGAAAAGAGGTTTTTTGATCTCCCCTTTGTGCTGCTGGATCTCTATGATCAGCTGGGCTTTCAACATATTTCCATAGGTCATCATGTACAAGTAACCTCTTTTCTCTAACAGGGCCTAATAGATAAACCCTCTATTGTGTCTATTTGAATGCAAGGTTTTGGTGTATAATCTATTATGGTTTAGCAAGATAAGATTTGTAATTTGACACTGAAGAATATTACTTTATTAGGTACCTGGAAAAAATAAAAGATGTTTTCAAAAGGATACAATCTGACAATTTTATATGATCCTTGAACACAGTGTACCATTTTTTCAACACTATTTTATCATAACGGGTCCCAGTCTGTGCTGCTATCAACTTTTTTAGATCACCAACTGTGTCATCGGGATTACATTTCACTCTAACTTTTTTTCCAAGACGGTCATTACAAGTAACTTCTAACATTTTCCTGTAAAGTAAATGATAATTAGTGAGAAAGAGATAAATATAGAATCTATATTTAATTTTCCTTTGAATGTAGATTTAAATATTTATTTTTATCTATAATAAGCAATTTTCACTTGGTCCTTCAGAAAATGTTTTCAGATCGTGTTATTGTAGGTACTAACTTCTGGATGACAAGATTAAGATTTAATAAATAAATCAGCGAATAATGTTGTTTTAAGATTTAACAAAACAATTATTTTCTTCTTTAATTAACATTAAAATTAAGTATTTATACGTTTTGAAGGGAAACCAGAGTAAAAATTAAGTATTGTTGTAAACAAACTCTCAGTACAGAACACAGACTAGTAAGGAGATACGTACAGAACATAGAGAAAAATAATATTACCAAGTAAAGGAAGTAGCTAGTAGTAGTAGTAGTAGTAGTAGAGTAGTAGTTTCATCCACGGGACAGGCGAAGGAACTAAGCTATACAGCCAAATTTTGGGCTAAACAAACGCTCCAAGGGTAGTTTTATAATCATACATAGGTAATGCTTAATCAAACTAGAGGTGGTTAATAATCGCTTAGTATATTAATTTAACACGCTAATCTTACTTAACGATTAACCCTATTAAGTATGTAGTAACGATCATCATGCGTGGGCGTGAACTATAATAAACGCTAATAAACTCGTGAACGATTTATTCTCGCAGTATCGATATATAGATATATAGTTTTTCTTAGCATTTAGTTTCAGCGTGTTATTCATATTTTGTATATTATTTAGTCGTTTTGAACAACTCTAAATCTATCAGTTCTCTTATACTTCCGTGATATATATATTACATTATAATCAAACGCTTCATGATCTATTGGAGGTTATCTATGGTCCCAATGGACGAAACAAATTACTACTATTATATTAGGTCTGTGCAAGTATCTTCTTCTTGGTCTGTGGATCTCTACGTCATTTGAAAACATCCGGTCAGCCAGTGTCTTTTAATTAATCTTTGTATTTATGATTTTGTTAATATTTTAAATTAAAATCGTCAACAATTTCAATTTTTTATAGATTGCTTTACAGTTATTTTTGGATATAATTGTCAGTATTTGTTTGCTTTGCCAATTTTACACACTAACTTGTATAGGAAACGTATTCCAAATAACCACACGTCATTCGACATCGACAGCTAACGTCTGACGTGACGGGTGAGGCAGATACAGAGAGTGAAGTGAAATTTCTGTTGGATTACTGGTGAAATTTCATATAATACACTAAAAATGCAAATTCCAAATGAATTTGTATCAACCGCTGAAGACATTGCTGATCAGGTAAGTGAAGCCCGAATGCTTTGCGTCATGTGCCCCGTTTTTAATATTAAAGTTTTGGTGTACTTTGATTTGTCTGTCACGTCACCGAACTTATTTTCTCGTTGGCGTATTATTTTATTTGCTATATTCTAATGTAAACGGCTCTTTTATACAAGCTGTTGACCATTTATTCCAAATTTTAAACAATTATTTTATTATATTAATGTAAGTTTCAGAAATCTATTCATGAAAGTTTACAGATGTTCACCTTCTAACCCACTTACTGTTGGATAAAATTATATGATAAAACAATTTTATTACTCAACATATGTCTATTACGATTCGATTTTTATCATTATCTGTTCTAAACGATTTTGACTTAAAAATCCTAAATTTCATATATATAGCTACTGCAAAATTTATTCTTTCAAGCAAAATCTAGGGTACTTAGCAAAGTTATAAAAAAAATATTAAAGTTTAAAGATATATTGTTGTAGTAATGTCATTCAATGGTTATACTTAGGTTATACGTAAAAGCAAGAATGTGCTGCCTACAGTAGCTCGATTATGTCTTATATCTACATTCTTGGAAGATGGACTTCGGATGTGGTTCCAGTGGTCAGAGCAGCGTGACTACATGGACATGTCATGGGGATGTGGCAAGTTTCTTGCTACAATGTTTGTGGTGAGTTTTCACTATTACAATATGCTTAAATATCACAAAAGTGCTTTGAATCAAATTCCGATATCTAAAAATTTAATGTGACAACATCAATGCCCAAGTAGCTGACACACCTATTTCTTGATACCGTCATCTCTGTGGTCCAAGTTTTATATCTCAGCTACATCAATAGAGAAATTATTGTTATGGTTTTGCATTGCAGTATCTTTATTGTCTTAGACTTCTGTAATACATTGGCTCAAGCTAGTTGTTATCGGAGCAATGAATGTGATGTTATCTAATTAATTTACTTTTAATAATAATACGAAAACCTTAAATTTCAGTGAGACTTTTGTAAGTTATATTTGGGTGCACATGTGTGTTTTACTCTCTAATATATGCACCATTTAATTGAAGCACCTAAGCATTTTATATCAATGTGATATCTAAGTTATAAATTTTATTATGGTAGTCTTGGTTTTTATCTTAATGCTTTGTTTTGTTTTAGAGGATTAATTGATTCAAAACCTAAGTAGGAATGATGGTTAGTAGAATTTTAATTCTAAAGTAAACAAAAACATATTCTAAATTACGTTAAAAAAACATAGTAACCATTCCATCTTTGTCACTTGTAATACAGAATAACTGAAATATTTTTCATTTAGAAAGAACTTACATAAAATAGATTACTGTTATGACATTCATACATGATATAAAAAAAATAAACCATCATTGCTACAAAATCAAATAGATATTTTAAAAGTTTTGAAGATAATACATGATTTGTTTATATTCCATAAGTACCTGCTTTTTTCAGATTGTTAATTTGGTGGGTCAACTTGGAGGATGTGTAATGGTATTAGGGAGGCTGAAGGTGGACATAGCTTGTGGACTTCTGTTTTTCATAGTAGTTTTACAGGTAATGTTTACAGTATTACATTTTATTATTAATAAAAAAAAAAGTCTGCATAGACTTGTAGTAAAATGACCTTCTGTTTCTATGAAGTTGAATTGATGAATGTACACTTTAGGATTTTCAAGACATGACGTCTAGTATGAAAAGAGAAAAATTTGATGTGAAAATATTTGATTAAATTTCCTCTGTGAATAAAGAGTACCGATTTCTTTCATGTATTTCTATGTTAATTTATTCAAAAATAAATAAATTGAAAATTTTACCTAATTATGTATATGTGTTTATGATGTGTATATAAAATAGTATAACAAAAAAGTCCCAGTTTTAAACTAAGAAATAACTTGTACTTTTTATTAGTTATCTCAGATTCTCCTACTCTATCTATAATCAAAGAAAGTATGATTACCTTTTTTAATACTAGATAATAATGTTTACAGACATTCGCATACAGCATATTATGGGACATGCAGTTTTTGTTACGTAACCTGGCCTTGATAGGCGCGCTACTACTGGTTGTGGCTGAAGCTCGCGCGGAGGGCCGCAGCCTGTTCGCTGGCGTGCCTTCATTGGGCGAGAACCGTCCTAAGACTTACCTACAGCTCGCCGGACGCGTGCTGCTAGCCTTTATGTTCATCACATTGCTCAGATTCGAAGTCTCCTTCTTGCAGGTATGATGTTTTATTAATTCATGATGATCTATACTTTTGTTTCACTTAACTGTTATATCATTTACATTTTTTATTCTATATTCAAAGGGAGAGTGATTATCAATTTTATTAATATAATTTAATGGAAAAATCAAATATTGCAAGTCTCCACTGAATTTTTTTTTAGTTAATAATAAAAGCTTTGTTTCTATGAAGTTGAGATGAAATATTTTATGTATTTCCTTAATCATCAAATACACTAAAAATAATCATATTTTTATATCAAATACAAAATGATATGGTCATTGATGATAACTCTAGAATAAAACTTAATGTATAATTAACACCTTAATGTATAAAACAAAGAGCAAATAAAAACTGCAAAAAATTTATGGATAGAAAGGATACTAATATTATGTAATTGCAAGTTGTTTATAACCATTATATTATTACTTTTACTTATTAGGGTATTAACTTTAACAGGGTACATGTTTATTTTTCTGTGTTGATCTTATAAGAACTTAAGTAACGTTTTCATGACAAAATCTAAACTTAAACATGTACACAAATTATAAAATGTCATTAATGTTGCCTCATGAATGTTAATGATTTAGTGCCGGTTTTATGACGTCACCGGTGCTTTTTAACCACTTAAAAGTGCAAATTATGATGAATGTTGATGTAGATAAGTATATGTTTGAATGGTTGTATAGTTTTTTTCTATAGTTTGTCAGGCATAGTAAATTAGCATCTTAGCATGACGATGATGTGACGAATTGTGTATAAAATAAAAAAATTGCTAGATTAATTGAATAAAAATTTCCGTCTGTTGGCAATGCTATATTCTCTTACAATAAAAATAGTGTCGAATTGAACGCAGAACTGTCATAGCATAAAGGCTAAGGACTACGAGCGCAGTCGGGACCGACGGCACAACGTGCATTCCGAAAAAGTTAATTTCTGGTCACCCATCCCGTGATCGGTCCTTGGGAAAGTTGCTTAACTTCCGCATCGCAGACTGAAAGCGCTAATCACTGCTGTCGAGTTTCTCGAGCTATATATAAATAGTATGAACCAATGTAGCTTCCCTCTGCCTATACGCTCGAGATCTTAAAGTACACAACAGATTTTAACCCTAGATAATTAAACTATATTTGTAGATATGTAGTAACTACAAATTCGTCTGGTAGAAGACTGCGAAGTAAAAAAACAGGAAAATTATGAAAAGTATTTATTAAAAATTAGAACTGGTTACATGGCATTTTAGTTTAGTTTAATAAGAACTGATTTGAAGTACGTATAACAATATATCATTATTCCATACAACTACTACATACGTCATTATTGTGCGACTCACAAATTCTATTTTAGAATTTCATGCATCAATGTTTTGTCATCCTACGAGCCTCTGGTGGACATAAATAACATATTTTATGGTCACTGGTCACAGAATGAACAGGACTTTCATGTTCAAGCATATTGTTTATGATGACCTTGATCGCACGCCCCAGTTACCTTTTGTAATTGCTCCCATAACCAAGGCTTAATCAGTTATCATCCGTCTTCATAACAAAATAACGTGGTAGTGTCAGCTTCTTTTTATTCCTCAAGTACCTAATTCGAGATGTAAATAGAATAGGCGTTGATACTTTGCCAGATTTACCATTAGATAAAATAATGAAAGGTGCAAGTTATATAATCAGTTGCAACAAAGACAGATTTAATGGGAAATAAAGTTATAATTCACTCGTAAAATTTATTATATAATTAATTAGTATAATATATAAATTTAAATAAAATTAAAAATATTTCGTGTATAATAACTAAACTTTCGTCAACTAGACGAAAATGCAGTCGTAGATCACCTCCTAATTATCGTGTGATCACGTCACTCTATTAACTATTTGCATCAATCAGGAAGGTAAACAAAGCGTGACAGGTGCAAAACAAAAGTTCTCAACCCAACCAAGAAAACGAAGAAAATAAAAACGTTTTATTTTTCCACATATTCTTCCCTTGTCTCTATACGAGCTGTCGAATGCAAATAAATAAGTTTACATACTACCCTCAAATCTCGATCAGGCTGAGATTTCAAACCACCCTCATATTACGTATTTCATGGTTCTAATTGTATTCATTGGCATAGATCGTGCAAGACATCTTGGGCAGCATCCTGATGGTTCTGGTGACGGTGGGGTACCGCACGAAGCTGTCGGCGCTGCTGCTCGTGCTGGTGCTGTCGGTGCTGAACCTGTACCACAACGCGTGGTGGGCCGTGCCCTCCTACAAGCCCCTGAGGGATTTCCTCAAATACGATTTCTTCCAGGTAACGTAACACGTACCCAATCAAAGACGAGTGCTATTCATATCGGAGCTTTATCTGTTATTTTAACTGTTTCACTGGCCACCGTCTAGACTGAAACTGACTTAGATTGATCGATAGAGTGACTTGTATTTTTTCGAAATAGTTTGAATCCAATGATTCAGTTAGTTTATCTAGTTGTATGAAAGTAATTTACTAGTCCACACTAACGATATAAAGAAGAAAGAGTTTATTGTTTTTGATATGATTAAAACAGTAAAAGTAACAGTTACTATTTTAAAAATTCTTTCCCCTAGGGAAAGTTACATCATGTGTGGGTAACATGGGCTATAATATACGTGGGTGTTCTAATAAGTCACCAGTTCTAATAAAAATGGTTACTTATTTACTGATAGAGTGACAGTCGTTGTTTTTAATCCTGCAGATGTATTTTAAGCTCCTATGTCCTATGTTAGGAACAGTAAAAGTTATTCAAAACGGTATTCTCAGTGAAAACAGTTAAAGTTAATCACGTTATTTGCAGTAAGGAATAATGAATAGTAAATTGTATCACGTTGTTCGTAGACGCTGTCGGTGATCGGCGGGCTGTTAATGATAGTGTACCTGGGCCCCGGCGGGGTCAGCATGGACGAGCACAAGAAGCGCTGGTAGAGAACGTCGCGAGTGTGCACCGATCACAGACTGTACCCTCACGTTATAATGTGGTGCCACAAGACATTTGTATCGAGACACGTGTCCCGTTAACGGGACGAACTAGTCGAGCGACAGAATTACAATCACTGATTTTCATGTGTACTACCATTAATTGAATCTTCCTTTGGATAATATTTATGACTTTAGTGGTTGTTTGCGATCAGATTTCGCCGTGTGCATTTTCTTAATTGCTATACCAGTTTTTTAGTCTAATAGAAATCGTTTGTTTCACGGATATTGTTTCGATAATATTGGAGCTAGAAATTTTCTTACTATTTTTCAATGAATTGAATGATGTTTTGTACTTTATCTAGATAATAATACTTGGTGAACCTGTCTGTTTTCTCAATAGGATTATCCTGATTTTCATGATAGAGTAATTGTGAATTCTGGCGCTTTGTATATTATTTTATGTTAAAATTACAACATGGACACTTGAGGGTGTCCTCAATAGTATGATGATTGTGATTGATGAATAATTGACTGTACCGGTGTAACAGGTTTCGTAGTTGGAACATGATGTGACGCTAAATGAAGGTATAGACGCAGAATACAATGTGTTAGCGTGTATACCTTTATGCGATCTTCCGACCTACATTGGAGTGATATTTTCGACTTGATTGTTATGTATGTTTGTTTGTAAGTGATTGCTCCTGGACTTAGTCGTGACAAGCGATGACTATACATTATATATGGTGTTGTAAACAATTTCATTCCGAATCCATTTCTACACATTGTGATGTAAATATGTATGTATTTTGTACTTCTTAAATGAGATACTGTATATGGAGAGGTCTGAATGAATTATTAAATTGTTTAGATACATATAACAAAATGACAAAACGCTGGGCGTCTGTGTCTACGTGTTTTTACAAAACTGTCCTTCGTTTTACATGCATGTTTATCAGTCTATAAAAATGAACTATATAAAAGACAAGAATATTTTTATAGTATTTTTTTATTTATTTTTAATTTGGCCATAGATGTTGGATTCCTAAGCATACCAATTTGTTCTGAAATAAATTTTACATAAAACTATTGTCTATTTTTTGATAGCTGTAATTTGAAATATAAAAGGAAAAAGAATGTTTTTTTTTTTACAAAAAGTTTATTAACAATAAATCGATAAACTAAACAAATTTCAACAACTACTTATTTAATTTTTTGTGACTATTGTTCGGTTGCCTTGATTTGTTCTTTGTCCTTATCGTCTATGTATTTAAACACTTTATTTGCTAGATGTCTATATTTCTCAGCATGTATACTGTCCGGAAGAGCATATATCGCTGGCTTGCCGCTGTTGATGCAGTCTGACATATTTTGATCTACTTCAAAACTTTCTATGATATTTAAACCCATTTGCCGAGCGTTATCTTTGGTGGTGTTTCCGAACACGTAGTTTTTGGTGCCGCACGACGTGCATATGGCGTGAGACATGTTCTCGACCATACCGATTATGGGGACTTTCAATTTTTCGAACATGTTGACGCCTCGTTTTGTTACTTGTAACGCTGCCGATTGTGGAGTAGTCACAACTAACGCACCTGAGATATAAAACGAATAGGTAGGTGACTTATTTTTTAATTTTAGTAAAGGCATAAGTAATGAGCAGAGGTCGGAATTCGGTAGAGTTATTTATGTACTTGCATCGAAATGTTGATATTAATTAATAACCTTCCTGGGATTTCTTTATTTCTTTCTTTCATTGATGTAAGTTTGGCAACGTCGTGCGTGCAGTAGTTTAAATTGTGTAAAAGTAAATTAACTTTTTATTTAAAAAATCACGGGATTTTTTCTGCTCTTTAAAATTAATCTCGGGATTTGAGGCATATCCACTTTATTCTTTTGCTGTATGAAATCAGTGTAAGTACATGAATAACTCTACCTAATTCCGACCACTGCAAGACCGTATTAAAATTAAATATCAATTATTCAGTCTAGGCTGTTACAAGCACTCGCAAATCTACGGCGGGAGACCTAGTACTGATAAGAACCAACAACTGTGAATTGAGACGCGATTGAGCTCTAGATCTTTGTTTGTTTGGTTTGGTTTAAATGCACCTCTATCGACAAGCAATGTATAACCACACATACGATTCGCGCGTAATTTGGATGGAGTCTGACTGTAATCAGACCATTAGATAATAAATCTGGTATTAAATCAATCCCATTGTATGTAATTAATTGACATGGATGACATATAATCCATATAATTTGATTTGTGTTATCAATCTGCAACTGACAACGATCCCAGATTGATCGTGTGATGCCAGCTACAAGTAAATAAATATTTTCTTTCATTTGGGGATTTTGAAGCATGTCCAACCCATTATAGTATATGTATGAAAAGATTTGTAAAGCTTGTTCTTTTTATAACTGTAAATAGATATTACATAATGATGATTTTGACATCCCTAATAGCGGCCGGGACCAGTGCCCACACTATTAGTATTTAAGGGGGATCAAACTTTTGTATTACCTGATGAAATCCTAACCTAACCTAAAATCCTAACAATACTACAAATGTTAATATGTAATAACAGAATTCAGTAGGCTTAACACAAGTTCGACTCTGGTTTCTGACACATTGATATCAAAAATATACTATTGATTTATTACCAAAACATGAGACTAGGTTAAGGAGCACTCAGTAATTGAACAAGTTGTCGTGTGGATGTGTCCCCTCATTATATAGTGCCTGGGAGTTACTCTTTGTTTATGCAGATTGATAAGCATCTTATACATACCATCAATGGGCAGATTTTGTGCAAGAGATAAATGAGTATCACCAGTGCCTGGTGGTGTGTCGACAACAAGGCAGTCGAGCGGCCCCCAGGCAACATGTCTCGTCAGACGATCCAGAGCCTGCATAACCATGAGTCCACGCCACACTACTGCATTCTCACCTGACACCAGTAGTCCCATTGACATACTGATAATAAAGAATTTCATTGATATGCTAGAAATTCATAGCGAACAAATATTAATTTGCAATTTCCCTTGCAGTTCTCAAATATATTAAAGGAATTGAGATCCTCTTTATGTATTGCAGTATACTGTTAAAAAAATGGGCTTATCAAATCTTTTAAGTCTTTCATTACATTAAATAATGATTATACACTTCTACAGACACTGATTTGTAAATAGTATTGATATTACAGGGTAAAGGTCAATTGTGTGTTAAGCTTTTTGCTAGATGTTATAGAGCCTAGTACAAACTCTGTGTTTGTATAATTAATTTGGATTTGCAGCACCTGCGGCCATTGGCATCTTGACATACAGAGCCTGAAGATTTTAAAACCTATGAATCTTAATATGAGTAACACTCACCACTTTACACCATAATTTAGAAGAGGCTCAATAAGGTTGTCATCATTGAGCATTGGTTCCCCACTGATATTCATCATCAATGGAACAGATGGACCGAACACATCAGCATCTAGGAGGCCTATTTCTTTGTCCGGTTCTATGACCTTCATGGCACATGCGAGATTCACTGTGAATTTATAAGTACATCATGTATGTAATTTCAACTTGTAATCTAGCCAAACCATACAAAACTAAATAACATGACATTTGGGGTATTCATGAAATGTTTAACAAATAATGGTTAACAGTTCAGGCAACTCTAATACTGACCATTATTACAACAGGATGAAAGAAAAATAAATAAGCAAGTGCCTGTGCCCACAAAAAAGGGAGCCCATTTAGTTTTGAGCGGCAACATGAACTATGATCATTTTTACAAAAATAGAAGATGAAACTGATAAACATAATCTGCAGATCCAGCTTGTGAAGTAGAAAAAGGGTATTGTCATAGCAAATAGTTACGGATGTAATTTTATATAGGTACTGTATTCGGGTACCAGCCGTAGTAGTCTTCCCGACGCCTCCTTTACCAGACGCAACAAGAATGATGCTTTTAACTCCAGGCAAAGGTTTCCTCTCTGGTAAACCCCGACCCATTACTTTGGCACGGTGTTCATTGAGGTCTTTGGTGTGTTTCAGTCGTACGCTACATTGTAACTGAAAATAAATAAAAGATCCAGATACATTTTCACTTTCCAATTCTTTGAAAGTACTCTAAATTAAGTTTCTGTTTTACTAACCAGTTTAGATTTAACAATTTTATCGCAAACATTGTGCACGACTCTTTCTATAAACATAATACTTTCAGTTTCTGCTCACAGATATTACAGCAGCTTTTTACTATCAATATTAAGATCACAATCAAAATGTGTATAAAAATTTATAAATTACTACTCGTGAATTAACGTGACACATACGGCTTATTCCGTTTCACCGAAAACGAAATTTCATAATTTTTCGAAATGCCAATACGATTCTAAAGAAACGCAATGTCCGCTAATCTATAATGGAACGGAGGCAGGATCCGACACAGCGTCTGATGCATCGGTAATCTTTACGGATACGATTTTAACAAAATTATAGGAATGATTTCAAATTTTCCGATTTTCATTCAAGGACAAATAGAATAGGGCCTCAGGTGTAATGTTAATCCGTACGAGATAAACACGCAAATAAAATCAAACCCATAGAATTAGTAAGTTCTACGTACAACTGGAACGCTTAATGCGATCTTTTTGATATACCAAAATGAACCTTAACTTTTATGTAAATAAAGTGTTTTTTAAATAATAATTATCTACATACGGAAGTGAGCTCAAGTGAGACATCTTTTTTCTTGGTATGTCTCTGTCGCACAATTGCCATGTGAAATTTTTTCGATATAAACGTAGTAAATTCAAGAAAACTCAAAAATTCAAGAATACAGAATAAAACGTTTTCTATATGAATATTATATTTGGCTTGTTTTAAGTACTTATTAATTCTATGATCAAACCAAAAGTGTCATAATAGGGTTCGACCGATAACACGGTAAGTACTCGCAAAAATTGTCGGTATCGATTATTGCTTGATACGGCTTATTTAGGTTGTTTGTGGACTACATTAAGTTTTACAGTCCTGCAGTCCGATTTTTTGCGGTCCGCAGAATTTTACTTTTCTCTATTCCGAACCAGTTTTTTTCCAGTCCGTGATGGCGGCAATGAAAAACGTATTTACGTTTGTGCACTGCTGTGTTCGCAATCCGGAAAATTCATGAGCCTGCGGAGTAGGCTTGGCAAAAAGTCTATTTATGAAAAATCTATATTTGTTTCGGCGATATTGTTATTTCCAATATATTGAAAATCGATATTTATTGTAGAATATAATATTCTATATTTTATATGATAATTTAATATAGTTGGTAAATATCACTTATCACTACATATGCCTTGGAAAACTCGTTATAGTTCTGATTTGATCATCTTATGGTCTTACTTTGCTAGAATCTAGAATCATATTAAAATATCGATAACTTATGTAAAGACAAATAAGTGTTGTTACACTTCCACGCCTGAATAACTGAACCCTTCTTAATAAAATTTGATATAGAGATAGACTTCACCTTGAAAAAGAACTGTTCCTCAATAAGTAAGGATATCAGTTTTTACGTTCGATAGTAGTTAAAAAAATTCTTTCGATCTATCTCAATTTATTGCGGTTTATGTAAAAAAAACCCTGTCAGGTACTTTTCACTTATAAAGGGGTGAACCCAATATTTTTTCTGTCTTCTACGTCTTCGCACGTAGAGTAATAAACCAAGCAATTGCCGATGTTCCAAAAATCTCATCGTAGATAGCGTGAGTGACGTACACGTCACTACTAAGCTACTGCTTTGAGATCGGAGCGGCCCTAAACTGCACCGCTCCGATCTGGAAAAAACGAAGTGTAAACAGAGAATTAATATGTTAAATAAACTTTACGGTGGCATTAAATCGGCCATCTTTTTTTTATTAATTTTTAAATGTCATGATTCAACTATAATCACTGTAAGATCAGTTGGCTGCATTATATATATACTTACTAGCTTTTCTTTTATACGCGTGGTATAGTTTCTTTGAGCAGAATTCTTTTTCTTTAAGAATACTTCTATTATCAAATATTTATTTATACTTATCTTATCAATTGTCTAAAATCAAATTTTAATAATGACAAATTGCTATGCAAACTTTCATCCCTTATTTCCACCTATTTTTCGTGATAAAATGTAGCCTATGTCCTTTCTCAAGGTTTAGTCTATTTCTATATTTATTTTCCATATATTGATATAAATATAGAAATAGATAAAGATAAGATGGGTTCCGTTGTTAAGGCGTCTAAGCGTATATACACTACATAACACTTATTTATAACACTTATTTTTCTACCTTAAGTTGTCGATATTTTTAATACGATTCTAAAATCTAGCAAAGTATCGATACTAGAACCACACGATGATCAAATTAGAACTATATCGAGTTAACCAAAGCATATTCAGTGATATTTACCAACTATATTAAATAATCATATAAAATATCGCATTTTATAATCTACAATAAATATCGATTATTATCAATATATCGAAAATTAACAATATCGTCGATATAAATATCTATTTTTCATAAATCGATTATTTTTTCCCAAGCCTACTCCGCAGGCTCACGAATTTTCTGGATCGCGGACACAGCAGTGCACAAGCGTAAATATTTTTTTCATTGCCGCCATCATGGACCTGAAAAAACCGGTCCGAAATAAAGAACAGTAAAATTCCTGACAGTGCACATGCTAGCATTATCTACATATAGCCTGACATATCGGACCGGAAAAAATCGGACCGCCGGTCTTGAATATTCAGTGTAATGCACAAGCGCCCTAACAAATGCATTATTGTTTATATTACAAATGTCACAGATTATGTAGCATAGAGTGGATGACAAAGATTATTAAACCGATGTGCCACAACAATAAATAATAAATAATCAGAAAAATCTGTTAATTACCATCGACTTACAAAATTTAAATATTTTGGATTGTTTTTATAGCAATAGCAATGTCTCATAAAATAGGACATAATTTAGAAGATAACTATAGCACCAGCTATTTCATTAGCAATTCTACATAGGACATTTACAGTTTGGATTTTAATTGATATTAGAGTTCGATAAGTTGGTTGTTTTTGATATCGATGTCGCTGTTTCTTTGATATCGACATATATCCTAATCCCTAGTAAAGTATGATTGACTGTCAATCAATGACAGTTACATGAGAGTGATATCGTTTGATTGTGCTAAAAAAGCGATTTCTGTAGATTATTTCAATTCGTTTAATTTATTCGGCTTTTCAATATTTAAATGTGAAAATGTCTATTTGTCTGCGCACTTTTTCACATAAATTATTTCCAATAAATGGAATAGTTACAACAAAAAGCCACCATACTCCTCTTTCTCGAAAAGTCACAGTGCGAAGTAAATTTTTAAAAGAAGTACGTATTGTCACTCTACATTCATCAACTGTGCATTAACTCTTAGAAAATTTCATCTAATTTTCGTAATTTGAAACTTTTCGTATGATGTGTAGGATTTTATGGCAATATATTTCTTGTACGCAGTGGTATTGTTTCACGTGTTACTTTTTTATCGTTCCTGCCGAAGAATGTTTTATAATATTACAAGTTTGGTTACAGTGGATCACCAAGCGCCGTATTTCTAGTTGTCAGCTTATACCGAAATGTGCAACAGAACACAGCATTGACGATATTTACATTAACGAATTGCTTGCTTCAACTACCCATGCACCGATTTCTCATGGACCTAAATATGCAAGTAAAGACATGGACATAGTAAACAATATAGAAATAAAACCTTTAGACCTCACTAGTGATGATTATATTGAACAGAGGGCAATAATGAATACAGTGAACCCATACACATGTATGAACAACATAGATTTCACTAAATATAACAATGATGTAAGTCATTAAAGCTGTTTGTTGGAAACTGTTTACTATTTATATGTAAAAAAAATTACATCTCAGCATTATTTCACAGGAATTTGAGCCTACGTGCTTGTCAGAATTTGAAAGTGATGCAGTTGCACACTGCAAAACTTCTGTTGTCCCTTCTCCAGCTAAACCTGCTAAAGAAGTTGGTAATCCTAGTGATAAACCAAGTGAGGAACAACTTATGAAAGTATTTCATGTACTCTCAGAAACTGTAAGAGATTATTAACTCATGTTTATTTCAGTCTGTTATACAATTAAATTATATTATTGTCACTAATTCCCCACATTATCTCTACAGATGCCAAACCTATTTATAAAACCCTTGGATTATTCAATTTATCATCCAAATATGGTATTTGTCAACAATATTAGAGGTACCACAACAGTGTAAGTAGTAAATGTGTGTATAATTAATAGAAAATATATTATTTCATGATCAAATTGGTTGTATGTTGTGTGCTTCCAGGGGTTTGTTTCCTTATGTGCGTCAAATTGCATTACTCAGAACAGTAGGCCATATTAAATTTGCATATGTGAAATTTGAAATTATGAAGATAACTGCAAATCCAGAAGATTCATCAGTAAAGTAAGTAAAAAAAATATGGTTGAGGATCAACTCAATAGTGTAAATATTTACTGGTTTAGGAGTTAGTAACAATAAATTTTTGCATCTGACTGTAACAAGTTTGTATATGTATTTTAGGCTTAGATGGCGAATTAAAGGAATTTCTGGATTAAAAGTATTTTTCATGTTTTGGAAATACAAATTGTGGAATTTAAAAGAAGTATTCCAAGATCAAGAACTGTAAGTAAAGAAATAGTACTAATTCTGTCCTCATAAGTGGAATAATTGTGTTAATTACTTTTTGTTGAAATTTTTTTTGCAGGTGGTATGATGGTTTTTCTACATTCTATGTGGGAGGCGATGGCCTTGTACATAAGCATATTGCTGATAAGGTATCAATTTATGTTCTTTTCATAGAAAGTAATATTCTATGAAATAATATTATATGGTGTATTTAAATATTTAATTATTTCCTGTTTGTAGGTTATGCCAGATCAAGACACAATTATTGATGATGAAGAAAAGGCTCCAATAGCTGCAAAGATAGCCCTTCTCATTGGATTATTGCCAAGAAATTATTTATCTGATGTTTCACCATTCTTCAGTTCCTCCCCAGGCACTACCGAAACCACACCACTGCCCTTCAAAGTTTTAGAGTGATCATAAATAATATATCTTCTCTGTAATGACATAACTAAAATAATCTAGTTTGTGGTTACTGAATTCTGTAGATGTCAATGTAATTAGCATTTACATACTGCTAAAAACATAATATAATGATGAATAAATCATTATTTTGTATCCACCTCAACAACTTTATTGCATTGACCAATATTATATGTTTAAAAGCAACATTATCAAAGATGAATATTGTGATATTTTAACAACAATAGGTTAAAATTCTACCTGGTAAAGTATCTAATGTTGGTTGAAAATTATTGTGACAATTTTCATTGTTAAATAACATATTTATAATGGTTTAATAATGTTCTTAATGCAATATTGCTTTTTTGGCTATATTTGTAGTGCTTGTTAGGTATTTATTTATTTAGATGTTAACAAAAAGGGTAATAAATTTATAGTTGCAAAAATTCACTTGCCAGAATCTTTTCCTTCTTGCGGCAATGGTTATGCAAATGTGAGAAATTTTGCCTCTTTCACAAATAAAAAATGAAATATCGTTTATTTTTATAATTATTAACAGATCAGAAAACCTATTCATTTATTAGGTACAGTTAAGGTTACGATTTCAGATGTTTTTGTAAAGTTAAAAAAACACCTGACAGTGTTAACTACAACTGTTGTAAAGTCAACACTACATCAAATCTTACAAAACTGTTTGGTTTTTTTAAATAGATTTTGAACCATATTATATTGAAACCAAGTTTAAAGCCAAAGGCTGCGAATTGACATGTCCAGAGGTGTCTCCTTGAATACCGCAAAATATTGCAATAATAGAGTGCCTGTGTTACTCTCCTCCTCACTTGATTGACTATAATTTATTGTACTAAAAACAAACACATAAAACAAAGAGATTTAAATATATATGCAATATGCGGCCTTCTTGCTAAGAGAGCAATCTCTGCCAGGCAACCTTTGACTAAAAGAAGCTATACAGACTAAGGACATGTCAGTATCAAATCCGTAAAAATATTGGATGCTTGGATTGGATGTTTTGCAGTAGCGGCGTTAGGGTAGGGCGCGGTTGGGCGACCGCCCAGGGGCGCCGGACGTAAAGGGGCGCCGCAGGCCGCGGCTTTACTGAACTTTATCGACTTTAACCCTTACTCTACCTTATTCATAAATGAGCTCACCGCATTGTGACTTACGTCATTCTTTTGTTCGTGCGACCGCTAATGTAAACACTTAGTATATTTGTTTTAATAATTGTTTCAACTAATTCCTTCAGCTATCTTGTATACAGAGACTTTCCTTTTAAATCCGTCCATAACATTAAAATAAAGTTAGTTATATGTGTTGATATGTGTTGGTATTATTGATTAATGATTATATAAAATTTAGTCAATCATAATTTCTGCCACAATCGTACTTTTGAGGAATTAGTAAATTGGAACTTCTCTGAATACGCCGTCTATTCACCAATAATTGTATTTAAAGTAGTTAAAATAAAAAATCCTATGACTGATTGGATATAGAATTTTCGTTTCATGCTAATTTATGGCATTTTTATGGTTGGTAATTACTTGGTACTTAAATAATTGGTTGGTATTATGAATACTTGAATTTTCAATTCTTCAGTTACACTTTCTTTTATTTATTTGATTAAAATTAAATTAAATGTAGAATAAAACGTAGTGATATAAGAGTTCAGTCCCCTCAAGTGTTCTTATTCGAACACTGAACCTTGGTAGGACATATAAATGACTTATTGTTTGGTTAGAAGTAGAGTTAGAGAAGGTTTAATAGTTTTTTAACAATTATTATAAGGCTATCTATATCCTAGAGATGGCTCTATAGGAAAGGGGCGCGACGAAAAAAAAAAGGGGGGGGGCGTGTCCAGAATCTGGTCCCGGGCCCGACTAGGAGATGTGGCGGCCCTGATGTACGTCTGGTTTCCAGGTTTCCAGGATCTGCGAAGCGTTGACTACCAGTGACTGAGTACGGATCTCTATGTTCTGTGGTACGGATGAATGTACAATAAATATTTGTTTGTGTTTTAGTCTGTGTAAAACCTTTGGAGTTACGATTCACAAATACAAGATTTTTTTTAATAATATTGTAAATATGACAATCTAAAGTATTGGATTCTATATAGATTTTAATATTAAAAATATTAATATCAGTCAAGGTTCATCGTTTTTGTAGAACACTAATGACGGAAGTTGGATTTCCGAAGAAACACCTAAGTATTTGTTGTCATCTTAGATTTAGTTATTATTCTGCGGTTGTAATGTTATGTTATGTCTGTCACTAGTACTTTCTAATGAAAGTAAAAACGTATCTTTCTAAAGATTGGATTATTTGCATCCGAATCGGTACCAAGTTTTGAATTAATTAATGCTTCATTTAGATCATATGAATCATTGATTCTCAGATAGATTCAAGAGCAGGGAGCAAGTACTAATCGTGTTACGAATACATTTTAAAATGACCTTATGTTTTTCATAGACCTTTAATATGGAATGTTTTTTTTTAAGAATATAATAAAATGATTCTCGTGGCAAGATAAAATAAAATAACATTTTGGGATTTTTGTATATTAAGAGGTTTCAAAATGCACTAAAAGTCGATCCAATTTTCCTTCATACTTTGATCAGGCTTAGGACTGAAAATTTTCACTACAAAAACAACTATAAATCATGTCGCAGCCAGTTGGTTAAAACAGCTGCCCAATTGGATGGCTAGCCGTTTAATTGAATGGTGCCATTCAATTGGACGTGTAGTTCTTTAGTTGAATCATTATGATAGGTTCGTTCAACAAGACGGCTGATTTAAAAGGCGCCAAAACATTCATTTAGCTTTTTATCTGTAAAAAAAAACCTCTAAATTCAAGACGATAGTAACGTTCCGTTTCGCAGTCGTCTTAAAAAGTTTAACCTATCGCGTACAGGACCAGAATAACTTCGTTGTTTATCACTTTATGTTGTTACTAGTGGCCGCCAGCGACTTCGTCTGCGTTTTCCTTCACTCCTAATAGTTGCAGCGTCATGTTATATAGGTATATAGCCTAAAGCCTTCCTCGATAAATGGTCTATTCAACACAAAGATTTTTTCAGTTCGAACCAGTAGTTCCTGAGATAAGCGCGTTCAAACAAACAAACAAACTCTCCAGCTTTACAATATTAGTATAGATTATCTGTTGTAGCAACTTCGAAATCGTAATAAAATACACTGCTTTTTCTCATTTTCGATGAATGGTGTTGTGGCCATCTGAATCGTGTTATATCTTCTTTAAGAATTAAATATGAAGGTTCATCCATATGCGTCATTAGTGCGTATTCCTATATACGGACTATTAACACCCAATCGCTAATAAGCAGCTTGTCAATTTTGTTATACAGAAAAAAAACACCATATAAGATTTTAAATCATGTCAATATAAATCGGTTTTGCATTCTAAGCCTTGATCATTATTTATGATTCGAAGACAAAAGTCAAGTAGAAGTAGTAAATAAACAAATATAACTGCTGGCTAGCCCATAAGCGCACACCGACACGTGACTCTATGTCGCCCGAATCTTTCCGAACAGTCGCTCAATTCTGCTCATTTTATTTATTTTGTTCGTTTGTTTCAATGAGTGTCGCCACTGGTCCACTGTCCATTCGGTGAGATTCGGATCAGTGCATCATTTTGCTGAATTGACTCACTGAGTGGATTCAGTAAAAATTTACATACGTTTACTTCTCACATAAAGGAGGAGTCGGGGAAGTTGAGTAGGTTGTTACGTTGTCTTTACTAACCCTACTGTTTTAATAGTAGATCTGCTATTTTCAGATTGATGCCCCTGTTTCATTCCTAATCTTTATTGTTTTTCAATTAGGGCGCTTGTGCACTACACTGAATTTTCAGGTCCGGCGGTCCGATTTTTCCGGTCCGGAATGACATGAAAAACTCGGATGAGTAGCTTGTGCACTTGTCCGTTTTTTTCCTGATCGGAGCGGCGCAGTGTAGGGCAGCTCTCATTGAAGCTACACGTCACTTACGCTAGGTACGATGAGATTTTTGGAACGTTGGTAATTCCGTTCGAAGACGTAGAATGGTACCTAAATAATGATCTGAACGTTTTACATAAACCATAATAAATTATGGCAAGACGAAAGCATTTTTTTTTACTACTATCGGATGACTACTATCAGATGTAAAAACTTATACCCTTACTAATTTAGGAACAGCATTATTCACATACAATAGCTAAAAATATCTGACATTAGAATAAAATTACTGATAATGGTCTAGTACTTGATGTTTAAATTTGCTATTTTTTTCGAAGTTTTGTAAAAACAACTTTCGGCGATTACAGAGATAGACCAATCGGTGGCGCCATTTCGTAAACAAACCGAAATTAGTGCCGTGTTGGCGGAGAATTATTATGCTAAATGAACTTTACGAGACCAGTTGACTGTATTATATATAGGCATAATTTTATACGCGTGGTGTAGTTTCTTTGAGCAGAAATATTATTCCTTTAGAATACTTTTTTTTTTTTTAATTTATTAATGACACAAACATACATTTAAAATTTTATTAAATGCGAAAAAGACATTGAGTGTCATTTAATTACTTTTGTTAATCTTCTGTTTATTCTTTATTATTACTTCTGTTGTCAAATATTTATCTATACTTATCAATTGTTTAAAAAAAATTTGATAATGACAAATTTCCAGGCAAACTTTCATCCCCTATTTTTCGCGATAAAATGTAGCCTATGTCCTTTCTTAAAGTTAAGTCTATTTACTATATTAATTTCCATTTAGATGGGTTCAGTTGTCTAAACGTAACAACACTTATTTATCTTACTTAAGCTATCGATACTTTTAATACGATTCTAAAATTTAGCTAAGTATCGATACTAGAACCATATACTGATCAAATTAAAACTATACCGAGTTTGCCAAAGCATATGCAGTGATATATACCAACTATATTAAATCATCATATAAAATATAGCATTTTATAATCAACAATAAATATTGATTATAAGTTTATTGGTAATTAACAATATTGCCGAAATAAATATCGATTCAAATCGATTATTTTTTCCCAAGCCTATTCCTTATGAATTTTCCGGATCTCGGACACAGCAGTGCACAAGCGTAAACACGTTTTTCATTGCCGCCATCACGGACCTGAAAAAACCGGTCCGGAATAGAGAAAAGTAAAATTCCGGACGGTAAAATTCCTGACAGTGCACAAGCGCGCATTACCTACATATGGCCTACTGTTATCTTGTTTTTTTTTTTATTGCTAAGGTTGGCAGCACTGTTCATGAGCTAAGAGGGTTTTTTTTAAATCTTATAATACTCTGTAGTTGTGTAGGCTGTATGGGCTTAGTACCCTTTGCTTTCCCCTTATGAGAATGTTTTAATTAGTAAAAAAAAACTCTGTGGCTGTCATTGTTGTCGAGTCAGTAAATTACATAGAGAAATATTTTCTGATTAAATTATGTTAGGACAATGTAAGGGTCATACTAGAGTTGAAAGCAAGATATAATTAGTGCAAGTGTTTATTCGTTATTTTATGGGGAACGCCAGTGCTATTTTCATGTTTACAACGGTAGGTAACGTAAAATACTCGCTGAAAATATGTGATGTTCTGAAGTTAATGTAAAATGTGAACACTCGGTCCTATATTTTCATAAAATTAGGGTGATTAAAAATTTCTGATTTAATTTACAAAGCGGGTCATTGAATTCCTATTAAGATGCCAATTCACACTTCATAATTGATTTTAATTACCTACCTCTCCTGCACCCAGGCGCCGTTCATTTCAGTTTGTAAATTTTTTATGTAGAATGTATGGAATTTTGCCAAGTCGGTTGTATAATGTGTAAAGATTGAATCCATCGTATGATGATGAAAATAAACTTATTAAAAAATACTTCATTAGTGGTATCCTCAGTGTAAATGAGTTTGTAAATTTTATTTATTTTTGTGCCCTACATTGTCATTGGACGTTTTGGAATACAGAGCCCTTAGTTCTTTTTAATAAAACCACAGTGTGTTAAATGAGAGGTCAGTGATATACAGTTAATTGTTATGTCACATAGATTAAATTGAGGTTAGTTAACAATAAAGTTATTGACATTACATTTACTGAGTTATTATTTCTGTCTATTATATTTAACAGGGGTACTTGTTCTTGCTTTATAATTAATTAATGACCTAGAGTGAACAAACCATTACAGTTTCTTTCACATAGCTTGGGTTCAGTAACATTTGGGATATGAAGCTTTCAGTGATATGGTAATAAAAAATATATATACAAAAACTCAAAATAATTAAGTTAATTTCTAATAGAGATAATCATTTTATCAATAAGA
Source organism: Diatraea saccharalis (assembly GCA_918026875.4). NCBI lineage: Eukaryota > Metazoa > Arthropoda > Insecta > Lepidoptera > Crambidae > Diatraea > Diatraea saccharalis. The sequence continues at coordinate 19,927,407 of OU893341.1, read as the reverse complement.
TGATCCCAAGCTAGAAAAATACAAAATTTTATTACAGTTATGTTTAATTGTTAAGAAAACAGTGATAAAAAAATTGAGAAATGATAACCAAATACATATTTTGATACAAGCAATTTTATTGATTCATTCCCTATTAAAAAATATTTTAATTTTCATTACAAGTGCTTTGCTTCATGCTTTAAACTTTAGGGGGTTAGATTTTAGTAATTATGTTAAAAATTTATTTATGTACACAGTCAAACGATTTTTTATAACAATGGCTTTTAATCATTTGGAAACACAAATTGAAATAGATTTGTTAATAAACATCACCGTACCTGTGCTATGTGAAACTGACTATAGTGTTAGTGTTTATAGTGAAGATTTAAAAGTATGACTATTTGCATAGGTATCATGATATATATTATAAGTAACAGTTGAAAATTGTTTTAATGTGCACATAAAAAATATCAATGAGAGTTGGTTACAAATCTTATTTTTTTTTATCGCATATTTGATCAACTATTCAGAAACTGTATAATCTCTTATATTGATCTAGCTTGATGATAGGGAAAACCTGATTGAATAGTACTTCAAATAATATCTCATGGTACTTCAAATAATACCATGAGATATTATTTGTGGTTTACCATTTTATTTTAAGCAAATTATTTATAAGTAATGTAATATTTATAACTTCACTCAATATAATGCTGAAACTTCTACTTGTAACTAACAATTTTTTTGTTAAGGTATGCTTTTTGCTACCTACTTACATTATTTCTTATTTTTGAGGCAGCCTATATTAAGATAACACCAGATAACTGTACACTACAAATTTTGCATCTAATTGGTTATTCAATTATATAATTCTAGTTCACGATTATAAAATCTTATCCATGAGAAATAGTAAATATTACATTCACCAATAGTGTAAAATGATTTTATTCTACTTTTAAGTAATAAACTTGTTTTCTGGATTGAATGGATTTGATCTTTTGATAATATATTATAATTGGAATCCTTACTAGCCTTTAAGTAATGCTAGCTTTCCAACAGCAGTTTTGCCAGTGTGGTCCTGTATTTACATATTAACATTACTCTTGAATTGATCTCTATATTGATGAAAGCCAAATCAAAATCTGTAACTTAAGAGATTTAAGCGTTACATACTTTGTTTTATATAGGTACATATATTTATATAATATTTGTTGCAGGGTACTAATGAAATAAATTTAGTAAACCCCTATTTATGAAGACTCAAAGGGGAATAATGACATAAGTGACAATGTCAAAGGTGTTGCACAAGCTAGGCGATGCCCTGCCAGATGAGCGGCCTCTGTTGTCACTGCAAATTGTGGAGAGTGTGGCCAAGTGTCCTGCTGGATACCGTCTAGTTAATCGTACCTATGATGAGGATGCAGATGCAGGCCTTATGCGCCAAAATGGACTGTTTGGCAAGAAACCCAGCCATTACATCTGTCTGTCAAAATCTGAAGGTAAGAAATTTTAATTGTCAAATCATAATTAGCTGATCTTCATATGTCAAGCAGCATCAATAGTGATGTGTCCTATTTCCTACATAAATGTGTAAATGAACATAAATGTTTGAAAAATATGAACTTTAAAATGGTTACCATAATTGTTTGCAACCATAATTTTAATGGTTCATATTTTTCAAACATTTATGTTCATTTACACATTTATATAGGACATAGGACACATCACTATTGATGCTACTTATAAATATTTAACAAAATAAAATTTATTACACTAATTTAGAAAATATTTTGAAAACTTGAAAAAAGTAAGAAAAATATATGGCAAAAATTTACAAATGCATTATAAAAAACGCAGAAATAACTAAACATATTATAAGATTGCCTAGACGCCCATACATTCTTTACTACATTAGCAACGTCACTTTGTGGCTTAAATTTGTAGGAAGCGTTTTCGGCTGACTAGCAGCACTTCTACAATGTTTCACAGATATCAATGGAGTATTTATTTATAAAATTAAAAAAAATGTCAACCAGCCTGTTCCAAGCACACAATCCTTTCATTATTGGTAATTAAAGTTAAACTACTAGTATGTACTAGTATGTAGTATGTAAGGAGCATAGAAAAATGTTTACTATGTCTACTAGGAAATACAAACTGAAAGATTTCTATCCGAAATAAACAAACAATTTCTCGTGCGATGAGTCGACGCCGACTGATGATAGCGACTAGGTCAGTGACTTAATAATCATCTCGAAAACCCACAAATTAATAAGCTCCGTCATTTCTTGATAGATTTCGAAATTATTCATCAATCAATTAGAATTGATCTGCAATTCAATTCCATTTCATAAATGAGTTCGCCAGCATTTCTATCCCATTTACATATATTGGTACGGATCTTTAACATTTTACATTTATTATTATATTAAGGAATTTCAGTATGATTGTCAGAATAGTTAATTAATCGGTCCAAAGCTGGCTAGACACATTTAAATCGATATGGGTCGTCTGTCTGGTGTAGCTCTCAAAGTAGCGGGAGGGTGTGTCGTCGCTTGCGTCAACGTTCTTATCAAAGTTCGTGGACCTTTCGACAAACGACGTTCAATTTCCCTCTTATACTAGCGTTGCTAGACGTCCGGATAAAGCTGGACACGATCGGGTGTTTTCGTTGACGTGAAATAAGTCTTGTGTCCGACCTGTCTGACTTTTAATAATTGTCTATTTCTTTGCATTTGTTTGATTGGTTTCAGCTTCGTCTAGCTCATTGTGTTTTAATTTTGTTTATGGAATTTAAGTAATTATATTTTTTTTCACTTCTTTCTTTTGTTTTCACGCAGTCGAGTTTTTGTTTTTATAGTGAAATTTTTATTTTTACTCTTTTAATTTAGTTCTCATTGAATTCGTTATTAGAACTATAAGACGGTTAGAGGGATATCGTGAGGATTATTAAGCAAATTGCGGTGGTCTAAACTATTGTTTATTACTCCCTCTAGAGACCTCACATGACACAAAGCTACACATGCTTTACCTTTAGCTAAAACTCGCGAACTTAAGTAAACCACAACTCGGTCTAAAGTAGTACTTGGCACTTCAAAGCTGAATAGTTTGCGAACAGCTCACTATATCTAAAAACAGTTTTCGTACACTTCTAATATTTTTAAAAGACCTATCCAAAAATATCCCACACTATAGGGAAATCGAAAGAAAAAAATTAACCCTTGTACCTCCTTTACTTTACATGTAAAGGAGGTACCCTAAAAAAAGAATTTTGATTACTGTTATGTGTTTAGTTACACTCGCAATAAAAATCATCAAAATTGGCCAAACCGTTTGATCTCTACAATGCTATATAGAAACAAACATACATACATAAATTCATAAACACATTACCCTCCTTTGCGTTGCGCAGCCGGGTAACAAGAAGGCGCGTGTTAATACATTGTAATTAAAATTGATTCTGAACAGTTAGTTGTATTGACTTTACTTTTACAATGAAATGTTACAAATCAAAGTGTGTTTTTTAATAATTTTATTTTAATTCAATTGTACACTCGAGCAAACCAAAAATATTGCTACAGGCCCCGCTTTGGCGTAATCCGGCACTGACACCAATATACGTTAACATTAGCAGAAGTGCCCTGTAGGTTTTAATCAACTGTGACAGACAGAAAACTGCTGGGGATCGGATTGATCCCATAAGGATTCCGTTTTTCATTTTGACGTGAACTGAAAAATTAAAGAAGTATTGCCTTTTTACCCTAATATCGGGCTATACTGGTCTGTTTTCTACCGTAATTCAACTGGAATATCGTTGAGCATCCTGCGAGTAATTGGTAGACGACGTGACTGTCGGTCTATATTTAGAATAGATCGGTAGTTTGTCAATAAAAAAATCATCAGAGAAGAGATTTCTTTGAGTTTTATATTTGTGTTAATTTTGATTATCAAGAAATCATAATGCATCGATTCACACCATTGATATCTTTAGCGACAGTTTTAGAGTATTCAAATCGGAAATATTAATACTTCTGCTTGAGTATTAAATCTTCACTTTATAACTTGTTTCGATACTATCTGTTTATTATAAATATGTTACTTACTTTCTGTTGATTATAATTTTCCATCGGCTTCACCGGCGTAATCCCTAAAATATGTTTTATGTGAATTAAGGCTTAGAATTATCCTTATATTAAATTCCATCAAAACCGCTCAGTAGTTTTTGCATAAATAAGTAACAAACATCCAAACTTACATACAAACTAACATTACTTATTTACACCTATGTAAACAGTTTAAATAATTTAATAATTACTTTAGATATCATATTTCATGACACGGATATTATAACAATGACAAAACATATAGTACACAGTGGATGCTATGGTAACGTTTTAATCCCCTATACAAATTCCACTCGAATTTATTTATTTACTGTTTTTCGGGTTATAATATAGCCTATGCCCACCGCATATGATGTAGCTTCCAGTAAGTGAAAGAATTTTTGAAATCGGTTCTGCAGTTTCGAGGCAATTCGTTGTAAACAAACACAATCAAATATTTTCTCTTTATAGTATAGATAACTTAGCTTAGCATTATAATCTAGCCTATTTCTTATTAAATAAATGCTGTGAAATCTAAAAACAGAACTTGTAATTATAATATACCACGTGTGTTCATAAGTTTTGAAACGAAATAAAATTGCGTAACTTTTTTTAGTAAGCATTATTATTTGTTATAAGGGGTTATTGAGAAACTGTAGTCACTGCGACCTTGAAGATCTATTGTGACTCGCCGCCAGATCTATAGTAACTCCTTTAGCCCGGCAGACTTCTAAAAGTCTATAATATTCCTGGCTTTTAGAGATTTTATATCTTCTGGGCTGATTATATGTTGTCCCAGATGAGTGCTTCGTTTGTGGATTAGTGGTCTACATTCACACAGAAGATATTTTGGTGTTTCACATTCCTGTGTGCAATATCTGCAAATTTCAGTGTCACTTAGTTTCATGTTAAATAGGTTAATTTGCAGTATCCATATAAGGTTCGTACAATACATATAATAATTATCTTATATTTCTTAAATTTTCAGTAACCATTAAAGGGATAATAATCATCGATAAAATATATATTTTATTCAAAATGACCGCCCTTGTTTTTAATACAGGCCCTAGACGATTTGACCAGTCATCAATGGTGGCACGATTCTTTTCTAGTGGAATTTGCTTTGCTTCTCGAACAAGGTTTCGCTTCAGTGACTGCAAGTTTGGGTGGGACTTTCGGCAAGCCTTGAGTTCTAATTCAGTCAATAAAGAATAATCCAGCGGGTTGAGGTCCAGTCTGGAGGAGGGCCACACGTCCGCCGCGATGAAGGCCGGCACATTCTCCCTCAACCAAGCTTGGGTCCTTTTTGCTTTATGGGATGGCGCCGAGTCTTGCTGAAAAACCCAATCCTTATTGTGAGATAACGTATCAGACAGGGGTTTAACCCAGGGGTCTTAAATGTCACTGATAATGCTTGGCTTTGTCAAAAGGTGTCAAGCCTTGTTGGCACAAATGGAGCGGAATGACACCTTCATACGAAACTCCCCACCATACCGTCACACTAGCCGGATGATGAGTGCGCGAGACATTCCGTGCAGAATCAGGGACATCCTTGCTACTTTTAGCGTACACTTTATAGTTATTTCGGTTGAAGGTCGATAGTAAAAATCTCGTGGTCCTGGTATCATGTCTCCTCAGCAGCAATGGACAAGGTTCGCGTAGTAACATACGAAGACGATCGTTTAAAAAGTGAACTTTTCTACGCCTTTACCTTAAGATCACATTTCTGTATTCTGTTTACTGAAACGCGCAAAATATTAGTCTGCAGAGCGAGTTTCTTCTGAGTGCAACATGGATTCCGGCGAAGTCGCTCTCGGATGATTTTGATGTACGCAGGCGCCCTCACAGAGCGTGGCCGACCACTCCTTGGGCGCTCTTGCAATGAACTTGTCTCCTTGAACCGCTTGCATTGTGTAATATACGAAGTTACGGCTTACAGGAAAACTTTTCAGCTCGCGGAAAATCTGCATCGGTTTTTTTCCCGTCTTAAATAGCGAAATGTTCTGTTTCCTCCATTACGAGAAAATATAAACAAATGAATTTGCGATACAAGTAAACTAAAAGTTAACATTCTAAATTCAAAATCGGTAAGAAAATGTTTGTCTTATACTTATGAACACATGAGGTATTTATAGATAGCTAATCATTTTATGATTGGATTATTTATATGATTGTCCTAAATAAATAAATTATAATTTTTATATTAAATATGTGCCGATAAATATTATAATGGTGATCAATATTTTTACAAAAATATTATTAAATAAAAAGATAAGTTCAAAAACTAAAACCCGATTACAGCTAAACTTATGCTCTAAAAAGTTTGAAACAAGAAATTTTATAGCTATAGCTATATTATAATAGCGATGACCAGAAGTCAGCGTAGTCGCATGCCACTGATCATTAAAAAAAAAACAAACTGTTGTCGCTATATCAATAATATATAAAACTTATGTATGTATAAATTTGAAATGTGCTAATCAAGCTCTTGATTATACCCTGCTCGGAATGATCGAATAATATTTTTTTTTGTTTCTTACTTTATTCTCTAATGTGACTAATGTGAGCAATGTTGCCAATTGAATGTAACGTTACATATCCTATAGCACGCGGACAGCTAGGACGCTTCTAATGATACCTCATTTGTCCAGTTACGATGAGTAGTTTCGAAGTTATAAAGGAACAGATGAACATTATTACATATCAGCTAAAATCATAAACCTCCTTTTCGTTTCGCCGTATTCTAGTAAAAGTAATATTTGGCAGTGTGGATGTTGTCAACCCACGACAAATTCAAAAATACCTAAAAGTAGATCTAAATACTTTATAAGATAATGTAGGGTTTATTTCATTGTACCCTACGCCGTGACAGTTCTGTTCGACGCTGTAATTTTAACGGAATAGCAAAACATTTCCTTAATCGTATCCAAACTTTTAAGATAACGAAACACCCACCAAAGACCTTTTAATTAAAGGAACCTCTTTTATAAAACGCATTTTCATTTGCAAAATTACTTGGTCGTTTAATTATGAAATGTGGTTTCACATTGCATAAAAATGTAGGTACCTTCATGCAATCTGCCTAAGATATTTTTAAAATCGCTGCCACATCTAATATAGATGCTTATAGTATTTAATACAATTTTACAATGTGGGTTTTTTAGATGACTTGATATGAACAAAATCAAACTTTGTGCTCCCTAAATATAATTAATGCAAATTAGTATACTATTAATACCTATTAATTTAAATAAGGCCATTGGTCAACCTTAAAACCACGTAATAGGCACAAAAACTACAATATTTGCGACACTCACTTTCGTGAGCCGCTGCGAAGGTCAATCATATTGTGAGTCACAACAAATATTGTTTTTCTACTATGCACAACCAGTAACGGGAACGAACTCTTTGGAAATTGGTTTAATACTTATATTTATGTTATTTAATAGTCATTTTAGCATGGCAATGTAATACTTTGAATCATTAGAGTATAGTTAACGGATTAACGTTTTATGTCGTTGCTTTCAGTGCATTTCAGATATTAACGAACTTTGACTTCAGATTTGTAAAGTATGTCTTGGAAATTGATAATACTTTCAGTAGGGCAGGTGACTCGGTTGTGGCCATCGACCCCTTTGTGGCCATTTGGGATTTCAAAGCATTATAACTAAAGCATTGACAAATATATTGATAACTAAGGGATTGACTTTATGATGTACGCTATTTAAAATATTAAATATTGGCAACACTGTTACCATTAACAGCTTTGTTGTGTCAAACTAAACTTCGATGCAACAAGTCATTATTTTTAAATTAGCATGAAATCGTTATGGTCCTATCAAAAAGACCAAGGCAGGCGGATGAGTAATATCATTTATTATTTTTGGATGTTTATGTTAATACTACACAAAGAATATATTATCTAATTATTGACTTCATATAAATGTTTATTTCTTTATTTGTAAGTTAAATTTAAGTTAAGTTCATACATAAATAAAAACCACTGGTTGTAAAATATGGAATTTACTTATAAATTCTGATTCCTTTGCATTCATCCTATTTTTATTTTTGATGACCAGAACTAGCAAATAGAAATGGAAGAAGTCTGCTCAAAATGGCTCAAACACCCCTTTTTTCTTAGGATTATGATAACAGAAACTATAAATTAAGAAAGGCTCAAAGTCGACAAAATCCTTAAAATGGCCAAAACCGTATCGCCTGCTCTACCTTACCTAAATTTTGGTACATACGAAATTTATGCAATAAATTAAGATTAAGATAAAGGTTAACTCGCTTTTCCTTCCTCAACTTATATTTAATAAAAAAGAGAACTATAAATGACATTACTTTGAATAATAATAATAAAAACAACTGAATTGAGTATAATTTTGTGGGAAAACTTGTCATGGACATGGATCTCCAGATTGATCTTATTTTTTTCGGACATTACCACCGTTTCTATTACCTACCTATATTTTCATACACTCAAACTCAAAAAGGCGAATTCAATCAAACAACACGCGTAAGCAAATTCCACATTACAAAAATACATATAGGATTATGTATATGTGATCTTGTAAAATCACAACCCTTATTACGAGCCGATGCTTTTCGCCATGTAATGACCTGGTTTTGACCATTTATAAGTAACGAGAAAGTGAACTTTGACAGATCAAAGCTTTCATTATTAGTTTTTCTATGATTCAACATGAATACCACTCGAAGAACTAACGTCTTGAAGTCTCGAATGGCCAAAATCTGACAAGTGGCCAAAACCGGATCTGATGTCCTACATATGACACTAGGGTGTATTATGATGTGACGGCAGGTGTGCCCGGGTATGTGATGGACGGCGTGGTGGTGGTGGGCGAGCGGGAGCCGGCCCCTGCGGGGTACAGCGTGGCGGGGCGCGCGGGCAAGCGGCGGCTGTGCACGCGCGTGTCCCGCCCCTCCGCCGCGCCGCGCCCCGCCGTCACTGACGTCATCGTCTGCTCCAAGATGCGGCAGGCGCCTCACGGGTTCCTGTTAGCCGGGTGAGTCGCCTTCGGAGGGCTTTTAAGAATTACAAATTTCAACGCACTCTATGGTCAACGTGTTAACGTAAATCTTACACTAACCATCCTTTTTTAATTGCATGTCGATGATTGTTGCTATACGAAATCTGTTGCTCGTGCTCCAAGATGAGATTTTCAGCCTCACGAAATTTATGTTGTTAGCGGTAGAAGGATGAGTTGCGGGGAGGCTCACTAGTTTTCCCTGTCCATTTTTATCATTCATCTTCGCCCTTGTTTGGTTGCTTGCTCGTTCTTCTTGGTACAAGATTTGCCAAATTCTGATTGTGATCTGTTTACAAACCGATGGTATGGTTTCGACTTTCACAAGTGCTTGTAACACCTAGATTGAATAAATAAATTTTCTATCGTTATGGTTATTATTTAATTGCTACAACAGAAATGATTAAAGTTCTTATAATTTTGTTATTTTGATAGCGAGATCAACGGTAAGATGGTATGCTACAAGGTGAGCGGTGGTAGCGCGGACACTTCACCCACACACGCCCCCAACGACTACGAGAACGTCGTCACTGATGTCACGCCGGACGCAAACAGGAGGTCAGTGCCCTATTGGCTTAACAAACTAAACAAGTCCTGTCCAACAAAAGGAAGTACTATGCGGAAACGATACAAAGCTGTATGGATAGCGATATATATCGCTTTCTTTTATCGTTGACATAATATCTATGTTACTGTCCATTTTTTCGTCTGCCTACGAACAAATTATATATGTTTCTTTTTTCCTCTGTTCAGGTTACGACCTGCGCCCGAACGGCCGCCTAAACTATCACCTTTAATATCGGACCTTAACAACTTGAACCTCAAGTCTCCTGGGGCGGAGTTCACCAGTGACCATGACTACGAGGCGCTCAGTCCCGCGTACCAAGTGCGGCCGGCGCGCGCCGCCCCCCGCCCGCCCGCCTCGCCCGCCCCCACGCCGGCCAAGCACAAGGGCCCCGCCCCCCTACCCAGGAACAATTATCAGACTCTGGGCTGGTACGATAGCATGGAGGGAGTGCCGCTCGTGCTCAACCCGAAACTCAGGGGTCTGCCGGATGATCACGTGGTGAGTTTTTATATCAATACCAGTCAGATTTAAAAATTTCATAATTTGGATTTCATTAGTATGCCTTAGGTAGTGTTAAAAGTTTTCCAAACTGTATACAATTTATACAATTATATTAACAGTCAGTCTGATAAATTAAACCTTGGATTTATAATATAAGGAGCGGAAAATATGTATTTTCATTTTTATTTTATAGTTACATCCGGTTTCTGAATTGAGAATTTAAAGTTAAGAACGTCGCAACCTGTATTTAAACAGGTTTTCGTTTTTGATTTTAGTTTTTAAAACTTGAGAGAAGTAAAAAACTTGAGTATTATTATTTATTACTGAGAATAATCATTTGAGATTTTTTAATAAAAAAACGCGAATATTCCACCATAAGCATGCTAAAATGTCTTTTGTTCTTGTATATAACGAACGCGTCGATTATATTTTAGAGTCAACTACCGGTAGTGACGCGACGCACTCGGTTCGACTTGGACCGCGACTACTCGTACAGTTTCACAACCGAGCGCCAGACGTGAGACCATCCATACTACGGAATACAGGAAATTATTGTTAAGCTAACTACACCACTCGACTGTTGCACGTTATACGTTCTCAGATTCACATTACATTTTTGACGAAAAATGAAATTGAGTTCCTTCTTTATCGAAGGTGAGTTTATTTTAGTTTATACTCATTTGTATCATCGATGTATTGACTTGTGTTCATAACTCATGGTTCTCTATAAAAGTTTCAGTATTTCAACTATGAGACTCCATGTTGATGTACGGTTCTTATTTTATAATGGTTGTGTAATATACAATTTAAATATTCCCTAATGTAAATTTATATTAATTGGTAACGTTTCGAAGCGCAAATCTCTCGACGACTATGCTCAATATTGTTCATTCATACATGTGGTATAGTAACAGAGCTTTAATGGATTTATAGAGTTGGTAACTTGTGTAAAACTATGAATTATAGCAATTTCTGAATGTAGTTAGGTTTCTTTTCATCATCGGCATTATAAGATCTCCAACTACAGAAAATGCTCCACGTAAGAACGACACACATTAAGAGATATTAAGCACAAGTAGTTATTAGAAAGGTAGTGCATAGATATTTTTCAGTTACCAAGGCGCCATACATTTGGTAGAATAAATTTTTCATACACCTCGTAAGAGGGGGTCTCGTTCTTAAATAACATCATAAAAATAATATTTCTATGTTAAGATATTTACAATCCAATAATAATAATTGGATTGTGAGTATCCTTAATTAATAATAATTGTAATTATTATTTATTTTGCTTGGAACACTGTTACATAGTATAAAATGGTCTCCTTACTCAAATGGTTCACAAGTCGCCATGTCCGAGGTCTCGGTTTTGATTTCCGGTCTGGATGTTGTGGTACCTTCGTTGTTTCAGATATTGCATAATAGGGGGGCTTTAGTTACTCATCTTGGAATATGAGCTACGTATGGGATGTTGTCTTATAACCAGTGGTTGGAATTAGGTAGAGTTATTCATGTACTTACACTGATTTCATACAGCGAAAGAATAAAGTGGATATGCCTCAAATCCCGAGATTAATTTTAAAGAGCAGAAAAAAATCCCGTGATTTTTTTAATAAAAAGTTATTTACTTTTACACAATTTAAACTACTGCACGCACGACGTTGCCAAAGTTAAATCAATGACATCGGATGTCCAAAGATGTCCAACATTGTCCATTAGAAATCCCAGGAAGGTATTTCTAATGGACAATGTTGGACATAAATAACTCTACCTGATTCCGACCTCTGCTTATAACAAAAAGTTATTAGGATTAGGTCAGCATGTTACCCTGAATATTCAGCATGCAATGTGTAAGAGATTAAATATAAAAGTAAATAAAAATTAATGTCAAACCAAAGTTAAATCACTACTATAAAAATATTCGTACTTAACTATTTAACCTGTAAAACTAAAAAACATCCTTGTTTCTTTAGATAGTTATTAAATAAGAGGGGGTCGGTAGATTCTTAATTATTCATATAAAAGGGATCAAAACTACTAAAATCATCTTGTGTGTAATAAACGGAACTGCGAACTTGCTAAATATCATAGTTTTACAGTAAAGTTTAAATGTTTACTTTGAGCAACATATTGCGCGCTATACTGGTGACTAATATTTCCTAGCATTCGTTGTATTTATTTTTTTCATTGGAGTCGTCGGACGATACGAATTTATTACGTAGAATAATTGTAGACATATCTGCATGGTTGATCGGGTGTGTGGATTGAACTGATGTAGTAGGGGCCTTGTGGGCGCGGCTGGAGCGCTATAGACTGATGAACTGATGTTTGTAGAGTTATAGTGGTGGGCAATAAGTTATGTGTTGTGGAGATTTGAAGTCCTCTAATGTTAAATTTTTTTTTTTTACTGACATGGTGTGTGTGATGATTATTTATCACAATGTTGTTGGTCATTATACCTTTGATGGCTCAAATATCCACATTAATATTAGAATTTCGGTTCGTTTGTCCTTATTTCACGTCGTTACGTAGCGTCTTTATGCTAGGATTTATTGAGTGAAGAGGGGCTCTTATGTATTTATAGATATTTGAGTTATCAATGTATTATAAATTATTTTTTATTATTTTAATGATTTTTTTAAATTTCACAATGCTATATTTAAAAAAATGCTTGAATAACAACTATAAATTTAGTTAAAATATGACAAATCCACAAATGTGGTAATAGATCTGTTGAAAACCTCTGCCATTATCCTAACTAATTTAATTGTAGCCAATATTAAATATGGTAGTTTCATATCGATTGTATAATTTTAATTATTGGAATATTAATAAAGTATTTTTATTTATATAAACGCGCGACTGAGATATGAATTTTACATTGTAGTGTATTATTTTCCTGCTTGTCCCGGTTATGCTATTGAATTATACTGTTATGAAATCCTTAGAGTAACTTAGTATATGTGATTCTGAATTCGAGTATTTGTGCCAATGATCAGTACAATATTATTGAAACAGTTTTCCTGTTACCGGGCTTTCAGCCAGCCAAGTTCACTAGTCAAAATAACAACCGAGTATTTTGTTTACCATCAACAAGACTTGCCAATTTTAATACCAATATAAAGATTTTTTTGATCTTTTAGAAATTGAGAATGATTTTTGAAAGACGGGATCTAATGTTAACGTATTAAGGTTCAAAATGAATGTGCGCATGAATATCAACACCTATAGATTTGTCAATTCTTTATGCATATCTATAATTAATTAAGTTGTGAATGTATTGAATTCAACGAACAAAAATAGTGTAATGAAACAGTATTTAGTTTTATTTTCAAAATTAAATTGTGTAGCTCATTTTTATTGGTGTTTAAGGAAATGTTGAACCTACGGGTCTCTATTTAAATTAGTTGTTAGTAACACAGCACCTCATGTCGACGATGCTTCAGTACCATCATGTATTGTGATGGGTTCATACGAATGCATATACTACTCGTACGAAGTAATACGACATCTGAAGTGAAGAATTTTGTGCACCACAACGTGCAATTTTCGGGCAACACGCTCATAAAGTGAAAATCCCTAATATTGTATAATTCTTATCTGTTAATATGAACGCACATTTGCGGTCGTAATTAATTATTTATTCTCCTTAGATGGAGATTTCTGATACACTATTTTGTTTAAATGTTCTAAAAAACAACTGTCTCATAACACTGAATTAAAGGTATATAACTTTCTTTATGGCTAATTTACTTTGGTCAACTAATACTTCAGTCGATTTATTTTATTCATTGATAAACTAATAACGGAAAATACTGGCCTCAGAACAAAAATAAAAGCAAAGAAACCACGTTAAAAGTAAGAGATGAGAAAACTATCTGTCTAATATCAAATTATAATAGGGATGACGACTATTTATTTCCATCTGGTAGATTTAAAAAAAATATTCAACACGTCTTACTATTTCTTGTTATTTTTTTTTTATTTTTTTTTACCCAGTCATAATCTAACTATTACGAACATTTTTAAATAATTTCACCAAATTTTAAATTCAATCTACTTGTTTTTATCGATAAAACGTTGACAAGGACGTCATTGACGCTCGTGACAACCTACACAAAATATTAAATGAATTACCGCCAGTTGCACGAACGTCCATTAAAATAGTCATTAGTTCGAAGAGACATTACCCATACAAATTTTATATTCATTAGAGCTTTAAGGCGTCATTAAACCTTAATGGGTGTTTGTACAACTGACCGTAAATATTATATATCTTTTTAACGCATCGTAAGAAACAAAAACACGTCTTCGCTTATATTTTAGCGTGGTTTCTATGCTTCAGTTATTATTCTGAGATGCACACTCTGCACGTGACTCCTGTCAATCATTGCAAAAAATGCTATTATGATAGATGGGCTTTTAACAACGGCCGTCAGAGGAAGAAACAAATATTTATTGTCACAAAAATATACATAAATAAATGTTCAAAATAATTTTTATTAATATATTGTAAATATTCGTTTGTATAATGCAATTAGAAAATTAGTTTGCTTCGTTTATAATGGATAAGTATTTCATATAAATTGTTTATTAACATTATAGATAATAAATTTAAATTATTGACTGATTAAATGGTATTTTTATTTACAACATACAATATAATAAAACAAATCCAAAATGATAAAGAAAACATTTGTATTTCTTATTATTCTTTGACATTAGTTACTTCAATTTACTTTCACTTAAAGCACAACAAAATACTTTTACAATTATGTTCTGCGAATCTGTACTTGTAAATATCGTAGAAAAAAATCAATATACCGGATCCTTAAATCAAAATCTCCACAGAATAATCTACATACAGCCGCATTATGCTAATGACTAGCAAATTTACAAAATTTTACAGACTTGGATAATCAGATGTGATGTTGACTGTATACAATGTTATTTTAACGGTCTTCAATCATTCATATATATTATAAAATGTGTTATAAAATTAATATTGTCTATTTTATCTAAATTAATTTATCTGTTTTTAATAATTTTAATAACCTGATTTTTTTATCTGGTTATAAAAATACTCGTGGAGCTTGAAAAATTTAATGAATTTAGAACTATGAACCTGACACATAATAAATGTTAAGAAACTGCTGAGGCTTTGTCTATCATATTTATTCTGCGATATTTAGTAGTTCAGTCAATAAGCACACTATAACTTTTCACTGTACAGCTTTTTAGTAAAAAAAGTGCGTATTTTTTTAAATAAATTTATTATTTGATTCTAATACCAATTTATTGCCTGATTTATAAAAACTGTATTATACATAATTTCAGCACACATAAAATCTTGGGATCAATGTAACTTTTGTGACATTGCTATTCAGTTTGATTGTTAACCCTCTTTAATAACGAGGGGGTGTTCTTCATCATAAACCGATAGAAACGATTATATACTATTGTCAATATCTAAATGCCGCTATGGAATTGGAGGCTATTAAGCTATTACAAAAACATGCTTTATTACAATGACTTTTCAAATCTGGAATTTCGTTATTCTAATTTTAGAATATCCATTTTCACTTTACAAAGTTTGAATTACATTATTTAACGAAACGAACACAAACACATCTAACGTTCGCAAATTGGTATCCACAAATTAAAATTCCATAATGACGTAACTCCAAACAATAGCGTTACCACATTTTTGTCTAAATAGCACAGCCGTTATTCTGCCTCGCAGCGCTCAGAACAATTTTCTTATACAAATAATTTAAATATTTATCTACACATACAAAGTATGGCCATCAGTGATTTATCATTGTGATAATGTCCGGGACTGATACCGCTTAAGGAGATTGTCGGAAACGATAAGCTGTTCCGTGTAGAGGGTCGCGGGTCATTGGGGTTTCATCTGCTTCTGCTGCTCCAGTAGACGCTCCAGGGGCGAAGGACCCGGCCCCGACCATAGTGACTGTATGAAACATAACAAATAACACATATTTAGGCTACAGAAATCTAGTATGCACATATAAAATTCACTACTGTAAGTACAAGATACATCAAAATACATGTGTGTGTTGTGATTAATATTAATTGAGGTGTTTAGTGATTGATTTCGATCAATGTCTATAGTGATTGATATTGATAGGTGTATAATGACTGATATTTATTGAGGTATGTTAGTGATTGAATTCGTACCAGGTGTATAGTGATTGATCGAGGTGTATAATGACTGATATTTATTGAGGTATGTTAGTGATTGAATTCGTACCAGGTGTACAGTGATTGATATTGGCCAAGGTGTACAGTGATTGCTATTGATCGAGGCGTATAGTGAGTGATATTGATCGATGTGTTTAGTGTAATATAAATTATTGATAGAGTTGTAGTGACCTGTTGTGCGAGATGCGGCCCGTGCGCGGGCGCGGCGCCGCTGAACAGAGAGTACGTGTTGGACACCTCCCCGCCCCCGCCCCCCGCCTCCGCGCTCTGACACACAGGTAACAACATCGTTAGTTTCTAGTTACAGCATAAATTATTATCTTTACTTTTAGTTTAGTATCGTCAATAGAACATATTTATTAAAGACATTTTTTTATAATAATATTTAAATATGTGAAATGAAAATATCTTTATTTGAATTTGAATACTTGAGTAGGCTATTACAAGCACTTTTGAATCGTCCAAAAAGTAGCAAGTAGCATTCAATATTAGACCAATTTTGTGCTTTTCAATTTATCACTAATGATATTAAATACAGTAATATGTAATTAGAATAATTGGAAATGAATCGTAACTGTTTGATTTCTAAATTTTAGGTTTAACTTTATTATATATGTATGTAGTCACGACTCTGTTCATATTATACTCACCGACACACTTTAAATACTCATCCAAGTAATGTAAATCAAAATAATAAATAACGCACCGCATTCGAATCTAAATTCTTCATAGCGCCGACGTCTCGTCCGAGCGGATCGTTGAAGTTCATGTTCAGATTCCTCTGCTGCACATCCATCACGTTCGAGCCGAAACCCAATCCGGTCATGTCCATCAATCCGCCGTTGGCGACGGGATAGCCCGGAGGCCGGGGCTTATCCATCATCTTCATCTGCATCGGCGGGTAGTTCATCTTCCCACCGAACTGTGGGTACATGGACGAGTCGTAGCCAACAGTGGGCGCGTACGTTCCGAAATTGTTCAGCGACGAACTGAAATTGGGCGAGCTCACTATGTTCTGCAAGGTCTGCAGCTGCGGCTGTCCAATGGCAGAGTGCACGTAGCCTTGTAAGTTTAACACGTCCGCCGGCGGATGATTCACGGTGTTCTGCATCGGATTGAACGGCGACAAGTTCCGGTAAGGATTCGCAACGTTCGAACTCATGTGGGGCGAGTAGAAATTAGCTTGCAAGTTGACCGGTTGCGAGAAGTTCGAGTTGAAATCGGACTCCGGCTTCCAGGGAGACTGTTGCTGGGTCCCGTCTTGCGGTTGCCTCGGGGCCCTCCAATTCGATCTGTCGAACGGCGACTCGGTTTTGAAACTGTCATCTCTAAACTTGTTATCGGCGAGTTGGGAATCGTGCGCCGCTTGCCAGTACCGATACTGGTTGGCGAATCTCGGCGGCAGATCGTTGAGGAAATTCTTTTTGTCGCCGGACATTTGATAGCCGTGCGCTGCGAACTTGGGCCCCTCCTGGAACAGATCAGTACGCGACGTCTGCTTCTGCATAGCGGCAGTTCTCACGTCTATTTCCTTCGGGTTGACGACTGGCAGTCGGATTCCTTGTCCGCTGGCGTTGTTAGGCTGAGGATAGTTCGGGGCGTAAACGCCCGCGTTCGGAGCGCCATAGTTCTTCTGGAAACTCATCCTGACGCTCTCATTGTAGACGTTCGGCTGCGCGTTCGGACTCCAGTTCGGCGACGGTGGATTCTCTTGCCGCTTCGGTTGGTAGCTCTGAGTCGTCGCCTGGTTCGGCTTTATCTCCTTCTTTTCCTCTTTCTCGGTCTTCTTCGGTAATTCTGGTTCGGCGTTGACGAGATGCGGGTAGCCCGCGGATTTATCCTTCAGCGACAGTATGCCGCCCGTCTTCCTGCCGAGCGGTAACGCGACTAGTCCTTTTATTGGTTTGGGTTGTATCACTTTTGGTTTGTCCTGTTCTTTATCGGTGACATCTGTCGTCGAGTCCGGCGTCGGCGGTGGCGTCACGAATTTCACCTGAGCGAGATTATTATTATTCAATTGATTGGTGTTTATTTAAATAAACTTATTAGCATAAAACGTTATCCGACGAGTTATCGTGCGGATATAGTACAGACAATAGTTTGCATAATTTAAAATTTTTACGAACAATTACTTTACTCAACCAAGGTGATTATACCTGTTTGTTGGTCTCCTCCTGTTTCCTCATTATGGCGGCCATGGCGATGTTGACGCGCGGTTTTCGAACCTCCTTTTTATCATCACTCTTACCGCTGTCTTCTCCACCGTCTGTGTCCTGTACACAAAAAATATTTATAATTTCGAAGAATTTTCATATAAAATAAGGCATATTGATATCCTATGATTTAACTCATCATTTTTAGTCATCGCATTCCGTTTCTTAAAACAAAATTATTTTGGAACCGCTAATACGACTCCAAAGAAAAATATATATATATTTTGATAATTTATGATGCAACGGAAATAGGACCCGGTGTTGATATTCTAACATTAATTTATGTTATTATTCCGATATTGTTAAACAATAGATATATTTTAAATATTATTTTGTATGTTACATTACTTTACTGAGGCCGCCGATAGATGGCGCTGATTGTTTTCTGAAACTAGGTATCGAGAAGATTTTACATCTGGCACTACTTCTGTATGTGTAGCATGACAAACTTGAGAAAAACTTTGACTACACCCAAATGTCACTTTCTCGGGTCGTGAGATATAGTATGAGCGCACCCGAGAAAAGTGACATTTGAGTGTAGACAAAACGTTCTCGAGTTCGTCATGCAACGAGTGCTGGTGGGCAGTGTAACTAACTTGTACAAAATATCACAAATTATCATGAGTATTAAAATAAGTGGAGAGGCGTTTAATAAATGATTAAAATAATGAATAATTCAGTTCCTACCTGACATACAGCGTCTGGTTCCTCTTGCGTGGTGGCCATGGCGCGTTCCTCGCGTGCCCTCTCTAAAGATCCCTGCGGCTTCAGAATGCCTACACGTTTTTCCCGCACTGTAATTAAGCCACCATACATAAGTTATTGCCAATAAATTAGTAAAAACAAATTTGCTGCTAAACAATACGAAACAAACCAGCTATATATATAATATTGTCAATAAAAAACTTAATATCTACCCCCTTAATAATTGTGATTGCAAAAAACTGTAATATCTTGGATTAAATCACTAAGTTATATTGATACTGAAAATCTATTAAAACGTATTACATAAACAACAAAATAAGTAGCTTCTTAAACCTTATTAAATAATAATATTTAAATCGACTATAATACTAGGCATGTATCGTTTTCTTGACGTTATACACTTACACACACATATAAATCACATAAAAACAAAGCTGAAAATATTATTAAATATTTGTCTTTATATGTGCAAATTTTTATTTTCATTTACAATTAAGACACCGAATGGAGGAGTGGTGGTTTCCCAATACAGGTTTATTGTAAACTTACCGGGAATCTCACCACAATATTGTAAACAAATGATTTTTGTTAATGAAATAAAGCATTTCTCAAAAAAAAAAATTAATGTATTATTTATTATAAAGAAAGTAACTGTTACATTCGCACGTAATAAGCATTCCTGACGGTGACAATTTATGTATACTGAACATACTTTATGGTGTGGAACAAAATTTGGCCATCGCAAGGTCAGATCTAGTTTAACATTTGCAATTGAACCCGAAGTCATAAAATGAAGACGCGTTAAGGGTGACCACCGTTAAAGTTAGTGATAAAAAAATAGCAAAATACCAATTTAGAAAATATGCTTGATTAATTATCGATAAAGTCATGTCAATTTTGATATTAGTAACCAATAATATAACATAATAATATGGATAATGTTAAACGAAACAAACAAAATATTTAGCAAACTTAATTTAATTTGCGGTCAGTACTAAAATAACAGCTAAGCTCACAAGTAGCACATAAAGTATTCTTTAATCAAGCTCAAGCTCCTTTATCTTCTTAATCTATGCTTTTATAAAACATTAGGCTATATTTTGATCAATATTAAGTTATTTATAGAGATACAAGTAATAAATAGATCGTAATTATTTTTTATGTAAAATTAAAATGTTAAATTATTTTATGTATTGTTTTGTAATGGTGGCATTTTATACGCATCGATGGCGCCATGGACAAAAAACGTTGGGAAAAAACAAAGAAAACAGGTGGATATAAAAGAAAACTGAAAAAAGAGTATACCAATTTAATTGAAACTTTTAAAAATCAAAGTAAAAATGAAATAATCGTTTGATGATTATAAGCACTATAAGATACTTCTGAAGTGTTAAAATACGGCTGTACCTAAAATGGGAGTGTGTTATACGGTGAATTACGAGCTCTTAGTTTTGTGTCAAACCATAATAAGATTAACAGCTCTACTACACTATATTTGAATACCTAATGCTTTAATTTTACGAGTCGCCATTTGCTTTCTTTTTCCAATTCTTGCAAAATATTTAAAGTCAACTGTGTCAGATGAAAAGGGGTAAATAGTCATTTATTTTGAGCACAGATGCCTATAAAAGCAATTATGTTGTTAAAACAATGCTAAAAACCCTAAAATTCAACAAAAATTTATGCTACTAGGTTAAATTTTCTATTATTTTTATTATATTAAAGGAAGTTTGCGAAGGCGCGTGTATTTTACACCATAAACTTGTATATTTTACTCCACAAACTGATGTTTGCAGCTTATTTCACACATAACGAGTTGTTTAAATCAATATTAAAAAAACTTAAAAGACCAGCCAAGAGAACATGTCATGACACTTACACAAAACAATAACTTAAACCGATTATATATTTTTAAAATCTATTAAATATCCTTTTTTTACAAAGGAAATAAAACAGTAAGCATTTTTATAATATTAAATTAACGTATTATAATTTTGATTTACGCATATCAATTTTAATATAGTCATATAAAGTTCAATTAGCACTTTAAGGTGCAAATTGAACTTTTTGTGGCTATTAGAATGCTTTTACCCGACTTTATTAATGCTATTATACAAAAGTTGTAGTGCTATTGCACAGCTTTTATAAAGCTTAAAGTCGTACAAAGGGGGGGCCCAAATTTTACGTATAAGAGTCGTTTAAAAGAAATACGGTTGATATACGATTTTATTATAATGCTTAACGCTTGGACTCGTGCTATCATAAGTTTGATATAATGGCGTTTTGTGCTACTTGGGCTATTTGGCTCGCTTAATATAAATATGTATATGTATATAGCGTCACCTTTCTCCCTAAAGTCAGCCTCGGATATGATGACGGGGGGCGGAGGCGCGGGCGGGGGGCTGTCCCCGCCGGTGGGTGCGGCCTGCAGCTGTTGTACCGCCGCCAACACCTGCTCGTTACCACTTGCCGATGTGAACGTAGATACGCCATCCACCTCGCTGACCAACAGACACAATATCATCCTATAACCGTGACACTATGACATCTAACAACTCTCACGCCCAGTCAGTGTCCGCAAGATCGGCTGTGTACCTCCCGCACACGAACTCACATGTACAAACAGCAACAAGTCTCGCAAAACCACTCTACGTTTCGGCCGTCCACAGAGCATCCTCAGTTGTTAAATCTTACAGTGCCAACAACTTGGTGGTTGGCAGTGATCTTGCGAATACTAACTGGATGTGGACTTGCTAGTTATCATAGTTTAACGGTTATAGCAATGGGTTTTAGCAAAATAACATCATCATCATCATCACCAGCCCTTTTACGTCCCCACTGCAGGGGCTCAGACCTTCCTTATGGATGGTTAAGGAGGATAGGCCATGACCCTCCACGCTGGCCCAATGCGGATTGGATGGTATTAACTACTGCAAATAGACTGCAATAAGCCGGAACCAACGGCTTAACGTGCCTTCCGAAGCACGGAGTAGCTCGAGATAATAATTTTTCGGTCACCCATCCCGTGACCGACCCTTGCGTTGCTTAACGACTACGATCGCGGGCCGCGGCGCTTATCCACTACGCCACCGAACTACGCAAAATAACGTCTAATATCAATCTATTAATCTACCCACTGCTGGAGCATAGAACCTCATCTCTGCTAATTTTTAAGAAATAACCGCGTCACTGTAGTAATGTAGGTAATCTGATAATTATTAATGTTGTATATAATAAGGTAGGACCTGTGTACCACATTCATTCGCAATATACAAGCCACCGTGAATACTTGTTTTAATTAACTATATCCCAAAATAGTGGAATGGAATCTCGTGACTACTTGCGTTTTGCCATTTCACTCTCTACCTAAAGACCAATATTATTAGAGCGATGTCTTCCTCACAATTCAATGGTGACAGATTTTTATTATTTTGTGATCTGCTAACAATAAGGTGTCTATTGATTTTCCATAATTACACTACCATTAACAGAATTGATCTACTGGGGGTGGAGCAGCCCTTGCTGGATCCCACCCCCTTCCCCCAAGAGTGAGGGGTTTAGTGGGTATGCCTTCCACATTTTTCCTATGGCAGAATAAGAATCGTGAAGGGCCAACGGACCATAACCCACTACGCGTGGATTTGTGACGGCATAACGAGCCCTGCAAAGTGCAGTTGAGCTCATGTTTTAGCATTATTGCTATGGGTTTACAATTTTTATGGTCACCCTTCTTAATAACAAAATTTATTTTAAGTCTTTTCTAGGTTTCGGAAGGCAAATTTTACAAGAGGCGCATAAATAAAAATATATATTTTAGGTAAACATCGACTGGATAAAAAAATATCCATGTGGAAATATATAGCATTAATGGTCAGTTGCACAAACATCCTTTAAGGTTTAATGACGCTTTAAGCTCTAATGAATGTCAAATTTGGATGGGTAATGTCCTTTAAACTAATGAAGATTTTAATGGACGTATGTGCAACTGGCTGTGAATCTAGCAATAGATTATTGCAATTAGAACTGCGAGACAAACTGACTTATCATCATAGGCTAAAGTTCACGCACCCGTCATTTAGGCAAGTCAGACATGACAAAGTCATCATTTGCAACAACTATTTCCGCAATCTATTTCACATCTAATGTCTAACAGTATTAGTCGTGAAGCAACTTTCGCAAGGGTCGGTCTCGGGATGGGTGACCAAAAAATATTATCTCGAGCTATTCCGTGCTTCTGAAGGCACGTTAAGCCGTTGGTCCCGGCTGCATTTGCAGTCGTTTATACCCTCCAATCCGCATTGGGCCAGCGTGGAGGGTCCTAGCCCATCCTCCTTAACCATCCATAAAGGAAGGCCTGAGGCCCTGCAGTGGGGACGTAAAAGGGATGGTGATGATGATGATTAAATTGTTTTACATTAAAACAAATTAAATTATTTCATTACTACGGTAACGTAACTCACGTGTGTGTGAGGAGTTCTGGTCGTGCGAGAGCGAGCCGCCGCGTCAGCCGCACTAGTCTCGCGACGCGCACTCGATGCTGAAGCTCCGGTTCCGATAGACATGTCCAAGGTTCCGTTGGCGTCCTACAAACATAGTTATTCCCATAATATACAGGGTTATTTGTGAAACACCAGAAACCTTGCAGGACTTTATAGCTGACATTTAAACAATGACAATGACGACAATGACATTTTAACAATGTTATACGAACAATTCGATTTTTTTCTGAATTCCTCATGAATGAATACACTTTATTGCGTATAAATACAGTTATACAAAACATTTACAATCAAAACCAAAACACAAAAGACGGCCTTATTGCTAAGGTAGCAATTTCTTCCAGGCTACCCTTGACTAAAGGAAATTATACCAATTAAAGAAACGAGTGAGTAGTAGGTTGACCTATGATAAATGTAAATGTACTACATTATTACTATAAAACAGAAATACACACAAACATATATATATATATACTCATACATATCTTATATACCTTATATAAAAAAGACAATATAATTTAATTTAGGAGGAAAAATCCAGATTGAGGAAATGTTCTTTGAACTGTTTCGTAAAAGAGTCACGTGATTTTGCACGTCTGATTTCTACCGGTAGAAAATTCCATAATTTAATAGCTTTTATAAAAAAGGAATACAATCGAAGACAAATAGAATTGGCCCTCGGATGTCACGTTAATTCGTACGAGTTATATGGAGTTATTATTGTGAATGAAACTGACTGATATTCTCCCGTCGGCGGCGAGGGCAGTTGGCCGCCGTACGTGTCCCAGGCGGCGTGGTTGCTGAACCTGAGCTGCTCCAGCGCGTGCTCTATCGGCAGGAAACCGTGCAACTCCTCGTCCTCCGGCAACGGCGCCGTTTCAACTTTAAAACGAAATATATTACATTTCTAGCTTTTGCCCGCGACTTCATCTGCGTGGTAAAGTTACTTTGGGCAGCATTTCTAGCGACTATTTATTAATTATATCGTGTGAAATACCCGAAATAAAGTTTCATCCCCTATTTTATCCTTTAAGGGGTGGAATTTATGAAAATCCTGTCTTAGAAGATGCCTACGTCATAGTAGCTTTATGCATGCAGTCTCAGCCTGATCGGTTTAATATTGACAAAGTTTCATACAAACTGTCATCCCCTATTTTATCCCCTTGGGGGTAGAATTGACCAAAATCCTTTCTTAGCGGATGTCTACGTCATAACATCTACCTGCATAGCAAAGTTCAGCCCGATGGTTTAGGCTGTGCGTTGATAGATCACTATGTCAGTCAGTCACCTTTGAGTTATATATATATTTAGATTATACAACCTTCTTTAGGTTTTACGACTTCAGTACGTTAGAATATGAAATATCAATACAGAACAGAATAAAAGAGAACACAAAAATAAAGACAAAGCTGATAATGGATGTGCGATAACCTTAATTTGGATTTTTATTATATACTATACTAGCTTACTTATTTTATACTATGCGAAAGCGACTTTGTTTTATACTATGTAGTGATACAGGGTTATTTAAAAAAAAATCAACAATCTCCCAGAACAAAAAGATCTATATCTCCCAGAACAAGAAGAGCTAAAATCTATACTCAGAACTATATTTTTAAGAAAAAGATTTAGTTTTTGTGACAGGGCGTGGGCCAGGGCCCTCACCTTGTAGTACTAACCTGCGTGCGCCGGTACATGAGACACGTCCTGCTGGGGCGCCAGCTCGGTCATGGCTTGGGCCAGGGCCGCCCACACGGGGGCTGCGGATGCGCCGCGTAGCGCCCGGGGCTTTCCCTCTGCCCATTGCAGCCACACCTTCACTACACACACACCGAATTGAAACATATCATTGATGAAAATAAATAACAGCTATGGGAAGTTTAAACACTAGAATTTTTAGTGCGCTTGTCGTGACGTCAAAGAACACGACCTACAGATATGACATTTTAAATCAATATAGATATCGAGTGATTGATTATTTTTTTGTTCAGTATATTTCACTTATCTATGTATTCGTTGATATTTATCAGCGAACCCTGTTTAGCAGTATTTTTTATGCTTATCGCCTTACATGCAAATCCTACATTCGTTCAGGATGACTGGCATTAAGTCCGCCATTTGTGTTTTATTTTAAGCAACAACAGAGTATATAGCAATAAGGAGTACATGTGTAGAGGTATAGTATAGTACGCACGCGCGGGCATAGCGCGGCGCGGCAGCCCCCTTGGCGGGCGGGGCGGCCCGCATGCGGGCAGCAGCAGTGCGAGCGCGGCGGCGGCGGCCAGCGCGTCGGCCAGCCGCGCCGCGCGCACCTCGCCCTCGCTCAGCGACGCGCCCTCCAGCCGGAAGTCCTCCGTCGACGACTGCACCAGCCATATCAGCACGCACGTCATCTGGACGCAAGTATCACTTTTTAAATTAATTTGTGAGTATATTATTTTAATTATGTAAATATTTCGAAAAAACAACATTTCTGATTAAATCATTTTTCATCGGTTCAAATCCGGCTCGAAGGACCATAAAGGTTTCTTTCCACTCGGAGGATAGTGGTAAGTCTCCTTATGCGTTAGATAAAAAAATAAGAAGTCAAAATGTCTATAAAATCGTATAATAATGACTTCATATAAAACGTAATAAACGGTAAACTATTATTATTATCACTAAAAATTGGTCAAATATATTATTTTATGTGAATGTATTTCTG
This sequence comes from Diatraea saccharalis, assembly GCA_918026875.4. Lineage (NCBI taxonomy): Eukaryota > Metazoa > Arthropoda > Insecta > Lepidoptera > Crambidae > Diatraea > Diatraea saccharalis. Next base: position 19,900,856 of record OU893341.1, on the reverse strand, counting down.
GTTAAAGAGCACGAGTTGCGTAAATGGCGGCGCATTTCGTAATGAATTAATATTTTAATGTTAGATATAAAGTGCTTACTTGCATAAATAATGGATAAATAAAAATGTTGTTGTTCATTGCATATAGCACCGGACAAATATACAGCGTGTTTGGTAATACCTGTATAATCCCGAAACATGGCCATACAACCTAGCACAAAGAACACAATTGATAGGTCAAAAAACAATTTCACGTAAATTGATATTTTCATACAAATATTTGAACAATTTGTTTTCAATTACTATGCTACAACCCTGTACGCTTACACGTGCCGTCCCGGCGTACTCGCTCTTTCTCTCTCTCTTTCTCTCTCTCTCTCTCTCATTACCTCTCACTCTCTCGTCTCCTAGAATACATTTTCATGTCGCCGACGCGCGCACTCGACTACGTATGAGTGTAATTAAAACAATTTAAGATTAAACAGGTACATACCTACAGCGTTCTAATCACTCTTTCAGCTTTCACTTGTCAACATTACCTACACTTCACGTCCACTTTATCAGTCCAGGGTCTCGATATGCCGCCGGCCACCGCATAAAACACACATCTCCATTCGACTCGACACAGACCGTGTCGTGTTACTCTCGACGTAAAATCATATCCTCTGTCTCGATGGAATAGGTGTTCGGCCGGCCTACCTGTGGCACACTATGGAATGAACCAGTTGTACGTAACCGATTCACCGGTAAGAAGGAAGACGTCGATGGTTTTCAGATCTTCCTGACACGTGGCGCTCGTCATAACGCCGCCGAGCCGCAGCAAGAATACCGTCACAAGCACCGCCACACATTATCATCTCGTAATATTAGGCATTTTAGTTAATTCATTGCACTGACCGCACACAAACATAACACACAGGTAAACAGAACGAGAATGAAAAACGAACCAAAAGTCCCGAAAGAACGAAAACGTAAATTGACCTTCTAAATTCTGAAAACTCACAAGTACGCCGATGAAAGTCACGGACGCGACTGACGCGATGACCAAAACTAGGTACATAGGTTATTATTATTGCAACTCGAACACCAATGTACCTAAATCAAAAGTGCACCGATTTAGGGTCCCGCGTCATCAAATTCTGTGTTACGTAACCTACCTAACAAAAAATCGTTTTTTTTTTATTGAATTAAACAATGAAATTTCAAAGTAACTTATCATACTATTTTTTACTGACGAAATTGATAATTAGGCTGTTTACTTATTATTACAATTTTATTTACGCTTTTCACGGTTACAAAATAAAAAAAGGCCATAATAGGTATTAAAAGTGGTTACCTAATTTAAGACCAACTCATTAACAAAATTATAAGGCATAAAAAAATATTGAAAAGAAAAGAAATATTATTTATTATTAGACCTTTCCATTACAACTAACCTTTATTTAATTATCATTTAAACTAAGAATAAGCGAGATACTTAGATTATTATCATCATTGTATAAGTCCGTATTTTATTGTTTCGTAAAAATAACACGGCTTTATGAAAAAAATAACAAAACTTCAAAGCAAATAATCTACAGAATCTTACTGAAACGAATACACATCGTCGTCGATTTTATGTCTCTGTCGCTCCTTCTTGCATAGACTAATGTGAGCAATGGTGCAGATATTGAACTTCAATCGAAGTATTTGCAATTTATTTTTTATTTTGACTGTATTATTAGAGAAGTTTTCTTAATAATAGTTTTTGAAACACCGTTAATCACAAGATTAGTGTTTTTTTATGGTTAAAAGTCATTTACTACTAACTTTTTCTTTGTTTGGAAATAATAAATTACTCTCGGATGCATATTTATTCTAGGCATTTATCTTTAGATTTATTTAACTTCTGTTATTTTTTAAACTAGTTCGGCACATGGAGTCGATGGCCAAATACAACACAACAGCTGTTTTTAGGGTTGTCAGCGTACAGTTTTACTTCGAAGAAAAAAAGCTGAATATCTATGTCATGTGCTGGCTTTCAGACTTAGTGATCATTTTTCTGGGTTCTATTCATCATACCGTATGTGCCATATTCGGGATTATACAGGTATTACCAAACACGCTGTAAATCTTTCCTAATAGATAATAGACACTAGTTTGGGGTTTAGCGAAGGACAAAGGCCAATCATTTCCAAAAATATCAATAACCCTGTATCTACGCGGAAAAAGTGGCGGATAAAAGTTTGAATGAAAATAATGTTATTCAGTCCTGGATACAAAAATTAAACTAGTCATAAAACATATTCACCTTAACCAAAGTCATAGATTCAAAGCTGTCTGACGCCACGAGGATCGGCATCGATGAACTAAGCGATTTCACTATCGCTTCCGCAGTATCTAATCTGTATGTGAGAAATATTCACGGCGTATAGAAATTTATAAATTAGTCACAATTTTCAGGCAATAAATTACATATATAATTTTAAAAGGCTGTTTCAAACTAAACGTACAGTCGTTTACCGACTTTGAGCGTATGTTATGCGATTAAGGTAAAGTAAGTAAGGATATTATACTGTAAATGAATATTTAAACGACAAAACTGCTTTAAATATGGCTCATATTTCATGTATATTCAATTGTTTATCGGTGAGCTTCTAAGACTACACATGTGATTCGATTGACGAAAATACTACTTTACTCTTATATTTTCTAATATTGTAATGGAAAGTGACTTCATATTTTAATTAAGTCATTTTTCAATCTTAACGCTCTGTATGAAATAAACAGGGAGAAAAAAGCAGCCCTTGCCGAGTTTCTTGCCGGTTCTTCTAGGTACAAGTTTCTCCGCTGTTTTTTTTATTTAATGCCATATTACGCGGTCACTCGGCGGTCTGTTTTAGTACTTCTTCACTGCGCGCCTTGTGCTACTGAAGAGTTTTATTTAGTTCTATTTAGTTAATTGTGAATACAAATCAGACGAATATACCGAACTGTTATATCCCTCTAACAAAATAGAAAGGGCTTCATAAACCTTTTGAGCTCCTACGTCAGTTTATATAGTCCTATTCCGGCAGAGCGCGGCCAAGTCTCTCTCTACAAACACCGAGGCGGCTCGATGACTTCTGTTTTTTCTAAATCTTTGCTAAATGTCGAGTGTCTTATGTATATGTTAACTTTTATTCTTTGAAAACCTAAAATCGGAATCTCGTATAATATATGAAGTATGATCGATTTATTTGAGGATGCGACAAGGTTGTTGTTTCGTTCTAAAACACTCGATATCTCAATAACAAACAAAGTTCCCTAAAGACTAGCTCTGCATTACGCCCTTTGGCGATCTTTATGGACAAGGAGCGCTGCACTAATGTTTCTATTTGACTTCAAATCAAAGCGACACTATTAATGTTTCAACGTGATAATTTCGAACGCGTTCTGTTTGGCAAAGCCTCCGATGTGTTGTATTACATACGTGGTCATGTAATATGATACTCACTGTTCCACATTGTGTATCATGTGCATCGCCCGTATGAGTTCACTGACGTACGCGTGCGCGTCCAGGCGGGCGGGGCACGCGGTTTTGTCAGCGATCACATTAGTAGTTATACCGGGAAGGACCGGTAGGCTGCCTTCCGGGCTCAGTCCACCACTGAGAAACGGATTGAAATGTCAGTTGTGATACTACATTTAAATTTAATTGGAATATCTCAATAGGAGCGGAGTTCGATGTTTGGTCTACGACTACAGACATTAAACGAATTTTTCAAAGGCTGATTGTCGGACGTGTATCCAAAAACTTATTATGTCAAGATCCTTTGTGCTTCAGCAGACATGATATTAGCTGAATATGCAGGACTTTAATATCTACTTGACCGAACTGGGCAAGTTTACATGGTACGCTCTTCTTATGTTTTATCTGTAAGTTCTGTTAATAGACTGATGACGATGGTCACAGTAGATAGTGGCGTCACCTGGCGGCGGCGTGCAAGGTGCGCGCCAGGTTGGCGGGCGCGGGGGGGAAGGGCGCGCGCACGAGCAGGGAGCGCACGTGCCAGTAGAGGGCGGACAGGCGGCGGCCGCGGCGCCACGACACCAGCGCCAGCTGATTGTACGGCTGCCCGGAGTGCACCGACACCGCCAGCGCGTGCCTGCACAGACATGTACACACCCGTCACCGGACAGTTTCTTACCTTTTTTTTCATATTGAAACAATTGGTTAGTATATTTATCATATCAGACAAGTAACTATATTTTCTTATCAATGACTAACTGACAACTACATATATAAAAAAAATACTAAGCGTAATCGAAAAAACATTAACAAAGAATTTGTAAGCATTTGAAACTCACATTAAAATTGCAATATTATCATTTAACTATCTTTAACATTTTAATATGTAAAACAAAGATTAGGTATATCGACAGATATGGGAGTAAAATGTGTACACACCTGTAGAAGGTGTGTGCGATTCGGAGCTGCTGCCGATATCTCGCGAGATCGCCGAGATGCACGAGACAGTGTTGGCATATGTACCGCGCGGCCGCCCCTGCCGGACACCGCGCCGGCGCCTCCGTCTCCCCCGCGCCCCATGTCTCCACCCATCCGAGCAATGACGCGCGCCGTCTGAAAACTCAAACGTGTCCACATTACGAACTCACGCTCACCTCAACCCTTCTAAACGAACTTTAATCTGACTAAATAAAAATTATCATCTGACAATCAAAAAATATGACTTCACCTAGTATAGCAGTATAACAGTTAAGGCATCCGAAATATTACTAAAAAAAAAGTTTAAAACAGTTCTTATAGCGCATGGCACGCGTGTAAAGGCGATTGAGGAACAAAATTCTTATCTTTGTTGAAAGTTTCAATATTTGTAACAATATTTCTTTCGGCTGTTTGGGTACTTGAAAGTTTCATCGGTCCTATTAGGTCCTGGGTAGCTCAGCGGTTAAAGCAGTCGCCTGGATTGCGAAAGGTCGTGGGTTCGATTCTCATCTCAGGGTGCCAGGGACCAAGTGGATTTTTTAAGCATTTTTTATTAAGAATAATTTTCAGTATGGCATTGTGAATGCAAAATTAATCAAAATATAATAATTATTAGCACACATGTAAACCACATCTCTCTCATTTTATATACTAAGTTGAGGGCAGTTAAATTTCTGAGAGGTCTTGGCAACCTTCGGTCTCAGTAGTAGCCATGTTTAAGCAGCTGACGTCACTTCATAGTTATGAGGAATGGCTACAGAAATTTTATTGGTACTGCAAAATGATCAGTTACACACCGGAACGGCAAGTCTAGCTTGAATGCTGTGCAGATTTGATGGAGCAGGCATAAGTAGAAGCCAGCAGATGCTTGCAGCACCCATGACAGCATTGCCTGGCCGTCACTGCGCAGTGGGTTCTGATATGAAATCATAATTAAATTTATAACACATGTTTATAAATGACTAGCCTTCCGCCAGCGGCTTTGTCCGTAGTCCGTATTTGTATTTTGTAGGTATTGATTAGATTTATTTTGTCCGCACTTCTACATAAACCTGGAAGTTTCTTCAAAGGAAACAAGCTCTAGCTTTTAAATTTGATATGTTCAATGGTTTTTTCTGAACCTACAAATTTTTTTGAACCCCCCACTAAATTACTCGGCAAATTCTGAATTAGATGTATAAAATACCATAAATTATGAGCTATAATTGAGAACGCTAAGTGTTACAGAGTCCCCAGTTCACACTAATTAGAAGCTAAATGATTTTTTGTGACATACTAGAGATAATTTTATTTCTTAATATCATCATATTATTATTGTAACCTGTAGGTCTACTTTTATTGCTGTTTGTTTGTCTTGCTAAAACTTGAGAATGTGTGGGTCGATTAAGCTAATTCTGGTTTTGAAATGTTTGTTATAGTTTAGGGAAAGTTTAAATGGTGAAAAGTGATGTGAATTACACTGGGTCATCTAGAAAATTAATAAATTAGTAACAAAGGTACCTTTCTATCCTTTGATATAGCTTGCAGAGCTTCAATCTGTTGCTTGAAGCCAACATTCCAGAGATCTTGTTCCACTTTCTTTTCTAAAGCATAATCTAAGTCCAGTACTAATATTTTCTGATATATCTGCAAAAAGTTGTTAACACAAAATTGGTCAATAGTATAACAAAAAATAAGGTACATGGCAGTGCATCAAGTAACTATGACATTTCAAACTTCTACAATTGACTTTGAGTGCTAATAATTATAATAATTTATTGAGTAAGTAGTTAATAATAATAATAAGGGGTACAAAAAAATATGGAAAAAGTTATACAATTGTCGCCTATTCAGAGATTAACAATAGCATACAAATGTAGTAAAAAAAAAATAAACCCCTATAAGCACTGATTAAACTAACATTCAGTTCCCATAGTCTAAGAATTCATGCAAAAAATAAAAAGACCACTTACACCCGGTTTCTGATTTGAAAATTTGTAGTTGAGCACATCTCAAATTGTGCTTAAGCCATTTTAAACATCAATTAAACAAGGTTTAATTACCGATTTATAATTTTTTTATGATCAGTTGACAGCAATTTCAAAAAACTAGTACTTTTTGCCATAAAAAACTAAGTTATTGAGAATAATTAGTTGAAATTTCGTACTTTTCTCAATTCAGAAACCGGTTGTTAGTAAGCCAGTTATATAACTTTTTCTTAAATCTAGTAAGAGATGTATTCTGTATACGTTCCAAAATCTAATTCAATATTGTTTGACGCATATGTTAACAGTTATTTTAAATCACGCGCTTTTTGGGACTATGTTGAGAACTAATCTATTTTTATTTCTAGTGTTTCTGGGAAACACTACATAATCTTTTTGTAATAATTAGGGTATTGTTTGGCAAATTTTGCTGCTTTAAATATATATAAGCAAGGATGAGGTAGAATACAGAGAAATTGAAACCATTGCTTACATGTGATATTGGTAGCAATGCCACATATTGATCTTATTCATTTTCATGTGCAATAATTATTATGCGCATCCAAACTGTTACCCCAAATAATAAATGCATAATGCAAATTTGACCCCACATAACCGAAATATGCTGTAAGGGCCGTATTTCTAGTTGCTACACCCGATAATTTAAGCAATGCAAATGAGAAGCTATTTATATTGTTACAAACAGCCTCTGCATGTTGTTTCCAATCTAGTTTCTTATCAATAGTTATGCCTAAAAATCTAATGTTACCAGCTTCTTCAAGTATGCAAATATTTTTGGTATTTAATAATTATTAGGAATTATATTATTACAATGTCATGTCTATATTATTGTCATATTATTTGGAATGGAATTTTAGCAAGTTTACTATGGTCATTATTGTCCTGTTTATGATGTTTTTGTGGTCAGAATTTTTTATATTATTATTATTAGTACCACTGATATATAATCAGCAAATAAAATACTTCTACGTGTAGCTACTCTAAATGTATTAAGAATTATAGTCAAATGGAGAACCTTGATGGTTTTATATAACCTGACATGGTGTCGACTGAATATTACAAATATGCATATCAAAATCAGTAGCTGAATAATAAAACTTTAATTCGCTTATAATATTAAGCTTTGAAATACATTAGGTTACTGTCTTTATATTAGATATTAAAACAAACTTTCTGAAGTTGCTGCTGAGTGGACCAAAGGTTGCGTTCTTGTAGCATAGACGTTCCATTCTTGAATTTTAATATCTTTTGCTTTAACTCATCTGCCTCCCTGAAAGAGATTTATTGTTTTAAACATAATAAAAACTTTCTATTTCTCAAATACCAGGTTACCAAATAAACAGCATTTGTAGCATAACAAATTTAAGAAATATTTTTTTTGGGATCCACATGTCACTTTTCTCAGGAGCACCCATTCAATATGTCACTTTTAAAGCAGGTAAGCCAGGGCTTAAGATGTTACTCAACTAGGAAGAAAAACCATGGTAAGTTACCTATTTAACTTCAATGCTACTTAAATATTTCATTACTGTGAACAACTTCTGATATTAAAATTGATTTGATTTTATTATTATGTAAAAAATACTTTCTTCAACTTTCACACCAGCTTATTCATTTCATTTCGTTTTATATAAAAGTTGCTTAGGAAGAGTATCTCAGACCGAGCGCGCTAACTTCTGCCCCATCGAGCTCCTCTTTTAAATGCATGCGCATTAATGATGATTAACATAATCTTCCCTCTATTTTACCATGTGACATTTCCACTAAGACATATGGGTTCTCTACTCTAATTTAATACGTCTATGACTGGCCTACGTTCCTAAGGGTGTAAAATTCTATTGAATTTAAAAATAATGAAAAGGCCAGAGATCTAGAGTAAGGTTTCTAATTTTACATCATTGAAACTAAACTTTTCATTTGAAATATCATTGAAAATAGTTGAGTCAGTTGTTTGGCTTTAAACATGCCAGAAATACAAGCAACGTATAATTAGGTCCTTCAAGACATCTCATGAGCTTAATTTTAATAAGCTAATTAATAAATACTTATGAAACAAAACACAATATCTCGAAGGTTAAAACTGAAAAATGATTTTACCTTAACATCTGCACAGCGGCGTTTAGAACCATTTTGAAAGAGGCTTAGAGCCTCAATATTAATCAGAGCATTAGGAAAAATACCATAACAATGAGGAGGAATAAAATGAAATGAAAAATTCTAAAAACAATAGAGTTCCCTAAACTGCTGTCATCTCATCACGTCAAATCAAATAAGAGCCAGTAGAGGTGAGGCGTATTTACTAGAACAGATCTATCTACTAGGTATTTTACAATACTTGGCCGTAAATAAAAAATACTATATCCACCTAGTATTTCTATAAGTTACATGAATTTCGACACTAACTCAAATGGTAAGAGGGAAAGATGTTCACATATTAATTTTCTTCATTTTACAATTTTCGACATTACTTATAACCATAGTGTCAGTTTTCAAAATAGTTAGCAGCAGGTATACAAAAATGATGTTTATGTCTATAATAGCTTGACTAATTAGTCAGTAATATAAATCTACTAATATGATTATACTACAATTCACACATTTAAACTTAGACTTAGAATCCATTTACTAGATCTACAAAAGACGCTTATGCTTAACGGATGGTTTGTTATTAAATTTGCCGTGCTACGAGTACCTTTTTGACACTTAATATTAGAATCTCGATATTAGTCTTATCAATGTATATCTGATTTCTAACAATATAATATAATTTATAATGAATTAGACTTGACATGCCTTTTTTCTATTTCCCGTTCTTTTAACGTACTATTTTTATAAATTTTTGACATTATATCTTCCTGATACTATTCATTCGATTCAATTAAAAAATATTTTGTCGCCGCTCATCTCATCCAGGTGCTGCAGCTGAAAATCGGTGCTTCATCTGCATTAGGTGATCTTAGTGCACCGAGCCTAGACCCTTATCTCAACTGCTGCACACAGCTATATTTCTGCTTCTTTGTTTCTTTTATCGTGTCAATGATTAGTAAGTGATGTAATTGTGTGTTGCTGAGAAATAAACTTTTTATCAATCTATCTAATTTTACCTCTTATTACGTGATACTTACCAATAGTAACTATATTACAATACTAGGCAAAATATTTGATTCACGAAGTATTTCTTTAAATCGCATGATTTTCGGCCCTACACTAAAACATTACAGATTATATCTGCATGTACGATCGCCAGTCTCTTATCTATACTATACTCCAACTAAATTCTATTCTAATTATACACTTACAATTAGAATTTATCAAAACAAAAGATATATTAGTTATAGTTCCATATTGGCTTGGGAGTAGAAGATGAATTTAGAAAATTCTAGCCTTATCGCAATAGAAAATGGAAAATTGCCCAACTCTTTCAGACTACTTAACGTTCAAAGTTTCAACAAAACTATTATATTTATTTTCCAAATTTATCTTGAAAATAAAATGTTGTGCACTGCTGCTTCTGTGATCCTTTTTTTCTAATGTTATAAATGAATGGAGTATAGGTGAGGTGAGGCGTATTTACTAGAATAGATCCACGTACTAAGTATATCGCAATAATAGTTTAAATACTTGATCCACAAAGTATTTCTTTAAACAATAATAATAATGATATTTCTTTATTTTTCTCCACAATGCCAAAAAAATATACAATTGTATAGAATGTATCAAGGATATCAAAATTTATTGTGGAGACTGGTGCCTGCACTTAAGTGTAAAACCCGTTTTACATGTCACCAGGCCTCCAACATCCGGAATATTTTATATACATTTTATACACAATTGTGTAAAGTAGATGTTAAATATTTCACTATTCATCAGTGATTCTCCTATCGATTCTACTAATTAATGTGATGTGCTTCATTCATTTGAGTGTCTTTTATGTTGTGTATGACAATACAGACACAGAGACACGCACATCAATACCCGCATAAACAAACATAAGTATTGTTAGTATACAGGGACACTTTCTTCACGCAAAAACAAATGAAAAGTTTTGATGGTATACGGACAATTTTAAGCCTGAATCAAGTATAAGCCACTATTTATCCTACCAAAATGAGACCACGTGGGTGAATAACACTGGAGGAAAGTAAGTAACAAATCACACGATTTTCGGCCCTATGCAAAGATATTGGAGACTATATTTGTATGTACGTGTCATGCTCATCTAGTATTTTTCTCCGTGTTATAATATTCGATTTTAAGACAACGGAGTTAAATTTGTATACTTAGGCAACTGCAATAACTAAACTAAGTGGATAAGGTATTTGGATTGAGTAATATAATATGTACATACTACATTTGACTAGGGATACCCCAAGAACTTTTATGGTAATTTTGGAATCACTAGTGTTGTTTTGATTATATAGATAAACGTATACCTGTTTCGGTTATTTAGGGATATGAAAAAAGCGTTTTTTTTTTCGTATAACATAAGACTCTACTAAATAAATGTGAGAAATATGGCATAAGAGGTCCAGCTTTAAAATGGCTACAGACCTATCTTAAGGATCGTAGGTAATACGAAGATCTAACCCGACTCAACCAAAGTAATTGTTTAACAATACCATACGTTAGAATCTAAACTCAACAGATACGCTGTTACCCCAAGGTAGTATTCTGGGGCCATTACTTTTTATTTTATTGATTGTTTTAGGCAAATGCCTTAAAAAAATTACAAAAAGACTGCTCTTACGGCATACCATGGTTTTGTTGCATCAGTATTAAGGTACATTCTGTAGACATAAATAGAGCCTTCATTATTAAAAAAAAAATATATACGAGCGGTATGTGAAGTAGGACCTCTAACATCATGCATCATGTTTAAAAATTTAAACTATTAACTCTTACAATAAGTATATTTTTCAAATTTGTACTTTTGTTAAAGAAACAATGACAAAGACTCGATAACTACTTCATTCAATATTAAAAACCCTTTCCCTACTTCATTTAATAGGAAATCCTGTATACGCCACGCCATAGAGAATAATATAGGTCGTGGGTAGCCCGAGAAACGTCACATTTGTTGTGTTGCTTTTAACTATTAGGGCGCTTGTGCACTACACTGAATTTTCAGGTCCGGCGGTCCGATTTTTTCCGGTCCGGAATGACATGAAAAACTCGGATGAGTAGCTTGTGCACTTGTCCGTTTTTTTCCTGATCGGAGCGGCGCAGTGTAGGGCAGCTCTCTTTGAAGCTACACGTCACTTATGCTAGGTACGATGAGATTTTTGGAACGTTGGTAATTCCGTTCGAAGACGTAGAAAGGTACCTAAATAATGATCTGATCGTTTTACATAAACCATAATAAATTATGGCAAGACGAAAGCATTTTTTTTACTACTATCGGATGACTACTATCAGATGTAAAAACTTATACCCTTACTAATTTAGGAACAGCATTATTCACATACAATAGCTAAAAATATCTGACATTAGAATAAAATTACTGTACTCTAGAACTTGATGTTTAAATTTTTAAATGTGCTATTTTTTTCGAAGTTTTGTAAAAACAACTTTCAGCGATCACAGAGATAGACCAATCAGTGGCGCCATTTCGTAAACAAATCAAAATTAATGCCGTGTTAACGGAGAATTATTATGCTAAATGAACTTTACGAGATCAGTTGACTGTATTATATATAGGCATAATTTTATACGCGTGGTGTAGTTTCTTTGAGCAGAAATATTATTCCCTTAGAATACTTTTTTTTTTAAATTATTAATGGCACAAAAATACATTTAAAATTTTATTAAATGCGAAAAAGACATTGAGTGTCACTTAATTACTTTTGTTAATCTTCTGTTTATTCTTTATTATTACTTCTGTTGTCAAATATTTATCTATACTTATCAATTGTTTAAAAAAAGTTTGATAATGACAAATTTCCAGGCAAACTTTCATCCCCTATTTTTCGCAATAAAATGTAGCCTATGTCTTCATTAAGATTTTTTTCATGTATATAAAAATTTGATAATGACGAATTTCCAGGCAAAGTTTCATCCCCTATTTTTCGCAATAAAATGTAGCCTTAATTAATATAGCAAATAGACTTAACTTTAAGAAAGGTCTTAAAGTTAAGTCGATTTACTATATTAATTTCCATTTAGATGGGTTCAGTTGTCTAAACGTAACAACACTTATTTATCTTACTTAAGCTATCGAAACTTTTAATACGATTCTAAAATCTAGCTAAGTATCGATACTAGAACCATATGCTGATCAAATTAGAACTATACCGAGTTTTCCAAAGCATATGCAGTGATATATACCAACTATATTAAATCATCATATAAAATATAGCATTTTATAATTAACAATAAATATCGATTATAAGTTTATTGGAAATTAACAATATTGCCGAAATAAATATCGATTATTTTTTCCCAAGCCTATTGCCGAAATAAATATCGATTCAAATCGATTATTTTTTCTCAAGCCTATTCCTTATGAATTTTCCGGATCTCGGACACAGCAGTGCACAAGCGTAAACACGTTTTTCATTGCCGCCATCACGGACCTGAAAAAACCGGCCCGGAATAGAGAAAAGTAAAATACCGGACGGTAAAATTCCTGACAGTGCACAAGCGCGCATTACCTACATATGGCCTGACATATCGGATCTGAAAAAAACGGACCGCCGGACATTCCGGTCCGATTTTTTTCGGTCCGGAATGACATGAAAAACTCGGATGAGTAGCTTGTGCACTTGTCCGTTTTTTTCCTGATCGGAGCGGCGCAGTGTAGGGCAGCTCTCTTTGAAGCTACACGTCACTTACGCTATGTACGATGAGATTTTGGAACGTCGGTAATTCCGTTCGAAGACGTAGAAAGGTACCTAAATAATGATCTGATCGATTTACATAAACCATAATAAATTATGGCAATTTATTATGGTTAATATTCAGTGTAGTGCACAAGCGCCCTTAGGGCGCTTGTGCACTACACTGAATTTTCAGGTCCGGCGGTCCGATTTTTTCCGGTCCGGAATGACATGAAAAACTCGGATGAGTAGCTTGTGCACTTGTCCGTTTTTTTCCTGATCGGAGCGGTGCAGTGTAGGGCAGCTCTCTTTGAAGCTACACGTCACTTACGCTATGTACGATGAGATTTTGAACGTCGGTAATTCCGTTCGAAGACGTAGAAAGGTACCTAAATAATGATCTGATCGATTTACATAAACTATAATAAATTATGGCAATTTATTATGGTTAATATAGTTTAATAAATCGGATGACTACTATCAGATGTAAAAACTTATACCCTTACTAATCTAGGAACAGCATTATTCACATACAATAGCTAAAAATATCTGTGACATTAGAATAAAATTACTGATAATGGTCTAGTACTTGATGTTTAAATTTTTAAACGTGCTATTTTTTTTCCGAAGTTTTGTAAAAACAACTTTCAGCGATTACAGAGATAGACCAATCGGTGGCGCCATTTCGTAAACAAATCGAAATTAGTGCCGTGTTAGCGGAGTATTATTATGCTAAATGAACTTTACGAGGTCAGTTGACTGTATTATATATAGGCATAATTTTATACGTTTGTAGTTTTATATATTTTTCGTTTGTAGTTTCTTTGAGCAGAAATATTATTCCCTTAGAACACTTATTTTTTTTTAAATTTATTAATGACACAAACATACATTTAAAATTTTATTAAATGCGAAAAAGACATTGAGTGTCACTTAATTACTTTTGTTAATCTTCTGTTTATTCTTTATTATTACTTCTGTTGTCAAATTATCTATATTTATCAATTGTCTAAAAAAATTTGATAATGACAAATTTCCAGGCAAACTTTCATCCCCTATTTTTCGCGATAAAATGTAGCCTATGTCCTTTCTTAAAGTTAAGTCTATTTACTATATTAATTTCCATTTAGATGAGTTCAGTTGTTTAGGCGTCTAAGCGTAACAACACTTATTTATCTTACCTTAAGCTATCGATACTTTTAATACGATTCTAAAATCTAGCTAGCTAAATCTAGCTAACCATACGCTGATCAAATTAGAGTTTGCCAAAGCATATGCAGTGATATATACCAACTATATTAAATCATCATATAAAATATAGCATTTTATAATCAACAATAAATATACAATATCGATTATAAGATTATTGGAAATTAAGAATATCGCCGAAATAAATATGGATTCAAATCGATTATTTTTTCCCAAGCCTATTCCTTATGAATTTTCCGGATCTCGGACACAGCAGTGCACAAGCGTAAATACGTTTTTCATTGCCGCCATCACGGACCTGAAAAAACCGGTCCGGAATAGAGAAAAGTAAAATTCCGGACGGTAAAATTCCTGACAGTGCACAAGCGCGCATTACCTACATATGGCCTGACATATCGGACCTGAAAAAATCGGACCGCCCGACATGAAAATTCAGTGTAGTGCACAAGCGCTCTTACTGTTCTCTTTGCTTTTAACTCGTTGCACAATGGGAAAATTTCTTAGTGCCACTAAATAGATTGGGAATAACGCTTTAGTTTATACACGTACACATTGTAATAATAAATCGGTATATATCGGTTTTCCGTTGTCATTGAACCCTATTGGCAAGTTGGGTTAGTTTTGAAAAGATAGTGAAATTTTAAATTGTTATAGAGAGAGAGGAACTTCAAAGAAGCTTTTTTCATCAATAAAATGGAGATTGAAGATCTTGGTCACTTGCCTGTAAATATTAATTAACTTATATATATAATTTACATTTGTAGTTGAAGCATGAATTTATGTTTTTCCTTTATAGAACGATGACTAATGCACTTATATCTGACTAATACGTATGGCATTGTCGTTGCAACGTTATGAAATCATAGTTAAAATTCCGAACTGTTGGCTAGTTTTGGTTCATAATCGTCTGCCTTTTTTCCAGAACGATGAAAGTGTAATATTTGGTCATAAGGTCTGCCAAACCCGTAATGCGAAGTGGCTTTGTATAAGCGATATTTACCAGAAGTTCCACCGACCCAACTTCTATGATATTGGCGGAACTTATATCGAAGATATTGCAGACTATTGGTTCATGTACAAAACGGAACAGATCTCTAACATCTTTCTTCTACATATATTTGTTTACGATCGTCAAGAAAATAAATTCGGCCTTGCTATTAGTCGAAATGCTGAGAATATGAAAATCGACAATAAGAATGCAGCTGTTTACCTTACCCAGTCTTTGGTAGAACATAGGTTTAAAAGATCGAAAGAAATCTCTCAAAACTATGTTATAACATTCAGCTTTTCAAGCTATGACATTGATTTAGTTAAAGACAGAAGTCTTTATATATTCATCTCATTTGATTCTTTAGAGCATAAAGGTAGTTGCCAGGGTTTTATTGACCAAGTAAAGATCAATCATGATTTCAAAGCATTACTGTTTGATCCTATTGGATCTGACTTCACTATAGAGTCTGCAGATGGTGTGAAATTTCAAGTACACAGGGTTATATTAGCAGGTTATAGTGATGTGTTCAAAGCTATGCTAAAAGAAGAAACTGCAGAGAGTCAAAATAGTTATGTCAAACTTGTAGATGTTGGCAATGAAGATCTGCAATGTATTCTGGAATGCATTTATACAGGAACAATAAGTAATTTGGAAAACTGTAACTGCATCAACATGCTGATGCTAGCCGATCGTTATAACTTGAAAGGTTTGAGGGAGCTGTCTCAATATGCTCTTTCTGAGAGGATGTCTGTTGAAAATGCCTTGGAGATATTAATTGTTGCAGACTCATACAACTCGGAGACACTGAAAACTGCAGCATTGAAATTCATCAAGAAGAATACTATGTGTATTCAAACTAGTACCTTTAAAGAAATAAACAACCCTGAGTTATTACGTCATTTATGTGAATATATAATTCCTTCATAGGCTTCATGATTGAGTTTTAGCTCTTCACAATCCAGACATGTTGTGGAATCAATTATAAAATGACAATGCAATTACGTGTACAGGACTGATACAAGAACTCATTTATCTGTGATTGCTTTTATATGGGTTAGTTGCATATGTATAAGAGATAATGTAACAAAAATATAGGTGTAAATTAAATAAAAAGCAAAATACATAAAACAATAAAAATAAACTTTATTTAATTTGAAACATAACCCTTTCATTTATTGATTAGATGTTATTAAACAAGGAGTAATTATATTATGTGCCTATTTAATAAATATATTATTATTAGTTAGAGTTGAAAATAATTTGTATCGTCAAGCGCCGTCGGTGCCGCCGCGAGCTTGCGCGGCTGCGGGGGCAGAGCCCGGGCCCCAGAGGCACGCACTCGGTGGGTAATTAATCATTGAATGTTTCTGGTAGTCTTCGTTTCTGTGGCAAACAAACATTTTTTTCTATTAAAATGTTAGTTTACTGCTGACAGTTTCTATGCCACTGAGAACCTGCTGCGAGTCTCATCATAGATGATATTTAAAGTAGAAACATTGATCTCGACAACTTAATGTGATAGAAAAAGGAGTTACGCCCACATCAATGATTTGATATGAAATATTTTAGACTACTAATGTAACACTACCTGATGTGGTAAGACGTTTTATAGCAAGGTTTAGACATGAAATTTCCAATTCAATAATTATATTATGGACATGAGCTGTGAAAATTTTAGTGTGATAATACTTTAAACAAATAGCAAGAGAATACATTTGATGACTAGCTAAATTACTACTATTTTATTTATAAAGAAAAACTAAATATTCTTCTGTTTTAACTCAAAAATTAAATATTTTATGTCCATATTCAAATACTTTAATGCGTTCAGCGTAAGGATATATGGTTATCATGCAGGATAAGCAAGAAAAAAGGCCAATACTTGTGATATTATTTATTTATAATTACCGATACCGTTATACAGAGAGGAATTTAGATAAATCTCAAGTGGCTAACGCGTCATAAATTTGATCTACGCTATCGTGTTTGGATATAAAAATAAAAACTTATACAACCCTGCCCTAAGGCAGGTGTTAGAAGTTACGTTAACTACAACACATTGGTGACATCAAACTTACCATCGGATGAAATGTAAACGACTACAAATTAATCAATGAGGAAAAACATCGAACGCATTGTATGTTTAATAAATATCTAATATTCATACCAATAACCAATGATTCGATGTGAATTTATCATCTGCTAGTACAATACTACCCTGTTGCTGGTTTACTGTAGTCAAACATTAAGTTTGCACAGAGATTATTGCATTAGTACAGTTACTATATCCGTTGACTCAGATTAAAGTTAGTAATGAAAGCTTGTTTGTTATAGAGAAATAATACTGAAGGATTATACATTTGTCTTTTTGGGAGGGCCTATTGAGCTAAAATTATATGGTATTATATTTTATTATCCAATAATTTCAAGAGCAATAAGATTCTCATTCTAAAGCCAATCTCTTTTTATCCAAAATCAGTTGATATGTAAAACGGCAACAGGTTGAACTCTTAACTTACTGCCACAGCACAAACATCCATGTCGTGTTTCGTTGAATATGCCAGTTCTCATGTGATACAGATACTCCTTCAACATCAGGGCTTACACAACAGTATTTTCTAAATCTATCTAGCGAAGCATATTAGAAGCAAGAAAGATTTGGAAAACAAGGAACACAATAGATGTATTGCAAGGTTCAGTATAGTTACCAACGCCGTTGTAGAAAAATATAAAAAGTTAAAATATTGCTCATCGAATTGTTATTTATTACCAACCCCACAATACATGCGTTTAACACTGAACGGTCGCGATGTTTGGACGACTGTAACGTATTCGTCCAATAGACACTGCGATGATGATATAATTTAGGAACCGAGGATTTATCTGTATCAGAAACGGTCGAAGGCGTGATCGTCGCGTCGCCCCTAGCGTTTACCGTTGTTATACGAGACGGTCCGCAAAGGCGCTTTGAAGTTCGCCGCTGCTTGTTGTTGAATCTGGTACGCGAGCGGGTGGATCTTGAACCCGTACAATCTGCGAACGTAAGATAAGTGTGACACGTTATTATTTTAATATCGTCTGCTAGTTCGCCACTTCCGTTGTGACTTAGGTATAGAAAAATGAGGGCGCGCCGTAGTTGGGCAGACTTTTTTCCATATGAAGAAAATTCTCTTATTCGGCCATCTTGTTTTGTTGCATCATGTTTACTGCTTGGAGTGGTTAAGTAGGTCGGGCCCTAGTATTTTTTCTTCCACTAGTGTTGGAGGGGTCAAAGTGACGGATAATAGGCTAAAGTATCAAATGGATAGCACTTTACGGGAAACTAAGCTATTGGCAGAAAGCCTCAAATAAGTAAATATATGTTTTAAACTGCATTCCAGTCACAAATACGATTTTATGTCAACGTGCTCCGAGACTGAAGTAACAAAAGCCATAAAATCTTATTTAAAATAAGAGTTAATGATGTATCAAACCTAGGCACGAACTGCGACGCAGGGCGCTTAGGGCGATACTCGGGATGCACCATGAAGACCATGTGCGGGAAGCCGGTACCGAAGTATGCGCCGTCGGTGTGGTGGTAACGGGACGACTTCGGCGTGTACACGTCCATACAACGAGGACAGTACAGCTTCACCATCGCCTCACCCGGCACATCTGATAGACCTGACCCCACACAAATAAACCTTAATGTATCAATTTATTGCATGTAACTTTTTTGTCAGCAAAGTTTATTTTTGCTATAAACTCAAAAAAGTCACAAATAAATGAAAAAGACCATGTCAGGTATGCAATTTATTACCAAATCAATATCATGATATCTTTATAATAAGAGATGAATTTGCTTATAGATTTAAGGGCAGTAAAACTTTTGGTAATTCTTTCACAATACATCCAGGTATCAGTGGCGTGCACAGAGATTTGGTATAGGGTATGTAGTATGTACTTATATTTACAAAAAATTGACAAAACCAATTTTCAGCATAGTAACTTCTAATGTGTTTAAACATAGAAATAAGTTACCGGAACATAATTTCATCAATTAATATCGTTGTAAAAATGACAAGGTTGTTAATGAAAAGTTCTTTTTCAATTTGAATATAGATTTGACCAAAGATAAATATTATCTTTCCAATTATTATAAGAGAAAGATAGTTAATACGCTATCATTTTTTTTTTGTATAACAGCCAAAAATTTGGCTAACCAGATTGCTCCTATTGAGCATTATTCTATTGACGTGACTGTCAGTAATAATCGACTAGAGTCTGTCAGTCATCAATGTGGTGCACCAACGAGGAATGTTGAACGGAACATTGGTTAACAAGTTACAATTGCATTTTTAACTTCAATAATTACCTGGTTCGTTCGGTAGTTCGTTCATTCGGAAAAACGCAATGCGTGGTGGTACACTACTTTTATAAAATAAAAATTTTAAATTTAAAGAACGTTGAGATATTGTGGGTCTATTGGTTGAGGAAATAATAGAGAGTGCCTACATAGAGCTGAATCAGCTGATTGTACTGAGCGTATTATATAGACCTCCTTCAAGTTTAGTTTCTCATTATTATGTTTTCGAAATGGTTATGTATGAAGCTATAAAAAAGGTATATAGCAAAGGCAAACGATTAGGGAAACTCCAATTCATGTACAAGACTTGTAAATCTATTTATGTCCTTTAATTTTCACATATGTTTAAGGAGCCCACTAGAGTAACTGCTACTTCATCCACATGTATTGACAATATTTATACAGATCTGGTACCACTTTCAAAACAGATAATTAAAGAACTACCGTCAGATCATTTTGGACAAATAGCTAGCTTTCCGCATATATGTACGTTTGAGGATAGGAGAGGCATTACAGTTGTGTAAAAAAGTATGTGTCGCTTGGTACATTTTAAATATCAATAAGATAGTAAATCGTGTCATTTGGAACATCAAAGTAATCCCAATGATTTGTACAAAGATTTCTTTAATGAATAAACATTAAAGAAATCTTAATCAGAATAGTATCAGTAATCCTGTAACTTTTAGAGTTTGGGCTACACCAAGAATCCTTAAAAGCAGAAAAAGGCTCTATAAACTATATGATGAACGTAATTATAACACAAGTGAGGACTTCAAAGAATATGTATGAAAATACTCTAAATTATTTAAAAAAGTGTGTCGTTTATCCAAATATAATTATTTATATGCAAAAATTAAAAATAGTAAAGATAAAGTTAAAATGACGTGGAATATCATAAATAGTGAAACTGGATGAAAAAAATCCCGGAATACAAGTTTTAACTCCAGTCTTAATTACAAAATCTTTGAATTCCTCTTCCACTGTTGCTAAATCTATTTTAAAGGCAAATTAAAATAATTGTAATACTCAATTTAAATTTCAACACATTGATTTTTAAGATATAATAAAATCTTTTAATCAGCTAAAGAAAAAGAAAACCGCTGATTTATGGGGTAATTCCAATAAGTTTCAATCCTAGCTTATATATTTAATGAATGTAATGATTGTGGTATTTTTCCTGAGCTCATGAAATATAGTAAAATTATCCCTTTACATAAATCCGGTAGCACATTTGACCCTATTTACTTTAGACCTATATCCGTGCTACATATGTTTATAATTTTTTCGAAAAAATCATGCTGGATCAAATACAAACATACTTTTACAAAAATAACCTTATGAATCGACAACAATTTGGTTTAAGAAGGGGTCGCTAAACAACCGAAGCCGGTGTCGAGTTAATACAAGGAATTTTTAAAGCCTGGGAGGATTCACATGATGCGTTAGGTGTTTTCTGTGATTTATCTAAGGCATTTAATTGTGTTTTTTCACGACACATTGATTAGGAAACTTCATTACTATGGATTTAGAGATAACTCGTTGGATTTTATGGTCTCATACTTGACTGACATAGTACAGAGGGTTGATATGAATGACAAAAAGATTCCCTGGATCGAAAGTCAAGATGGGTGTTCCGCAGGCCTCAATACTTGGTCCTTTTTTGTTTTTAATTTACATAAATGACTTGCCTTATTTCATTATCATTATACGTAAGCGGGTCTTGTTCGTGCAGGTTGCAGTTATGCACGAACAAGACCCGCTTACGTATAATTATAATGTATACAAATCGTGTGAGTTTAAAAATATTATTGCCTTATTTCGTTAGGGATAATCACGAAATAGTTTTGTTTGCGTATGACACTTCACTTTTGTTTTAAATTAAAAGAGGGCTACTTCTAAATGACAAAGTGAACAATTCTATCGTTAAAGTAGTACATTGGTTTAATGTAAATAATCTTTTCCTTAATGAAGGAAAAACAAAATGCCCAAAATTTTGTAATACCTAATGTTAAAAAAGTAGATATAAGTGTGAATATAAATAAAAGATAAGAACATGGGCCTTGTGGAAACCACTGTATTTTTAGGAATAACATTAGGTTCTAAACTACTGTGGAGCCCACATATTGTCTTAAGACTTAGCTCTGCAGCTTATGCCGTAATGAGGATACGTAGGTTAACTGACATAGACACTGCCAGATTAGTATACTTCAGTTACTTTCATAGTGTAATGTCGTACGGAATCCCATTCTGGGGAAATGCTGCCGACAAACAAAGATTTTTGTGCTTCAGAAAAGAGCAATTAGATCAATTTATAATCTTAGGATTAGGGACTCTTTAAGGGAGAAATTTAAGGAAATACACATAATTACTGTTGCTTCTCAACACATCTACGAAAAATTAATGCACATTCGTAAAAATATTAGTTTGTTTTCTATAAAAAGTTATATACACAATTTTAATACAAGAAATAAAAATAAATTAATGGTGCCTGTCACTAGACTGCAAAAAGTTAATAATTCAGGGTTTCTTTGTGTGCACTTCTACAATAAGGTCCCAAGTAAAATACTACAATAGATATCATGCAATTGAAATCTAATATTAAAAAAATATTTATCAAAAAAGCTTATTAAGAATGCTAGAAAAGAATGCTTGGACTTAAGATGGCCCAGCAACTGTATAGGTGATTTCTTCTAAACTCATTATATTTAAAAAATCATCTTGTTTCGATTATTATTAAATTATTATGTTATCATTATAAGACCATAGCTTTTTTTCTCTATTTATAATGTATTGATCTGGTAATGACATGGTTTTTGTGAATGTCTTTACTCCTATTAGCTTTAAACTAACAACAAATTCAATTCAATTGTGAACTAGTTTAATCAAATCATGATTATAAGTCTCAGGATATTCATATTGAGTTAATGTTTGACTATGTACGTAAGAATTGAATAATGTAGGTATAGTTAAGTTTTATGTGTAGGGTATGCAGCACTTATTTGTATGTATGGTGTGTACGCCACTGCCTGGTATACTTTATATAACACACAAAACAATAAAGTAAACAAATGAGTACATCATTAATTGTCTGTTTGAATTGCAAATAAATATTACCCAGTGGCAGCATAGGTTGACACTCGCAATATACTCGTGGGCAGTGTCCGAAATCTCCTTGTTGAAATTTCTCGAGCATTTGTCCTATACCCCTGTAAATAACAACAACGGATATCACATATGTAAGATAATTTTCTATATAAACTTCTTTTTCAATTTTCACAACAGCACATCATGATAGCTGATGAGGTCAAAACTCCAGTTAATTTTTTTTTTATGGGATAGGTGGCAGTTGAGCAGACGGATCACCTGATGGTAAGTGATTACCGTCGCCCATTGACACTTGCAACACCAGAGGGGCTACAAGCGCGCTGCCGGCCTTTGAGGGACGAATATGATCATAGGGAGGGAAGGGTTGAGGGGTAGAGGGAAGGGAATAGAGAGACCCCTCTCTATTCCCTTCCCTCTACCCCTCAACCCCGGGCCTCCGGTACCCTCACTCACACGACGAAACACAACGCAAGCGTTGCTTCACGTCGGTTTTCTGTGAGGCCATGGAATCACTCCGGTCGAGCCGGCCCATTTATGCCGAACTTAAATGATTAAAACTGAATTAATTGGAGACATTTGGTCATTTGTACTGTTGACTGCACATAAACACTAGCAATAAACATTTTATTCATGGTATATAACAGAAGAATTAAATAGAAAGTTTCCTCCTTCCGTTCAGATGAATTTAAACCTACCTGTTAGTTAAAATGTAGCGAGCGTGTATCAGTCCATATAGTATTTCAGAAGCCTGTTCCACTAGGTCTGACTGGTTAGGATTGTCATCAAGGTCATCATCTATACATTTTTAAAAATAAGAAAATATTTTATAATTATCATTATTATCTAATTAATAAAGAGTAGATAAAAAAATGTGTATTAATAAAATGTAAAATAATGGCATTTTAAAGGCTAATATGTACGATGCTATTGTTAACACCATCATTACAGCAGTAAACTAAAGCATACCAGCCTCCAGATCTAGGATCATGTCAAGAGCTTGCCTATAATGTGGCACCTGCTCATTGAGTCCAGTCAAATTGAATTTATCGTTTATGTAGTCCTCGTCCACCTAAAATTGAGTAAATTAGATCAATATCATGCGCAATTGAACATTTAATAGCTTTATTTTACGAATACTTACTTCGCAAAAAAACTCATTGCCTCGTAATGAGCAAAACCAGGAAATCCAGGACACCTCTTCTGAGCTGCTCATCTTTCTGCAACAATAATGGTATCACAAAAATTTCACATAACTTCACAAATCGCCATCAAGAAACAACGCCTCAGATGGAATGCATTACGTTGGACAGTTCGTATGTACTCTTTTATCAATTGATGTCTAGTTATTGTTTAATACATTGAAAAATAATAATATAAACCATATAAATACATCAACCTTTGTTTAGGAGTAAGAACAAATTGTAATTAAATAACGTAAAATAGCCAAACAAACCTTACCTTTTCGTGCCTTGATTAGCCACGCTTGACGGAGCAGTAAACGTATGGTGAAAGAAAGAGATAGCTATCAGAAATACTCAATGGTTGTCATTAATGTCAATGTCATATGAGATTCTCACCATAGAGAAAATAAAAAGCTATATATACACGCTTACACATTTTTTTTATTCTCTATGGCTTCGCACGGTTTGTACCTTAGAGTAAGTACTTAGTAGAAGTCTATTAGGCGCATGAAGATAAAGTAAAAGAACTGGAGGCCAAACTCAGAACTATTGGTTGAAGCAAGGTTATTTGGCCTCTATTGACCTTTTGTTGGACTCCTGGGTGGCTATGTCATAAATCGAAATTTTCCCGGAACCGGTCATTGATGTTATTCGATAATTTTATGTTTCATAAACTTTTTGACAATTGGTACTAATAGTATAGTTATACACGTCACTAATTGCATAGGACTTAAAACTTTATATAAGATTGTACATTAAATATACTCTGAAATCCAATCCAATGTAACAAAAAACTTAAACAAAAGGTTTATTAAGCAATAACTACAATTAAATAAAATCTATAATAAAAATGGTACGCAAATATTATAATCAGAAGGTAGATACATAGCTGCAAATTAATTAAAATTATTAACTTTTTACCGTCGTCATGTCAATCTCATTAATCAATAATCCAGACTTGCAATTTTATTTGTTGAATTATTATTAAAACCTATAAATTGTTAAATTATATTCCACTATAGACAGTTTCACATAGAATGGATACGATGAAATTTGTTAACAGTTGATGAATAAATATTATTCTCAAATCCTGTTTTAAATGTTGATCTCAAAACCGTTTATCTCTATTAGAAATAAACTCAATAACATCGAGTTTTTGTATCTAAAAACTTCAAACCCCAAACATCATCGTACCCATGCTATGTGAATAAGACACCGTATTTTTTTTTCCTAAATTTCCCCATTGTTGTGGTAAATGGCATCCTCAAAAAATGGCAACCTCGTGTGTGTCAATATGGCGAATGACAAGTACTAATTTCGTCGACTCGAAAATTGTGATTCATATATAATCGTTTCTCGCTATCAAATCGTGAAAAATGGTTCAGAAATGTGTAGTCCTACGTTGCGGAAGCAAATGGCATCCTGGATGTTCTTATATATTTCACAGGTGAGTCGTAAGTTACTATAATTGATGACTGCTTGCATTTTATAAAAATAATGTTTTTAACGTAGAATCCTTCAATTTTTGATAATTTACAATAATATGGTATCTAAAGTAATATATGATTTAATTGTTTCCAGTAGCATATTTCAGAAATTTTCTTATAAAAGCACAGTTCACGTTGTAAAATAAAAATAAACAAATACTAATATGGTGACCATGAAAAGAAGATAAAGGATAAACAATAAAACTGAACTTAATATTTTTTATTTCACTTTTAGTTTTCCCAATGATCTAATAAGGAGAAGTCAATGGCTATCGAGTGTCAAATAAAAAAATAAGTTTTATAAAACTGCAAAAATATACAGTAATCACTTTGTGGTTACTGATTTTATAATAGAGAATCGGTTAAAGCATACAAAAATTCCTTTTTATTCTAAAAGTCTATATTCTACTAATTAGGTACTTATTCTTAGGTAGCAAAAATAGAATACAAACTTGCGAGTGAGAACGCGAACTTGTGGCTCGACGTCCTGTATTTAAGATGACACACAAGCGAAAAAGGTCGTCGAGCCACAAGTTCACGTTTGGAAGGAATAAAATATTTTTATTTTACTTAATGTAATATGTCATGAAAAAATGGTCTCGAAATATCTTAATTCCCTAATGGCAGGGCTTAGACAAAATAACCATAATTCGTTTTTTTTTTCCAGTCGGGACAATCTGATCTAAAAAGTGATGCATTTACCATGCCTTCTACACCTTCAACACCTTGTCGTAGGTTGTCCGATAGACTTGCTATGGTAACAATCAAATAGTATTTATTGTCATCAAAACTGTACTTTTTTAGTCACTTATAAATTAAATTTAAAAATAACATAATGTTGTTTTATTTTTATCTGAGAATGACAATTACATCTGAGAATGTAAGAGAAGAATGTGATAAGTAATTCAGTAAATTGACTTAAGGGTGAAATATTTACTGGGTGCTTATTCCATTTCAATTCGGTCGGAAGGAAGGTAAGCTGACAATCGTAGTCTGCAGTCTTGTAGTTCACTTTGCATATTAGATCTACTCCGTGCTTTGGAAGGCACGTTAAGCAGCTTGTCCCGATTGTATCTGCAGTTGTAAAAACCCTTCAATCAGGAATGGACCCATTGTGGGTACATTAATAGGCTGGTGATTATTAATAAGAGTTTTTTGCCAACTCTAATTCCCACACTGCTAAGTTTTAATCAAACTCAAAAATTGTAATTTTTTTATTTGACAACCCCCTAACGAGACTCATTAAATACTAGTATACGTACGATACAGTAAGGCTAACAAAACTTTTTTAAATTTTCTCATTTGTCCCCCGAAAATAACCCTTATTTATAAAAACAAATTTAATTATTTTGTATATCTGTGTTTAGGTCAAAGGACGACAAATTTTACAAGATTTGGTCCAGTAGATTCGGAAAGGCTTTTTGTACGGGACTTTAATAAAGTCAATTTCATATTTGACGGAGAATCTAGATTAGATCTATTAATGTCATATGTAAACTTTACATCTACCTAGGAAAATTTGATACTTTTTTTTGCCTTAATGTTCTACTCTTTAAACTTGTCTCCTTTATTTTGTAGTTGTGTGGACACCTTATTAGAAAGAGAGGAGGGGGACCTAAGGAATGAAATAGAAAACATTCAAGGTCAAATTTTTATGCTTCAAGTAGGTATGGAGGAGTTTGGTCTCCAGTTATTTCTTTAGCTTCATGATTAGGCGTGCCACCGTAAGGGACAACAAATAAATCATCAGTGTTACTAGGTAGTTAAATGTTCCTCGATTATGGGGAGATATTTTGTTATTAGCAAAGGAGGAATAATTAGGTCAGCATAATTTGTAGAAATGTTCAGAAACTATCTACTTTTCTGCGATTTCAACAAATTATAGCTGTAGTCACCCACGTTTGATGTAACTTCTCATGGGTGAAAGAATTAGTAATATATGAACATTTTTTTATTGTAGAAATATTAATACACTATCTATCATCTCAAATTAACTAGCACATTGAATCAATGGGCTTCGTTACTGTAATTTTCTAAATAAAATTAAGTTTGACTAAATTAGAATATGCTCAAAAAAGTCAAATTTAGACAAACAAAACTATTTTGAAAATTTAATTAAATTAATCATCTCAAATTAACTAGCACATTGAATCAATGGGCTTGGTTACTGTAATTTTCTAAATAAAATTAAGTTTGACTAAATTAGAATATGCTCAAAAAAGTCTAATTTAGACAAACAAAACTATTTTGAAAATTTAATTAAACCAAAATTAAAAAAAAAAATGTATATAGACAATAAAGAAAGCCGTTTAAAGGAGAATAACGTACCTTTTCAATGATAAAATTATGTTTAGAAAGGCAAATAAGAAACATTGTGATGATGTTGGGCTAACGTCAGTCAAGCAGCGCCACTGTATGTTTACTCAATAGCTGTTAGAAAGATCATTTTTTAAAACCTTAGGTCATTTTAGAATGAAATAAAACGTTGAAACTATTGACACATGTTGATATTTCGTAGATCTTAGTAACCACAAAGTATTTTATCATTCTGACTAATCCAAACGAATATTCTAGTCTCATATTAAGTAACGAAATACTAATAAATAGATATCAAGAATCTTAATAATAATTAGTGATCGAAAACAAATATGTAAGCCTATTTTGACTTTGATCAGTAATTACTCAGATTCTGGATTTCATTACTTCAAGACAGTATTAGCAGAGCACGTATTAGTGTTTTTGAGGTATGGGTGTTTGTGCACCACTGCTGTCGTATCCGCTATCCTGGTCGATTTCATAGAGACTTGACGGTTATCGTTAGTCCATCATGATACTTGGTTCGAATTCTAGTACCAGTCCCAGAAGATTTCTTATCTCAAACTAGAATATCTATAAACTAGCTATTTTCACGCGACTTCGCTTGTGTAAACTTTAGCCTATGTCAACTGTGTATGGTGTAGCTACCCGTATCTTAAGTAATCTTAATCAGTAATCCTAATAAAAATTCTTAAAAAACCACTTTGTCCCTGGTAGTTTGAGATTGATCAAATATAATAATCGGTCCAGTGGTTTCGGAGTCTATTCGATGTAAAAAATAAACAATAAAACTTTGAATTTTCATAATACATATTAAGTATAGATAAATAAACATTCAACAACATCACATACATGGCTCATATTGTAAGATGTGTATTTTGGAGTACTAAACCCCGTATTTTGGAGTATCTGTGACAACAAAGGTACTATAATACCCTATCTAGTATAAATATAAGTATCTAGTATAAATTATGAATATTTTATTTTTCAAAATGTCCAGTTTAGATTTTCAAACTAAAAAGGTTTTACATGGTTACACATTCGTATCCTTAGTTGAGAGAAGAATGAGGAACTATTAAAAAAAAAGATAGCACTAAAAAAGCACCTCCGCTAGATGGCGACTTTTTTTTTTTTTTTTTTTTCTTTTGGCGTCACACGGTTTGTGTATTTGCCAGTGTCAAAGGTAGGGAAACGATGGTAGGAAAAAGGATAGGATTTGCGACAGGTTTTTAGCAATAGGATCAGGAAACGAAAATATTAATATATATAGAATATATACGTTATATAACATACATAAAAAGTAATAACGATATTTAGACTTTAATATTATTTGATATTATAAAAGACGCTATGCATTGATATACTGATATGTTATTAGACGAGAGCAAAGAAACTATGGATGTGGGAAAGGAAACACGTAAGGATATGAGATCTTTAAGGAATTCGGATCGATCGTATAGTGTACAAGAAAACAATATATGGTTAAGATCACAGTAGTCTGACCCACACCTACAGGAAGCATCACTAACAATTCCCAGCTTAGTAAGATGTGCTGGTGTACTAACATGACCAATTCTCGAGCGTATTAAAATACTAGTAGCAGTCTTACTGATCTTAATTTTACGGAACCACGGTTTCATCATAGTTTTAGGTTGTATTTGATAATAATGTTTTCCCTTTACTTGTCCACTATTTGTCCAATAAGTTTGCCACTCCTTATGCAAATGACACAACGGCAGCAACAGCAAGTCATGGGTATAATTTTTAAAAGGAAACATGTCTCCACAATGTACTGCCTCTTTTGCTAATTGATCAGACTTCTCATTACCTTGAATTCCCACGTGACTTGGAAGCCACACAAATTCTACCAGATACCCTTTTTTAACACATTTATAAAGATTATTTCTTATATCAAACACAAGTGGGTTATATAATCTTGTACGGAATGGAAAATTATCAATAGCTTGTAAAGCACTCCTTGAATCAGAAAATATTATTGATTTATTTAGTTTCATGAGAACGACATACTCGACAGCTTTTAGTAAGCCAAGGCATTCCCCCGTAAATACAGATGTCTCCGGAGGAAGTTTACTTTTCTGCACAATGGAAAACTGAGAGTGGTAGACTCCTATGCCCGTACATTCAGAAGAGGAAGACTTAGAAGCATCACTGTATATATGATGGTAATTTTCGTATTCGGAATCTATAATTGATTTAAAGGTTTTAGCGTTATGTTTATCTATCAGATCGTACCTTACAGATGGTGAAATTAGCAAGGCGTCATAATCTATATTAAACACTGGAAGACGGTTTGACCGATGTATAGGTGAATGGAGGCTCAAGTATTTTTGATAGCTTACTATTAAACAAGGCAGTTGTTTATGAGACCAATAGCTAGCTGTAGTTATTTCATTGTTCAGAGAGTTAAGTAGGTGGAAAAGAGGATGGTCGGAGAATTGAAGAGATCGGAACAAAAATCGATCTGCAAGAAATTGTCGTCTAATACTGAGTGGGGGTTCACAAGTTTCGATTTGTAAAGCATTGATTGGGCTTGAGCTCATAGCACCAGTTATAATTCTAAGTGCTTTTGATTGAATACCGTCTAATTTTTTTAACGAAATTAAGCTGGCAGGTTCTAAAAGGAAAGTACCATAATCCAATACACTTCGAATTAGCGCGTTATAAACCAACTTGAGCGATTGAGGGTGAGCCCCCCACCAGACACCGGAGAGACATCGAAGAAGATTCAATAGTCGTTCAGTTTTCTTGATAATGTAATCTATATGGGAGCGACCGGAGAGCTTGGAATCTAATATCACACCTAAAAACTTAGCTTGTGATTCAACTGGTATAGGCAAGTTATTATAATGAACTCTAATTAAAGGGGGATTCCTCATTCTTGAAAAAACTACGATTGTACTTTTGGATGCAGATAAATCTAAGCCATTGGTAAGCATCCAGGAGTGTAATGAAATCAAGGCCAACTCAATATGTGCCAACTCAACTTATAATTCCACAGATGGCGCTGTGGCATAAACAGTGGCTCCGTATTTAATTTGTTGCAAAATATAAAAACCAGTGTATTTTTGTCTAATATTTATACATTTAGTTCGGAATATGTCGTTTTACCTGTGATAGTGTTATCTACATCGAAGATCAAGTTTTTAGTGTGTTAATTAAAGATATCAACGGGTGAACTATATTTAAAAAATATCGACAAGGGAGTGAATATTAAAGTAATGCTCTTATCCAAAACATTTGTAAACTGTGCATAAAGTGATTGAGTGCGGAAGTGTCGACAACCAGGACAATTTGTCCTAGTTAGTGAAATATCTGTAAGGAGTCGGTTAATTTTATTTAAATGAAAGAGGTTGCTATGCCGTTTTGATTGGTGCACGCATGGACTTAAGAGTGACTTTGTAATAATTGTACGAAAAGCGCCATCTCTTGATTGTGTCTCGCACTATATCTACGGCATTGAGTAAAGAAAATACTAATAGCTATTTTCGAGTTCGCTATCTAAAGTGCTTTGGCGCAACGGATAAGTCAGTACTGTGCTACCGCAGTTCGTGAGTTCGAACCACAGATTTGGAAATCTTTTTGCGATATTTATTTGTTTCTAATAATAGTAAGACATGGATGTCTGTGTAGGATGTAACCACAGCATCAATGACAATAATTCTATGACGTGCTCAGTATGCAATAATGTTTACGATTTATTGTGTGCTGGTTTGAGCGCCGAAAAATATCTTGGACTTACACCTGACGTCTTGCGGTCATGGGTATGTGTCTCATGCCGAAGTAAAATACCTAAGTCTGGCAATTTATCTACTCCTATTCGACTTCTAATGAGTACAAGCGTGGCTAATGATACGATTTTCGAAGCTGTTGATAATTCTGTTTCGGAGTTTGAATTCGAAAATGTA
Organism: Diatraea saccharalis; assembly: GCA_918026875.4. Lineage (NCBI taxonomy): Eukaryota > Metazoa > Arthropoda > Insecta > Lepidoptera > Crambidae > Diatraea > Diatraea saccharalis. The sequence continues at coordinate 19,869,049 of OU893341.1, read as the reverse complement.
ACAACGAGGCGTAGACGAAGCTCTGATGATAAAAGGGTTAACAGTTGCATTTGTGGTGACAATTATTATCTCCTTAGGAAATTAATAAGAGAGGAATTACAGGAGGTGTTGAAAGAACCGTTACAGTTAATTTCTAACCTACACAAAGATTTGCAAAAGCAAACGATTATTATGCAGAATATGACATCTATGCAATCCTCTATTCTTGATGGAGACATACAGAGTAAAATACAAATACCCATACCAATACCGCAGTCTCCACTAACAACATCAAAAAAAGTATTCGAAAATACATTAATTGAGGCCAAAACTAAAAGTAACAATCGAATAAAAAAGCATGACACTAAAAAGAAACCATCTTTACAGAATCGTATACCTTTTAGTCCGACCAACGGGTGTTTATCTAATGATCAAAGTGTGGATAAATTGGTATCAAATGTTCGTAATAAAGAGCCAGTGACTAATATTAATGCCATATCTGATCCTAGTGTCACCGAAATATCTCAAAACCAAAATTATAGCTTGGATAGACAAGAATGGACGGAAGTCAAACGGAGGCGAGTTCGAACGCCAATACCGGGATTACTGCGTGGTACTGCTAATCCTGAAACCACTATACTGCGGGCAGCAGAAAGAATGCGTTTTCTTCATCTCTATTATGTTCAAGTCGGGACTACAGAGGAACAGGTGCGTGCTCATTTAGCGACGCTATGTGAAGAGAATGTATGTTCCGTGGAAACACTAAAAGCTCGCGGCAATTACGCTTCTTTCAAGTTGGGAGTACCTATCAAGCTAGCTGACAAAATTATTTCCCCTACTAATTGGCCTAAAGACATTCTGTTAAAACCGTGGCGTCAGAACTTTCGTTCCAAACAAGAAAAAATATAAAAATTGTCAACAATCTAAAAAGTTAAATTGTTACTATCAGAACGTACGTGGGTTGCGCTCTAAAACCTCCATGTTTTATAACAATGTTTGTCAAAGTCAATATGATGTTATTGCTTTAACAGAAACGTTTTTAACAAGTTCCGTATGCGATGGTGAACTATTTCCCGCGGGTTACTTTGTAGTTCGTAAGGACCGTATAGGTGACAAAGGGTGGGGAGGTGTCCTGATAGCAATACGAGAATGCTATTCGGTTAATGTTATTAGTAATATCGATGACTTAACGGCGGACAAGGAGTTGTTATTTGCTGTTATAAAAAACAAATTTGTAAAGTTTTTATGTTGCTTAGTATATATACCACCTAGTTATAGTGACGAACAGTACCTAAATATTTTATCATGCATGGAGAATGTAATATGTAGTTATTCTGATTTACAAGTTCTTGTACTTGGTGATTTTAATTTGAATTCATTTAGCGCTAATATTAAAACAGAATTTGAACATTTTTGTGAATTCTGCAAATTAGTAGAGCATAACAATGTTCTAAACCATCAAGGTTCTATGTTGGATCGTGTGTTGAGCAATGTTGTTTCCACTGAGGTATCGGTGTCTCTCAATATTGAGCCTTTTGTACCTATTGATAAATATCACCCGACCCTTGATATATCAATAAATTTAAATAATCGTTTTGCTCCACCGCCACAGTCTGCACACATACACATTGAACGCCCTGAAACCCATCTCAACTGGAACTGGCGCAAAGCAAACTTTGTGGCACTGTACGATTCCATCACTGATTTGGATTGGACTGATGTACTGAACTGTAATCATGTTGACTTAGCCTTGGATGCATTTTATTCGAAGCTGTACCAATGTATTGACTTGTTTGTGCCATATAAAAATAGAATATGCCGTAATACAAAATATATTTATCCAAAGTGGTTCACAGAAGAAATTAAAATCAACATAAAATTTAAGCACTTTCACCTAAAAAAATTTAAAGCTGAGGGTAAATTATTTAACATAGAACTGTTTAAATATTATAGATGGCATACTAAAAAGTTAATCAACAGTGCCTATCGGCGGCATATACAAAGTATACAGGTTAATATAATTGACGAACCAGTAAAGTTTTGGGAATACGTAAAAGATAAGCGCAAACAGAGACGTATTATTGACTCTTTTACATTTGAGGAGGAAGTAGTAGTCGGGCAATCAGCTGCTGATGCGTTTTCACGGTATTTTGGTTCCGTATTTTCAAATGTGACACCACGTCTTAATCCAGAAGAGGCAGCTTATGTAGGTTATTCGGATGGTGATGCGAAAACCATTACCATTCCAACATTAGACATGGTGGATCTAAAGCGTGCTGTGAAACGTCTGAAGTCGAAATCGGCTGGTGGCCCTGACGGTATTCCTGTGTTTTTAGCTAAGGACTGTATATTGGTTTTAAGTGTTCCCTTGTTATTTATCTACAATCTCTCTTTACAAAAGTCGACATATCCAAAGCAATGGAAACTTTCCTGTGTCACGCCTATTCCTAAGGGAGAACCTGGACAGGACGTCACGACCTACCGACCAATTGCAGTCTTATGTGTCTTTGCTAAGGTGTTTGAATCAATATTAAACACCTACATTAGTCAACAAATCAGAAGCCTTTTAGATAATAGTCAGCACGGCTTCCGCAGTGCGCGTTCGACCACCACTAACTTAATAACACTTACCGATTACGTTTACGAACAGATGGACTCGGGAAGACAAGTGGATGCGGCGTACTTCGACCTTAAAAAAGCTTTCGACCTGGTAGATAACGACATATTGCTACAAAAAATGGCGAAGGCAGGTTTCATCCCAAAACTTCTAAGATTTTTCGCAAGTTATCTCAAGGACCGTTGTCAATTTGTCCGGTTGGGTATATTTGAGTCGGAAAAATTTTATACACGATCTGGAGTAAGTCAAGGAAGTACCTTGGGTCCGACTCTCTTTTTATTAATGATAAATGACCTGCCGAAGTCTGTTACAGTGGCGCAATGTCTCTTGTTTGCAGATGATCTAAAATTATTTGTCGGGGTAGATAAAGTGGAAAATACGAACGATTTGCAACGTGACATAAATTCTGTTGCAGAATGGAGTTATATCAATCGTATGCCATTCAACGAATCTAAATGTAAAATTATCACTTTTTCGCGAAAACGACATAATATTATAGTTGACTACAAATTACTTGACAAAACTTTAGATAGGGTTAATGAAATTAAGGATCTTGGCTTGACATTGGACACGAAATTGGACTTTCATAAACACGCAACATCTATCTGTAAAGCGGCAAACAAACTTTTAGGTTTTATTATTAGGACTTCAAATGAGTTTAACAATCTGTTAGTGGCCCGCGTGTTATATTATGCCTACGTACGTAGTAAGCTCGAATATGGGGCAATCATTTGGGATCCCCATGAAAATAAATATTCCCTTATGATCGAAAAGGTCCAGCGGAAGTTTGCACGTTGGCTGTACAAAAAGGCTTACGGCTACTACCCTTTTCTATATCCTTCGCTATTTGTATCGGGTATGGTGGGCATTGACACCCTTGCGCTACGGCGAAAATTACTCCTAGTTCTGCATTACCTTTCTGTACTTTATAACAAAGTTGACTGTCCTCACATATTAGAGAAATTCAGTTTTTTTGTGCCTGTACGCATCTCTAATAGCAATATGGGTTTAGTGGCGCCGCGACGGCGTCCGCGGCTGTTATCCACGCCCCGCACGCGTACCGTATACGCTGCGCAGGCACCTACTATACGTGCACTGCATCTCATTGGTGACATCCTTGCTCAACATGAAAAAAGTGATGTATTTTTTGATGGTATTACTCGATTAGCTATAAGTGCTCGACATTTCTTAACCAATATTGACTGTGTAATTGATTATTAATTGATTATCTGTGACTGTTATTATTATTTTTTTTCTTGACAAATTATTTTAATTTATATGACATTTGTTTTAGTTTATTATTTTCATGATTTAGGAACCGTATGATTGAATATGTGGGTCCCTAATGTGGTGATGGAGACAACTGGCCAGGGAGATTAAAGGATAAATGTCTCCCTCCGAGCTAGGTGTTAACAACACAGTTAACAACACCTAGCTCGGAGGGAGACATTTATCCTTTAGTCTCCCTGGCCAGTTGTCTCCATCACCACAATAGGGACCCCAAACTTCAACCTTACGGTTCCTAAAGTGGTGACCCCAGAAGAACATCAGCAACCTTCAGCATCACAACGCAGCCATCACTCTTCATCAACAGCCTCTCACCCTTCATCATCAGCTTCTCATCCCTCATCAGCACAGCCACTTCAGCAGCAAGCCAGCCAACACCAAGGTCCATCACTGCAGCATCGATGACGCTTCCTGGATTCTTGGTACCACACGACGGCATCACTCCGACCTGGTCTTCGCAGCCCACGACCGGACCTCAGTTCACACACAACTCACCGGCGTGGCAGACCTGCACACCAGCAGCTTCGGTCCCGACGCCACAACCTGGCACTTGTAAGCTCTGAAGCACTGACTGCATATCACCAACTATCAACATGGATCGACCTTCGGTCTAGGGGGAAAGTACTGTGGCGACTGATACATAGCGACATCTATTACATCGCAGTAACATCGCCACAACAATCGATAGCGAGAAGACTAGCATCGTCACAGCCATCGATAGCAAGACGAACTGCAATAAGTTTCAACAGCAAGTAACGAGATGGCGCTGTACCAATACAAGCAACATAAATTAATAACTACAAGACATTTAGAACAAAGAAACCTATATCACTCAGAATAAGTTTAATTACCAATTAACATAAATAGAACGTCCAACCTACATCGGTTGGACCGCGGTCCCCGGGCTAACAACACCTAGCTCGGAGGGAGACAATTATCCTTTAGTCTCCCTGACCAGTTGTCTCCTTCACCACCATAGGGACCCACATATCCAACCTCACGGTTCCTAAAATGACATGCGTACTATTCTATAATTTTGTTATTATTATGATATTGACATCTTTTAAATGTAATTGAAAATTAACTAAACTGACATTGTTTTTTTTTAATTTTCTTTTTATTGCTATGTTTAACTTGCTGGTGTGTTGGATGTATTAGTCTGTAAGTCAGCATGTAACTAAATAAATAAATAAATAAATAAATAAATGTGACGCAGCTATCTCAACTGATCGGTTTGTTGAATATAATAACAAATCATCCGCATATTGTAAAAGCTTTATATGATTATCGAAGCAAGAATCCAAATCATGTGTATAGATATTGTATAGCAAAGGGCTAAGGACTGACCCTTGGGGTAACCCTTTCCATACAGTCCTTTTTATTTCTGAATAACTAGATAAACTAACAATCAAATTACGTTCTTCTAATATGTTCATAATAAAATTAGTTAACATTGACGGGATGTTTAGCGATTCTAATTTATTTTTTAATACTGACACTAACACATTATCATAAGCAGAATTGATGTCCAAAAAAGCAGCCACTATAGATTCGTTGTTTGTAAAACCTATACGTATGTCAGTTGTGAAAATACTTATATTATCCATTGTACTTTTCCCTTTTCTAAATCCATATTGCGTTCTCGATAGTATACCTTGACTTTCTACAAACCATTCCAAACGGTTTTTAATTAAAATTTCAGCTAATTTTATTAGCACAGAAGATAAAACTATCGGTCGATATGAGCTGGCCTCAGATGGTGGTTTATTTGGTTTGAGGATGGGCAACACTACTTGTGACTTCCATGACAGAGGTATGTTTCCTGTTAACATGATAGTGTCATAGAGTAAGGTAGAGTGGAAATACTTTCTATGGTTATATAAATATCATGCAATCTGAAGTTGACATCAAAAACATCATGTTGTCTTTTTTTAACTAATAAGAAGTTTCTTTAATAAACAAAGATAACACTAGTGTGACAGTTCAAAATTTTTTACGTGACGTCATGAGATATAGCTATCGTACCACCTGTCGGCCATTTGCAAATTTGCTTTGCGTATTCTCGGAAGTAGTTCAGCTGTCAGTGTTATAAGTTTTGTGGTTATTTTCATTTATAACTTTAATTTATATAACTTTCATGGCAGAAAATTGTAAATTATTTATGCAAAACAATGTCTAGGTGCTGTATAATTGGTTGTGCGTCATCAATATCCCGCAAACCGAGCAATATTACGTTTCACCGGTAAGTTAAACACTTTCTTGGAATAACAGTATTTAAAACGTAAGTAAGTTATTCTGAAAATGATTGCGTGTATAAATCGATACATATCGTATTTTGGCGTGTTCTATTTATGCTATATTGCTCTTTTCGTTTATGTTTTTATAATATTTCGGTCCGTAAATAATATTGTTTACATGGCTAGTGTCGTTACTTTAACATATGGTTTATATCGATAATTTTAATATTTAAAAATATTTTAATTATTTTAGATTACCAAAAGAGGAAAATGGCCGAGTTACATAGAAGCAGAAAATATTAAATGTAATGAAAAAGTTACTTTTATCTGCTCACTTCATTTTAGGGAAAGTTGTTTGAATCGAACTTTAAATATAATAAAATTACGAGATGATGCATTGCCAATCAAATACTCTGGTAAGATTTTTTGACAATTTATTTAGTTTATTTACTTTATTTAGTTTAAATGATTTATTTATTTAGTTTTTTATATAGTCATTTTGTTATTCTATAAATGTACCTTATTTTTAGTCTTGCGGTCATATGACGACTATTTTAATTGAAAAAAATCAGAATGCAATATATCATAATATTAAAATATAAAATTCTGATCATAATATACTCCCAGTAAAATATACAATAAAATGAGTTAAATAATTTTAATAAAAATTAAAATATGCACACTTATCAAATTAAAGGCATAGTTAAAGGTTTTCTTTGCTGTTCAATAGTATAATCTTAATACCCAAATAATTATTTTGCGGCGTGGATGTTTATTTTGCTGATGCATCATAAAATACGCTACCTTTTTGAATTTAAATTGCTGACCGTTATCATGATTGTTCACAGAACATGAACTGCAGACTGTTTTAGTGCTGAGAAAATATTTGTATGCTTGATTAATAGGCTGTTTTCTTCTTGCTAACCAAATTTTTAAAGAAAATGCCAATTGTTACTTCTTTAATAATGTTACTGTTATGCCAATTGTTACTTATTCATCACCAACTTTGTTTTCTTTATTTTCTCTTGTTTATTCATCAAAGTTTACAGTATTTTTATGTTCTTTTACCAATAATATAATACAAAGATTATGTAGGTGTTTCAAGTTTTCTATGTTTACTACTAAACAAGATGTTCTGAACTAAAATTGTGACAAAGTACGCACGGTATCTCACTTAATGAGGAGGAAGCGAAATTTATGCAGTCAAAACAATTTATTGAATAAATTTATAGACAAGTTGGCTTACTAGTTCAAGCATATAAGAAAGTCGAAACTCTGTGCTTATAGTTTAGCAATCTATTACGGGAAACCTTGTGCCGAGAACAGAAGAAACTGTAAGAAAGGAACCGGTAAGAAACTGCAAGGGCTGCTTTTGCACGCTGTTTAATTTCGTACTGAAAAATAAAAAATGACTTCATTGGACCAAAATGTCACTTTCCACCAAAACAATAAAAAATATATAACAGACAAAAAAAAAGCATAATAATTCATTCGTCAATCGACTCATTAAAAGCTTATTATAGTTACCGTGGTAGTTATCTTGGACAGTAGTCACACTTGCATGCAAAATTAAACTTATGTTAAAAAAACTATTTAATTATAATTGCAAAATGTCAACTTGACAATATATATGGAAATAATTATAAAACACGATTGATATTATTGTAAAACTTTTAAGATATATATTTTGATACTATAGTTCTTAAAACTATGTAAAATTGGCTATATTAGAGGAAAAAGAAACATATTTATCGAGGTCTAATCATATTATAAAATTATATTATTAAATAATATAAATGTGAAAGTTTGTGAGGATGGATGTTGGTAATCTCATGTAAAAATTACTGAACGGATTTTGATGAAATTTGGAATACGAATAATCTTTTACCCGTGGGAAGCGCCATCATACGCTGGTAACATATGTTATATTTACTATAGTGACGCAACGTAGTCGCAAGAACAAGGAACGCAAAAAATTTTAGATGTCCAACAAAATACGAGCAAAAGATTGCTTAATGATTTATAAATAATTGATAAATTCACACCCCTTTTAAAAAAATATTATTTTCTTGATACTGGCGTGAATTTTTCAATTTAATTAATAATAATCATAAATAGGATTGGTACGTAAGTGTGAAATGAATAGAAGTGTAATAGGTAATAGTTTAGCCATGCCCCTAACAATGAAAATTATATTATATTATTTAATAAGTAGTAGTATTGTAGCAGTTTCACGAAATACTAACTTTTATTTAATATGACTTCAATGTCGACACAAATATCGATATCTTGAGTCACGCCCTATGACAAGCCGCCATCGAAGAATTTGCATTTGAAGTTTAGGCATATACGCTTTTTTCGTAGGTATGGCCGGTCCTCTTCTTTTATGTCTATGGATAGTGTTGATAAGTTGTAGATAATAAAAGAGGATATTGTCACTTACATTAGCAAAGAATGAATATGGGATTCCATCTTCCCCCGGAGCAGAATCTTTAACATGATATATTGCACTTTTCAGTTCACGAAGAGAAAAGAGGCTATTTAAACCAGATTGATTATAAGACGACTGCGAAGGTTGTGCAGTGTTGAGTATGGGAACCCATGAAGGGGCCAATTTGTCCATGAAATCAATAGTTATTTCGGTGGGAATAGTAATTCCAGAAGATATATTATATGAAGATTTAAATCTTTTTATGTTTTGCCAAACAAGAGTAGGATGTGTGTTAGGAGAAATAGAACTACAGAAACTTTTCCAACTGTCAAATTTTTTCTTTTTAAATAATCTTTTTGTTTCAGCAATCGTTTTAGACAAGTATTCATAGTTAGCTTCAGACATATTATTATTGTAAATTCTTTCAGCCTCTTTTCTCTTCTTAACCGCTTCAGTGCAATCTTTATCCCACCAAGGAGGGGATGGTATTTTTGTGCAATTATTTTCTTTGACAGGAAACACCTCTCTGGCAGCTTCATTTAAAATATTTGATAATGCTTCAGCGCAAATGTTTTCATTTCCATGTATTATAACAGGGAGGTGCTTAAGCTTGCATTCTACATTAGATTTATAAGTAATCCAATCTTTAGAACTTTTATCAGGTAATTTATATCTTCTAGTAGACTTTTTCTGGGAAATGCTAGGTTTATTAAACGGAAATGTAATAATAATAGGGAAATGATCACTTCCTAATGTAGAAGATAAAGTATGCCAAGATAAAGAAGAAGCCAAATTTGGTGTGCATATTGATAAATCTACTGCAGTCTTATTAAGTCTAGGATCAGTGAGTCTTGTAGGTGATCCTGTGTTCAAGTAACATAAATTATGTGACTCAATAATATCTAATAAATTTACTCCATAACTATTAATAATAGAACTTCCCCATGCTCTATGGTGACAATTAAAATCTCCTAAAACTAAGAAGGGTCTAGGAAGGGTAGAGAATAAATTATTTATTTCACCAAAAATTGGTGCAGATGGATGACTGATATAAATTGATACTATGTTAATATTATATACTTTCACTGCTACAATTGAAATATCTTTATGATTTATAGATATGCTAATGGGATCATAATTAACACCATTTTTTATGAGAATGGCTACACCACCAAACCCATCACTTCTATCGTCTCTTAAAGAAGTATAACCCTTAATTTGAAAGTGTTTTTGTGATGTTAACCATGTTTCTGATAAAACTAAAATAGATGGTTCATATTTATTTAGTAAATAAATTATTTCACTTTTTTTACTAATAGCACTACAGCAATTCCACTGAATTATTTTGTCTGTCTGTCTGTCCATTTAAAGTTGGTTTCATATTATTATCAATATTCTGTGCAGCGTTGGACGGTGGGAAGAGATTAAACTGGGAAAAAAGATTGAAAAGAGCAGTAACAAAATCTGTAGGAAGTTGTGTACCTGATGCAGAATTAGTATCATTATTAAAACCACATCCATTATTAGGTGAAGGAATCATAAATTCCTTTAATAAGGCTTTATGAGCAACTGTGTCATACCCCTTTGTAGGCATAGGAGAAGAGCGAGGTTTCAAAAATGTAGTTTTCTTGTAAGATGTCCTTGGGCTTACATTGGGAACAGCTCTACTATTTTCCATCTCATTCATGGACAATTTTGCAGGTGGGGCAGCTACAGTTTCAGCGTAAGACTTAGAAATAGATGGTATCAATTTAGAAGCTTCAGCATAAGATACACAATTTTGTGCCATGTAAAGTTTGATTTGTGACTGCCTTACAAATTCTGGACATAACTTATTATTAGCAAAATGATATCCATCACATAAGCAGCAGGATGCATCTTCTTCCAAAGTATTACAAGACTCACCTGTATGATTTTGACCGCACTTGAAACATCGAGGTTTAGATCTACATTGAGACTTTGTATGCCCGAAGCGACAGCATTGGTAGCATTGTATCGTAGGATATATGTATAAATCTACATTAAGAGCATTATAACACATAAATATGCGTTTTGGTAAGATTTGACCATCAAAGGTTAAAACAATAGTTTGAGATGGCTTCCAAGTAGGGGTATCATTTACAAAGGTTTTATAATTTAGCCGTCTCACTTTCAAGATTTCACCACAACCTATAGGTACAGATATATTACTTTTAACCTCCTCGGGAGACCAGTCTGAAGGAACGCCTCTAACTAAACCCATTCTTGTGATGTTGAATGAAGGAATAAATGCTTTTAAATTGTTTGTAACAAGACTGTTGTGGATAATAAAATCGTTTGCATCATAGTGTGTTGAAAAAGAGACAGACATTTTATTGCGGCCAATCTTTTTTACGCTACCATTAATAATGTTCTTGAAGCAGTTCTTTTTTAAGAATTTACCAAAAGCCATTGGATGCAATGAGGTTCCATCGTTAGGTGTCGCTTGTTGTTTTTGAACATGTACCACGTAAGGAGCAGCATCTGTTTTATCATATGATGTTCTACTAATGGATACAGGGGCAAAAGTAGGAGTAGGTGTGGGATTAGACACAGGTGGGTCTTTCGTAGATGAGTCAGTTTTATTATTCAGCTCAGACTGAACTGGAGTCGATTCATAGCAACTACAATCGGTAGGTTTTGGTTCTGATTTATTATGTTTGCGTCTTTTTTTATTGCAATGTTTGCATACATGAAGTCGACTCCTTTTCAGAGAGCGACTAGCTACTGATCCATCCGTATCCATACCAGATTCATTATTTGATCCTATCGTAACAAAATTACTAGCCGGGGGGACAAAACCCCCCGGCTCCGGTAGCTCGTTCATACACCTAATAAATATCAATTAAATTTTGACTCACCAGAAAGTAGATAATAAACAATACTTATATACACTATAAATACGTAAGTACAAACCAATTAACTGATCACTATTTTATGCAAGAGGTATTAGTTAAAAATATTAAAATAAAAAAACGCGCCCGCTAAAGTTAAACGTTTCCCGCGCTTTCCAGATGGCGACTTTATCATAAGTAGATTTTTGCAGGAAACGAATGGGCAAAATACAGTAATTTCCGTTCTTATTAAAATACTAAGTAACATATTAAACATATACTGAACATATTAAAATACTGAAGTTTGCAAAGTTCGAAACTTAGATATCAAAACAAATACTGAAACGGAGAGCTAGTGGAAATGGGACTGTATAATGAAAATGAACGATAATAATGGACAAATAATGGGTTTATTACATAAAAATATACAATATAGCTCACTATGACACAACGAAACGATGACAATTATTTTTATTATTTTAAACATCAAAGATTATAAAAGAATGACAGTAATTTAAAATATATAAAAAATAAATAAAAGTAAAAAGGTCGGCAACATCCCGCCCCATGTGCAAGAATGTGCACAGTCTAGCTCTCACGGAAGTCGTATGATTTTGCGACAGGGGCGACGGAGAACACCACCTGTCGTCGCAACGTCCACTACTCTTACAACTCCGTCTTTTCCTGGGTGTAATACTGCTATTCGTCCTCGCGGCCATGTTCCACGTGGTAAATTTTCATCTACAATTAGAACGAGATCGCCTATTTCAAACCCTCTCGCTTGAACTCTTGGTTCTCGAAGTTGTAATGTTGGTAGGACTTCGCGTACCCAACGGTTCCAAAACATATCTGCGAGTCGCAAAGCCTTCCTGTAGTCTGGTCTTCCGTATAGATCTTGGTCGGTAAAAATGGCTGGTAGAATCTGTGGCGATGATGTACCAATAAAAAAATGGAATGGTGTTAAGGATTCTTCATCGTCTGGGTTGACGGATACATGGGTCAACGGTCGCGAGTTCACTATTGCTTCTACTTCCAATAAGAGGGTGATCAGTACTTCTTCTTTTGGAGCTCGTTGTTTGAGTGTGGTCGTTAAGGCGGTCTTGATAGTCCTGACCATCCGTTCCCAGCATCCGCCAAATGTAGGTGCAGCTGGTGGATTGAATCGCCATGTTATGCCTCTGTTCGCTGCGAAATCTAAAACACCATTACCGTAAAACTCTTTCAAAAGTCGGTTAGCCCCCACGAACGCTGTTCCATTATCTGAAAATATCTTGACTGGGGTTCCTCTTCGGGCGATGAATCTCCGTAGACTCATAATAGCTGAATCAGCAGACAAACTACTGACAAGCTCAAGGTGTACAGCCCGCGAAGTGAGGCAGGTGTATAGAGCCACATATCGCTTTTCATGTCGTCTGCCGATGGTGATGGTAAGAGGACCAAAGTAGTCTACACCGGTGAAAGAAAACGGTCTCTGATGGTGTGCCAATCGGTGTGGAGGCAAGTCACTTGTCACTGGGATCGCTGGTTGGCTCTTTCTGATGCGACACGACAAGCACTTGTTCGCGACACTGCGGACGGTAAGTCTTAAGTGAACGATCCAATAGCGTTGTCGGAGCTCATTGATGACCAGTTTATTATTGCCGTGCGCGGCGATCCGTCGATGATAATATTCAAAGGACGGCGCGTCTCTTCGTTTACATCTGCAACAGCTGTGATCCTACCAGCCAATCTGAGGAGTCGATCTTCTCCAAGTGTGGGGGAGAGTTTGAGTAGGCGGCTCTTCTTCGGAATCGGTTGTTACTGCAGAAGACAGGTGAATTCTTCTTTGAAAGCGTGTATCTGGGTTTGCAAAAGAATTTGCCTTTCTGCGGCTTTTAGCAGGTCTGCTGTGAGAGGAGTAAGAGTAGTAAGCGCTATGTCTGATGGGAGAGAAGATGTTGCGATACGTCGACGCGCCTGTCGGTGACGAGAAAGAAATTTTTAAAAAACTGAACTGCTTGGAGCGTTCGCGCTGTGGAACGCAAAAGCCGAAGCCAGTCACTGAAACGGTTAAAATCGGTTGTTACTGGTTTAGGCCAATTTACTGGGGCTACATTAAGGAGTGACACCATTTCGGAGGTTTTAAGTTCTTCCCGAACTGGTGTGATTCCTGATGGCTCTACGGGCCAGTCCTCCGACGACTTAAAAAGAAATTCGGGGCCTCTAAACCAAAGTGACGACGCAGACAAGTCAATATCTCGCGGACGTGTTGCGTCGTCTGCAACGTTCAAGTCAGTCGGAACCCATTTCCAGTCTGCAACACTAGAATTTCCAATTATTTCGCCAATTCTGTGGGCGACGAATGGCTTGAACGTTCTTGCATCACTACGTAACCATCCTAGAACAGTCATGGAATCGGTCCAAAAAAATGTACGTGATGAATTTTTTACATGACTGTCCCTGATAGTTAGTGCGAGGCGAGAAGCTATCAAAGCGGCCTGAAGTTCCAAACGGGGAATCGAAGTTGGTTTCAGTGGTGAGACGCCAATATGCAACACTGGCGTACGCATGTTCACTAGCATCGGCGAAGACGTGCAACTCGCGAAGTAAAGGATCCGAGTTCAAGGAAAAAGCATACCAACGTGGGATTTTAATTGACGCTACTTGTATCACCGCCTGAAACCATTCAGTCCACTTTGACAATTGTTCAGGCGAAAATTCAGTATCCCAACCAATATTAGATCTCCATGCTTGTTGAAAAAGTATACGACCTTTAATTATAACCGGACCTAGCAAACCTAAGGGGTCATACACACGCATTAAATGTGAGAGAACTTTTCGTTTTGTAAGTGGTTGAGGTAGTGAACCTTCTATACCTGAGCGAAAACCTAAAAGGTCAGATAGTGGCTGCCATGCAATCCCTAATGCTCGGATAGTGTTGGGGTTATTGCCGAGATCAACTTCCAATGGTAGGGAGGCTCGTAGATCCGCAGGTACTAGATCTAGAGCTGACCGATCATTAGAAATCCATCCTCTCATCTCCAAGCACGTAGCACTATGGATTTTTACTATGTCAGCCGCGATTCTTGCTGCTGTCTGAACGTCGTCGTGGGATCCGAGGTAGTCGTCCATATAATGGTCACGAAGGATAGCATTGACAGCAGCCGGGTGAGATTTTTCAAATTCATTAGCATTTTTGTTTTTCAAGTATTGTGCGATAAAAGGGCTACAACACGCACCGAAAATGACAGCTGTCATTCTGTACTCTTTAATGGGTTGCTTTTCAGTCTCCGCTTGCTCTTCAGGCCGCCAAAGATAACGTAGAGCGTCCCTGTCTTCAGTATCAGTATGAGGTACTGAGATGGAACAAATTTTGGAAGGTGTAGGCAAAGTGACACAATTTTCGTGATCAGTAGTGTTGACTATTTCATTTTGTATAAATTGCCTACCGTGTAATAGCGGATGGTGGCGAAAAACACATCCGTCAATACCGCATGCATTGACTTTACATGTTTTCCATTGATGAGAGACACGACGTAGACATCGGTAGCATACTTTAGCTTCCCGTTGCCAGCGCCATCTTTCATCAATAGAAAGAAGTTTGAATTGAGGACAACACTTTATGGAGTGCTCTTTTTTACAAAACCACTCTTGTATCGAAACTGAACCTTTATTTGGTTTCGATGATGAAACATGTGTGGCAGTAAGAATATTGAGACGTTTGGTTGACAACGTATGAGGTGTGCTCTGAAACTGCTGGATAACCGGTGATGTAGTAGTAGTTTCAGGCGACAAAGTAAACTTCATGTGATGATTAAGTTCACGTTTTAGAAAATCAGACAAAATTTCTAATTTAGATCGCTGAGTACTATCTTGTGAGGCGAAATCGGCCCACCTAGATTTTAATGTATGGGTCAATTTATTTATTACTGCGTAATATAATTCGGGCGAGTGCAAATACTCAAAATGATTGAGCAATCGTATAGTAGCGACGCTGTTTCGAACTCGATTGGCTATAGTATTAAATTCTTTTAAGTCGTTTCCTAACCGAGGAAGGTTTTTTAACGAGACTACTTCTCTGTACACGATCAGTTCCGGTCGAGCGAAGTTGTCTTCTAAGACGCGTATGATCTCGTCGGGGTCCTCGCTGCACAATAACACGGACGCTACAACTTCGTAGGCGGCCCCATGGAGAGCGCTTTGAATACGTACTATATTTTCTAAAGGAGTAAACGAAAAATTAGAAGAATAATAAATACGTTTAAATTGGAGCCACTGTAATGGGTCTCCAGAGAATGTTGGAAGCGTGGGAAGCTTAGCCTTCCCTTGATTGGAAGCTAATGCTTTCGCTGCAGCAGCTGTGTCAGCTACGGCTTGCAGTAACACTGAAGATTGTGACACCTGCGGTTGAGTTTCCGAAATGAGTGGTGGGGAAAGGCCTTCCCCCTCGGAAACTTTGGTGTTGAAATTAACTGTCATTGTCCGTCTGTGAGTGTGGTTTGGAATGATAGAGGATGCAGGGTCCCGAGTGGGCACCAGAGCCGGGGTATGTGGCTCATAGTGACCGGGGAGTGCGATGTTGTCGTCATCGCACCCTTCTGCGGAAAGGTCTCTAATATTATTGCCACTACAAGTGTGAATGTTTACCCATCTTTGTGTTCTTTCTGCGCTTACTGGTATGCTTCGCTTACTGGAACTGCTGGCTACTTCCGCGTCGATGGCTGCCAACTCTGCTTGAAGCTCTCGTTCTTCAACTTGTTTTTGTATTTCGACGAGTTGACGTTTCCGCTGTAGCTCGCGTTCTTCCGCTGCACGTTCGTGTTCGGCAAGCTGTAATTCGCGATCTAGCTGCTGTCGTAAAAGCAAGGCCTCCGCGGCTGTCTTTCTAGCACGAATTGTGGTAGATGATTTCGATGATTTTGACGAAGCACTATGTTGAGGAACTGAAACGAGCTTGCTCTTGCTGCGGGTGATTATACCAGTAGGCGATGACATAATGATAGTGTTGAAAATACTAAGATGTTGGTGAAAATGAAGGTGAGAACACTATGATCTACAACTACAATAATGATAATGATACTACGAAAAAATACTAAAATGATAGGTACGTGGAAACTACGGTGGAAGGACCAAAAAATGAAACGGAGAGCTAGTGGAAATGGGACTGTATAATGAAAATGAACGATAATAATGGACAAATAATGGGTTTATTACATAAAAATATACAATATAGCTCACTATGACACAACGAAACGATGACAATTATTTTTATTATTTTAAACATCAAAGATTATAAAAGAATGACAGTAATTTAAAATATATAAAAAATAAATAAAAGTAAAAAGGTCGGCAACAAATACGAAAAGGTAAAAATAGAATATGAATTGTTTTTGAGTTTTGAAAGCTAATTTACTTATACATGAAAGAAAACTGAAAAGTTTTCTCAGAGAAATCAAGAAAGTACCGTAGCGACATCTAGTTTGATATCAAGAACTAAAGCTTTTTTAAATAATTCCTCATTGATAAAGTTTAAATAACCAAAATCGCGCAAATAGGTTTTGTTTATAAAACTGAGCTAGAAAATGTATGTATAAATACAAATTTTGCATATATCTAACAACACTGTGTGAGATGTGTGACTATATTGATCGCATATAAAACTGCAAACATGTAATAACCTCGATCAGTTTGTGCGACGCGACGTGATCATTTTTGCTGACGGCGCGACTACCGTTTCACGAGGCAGCGCTACACACCAATGAAGGAAATTTTAATATAATTTTTAAATTCATTCTGATTCTAACATCGGTCGGAGTTAGTTATGAAACTTAATTTGTAATTTCCATTTAAATAAATATATTTAAAATATTTTTGTTTTATTTTTTTCGAATCCTTCGGCTGAGACCTCCATAACTGGCGATGTCGATAGGATACTCGAGGCGTCTCGAGATAAAGGATAGGGTTTTCTCACATCGAATCCCGTGTTCCAATAAATCGCTACAGTCGTCGCGAGCGATCGTGCGTCCGAGTATCCTGCAAAAAGAAATCAAGATATCGATTCCAGAGGTACCAAAACGCAATTTATGTAAGTACACTGAAATAATTTCTGTGTTGCTTACCTTTTTCCTTGTGAGTTTTAATAAGTAGCAAAAATTTTCTATCCTAGGAAAATTACTCCTAGAGGGCCTGCTCGCAGTAGGAAGGCTCGTAGAATAGATTTAGATGTATATAGAGAATTAAGTGATTTCTTTAGTACCTAATACTATCGAGTCAAATCATTAGAGGGGTCAGATAGTCCCAAACCCAGAAAAATGGCAGACGTGGATATCATTTTTAAAGCTTAATGTTTAGTGCCGGATTTCGATGGAAACTCACATCCTACCTAGATTTATTAACATATGCGATCAGATAGTAGCGGAATATACTAGTAATAACGAGCTAAATAAAGTATGCCTTATTAATGGAATTTTAAATAAGATTACTGGACCAGCTGCGCGAATAATCAATTCAAACGGGATAACCGAGAATTGGGATTGTATTGAAATGAAATGAAAATTTATTTTCCCCTTCCACCTGTTGGACGTCTTTTAGCTGACAAAAGAACAAGCGAAACAGTTCTTGATCATAAGTAATGCCATTTACATAAGTCATGTCATTACCAAAATAATATGTATTATCACAATAATAAATACAAATTTCAAAATCTGTAGGTCATAGGTTGTACATGTAATTAGTCATTATAGAACAAAGCAACACAGATAGCATGCTAACTTGGGTAAGTTTGATTTTTCTTTGATTCTAAATTGCTGCGTCCAATATACGAGGCAAGTTTGTGACAATGTCGCTGCAAAATTGTTATGTAAAATGTGAAGTTTCAAGTTTACGACAATATTGTTATGACAAAGATACTTATTTGTAACACACCCATCATCTTCATGGGTGCCCGAATAGATCAAAGTAGATGACGCTGTTCATTTAATGCATCGCGGTATCAGTTTATATTGTTAGATTGTATAAGTTATATGCCGTTTAATGAGATTTTGATATTGGATTCGGAACTAACCGTTCCAGTTAACTAATTTGGCTCTTAGGCTAGGCTCTGTGCTGTGGTCTGAGTTTATAGTCGCAATCGCTTTTGGACCAAAACTTTTGAGTGATCAAAAGATTAATAAAAACTTAATAAACATAAAGTAATTTTTGCCTCGAAACCTGTATTCCAGGTACTCGAGTACGCGAGTACCTTCTAGGTATTCAAGTGCCTCTGATACGTCAAAGGTAGTGCAAGTTTGTCACACTGAAAATAGAAAATACTGGAAAATAATTCTGCCAATTTCAAGTGAATAAATACATTTCTACATTTAAAATGAAAATGAAATGAATGAAAGATGGCGATGATTTTTTTCATTTTTCTACAAATGAAATCGACAACCTAAGTCGTAACCATCGTAAAAGGTAAGAATATCAATGGTTCGCCGTTTCGAAATGTCAATATGTCAATAGCTCAATAGCGTAGTGGATTAGCGCCGCGGCCCGTGATCGTAGTCGTTAAGCAACTTTTACGGGATGAGTGACCAAAAAATTATTATCTCGAGCTACTCCGTGCTTCGGAAGGCCCGTTAAGCCGTTGGTCCCGGCTGCATTTGCAGTCGTTAATACCCTCCAATCCGCATTGGGCCAGCGTGGAGGGTCATGGCCCATCCTCCTTAACCATCCATAAGGAAGGCCTGAGCCACTGCAGTGAGGACGTAAAAGGGCTGATGATGATGAATATGTCGATATGGGCAATCACCACAGAACTCCATTTTTTATTACAAAATCAAAAGGATGCGCAGATAAGCCATTAATAAAGACGAAGGTAGGCGCTGTCAACCTAACAACATGACAAAACGGTCTAGCGACATACTCTCTAGTGTTGGATTACAGTTTACTGTATACATTTATACTATACTAGTCACTATTCTAGTTATGTTGATGCTACAATATTTTCGAAATGAAATAAATGTACCTACTAGGTAAGTTCGTTACCAGCTGCACCTATTCTTAGTGTCACCTGATATTAGGCCCAAATACCCTACTCACCTTGTCTGCCTAGTATTCGTAGTTAACGAAGTGATTGTACAGACTAGAAGCTGCTAGTTTATTGGGAATCTTATTTACACACAAATAGGACTTAATTACTCAGATAGCAATTTAAACTTGTTTCTGACTTGCAACAAGTTTGATACGTCTAACAAGAAGACTTGCTTCAAGTTTGCCAGGACAACTGCAGCAACTTACAGCAAGTTTAAATCAAACTTTCTAGTTTCAAAGTGACAAAATAGCACTATCTTTAACGTATCAAAGGTAGTGCAAGTATACCTAGCAGGACTAGCAGGTACTCGGGTACTCGAGTACTTGAAATACAGGCTTCGAAGCAAATATTAACTAACTTTAAGTTACTAAGAGTTTATTAATCTTTTGATTATTCGAAACTTTTGGTCTAAAAGCGATTGCAACTTTAAGAGCCATATTACATCTCAACTGTGATTTTTGCGTAAAATGGTGTTCTCTCACACCATTGTACTCGGAAACAAAAATAAATTAACAATTTTGCTAGGCTACATTGTTCTATATTTTGGTATAGAACAATGTAGCCTAACATTTTGGAGATGTTGCTTATCTTTTTAATTAAACCCAAAATAGCTGAGAAATATTTTCATAAAATGCGCAAAGACATTTTTTTGAGTTCCTGGATTGAGCTGTTCTGTACTGTTCTTAACAAACGAAAAAAAAATAGAATGTTATCTCTTATATAGTCGTAAAAAACGCAGTAGCGCCGAAATTTTGAAATAGTACTGATTAAATATAGAAAAATAAATCCAAAAAACATCAAATTATATTATATTATATTATAAACCAAAAAACATTAAAATTGCTTGAAGTTAACTTTGAATTTCTCTTAGCAACAACAATATTATTTAACAAAATTTATGCCTGATTAATAACTATTTCATAAAGAACATAATACATTTATAATTTTAAAGCATACATTTATTATTGCAATAAAAACGATAAATGTAAACGCAAAATCACTATAAAATGCGATGCACCGGCCGTCTGAGCTGCCACGCGAGCGCTTCTCAAGTTGTACCAGTGTCGCATTACTTCGCTCCATTTTCGATCAAGGTACGTTCGAGAGTGTTAATAGAGCACTATAGTAGGACTTCCAGCTTTGATCACGAAGTGCGATTTATATAGCTTGTTGAAATATTTCTAATACACATTCGTTATTTTCAGCATGGGTTGAGGGACCCCTAGGTATAATTGTACAAGAAAGTTAAAATATATATTTATATTAAGAAATGCAAATAAAGCAAGGCACTTCTTTTCTCAATACACTTATACTAGTACATATAAATTGGAGTGCATATTTGTAATATTAAAATAACCGCTTTTCACTAAATACATTTGTGTGTATACACGGTACATATACAAAAATAATATTTTTTAACTATCTATCTGTTAGTTCTGGCTAATCTCTGAAACGGCTTGACCGATTTTGAAGGGACTTTCACTAGAAGTTGACTTATATATTAAGATTAACTTAGACTCATGGCTCGATGCATTTCGACCGATATCAAATCGATCATCGATTTAACTTACATGTATCGAATTCGAGCCGTATATCAACAACTTTTTCTAAATTCAATATATTTTGAATTATGAAGTGTGTCTTTTTACAGTTTTGCGTGTATATGTACAATTAGTTTGCAGATGGGTGATCTTTTTTTATTTTGCTGGGCTTTTAGAAAGATTAAACGACGTTCCTAAAGGCCAGTAATGGGACGGGTGATCAATTTCTTTTATTTGACTGAATGGGCGATCAATCTTTTTTATTTAGCTGAACGGGTTGGTGGTGGGGCGGAGCGAGGCATGGCGAGTATTTGCTCTTTTTTTAACGCATACTTGCTTAGTAACGTGTAAAAAAAATTCGTCACCCATTAGATTACCGACCTTTGCAAACGTCGCTTATCCTCTACAATCGAAGATCAAACTTGTTAACTACTTCAGCATCAAGTCAATCCACCCAGCCTTTCTGACTGGACCCGCGTGTGGTGGTGCTAAAACACAGATAATCTTAATAGATGAAACTATTCCAACCCAGCATTCCTCGCTGCATTCAACACAGCAATGAGGATTGGTAGTGTTAAAGCACATATTATTAATTAATGATTCAAATGCATCCAGAAGTTCGCACTGGGCCCATATAAAGGTGCCAGTGCGGATTGGTGGTGCTAAAGCATATATATTTTCGATTAATCTATCAAGTAATCCGTACTGGAGACGTCGTCCTAAATCGCTCCACTAAAAAAATTTACCACCCATCTGATTGCTGGCCTTTGCAATCGTCGCTTAACCTCCTCAATCGCAGATCAAGCGCGCTAACCGGCACCATCGGGCTTTTCACTTGTTGATATACGGATATTGCCGTATTTTTTTGTTAAATTGAATATATTTTGATGATATGGTAAGTTTACGCAACTGAATCCTCCTCGATATTACTGAACAGAAAATCAAAAGCAGATCGAGCGTTCTACCGCCTTTATACATTTAAAGCGATTCCGCAGACCATGAGATTTGTGACCGATATTGACAGATTGTACAATCTCATTAGCAAACACTTGCGATTTTCCATACATTTTGTAAGTGCGTGCGATTCGTGCGATATCGCCGATCGATATCGAATTACATCGTATCTAGGTGGTATCTGGCCATGAGAAAAGAACCTTAGGTTACTTTGCATTCGCATAAAGTCGCGGGCACAACTAGTTTAATATAATTCTAATTTACTATTTTTCAGCACTAATCATATGGTGATAAATGGGACTGTTTCAGAATGGATCATACCAAGAAAAAAAAAAACATATTTCCTATGGATGACGAAAATATTCCGAAATCGTCGACGAAGAATATGGCACGAATATTTTTAAATTAATATTTATATTATTATAGATATATTATCATAGATATTTATATTATATATGGCCTATGATTTGGCTAAACTTGTTTCTTTTAATTTTTGTTCAAACTTAGCAGTGGTGTTTTTAATTTTTAAATTACTTATTGATATTTTATTCCTTTTAGTGAGCAGTTAATTATGTACAGAGATTATATATTTTTAATATACTTATCAAGCCCTTTAATTCGATACCCATAGAGCAATAATAAATAAAATAGTGTCACACGTCCCCATACCTATTTAATATTAAAAATATAGCAAGTGTCACTGATACTCTATGTAGTTTGCGGTAACTGAGGATGATGTTTCTAATGATATCCATAAAGGGTATAACCCTAAATTTGGCTGTATGGCTTAGTTCCTTCGCCTGTCCCATGGCCATGGATGAAATTACTACTACTAATGACTAATTATAGCCTAAACATTCATATCCGTTATATCTTTAAAAAAAATTCACATACATACATACATACATTATATTTAAAACCAATAGACTCCTTCTCGAGGGCAGTCGTGTTAAAATGTTCGGGAATCGATAATGAATCTCACCATAGAATTACTAACAAAAATACAAAAACTGGTGGTAAATATATCAAAATAGCTTGGTCGTAGTTTCAACAAAGTAGATAGATAGAAACCACATTATACGGTATATTACTTATACAATCTAACAATATAAACTGATACCACGATGCATTAAATGAACCATCTAGTTTGCAGACTTAGAACTATTCGGGCACCTGTTAACATAACAATATTGCAGCGACATTGTCACAAACTTGCCTCGTATATTTGACGCAGCAATTTAGAATCAAAGAAAAATCAAAATTGCCCAAGTTACTCGTAGCATGCTGTCTGGGTAAGTACTAGGTTAGGTTTAATTAAATGCGTAGTAACCCCAGATAGCAATCTAACTTGGGGCAAGTTTGATTTTTCTTTTTCTAATTTAGTCTAATTTATTTATTACAACAAGTCTTAAAAGCTAACAGATGTTTCCATCCAAAACGCTTGCAAGATTAGATTATTAAAATAAAAAAAAATTAAATAGAGAACATGCAATAAGACAATAATAACACTTAAATTATAATGGTCAAATATTATTAACAATGTCAAAAAATATAGGTCAAATCAAATTACAATAACAATCTAATAATAGAATTAAATGTCAGCAATACAAAAATATGAAAAATTAAATTTCATTGTCAATCTACAAACTAATAATTGAATTTCTATAGGTACAAATAATCAATATTAACAAAAAAATGCACCTTTGTATTTGTATTCCAGGTACTCGAGTACCCGTGTACCTGCTAGGTATTCGAGTTAGACGTATCAAAGGTAGTGCAAGTGTACTAGTCAGTCTGTCAACTGTCTGCCGGAGACTACCGTAGTAGTAATAATATTTTCCTGGGTACACTTGCACTACAAAGGTAGTGCAAGTTTGTCACACTGAAACTAGAAAGTTTGATTTAAAGTTGCTGCAGTTGTCATGGCAAACTTGAAGCAAGTCTTTTTTTTTTATATATCAAGCTTGTTGCAAGTCAGAAACAAGTTTAAATTGCTATCTGGGACATTTTTAGGTGATACTTCAAAAAAGTAGGTATCAAAATCAAAATTGTTTATTCAGTTTAGGCTTTTACAGAGCACTTGTGAAAGTCGAAAACTACGCCATCGGTTCTCAAAACTACGATAGGAGACTTTGTACTGAGAAGAACCGGCAAGAAACTCAGCAAGGGCTACTTTTTTCTCCCTGTTTTATTTCACGCAGAAAAATCTTATTAAAAAGTGATTTCATTAGAATATGAAGTCACATTTCATTACAATATCAGAAATAAGAGAGATATTTTCAATAAGTGATTAATATGCCGATTACTGATACATACATAATAAATGAAAAAATAAAATACTATATAACACAAAAAAAAAAAACAAAATATTAATTATAAAAGAAAATGGGCGAAGTTAAGTAGTCCAGCAAGACTCAGTCTGTGACTCATACCTCTAGCAATGTTTGAGGAACTAACATTAGACCATTAGACACAAGTATGATTACACCAAAGACTACAGTGATTACACTGAATAAAGTACATCGACTGTCAACGACTTAATTTTTTGACTCGATTTTCTGCATTTTTGATTTGTTTTGATTAAACTGAATCTACTACATTAATGGCGACGGCTGCATAAGAATACAAATGTCGCCATCCCTTATCTTCCTAGGGGGTCGTAAGAGGCGACCTTGGGATAATCTCTGTTAACGACCATCTGTTTTAGCTTGGTGGTAGGGGAAACCCGACTGGATAGCGACCACCATATGTTCAACGAAAAAGCCGTCATAGTGGTTCACCGCGTTTCGGGATCAGCTGTAATACATCCAGATTGCCCAAGAGCCTTTCGCCCCGGTTCCCAGTGGAGCAGGGACTGGGTTTTTATTGGGTTACTGGACAGCTTCAGCTCTCTTGAGTTCCCGGCCAGGGAGACCCGTAGAAACGGTTATTCCTCTGGCCGCCCGCGGTATAGTACAGGGGCCCAAATGTAGCTAACCACTACATGAGGCTGCCCTATCATGCTGCGCATAATCTCGGACTGGATCGTCGTGCCGGTTGGTGACCGGACTGGGTCCCGGCGACCAGTTCCGAGTGGGTATGGGGGCCCTTCCGTCCGGGGGCTCAATTGAGCTGGTTGATCTATATTTACAACTCGGTAAACCATTCCGCATTTTCCTCTCAGCCGGGACGACAGGTTCTTGTTACACATCCTCTTCTTACACCAAAAATGATAATGTCGAGAAATAGAGCAGATAATACAGCGGTGCACAACCCTAACACCGATTTCAAATTGAGTTTGCTAACGTTCGTGGACTCCATTCAAATCTCAATGCTGTCCACTATCGTCTGGAGACAGTTCAGCCTGCGTTGCTCTTCTTGACCGAGACGCAGATCAGGTGCCCCGCCGATACATCCTATCTACACTACCCTGGTTACTTGTTAGAAGAAAATTTTCAGCAAAAGGCTGGGGTGTGCTTGTACGTTCGATCGGATGTAAGTTATCGCCGTTTGCGCTGCATGGAGGACCCTTCTTTTTCCACCATCTGGGTACACGTGCACTCTGGCTCTCAGAGTCGTACTTACGTCTGCGTGTACCGCTCACACAATGGGGATATTGAAACAACTCGGCTTTTTGAATACCTGAGTGTAGCGATGGATGGTTCACAGGAGCAATTTCCGACAGCAGAAATGGTCGTTCTGGGAGACCTAAATGCGCATCACGCAATATGGTTGCCCAAGTAGCACATAAATAATATATTAACTAAAATAAGTACCGATTTATGTCCTAAAGTCATACTAACATTTTTAATCAGCACTGGTCAAGTTTCGAATCTGTTTAAAGGCATTTATTTTATATAATAATGCTTAATGCCATATTATGGTTAATAAAAAAAGTATACCAATGTCAAAACTCCTATTTAAGTATTGGGTAATATTAATATAAAGCTGTTATCGTATTTCGGTGATATGAAAAACATTATATATTATATAAGCATTGACGTAATATTATTTAGTGCACTTAGTTGTAGTTAGTCATTTTCTAGAAACAAAGGTTTTCTAATGGGCTATGGTTGTATCGATTTAATGCTTCTCACGTGTTTCTCCGATCTCCAAGCTTGCGAAATCCTGCCTCAGTAATTCCCGCACACGCAAAATCAAAACGACGCTTGCATATACTACACGTCGCACCATCTGATGAATCAATATTACATCTTGCGCAGGGGAACATTATAACTTTGTATTAGTTGAGCAGTCCTGGAATTAGACCAATCACCAGTAAGCGACCACCTTCAAGCACTCTCGAACCGAGACTCAATCAAGCTCAAGCTCCTTTATCCACTTAATCTATGCTTTTATCAAACATTAGACATTTTGATCAATATTAAGTTATTTATAGAGATACAAGTAATAAATAGATCGTAATTATTTTTATGTGAAATTAAAATGT
Organism: Diatraea saccharalis; assembly: GCA_918026875.4. Taxonomy (NCBI): domain Eukaryota; kingdom Metazoa; phylum Arthropoda; class Insecta; order Lepidoptera; family Crambidae; genus Diatraea; species Diatraea saccharalis. The sequence continues at coordinate 19,842,672 of OU893341.1, read as the reverse complement.
AAAATTATTTTATGTATTGTATTGTAATGATGGCATTTTATATGTATCGCAGGCGCCATGGACAAAAACGTTGGGAAAAACAAAGAAAACAGGTGGATATAAAAGAAAAGAAAAGAGTATTCTAATTTAATTGAAGCTTTTAAAAATCAAAATAAAAATAAAATAATCGTTTGATGATTATAAGCACTATAAGATACTTCTGAAGTGTTAAAATACGGCTGTACCTAAAATGGGAGTGTGTTATACGGTGAATTACGAGCTCTTATTTTTGTGTCTAACCATAATACGATTAACAGCTCTACTACACCATATTTGAATACCTAATGCTTTAATTTTACGAGTCGCCATTTGCTTTCTTTTTCCAATTCTTACAAAATATTTAAAGTCAACTGTGTCAGATGTAAAGGGGTAAATAATCATTTATTTTGTGCACAGATGCCTATAAAAGCAATTATGTTATTAAAACAATGCTAAAAAGCTTATTTCACACATAACGAGCTGTTTAAATCAATATTCAAAAATACTTAAAAGACCAGCCAAGAGAACAAGTCATGACACTTACACAAAACAATAATTTAAACCGATTATATGTTTTTAAAATTTATTAAATATACTTTTTTTTACAAAGGAAATAAAATAGTAAACATTTTTATAACATTAAATTAACGTATTATAATTTTAATTTACGCATATCAATTGTAATATAGTCACAAAAAGTTCAATTAGCAATTTAAGGTGCTATGTAGGGACACATATGCCTACATGTACATGTACAGTTTAGTTGTAAGATGTTTATAAACAATTTGTTAGCGTCTGACGTCTGTAGAACAAAGACTTTTTAACTAGTCGCTAATATACGGAGTAACAGAGTGAACGTGTTTTCTTATTTAACCTTCTGATAACATAAATAGGGTCCGACACTTAATACCCTAAAGTGGTGACCGGTGTTATGAACATTACGTTTTTAGTTGTTTTGAACATTTTATTTAATTAATATTTATATCACTTTTTTATTTTTTTTAATAAAAAGTGCAGTATAAACAATGAATCCACAAAATGAAAGTTCTCAAGCGCGTGTTTCGGAACACAACCCCGAAGTTAAGCCAGAGACTTCATCATCTTTGGACTCCATCACCATTTCATCGAGAGTTCCTGATTTTTGGGCAGACCAACCGCGACTCTGGTTTGTCCAATTTGAGGCTGTCATCCAGTCACAGAAACTATCGGACGCCGCTAAACAAAATTTAGTGGTTACTAAATTAAGTAAGGCTGCGATTACACAGGTGAGCGATTTATTATTATCACCACCAAGTGAGCACAAGTACCAGACCCTCAAAGATAGACTACTGCATGTATTTGAGGAGTCGGAGACGAGGCAGTTCCAGAAGCTTCTTGGTGAAATGGAGCTTGGCAGTCAAAAGCCTTCGCAGCTCTTACGGCGCATGAAAGATTTGGCCCGTGGGAAAATACCAGACGCGACATTACAAATCATGTGGAATAGCCACTTGCCACCACCAGTGCAAGCTGTGTTGGCCGTTACACAGGAGACAGATATAACAAATCTGGCTGTAGTGGCTGATAAGGTCATGGAGGCTACTGGGCATTCCAATATAGCTGAAGTATCAACCAGCAGCAACTCCTCAGAGCGTGAGTCAAAAGTTACATGTTCGGAGCAATCCGACCTGGCGGCGTTGGTAGCACGTCTCAGCATAGAAGTGGCGGAGTTAAAGCGCTCTCGGCAAGCGGATCGTGGTAGACCGTTCAGGGGTAGGAACTTCAGTACTGGAAAAAGATTCAGTCGGGCACCGTCACAAGGTCGAGAGAGAGAGAATTCCAAAAACCGACGAAATACTAATTGGCTTTGTTTCTACCATTATCGGTACGGAGATAAGGCCGTAAAGTGCATTGAGCCCTGTAATTGGCGGAAGCCCAAGCCACAAGAGTCAGCGGAAAACTAAGTGCGATACGGCCGGAGGCGGAGGTTGGTATCGGGTTATCGAATAACCGCCTATGTGTTAAAGACAAAAAAAGTGGACTGAAATTCTTAATTGACACAGGTGCGAACGTTTCGGTTATTCCGGCATCGAAAAAGTGCGTTTCCGATTACAGTGCGAGTGATAAATACAAACTATATGCAGCTAACGGAACCGAGATAAAAACTTATGGTATGCGTACTTTAATTTTAGATTTTAATTTAAGGAGAGCATTTAAATGGAATTTTATCGTAGCGAATGTTAAACAGCCGATAATAGGAGCGGATTTTTTAAGCCATTATCAGCTGTTAGTCGACATGAGCGCGCGCAAGTTAGTAGATCAAATTACACATTTAAATGTTCTCGCCTCTGTTGTAAGTCATAACGAATGTGAATTATCTATTAAAACTGTTTTAGGTAATAGTGATTGGCATGATTTATTGCTTTGTTACCCGGACATAACGAAATTAGTATCTTACAAAGAGACACCTAAACACTCTGTGTGTCATTATATAGAAACTACGGGCCCACCGGTATACGCTAAAGCCAGACCTCTCCCGCCTGACCGTTATAGGAAAGTTAAGGAGGAGTTTAGCCACATGTTGGAATTAGGCATTTGTAGGCCATCTAAAAGCGAATGGGCCAGTCCATTACATGTGGTACCAAAGAAAAATGGTGATATTCGGCCTTGCGGTGATTACAGAAAATTAAATGCCATAACAAAACCGGATCGCTATCCGATTCCGAGACTGCATGATTTTAAATATTTATTAGCGGGAAATAAAACTATTTTTACGCGGTTAGATTTAATTCGTTCTTATCATTTCGTACCGGTTGCCCCGGAGGATATTGAAAAAACTGCCATTATAACGCCCTTTGGACTGTTTGAATTTCCGCGCATGATCTTCGGATTACGTAACGCAGCTCAAACATTCCAGCGTTTCATGGATACCGTAGTACTACAAGGGTTAGACTTTTTATTCAGTTATATCGATGATCTTATTATCGCGAGCGAAAATGAAAGTCAACACAGAGAGCATTTAAAGGCAGTTTTCGAAAGATTTGATAAATATGGAATAACTATTAATCTATCTAAATGTGTTTTTGGTCAGTCAAAACTTGAGTTTTTAGGATTTGAAGTGTCTACGGAGGGTGCGCGACCACTTCAAGATAAAGTACAGGCTATTGTAAATTTCCCGAAACCCGAGACAGTCGATCAACTACGCCGTTTTCTCGGTATGTTAAATTTTTATCGTGCACACATTCCAAACGCTATTCAATATCAATTCGAATTGAATAAATATTTGCACAATACAAAAAAACGCGATAAAACTTTAATTGTGTGGACTGATAAGGCTGTCGAAGCATTTAAGAAGTGTAAGGAAAGCTTGCAAAGCGCCGCTACACTGTCTTATCCTTTACCAGATGCTAATTTAGCGCTGATGACCGATGCCTCGGATACTAGTGTAGGTGCTGTATTACAACAGAAAAATAACAACAATTGGCAACCATTAGGGTATTTTTCAAAAAAACTTTCACAAGCTGAAACGAAATATTCTACTTATGATAGGGAATTGTTAGCAGTATTTATGGCTATCAAATATTTTAAAAATTTAGTGGAAGGCCGTGTACTGACTATTTATACTGACCATAAGCCTCTCGTTTTTGCATTTTCAAAATTAAATAACGACAAAGAAAGCCCTAGAAGAATTCGTCAATTATCTTACATTAGCGAGTTTACCACCGATATTCGTCATATCAGCGGTGAGCAAAATGTAGTCGCAGATACACTTTCGCGGATAGAAACGATCAGTTGTCCTACATTACTCGATTTTAGAGAAATTGCTGAGCAACAACTTAGTGACGAATACCTACAGCAAGCGTTGCAAGCAACAGATAGTAAATTACAATTTAAACAAATATTATTGCCAGACTGCGAAAAATATATTTATTGCGAAATTTCATCGAACAGAATTAGACCATATTTACCAGATAAATTCAGGGAAATTGCTTTTCATTCGGTTCACGATTTAAGTCACCCCGGTGTTAAGACTACCAGAACTTTAATTAAACAACGTTTCTTTTGGCCTAATATGCTTAAGGATATAGCGAGTTGGACTAGAACCTGTTTTAGTTGCCAGAGATCAAAAATTAATAGGCATACGATAGCAGGATTAGGAGAGTTTGAGCGTGCAGACCGAGCCGCAACCCTCAGTGACAGTGGCGTTAGTGCAGCAGAGTTAACTTATGGTAAAACAATTCGTTTGCCAGGTGATTTTTATGAAGATTCCAAATTAAATTGCTCGGATTCGGAATATTTACAAAATCTTCGCAATTCCATTAAAAGTTTGAGACCTAAACCGTCAAGTCATGGTAATTCACGTTCATTATTTCTGCCTAGCGAATTAAATAGTTGTAAGAGTGTATTCATAAGAAATGACGTATTTCGTAAATCTTTGCAACCTCCTTATGATGGCCCTTACGACGTTGTAAGTCGGAAAGGCAAAACTTTCGATATTAAAATAGGAGATAAGACGAAAACTATTTCAATAGAAAGATTAAAACCAGCATTTTTTATAAATAGTGATAAAGATTTTAGTTATAGTTCGAATTTTAATAAGAGTAACGATTCTAGTTTAGATAACGAGGTCACTTCCAGTAAAGCTCTACAGCCGAGAACTACGCGTAGTGGCCGCGTTATCAATACACCCGTATGTTTTACAGCATGACGTAATACATTATAGTCGAACGGACAAAGCATAGAGAACAGAGTGGTAAGTGTAAGTTTTACGCTAACGCGTTCACTAGTGAGTGCGTTAAGAATTTGTATGGAGATTTGTAGTTCTTGGTAGTTACCGCTAGGGGCGCTGTACTGGATTCCATACTAAAATCTTAACGCGCTCACGATCGACAGTGAACGTAAACGTCAAAAAAACTTACACTAAGCGCTCAGTATACGAAATACGAAGCAAGCGGAAGTCTTTGTAAATTAAATAATAGGTAGTTCTGTTCTCAAGATTTCAATTTCATCGATATAGCTCTAGAAATAATAACAGTGGGTACTGATTTAAACAAAGAACTTTTGTCAACCAATTTTTGTACTCAGCTTACAAGATCGCCGCGTTCCCACAATTTGTTAATGTAAATATTACTCATTTGTTAATGTAAACAAATCGATACGATACGTGAATAGTATTGAATAAGTAGCATAGAGAATATTAGGTTTAGTGGTTGTGGAAATTATAGGTTCAATTCCATGTTCAACATGTATTTGTAGCGTATAATAAATATAATTTTAGATTGGTTAGGATTTAGATACTATTAAACAGTAATATTTGTTTAGTAATAAGCTTTTGATAGGAAACATGTAAATTAATTTAATTTGTTTACAAATAAGTAAGAATTTGTATTCGATAAAAATTAAATGTTTTATATGACATATTATTTTATATGGGAACCACTTTAATTAATGGTCATTTATTTAAAAATTGTTTATATTATTTTTATTGTTCTTTATTGTACTGTTCTTTTACATTTCTTACAATATGTGATGTGTACTTTTATTTTTTATTGTAAGAGGGGGAGTACTGTAGGGACACATATGCCTACATGTACATGTACAGTTTAGTTGTAAGATGTTTATAAACAATTTGTTAGCGTCTGACGTCTGTAGAACAAAGACTTTTTAACTAGTCGCTAATATACGGAGTAACAGAGTGAACGTGTTTTCTTATTTAACCTTCTGATAACATAAATAGGGTCCGACACTTAATACCCTAAATGCTAATTGAACTTTTTGTGGCTATTAGAATGCTTTTACCCGACTTTATTAATGTTATTATACAGAAGTTGTAGTGTTATTGCACAGTTTTTATAAAGTTTAAAGTCGTACAAAGGGTGGGCCCAAATTTTACGTATAAGAGTCGTTTAAAAGAAATACGGTTGATATACGATTTTATTATAATGCTTAACGCTTGGACTCGTGCTATTATAAGTTTGATATAATGGTGTTTTGTGCTACTTGGGTGGGATCCTCTAAAACTGATCATGCTGGAAGAAGCGCTCACGCCTTTGCTCTCGCGAATAATCTTACACAGCTTGTCACTGAGCCAACCAGAATACCAGATATTGCGGGTCAGGATCCTTCTATGCTGGACCTTTTCTTTACAAGCCACCCCGCTGGCTATGTTGTCTCGGTAAGTGCACGCTTGGGTTCTTCTGACCATTGCGTCGTGGAAGCTGTGATACCAGGCGAGACTAAACCAGTCCCTCCGGCGATTAGGCGACGTGTTTGGCATTACGGGTCAGCAGATTGGGATGGCCTGAGGGAATATTTTTCATCCTTTCATTGGCGTCAGCGATGCTTTGGCGAAGGGGATCTCTCGGCAAGTGCTTCTGCGGTTGCGGATGAGATCTTATTGGGTATGGATGGAGTATTATATTCCAACATCGGATGTCGTCGTCAGCCGCAGGAGTCGCCCCTGGTTCAACCGGGAATGCAATGAAGCTGTCACCAATAGCAAGGCGTCTTACCGTGCCTGGATCAGGGGTTACGCGGGGAGGGATCACAATCTTGGATCTCTTAAGGCAGCCTACAATAAAGCTACAAAAAGGTGTAAGAAAGCCTTCGCGAGAGCTCATGCCCAACGAATATTACGCCTGAAGAGAACTAATCAGTGTGAAGCTCTGGATGTTATATTTTAAGATTTTCAGTGATGTTTATTGGAACAAGAAGCTGGACACATTTTATTATATTTGGAGGATGTTTATGCTCGAACGGCAGCTATGACTGATATGTAATCGCGTTACTGATTGTGTTTTAGTTACCAAAAGCTTCAAATTTACTAAATATATGAATTTAAGTCTACAATAAGTATTGTTTACATTGCGCATTTATAGGTTAGATTGAAAATCTTAGAAGGCTATATTGTAGTGTGACCCGAACGTTTAATACTTTTGGATAGTCAAATTTATCGTTGATTTTGAATCTGAATAAAAAATATACCTGTTAGGAATGTACGATTTTTACCTACGTACGCCAATCAAAAGTTTGTGCTTTATATTACTAAAATTATAGCATTAATTTGATCATTGTAGCGATTGCATTCTTCCTGCCAAATACCTATAGCTATTACATTTTTAAAACTTGCTTTCAGGAAAATCAGAGAGTATATTGTATGTATTGCAGATGAAGGCTGTAAAAATGGTGGCATATTTGAAACCCCTGGGAAACATAGATCAGGTCGTCCTTAGAAAGAAATAGTTAACTGCAACATTTGTGCACTTCGACAAAAGATTCAGTTCTTTTACTTTGTGAAAAAAAGAGGTACCTACATGAAGAAAACTTCAGTTGATTGCCAAAACCGATCTGGATTTTAATTGTAGCCTAGAAGTCCTGCATAAAATTCTGAAATCGATTGGGTTTTCTTACAAGAAGTGTCAAAATAACAGGCTTTAATCGAAAACAAGCACTCATTGCAGTAAAACGAGAGATTTATCAAAAATTACGATTACTACATTGTAATCTTCTATGTAGAATAAACTTATTGTCTACGAATTAAACGCCTTTTTTTACCATTTCTGGGGAAATTGAAGTGAAAAAAATATCTGGTTTATATTTCTATAAATAAAGAAAATCCTACTATCAAAATCATTTGTCTCGCTACACAGGGTTGCTACGTGCACGCATCGCAGCGCCCTCATTTTTTTTCATGACTTTATAGACAGACTGTATATATCGCCCTTTTTTGGTGATCGCGAAAATTGTGAAGGGAGTTGCTGAAGAGTAAAGTAAAGCTGAATTTACTCTTTAAGTTGATAAATTATCGACTTAAGAGTGAATTCAGCTTTACTTTAAAGTGTTGTGGAAAAAAGACAGTCGTATTACTGAATCACTAGTGATGGCGGTTCAGGCAAATCCATATCACTAGTTGAATAACTGTCTATCACGAATAACGTCCATCGCTAATTTAAATGCTTCCTCATTGATGCCATTCAATGTGTTCCCGCTTCTCCCTATACTGCTCTTTGGTCTGTCCCTCAGACGCCCTTGCCCTGTCTCAGTATCCAGTTGGTCGCCTAAGTATGTTTTATTTCACCATTTTCAAACACTTTAAATAAAATGAAAGCAATACAAATAAATAGAGATATATTGTATGCACCAATACAAATACATAATATAAGAGTTCCATTTCATAAACGGTCAGGTCTTTATTTAGTAGGTTGTTATTAGAAATCAGAAAAATACTGCTATGTTAAATATTAGGTGTAGTTTACATCTTATAATATCACAAATTAAGCGACTATATAACAGCTTAATTATATCAATAAATAAACAGCCTATAAAACATATAACAGTGAGTTTTAATTACAGTATACTTATATAACAGATATAAAAAAAAACAAAAAAATGTAAGAATGTAAATAGCCATTACATAATTCTCTATACAACGCAAAACAATTTATTTTGGCAGAGTAAATAGATAACTCAAAAATAAAATCTAGGGAATCTCACATTTAGAGAACAGGTTAGGTCTCAGTTGATCCAGCGTATATATGTTCAACCAGCTGCTTTGTTAGTTCAATATCTTTTAAATTCTTCCAGCCATTTGTCTGCATTACCTTTGGATTTTTTTTAATGAAATCAAGCACTTTTTGCCATAGATTCTCCAATTTGTACCTGTGTGCCAGCTGAGCAACATCCACAGCATTTTCAACATTGATCTGTAACTCTGTTGCGTACTCCGCAATCAAGAACAAATTTGTTAGTTGAAATTTATCAGCGATTCTAAGTAAACTTACACAATCTTGTTTTAATATGTCATTTACTGTCCCAGTATACAGAAATTCCAAAAGTAAATTCATATCACTGTCACTGATGTCAATGGAAAGGGAAGTAGTTTTCAAGTCTTTAATTAGACTCCTCAGAACTGGGCTATGTGCAGCTAGTATTATTCTGTGTGTAGAAAATTTATTTTTCGATGCTGATTCTAAAATAAAATCAGTATTTTCTTGTTTGGATAATATACCATTTAGGCTGTACTGTAATTTAATTGATTTTATAATGTCACTATTGAGTGAAGGACTAGAATTTGGAATTATTGATATAGGAATAAGAACTATAGTATCATTAAAATATTTCATGTCTCTCTCTGTAAAGCAATATGTTTTGATGTGATAATTTTCATTGGGCATTGTACTTTTGTAAGTAAACCATGTGAGAGAATCAGGTAACATAGTCCAGCCAGAGATGTCAGCGTGTTGATTTTTGACTTTGATTTCATTAGAGTCACTGACACCAACAGAAAAGTTGCCTATTTTCCTATGGCACACAAATAGATTCAACAGGTAATTATATCCTGGGCATACTGATGTTGAATAGTAAAACCACAAATCTGGTTCATCCCCTGTGTAAGTTCCGCCTATATCATACTGACTAATATGTTTTATCTTCAAATTCAAATCATAAATGCACAACTTTTTAGCATCCACTGTTTGACATCTGTGAAGGGTAGACACTGAACCATTCTGAAACAAAGTTTCAAAGTTGGGATTTTTCTGGGAATTTTCATTAGTATAAATATAATGTAAAAGCTTGTAAGATTCAAACTCAACATGCTAGTTCCAAGATTTCCAAAAAACCCTTGAGGTTCAGACTTGATATTGATTTTTAGAACAAATCTACCAAAATCAGTAAAATTTTTAATACCATCAATGTCAAAAATATTTGAGCACTAGTTGCAGTATAAGAATGTTAATGAATGATTTATTCATCATACATTTTTATCAAATATACAAAATTGTAGGAAATTTAAGTTGTATCTTACATCTATGTATTGGGCATCATGATTTCTTTGAATAGAAATTTGTCGTTCCATGCGAATATCATCAGCATTGTCAACATTTTGAAGCTCAGCATCCTCATCCACGTGCATCATAGTGAACCAAGTCTGTGAAAATTAAATTAATGATTAGGCTTAAAATTTTGATGTATTGTTTAAGATCATAATCAAGAAGTAAACTCTTACTTTACAAAACTTAGCAGTTTTTGGTGGTATATCTGTCAGAGATATGCCTGAGGATGACTTGAAAGTTACTAATACATTTTATTTTGAAATTTGATTTTTGAGTTTAATTTCATCAAATCTTTTTAATTGTTGATTCTGGGGGAAACATAAATATTTTTTATTTAAATTTTTGTTTTCACTGATCAAACTACTCAATTGGTGTGTTTTTACGGCTAATGATTCATAAGCTTGCGTCATATTTTTACTTATTATAGTATTCCAAATCATCTTCACTCTAATGAATAAGTGTAGACTAGGAAGAAAACTAAATCTATGAAGGCACAACGTGATTTCCTTATAACGTATAGATACAGATAATATTTTTGTCGGCGAAGTCGGAGGCCTACTATTCCGTAATTTTTATATTTGAAGGAAGACAATTGACAGGGAGGAATGCTTACCCGAATTAACTATTATGATGTAGTGTACACTCGTCATAAGCTTTTAATGTTTTTAATCAATGTTATAATGTTATTGATATTATAGAAAACACTTTCATACACAGACTATGTAGGTATTTTTTTTTTCACAATACACTATTGACACTTCAATGATTGCCATCAACCCATAGCATCTAGTCCAAAGAGTAGTATTACAAATCTAGTCAATGATTGACCCTCAAAAACATATGTCATCGTGTCATTCACTACATTACTCTTTGGTCATTCATCCATATTTTGTTTTTCCGGTTTTACCGTAGACAGAGAAGACAATAGACTTATGGTATGTTCTATCTCATTCATCGGGAAATGAAATGACTTATTACGATTTTCATTAGTTAAAGTGAGATAAAAACATTATTTGTTGTCCTTATCGATGTGGCCGGTTTTTTTGTTTGCTGGCTTGTTTGGCACCAAAACGTCAAGATTTTAGGCATATAAATTATTGGACTCAAATAATATACAAAAAAAGTTGGAAAGAAGTTTATTTAAACAATGTTTTATATGATGTATAAAGTTTATATGTAAGAAACGTTACTTGTAAATTAAAATAATGGTTAAATGCAGTGTTATATCTTGCAAAAATAGATCCGAAAGAAATATTGTAGGTGTATCATATTTCAGGTAAGTTAGAAGCATTTTGTTTATTTCTTCGGCAAGGTAAAATTTCTCATTGCTATAACCGATGTGAATTTTATTAAATACGACACAAAACAAGCTAAGAATACTATTAAATAAGTTGAATAAGAATATAAACTCAAATTATTAATGATTAAACGAACTTACCAAGTGAAGTTCTATCATAATTATACGAAGCGCCTCGTTCGAAGAGATTAGTATTTATTTGATTAGATTATATTACTAGTAGTATCGCATATGTGTCACTACTCCGGCACTATAGTTGAGATTTCTTCGCATTTGCTTTTTTTTTTTTTTTTTTTTATTACGAGGGTAGTTCTCATCTTCTTAGTCGATACCGTTCCCTGCCATCTTCATTAAGTTTAGAGATAGATCTGGTTTATTGATGTATTTCCGGAGAGCTTAGTATTGGGAATAATGTTCACAGGGTTGGGCGGGTTTACTAATCTCTTCGAACGAGGCGCTTCGTATAATTATGATAGAACTTCACTAGGTAAGTTCGTTTAATCATTAATTATACTTCGCGCCTCGTTCTCGAGATTAGTATTTATTTGATTAGATTATATTACTAGTAGACTTTGAGAGTGTTGAAAAATAGATTTAGGAAATATCATCAATAAATGACGATAACTTGCTTTTTATATATATAAGTATTTATTAATTATTAACAAAAAAAGAACATAAAGAGAATTGTTCAATTTTGGCTTTTGGTGGACAAGCTAATAAGTAAAAAATATGTAAACAGTAAATTATTATTAAAACTGAAAGAAAAATTATTTTTAATACTCTCGTCATGGGAAACTAAACATTAAAAATATCACATAAAAAAGTATTTTTTGGATTCGGATGTGTTTTGTTAACATATTTCACTGTGTTTCCATATCAATAAATGTTATTGAAGTACTATTACTAATAGTATCGATTAATCGATAAGTTTTAACTTTAATAAAAATAAAAGTAATTAAAGTATTTATATATTAATACATATACATTAGGTAATCTTTTGCAATATCATGTATCATATATATTAAAAACATAAGAAATAATCCTTTTCGGTTAGATATATAAATTAATTTATACAAACCATTGATTACTTTTTAATCGATTAATAATTTTTATAGGGCAGCACCATTTCACTTTTGTCAACAAAGACATTTGAGTGATAATGATAATTCTTACGTTTTGATTTTGTTGTTACTTTCGACCAATTTATTTATTAACCTCTCGAAATGATGACCCGGCTATACCTATGGACACCAAACCAAGCACAAGTAGAGGACATCGTCGGCAGCTTTGTATAAATTGTGAAAGATCTATATTACGTACTAGATCACATCTGCAAAAAATATCCGTCAAAGAAACACATTAGTAATATAATTATTAATTGGATATCCCCACGACAGGTAGGATTATAGTTATTTTTATTTATTTTGATTATTTTACCATAATTAAGCTTCCTTTATGACAAGTAAAACATTAATATATCGCTGCCATATCGTTTAAGTAACATTTTGTTGACAAATAATTTAATATTATGTTATACTCTTTAGGTGTATGGCAGATCAATATCGCGTCTGTCATCTATGTTAGCAGCAAGCAGATATAATATTCCGGAACCTATATAGATCATTACCGGATTATAAAAGAGCACCTGATTCACAAGTATATTGTTTTGTTCCTGGTTGCGACTCACCACAGCGACTGACCATTCCCACATGGTATCAGGTAAAATTGTTTATTATTTTTGCCTTATTATTGTAAAAATAGTGAAACTAGTTTGTGAGCTTTGAGCCTCTTATCCTTACTTATATTATAAACTAAAAAAATTTGATTGTTAGTTGAGCTTGTTAACAAACTTCGAAACTACAAGACTGATGTAAAAAAATCCTTTTACTTAAGGGAAGCTACATCTTTCATCAGGATGATATAGGCTACTATTTACATGTGCGAAGGCGTGGGAATACTGTACCTGTAGTTCAACATTTAATGTTAATTTATTTTTTAATAGTAATGTACAAATGTACTGGATAGGTGTTTTAAAACAGTTCTTTCTGTTAATAGACGCAGATGTAAATGTGAGTCTACAGCCACTCCAAGGCGAAGAGTTATTCTCGAGGGTGAGCACAAATTAGGAGAATAGTTGTGTTTGACTGCAAGCACACGTCATGAGAGGCCATGGAAGATTTAACGATAAGGACATCATGTGACCAACTTATATAAATGTAGCTGCTTTTTGGACCACCCGAATGCCAGCCTCCAGCTGAAGACAAACTGTATGAGCAGTGTAACTTATTTATTAAGTGATCATGTAAAGTCTATTCTTATAAATAAGTGTATTTAGAAGTACTGTCTTTTGCTTGTAGAATTGTATTGTCAAATTAAAGGTAAATATGTGTAAATCTACAATTTTTTTTATTTAACCATCTCTGCTTCTTATTTCTAACCTTAAAATATGAAATATTGAAAAATAATGTTTTTTATAACTGTAGATAATGTCCACTCAAAGCCAAAGTGCCCATACAAACTGAACAATTCCTTTTGACATTTATTTCCATTCTAAATTATAGTATAGGTAGTAATTACGAAATTTTGATACACTGATTTATTTACTTAATGGTCAATAATTGATTGGGCTAATGATGTACAACCATGATTATGAATAGGCCTGTTGTAAAATCGTGCGAACACGGTAGAGTTGCCCCTCCAGCCCGCAGTATTACGAATCGCACTGACGGCTTTTTAGTACCTATAAACAGAGCATCAGATTTTCTTAAGGGAGTTTGTCTGTTATATTAATGTAACATAGTAGTGTTTTTGCTGGACACACATTTGGCCAACTGTTGAAAAATGGTAGATAAAGTATTGGTTGCTCACGACCTGGTTTTGAAGTATTAATAATTTGTGGTATTTTAATAACAACCTGACTGAGATATGTGTATGTTTTTGATTTCGATTTTTGACAACGTTTGCATTCTATGTGCTGTAGTTAATGCCAGTAAGGTTAATGTCTTTTTAGTCAATTGCTCTAACGTTAGGTCCTCATTTGGGAACCATTGGCTTATCTGATCCTAAAATGCAATTCGTATCCCCTGTAAAGTTATACTTTGGAAGGGGTGGTTGAAGACGAAACACACCCTTAAGAATCTCTGAACTCTGTCATCTTTACCTATGTGTGATCCTAATAAAAAAGATAAGGCAGATCTGCATGAATTCAATGTACCGAATTGACCACCATCGTTAAACAACACAGTAAGGAAGTAAATAACGGTAGGGAAGCTGTAAATAAGTTAATGGAATTATTATTGCAAAAGGTCCACCATTTTTTTTTTTTTTTTAACTATACGTCATATTGACTGAGTGAATTAAGGATAATGATACTAACATTATATCCAAGGAGGAAGTTGGTAAGCTCCTTCTTGATAACGCGTTCCTGGTAAGGTTGCTGCCACCAGGGTAATCGATTCGTGAATCCTTCGGGAATGTATTCAGTAGCGACGTCGTCCCTGTGTTTGAGACGGTGGCGGGCGGCGGTGGTGGCGGCGGCAGCGGTTGCGGACGCGGCCACTGCCTTGGGGAGGTAATCTGCGCGGGAATGCAGGCTCGCGACTCCTCTGCGATGGGCCTGGTTACCTGTACGCCGCCCCGGGAGCTTTCCGGTTTAACTGATTCTGATTAGATATTTTTTGCCGTTTACTTATATTTTTTGTAGAAGGGTCAGCCTTTAATTCGATTCCAGACTTGTTTATTGATTTTACTGTCATAAGAGTTTCAGTCAATGTTCCGCCGAATAAAAATGAATCGATCTTTTTTAATGAAAACATTATAAAGTTTCTTCTAGTAACTGAATCGCTATGTTGAATATCGCACAGTAAACGACTGCGGTCCATTATCTAAAGCAGTTATTCTTTATCCTTTTCCTTAGAGTTAAGATGAGCAATAATTATTTCTCCAAGATAAGCAATAGCACTGGCCATTTGCGTTTGTTTACCCTCTATGCCTTTGTCCCTCTTAAGAGTATTTTCAAGTATGCCAGCCTTGATTTCAGGGTTAAGTTTTGGAGCACTAATAAGAGAGCAATTAGCAGCAATTGGGTACTTCGCTATCAGCTCCTTACGGATATCCTTATTAAGCCCCTCTATGGTAATATGAGTTAGTCGACAAGCGAGTTATGTCGGATATCATTACCGAGCTTCTCTAAGTGCGAAGGATCTTTGCCGAGAATTTAAAGGATATCGGTGTCCAGATCATTTTCGTTATGGACCCCTTCTTGGGGCCGTAACTCTGACTCGACAGGTGGTTCGTTAACGGTCGTCGCGTCGACACAGTCATCCTCAGTGTATAGTATAAGTTTTGAATGTCACTGATACCAATAATGGATTGTGGATCATCGTCATAATGAGGTTGTTCTAATAACCAATCACTCGGCACCATAGGTGGGGTGGCAGAAAGATAAGAAAATCGTTTGAGATTTTCATTCATATTATGACTATGACGATCATAGTCATCCATAAAAGTATGCGACGAATCAACCCCAACGGCAGTTCAGGTGCATACTTTTTGTTTTAACGTAAATACGTTATAGTCTGATAGGTACGATATATACAATAGCAGTTTTAGATAACGATAGTTATCTTGTCAAAGTTAGGTAGATCCCCAATGGATTGAACGCTAACTGATTTACTGAATGCGTTGAATAAGCCCCAATGACTTTTCTGATTGCATTCCGTACCCATAAATTCGGGCACAAGTCACTAACTGAACTTTCCTTATCACATAATTTTTGTTCTAATTTACGCATTTTCTTTTGAGGATGTTTTAACTCTTCTTCACATGTTCTAACTTTCGTACGTTTCGGCATTTTAACGATCTGTTATACACATTATTGGGAATACGACCGGAGCAGTCGGGCACTATAAAGCGAATGAAGATGGCAGGGAACGGTATCGACTAAGAAGATGAGAACTACCCTCGTAATAAAAAAAAAAAAAAAAAAAGCAAATGCGAAGAAATCTCAACTATAGTGCCGGAGTAGTGACACATATGCGATACTACTAGTAATATAATCTAATCAAATAAATACTAATCTCGAGAACGAGGCGCGAAGTATAATTAAGGCTGACATCTAAGTGCTTAAAATCTCCCCTCAAAGTGCTATAAAATTAAATTATCAATATTCTGTTAAACAAATATCAAAATGTTTGAAACTCAACTATTTCTAAGTACATAAAACTACAAAATGCGATTGAAAAAAACAATCGGGCAATTTTTAAACTTTTAATTAAAATAAATCCAAGTTTGTAACCTAAAATATTAGCAGTTAAAGCCTCTCAGTAAAGTTTTGCAATATTAAAATACCGCTTAATTTACTGTAATGTAATGTTAAATTACATCTTCTAGACTTAATTGAATATCATTTCTGTATTTAGAATCACTAAAAATTGTGCTATGTATTTGGTTAGCAATGTTTGAGTTTATAGTAGATAATATAACTAATTTTATCAATAAATCTCGGCCAAATGCAGTGGCGTAGCTACGAAGGGGCTAGGCGGGGCAGTGCCCCGGGGCCCTCAAGCTCAGGGGGCCCTCGAATCTTTACCAGAAAATCTCAATTGAACTCAACTTTGAAAATTTCTCCCATTTTCAAAATAAATATGACAGGTATGATAGGTGATTACTTCTAAACTCATTATCTTGTTTCCATTATTATTATGTTATCATTATAAGACCATAGTTTTTTTTTTTCTATCTCTGTTTATAATGTATTGATCTGGTAATGACATGGTTTTTGTTAATGTCATTACTCTTATTAGAGCTGGTGAGTTTCTTGCTCATTCTTCTTATCAGCCAAAAGACGTCCTTAACGAGTGGTAGGGAAAAAAATGTTGGACCATTCAAAAGTACTTGTAAGAAGTCTATTTGAAAGAAGATTATTTTGACAATGACTTTGACTTGGTGACAACTCGAGTTAATGATGAGAAATATTGCATAAATAAATTAGAAAACTAATATTATGGACAAAAAAAAAAAGAAACCCAGTGGTGCATTTAAATGCAAACAACGCCAAGAAAGAGAAGAAAGTAAACAAAAATTGCCCAAAATTGACAAGTTTTTTAGTCAGCCTTCTGCAAGTACTTCTGGACAAAACATTTCTATTGATAATTTTTGTAAATAGCTTGCATGGCGATAGGTTAAATAACAGTAAGCTGGTGCAACATATCTATGAATATATAATAAACCCTTGAATCTCTTCGTTTTATTGCCCATGTATAAAAATAATTGTAATTTATGCTGTTAGTGTTTAATAGTTTTATTACCTGCCCATGCACGAAAAAGAGCTGATGATAAAGTTGCTTAGCATTTTTAAAGTATTTGAATATATTCATCTTCAAAAAACCTTACCAGTTTTGATAGCAGTGGGCCCCATTTTTTATTTGCCCCAGGGCCCTAGGTTACCTAGCTATGCCACTGGCCAAATGTGTTTTTTCTTCATAAAATATTGTTATTCCATATGACAATAATATTATTATCATAATGATGACACCAATTTTCCAAATTAAAATACGAAATTTAAAAAAAAAGTGTTTTAGTAATTGTGTTTATATTTTAGATTTCCATCACATGAACATGAACTTCAAAATTGATTGATAAATGAAACTGAACTTCAAAATTGGATTGAAGCTTGTGGAAGACCAAACTGTAAGCCTTCAAGGCATGCCAGGGTGTGTTCAATGCATTTTGAAAAACATTTATTTTTAAATGTAGGAAGACACACAACATTGAAGCCATTTGCTGTTGGCACACCAACAGTATTGGTTTGTATGACATAATAATAAGGATACATACATAATAAGCCTCCAATTCGCATTGGGCCAGCGTGGATGGTCATGGCCCATCCTCCTCCTTAACCATCCATAAGGAAGGCCTGAGCCCCTGCAGTGGGGACGTAAAAGGGCTGGTGATGATGTGATGGTGATGATACATAATAAGGATTTTATTAAATAGATATAATAGTTGGATACTTATTATACAAGTAAGGTATTTATTTCTTAACAAGTCCACTTTTTATAATACCTTCCTCAAAGGGTTATACACAATGTAACAATAAGAATGGTAAGTATAGAAAAGTCTGAAACTATAAGATATTGTATGGTAGTAATAAACAGTTAATACTTTGAAACACAATGCCTAAAATATATAAAATGCATTATCTTCATATCTTTTCAATTATTTTGTTGGTTTCATAAAATATTAATTAACCGTGTAAAACCTTTTTAGTCTGAGAATCTAAACTGGACATTTTGAAAAATAAAATATACATAATTTTTTACTAGATACTGATAGTCTAAGTTTTAAACTTTTAATGTTATTATTAAATAAGAATTACCTTCATTAAAATTAATCCTATATCTCTATACTTGCTAGGAAATTTTAAATATTACTATCGGTCAGTTGCACAAACGTCCATTAAGGTTTAAAGACGCCTTTAAGCTCCTATGAATGTCAAATTTGTATGGATTATGTCGCTTAAAACTAATGAAAAATTTAATGGACATTTGTGCAACTAGCTGTATGTCAGTTTAAATATTTGATTTGTTCTTGGAGTTATAATTTTTTTGCACTTCTTAGGTAATGTTTATTTACCATGCCATAATTGTTGTATAAAAATATGAGATGTTCATAATTTAGTCGCAAATCAGTTATAAGTGTTGTGTAGACAGAGCCACAGATCATATTCTTCATAAATATTATAAATTATTTGTGCCATAATCTAATCTTCAAATATTATGTGTTGCTATTATTTTAGAAATACACTGATTATGATTTGTTTGTATCTTTATAATAAAGAAATGCTAGAAAATATATTGTGAAATAATATCGGTTATGTTTCTTTTTTTTTTAAGAATTTATGTCTATGGTTTTAGAGTATTGTAAGCTAACCAAAATATGTTTTTTTTTTTTATTATTTTGTATTAAAATATAATAATTATGTATCATTTTATTGTATATAGAGAGTAGCTCGGTGGCGTAGTGGATAAGCGCCGCGGCCCGCGATCGTTGTCGTTAAGCAACTTTCGCAAGGGTCGGTCACGGGATGGGTGACCAAAAAATCATTATCTCGAGCTACTCCGTGCTTCGGAAGGCACGTTAAGCCATTGGTCCTGGCTGCATTTGCAGTCGTTAATACCCTCCAATTAATTTATATTTTAATCCAATTATTTTAATTTATAATAGTATGTATAATAGTAGTAATATAAATATATTTAACATTATATAGTATTAATACTATTAAGCGAATACTTATTTAGATTAATTAAATCGAGATTTAAATTTTGTTTTGATAAAATGGCGGTAATGTGGAATGGATATCGGAACGGGAGATGGATAGCTATAAAAGGCCAATACAGCTCTTGTCACGGCCCCTTTTTTGTGTCACCCTCTGGTGTACTTGCTGCAGTTAAGTAGATAATTTATTTATTTTTTGTGATCGAGTAAGTTTATTTTAACTTATAAGTAGCATATTTTCTATTTTCAATATGTGATTAATACATGACATATTATTTGTAATTTTTTTTTGTGGAAACAAAATAAAATGCTACCTGTAACTTTATTTAATATTGATTTAGTAATTGCTAATTATTAATTGATTTTTCTAATAACTCATAGCTTTTTATGTCCTCTTAATAAATCTCACACACTCATCAGCGTACATCGGCAGAATAGATTAAAATAGGTCTGCAGTTGTAATGATTTACACTAATTTTTATTATTAAAAAACGAAAAATGTTGAAAATTAACTTTCCTTTATTGTCTGGGGTCTGGGAGGTCTGGGTATTATGGTACCTTTGTTGTCACAGATACTCCAAAATACGGGGTTTAGTACTCCAAAATACACATATTACAATATGAGCCATGTATGTGATGTTGTTGAATGTTTATTTATCTATACTCAGTATTATAAAAATTAAAAGTTTTATTGTTTATTTTTTACATCGAATAGGCTACGAAACCACTGGGCCGATTATTATATTTGACCAATCTCAAACTACCAGGGACAAAGTGGTTTTTACCCGACTGCGCGACGCAAAGGAGAGTAAAGTGTTTATCAGTCTATGTATGTATGTATATATGTATGTTTGTTTCTATGTGGCGTTCTAGAGACCAAATGTGTAGGCCGATATTGATGATTCTTACGTCAATCGATTCGTCTAAACCTTGCGAGTGTCACTAAAGACATGACAGTACTCAAAATTCACCACATCGACAACCAGACGCCATATTGTCTAAATGAAAAAAATAAAAATCGATGAACTATGTCAAGTGGGGTGTCGTTGAAAGATGATTTTATCTTTAGGTTCCTTTTATCATTTTTCATTTTAAATAATAGTTTAGGATATATAACGATTTAAAGTAACAAAACATTCTCGCTATTTTCTTACATTTGATTAAAGTTTTTATTTAAAGTATAAACGATATACAAAAAAAAAACAGTGAAAAAGCATGAAGAACAAATATTTTGGATAAAAAAATAAAGCATATGTAGCTTTGAGCCGAGTTAGGTCTCTAGAGGGACTAATCATCAGTAGTTTAGACCACCCCAAGTTATTTAATAATCCCCACCATATTAACTCCCTCAATGAAATAACTTGATTGCGAAATTTATCATCTTATAACGAAGTCAACGAATCGTAACTAAAAAGTATAAAATAAAAATAAATAATTTAAAGAAAAACAAAAATCCCGACTGCGTAAAAACGAATTTAAAAAATTAATAAAAAATGAAAGAATTAACTTAAATAAAAACTAAACAGAAAGAAACAAGCCCAGTAGTTTAGAATTCTGTTAAGTAATACACAGAACGACTCGAAGTCGGGGCCCCTTGGGAAGATTTGATTGGTAAAATTTGAATGGGTTTCGGAACATTTCTACAAACTATGCTGACCAAATTATTCCTCCTTTGCTTATAACAAAATATCTCCCCATAATCGAGAAACATTTAACTATCTAGTAACACTGTTGATTTATTTGTTATCCCTTACGGTGGCATGCCTAATAGACCTCTACTAAGTATTTACTCTAAGGGTTTTACCAAGAAGTTTATTAAAAATACATAATACTTCTTGGCTTTAACCCAGGTTTTACCAAAGAGACTCAACTCCCTCGAATAGTATCTATGATTAATCTAAGCTAACTCCAAAAAATTTTATAGCTCTAATCATTAGAAAACCATTATATTTCTATATTTTATTAAGATTATTATTTCTTTAGAATAAAGTACATGTAAATATTTGAAACATTATTTCATTTTTATCTGGAAAATAAATAAATGATTATAAAAACGGTGTAAATATGCTGTAAATTCAAATACTCAAACGCGATGTTATTTGTCACACGTATAGATTGCGTATAGAGCACAAAAATCACACGTACCTATAGAGTTACACATCGTTGTTACAAATTTAAACATCGATGCATTGACATAAATGTCTTATGTCGCAAATGATTTTGTATCTAGTATACTATTATTTAGACTTCAGCAATTTTGTAACTTATATGATTATTAAAAAAAGTCGAATAAATAAAAAACAAAAAAAAGATATTTCATTTGAATCACGAGATTCGCGCGGGAAACTTTGAAAAGTATAGGCGCCTTTTTTAAATTAATTGTTTCAATTAAATAAAACAACACGATTTTCATATTATATTTAATTAGACTAACATAAAAACATCTAATAATAAGCAGTATTCAATAGTTTTGCAAAAACCATGGGGAAGTCGGCGAAAAAGCGCAAGAAAAAAATTGAGGGTGAGGATGAGGAGGACACGGAAAGTTCTGATGCTAGTTCCATCATGGAGGTAGAGCAGGATAAGTATGTTACCTACCGCGTAAGTAACTATGTAAGACAGTATCCTGAAGACGGCTCGTATTTCGAGTATATTGTGTTCCTGGAGAGTGTCGAACCTGATATGCCGCTCGGGACCAGGGACATGATGATCCTTGCAAACTTACTTAAAAAACATAATAAAGGTATTAAACAACTGAAAAGAATTAACAAATACAAGATTGGTGTCATTTTTGAAAGGCCAGGGCTTGCTAATGCAGCTTTAAACAATAGTAGCTTTTTAAAAGCAAACAAACTTAAAGCTAGTATCCCAGCTGCCGCAACTGAAGTCACAGGAGTTATAATGCATGTACAAACTGAGTTATCTAATGCACAAATTTACTCTGCTCTTACTTCTACTAAAAATATTATAAGTATCAGACGTTTTATGAGAAAAACTAATACCAATGGACATATGTTATTGCAGCCAACAAAGACAGTATCAATTACTTTTTCCTGTCCAACTTTACCTGACAGCGTGGACCTGAACAGCTGGAGATTCGAAGTAAGGCCATATATACCCCCAGTCAAACAATGTCTTAAATGTTTAAGGTATGGACATATTGCTAAATTTTGTAAAAACTCGACTCGATGTTCTATATGCAGTGAATCTCATAATTATAAAGAATGTCATAAGTCCTCTAAAGATGCTATCTGTGGTAACTGTAAAGGAAATCATATAGCTATCTCAATAGAATGCCCAATTAAAAAAACAAAAAATAGAAGAAAACAGAAATAAATTTCAGACTAGAACATATGCAAATGTTGCTACAACTATTAATGAAAAGTCTTTCCCTCCCCTAATTAAAGATAAAATCACTCAATCTGATTTCAGCAATATATTGAATTCTGATGTTATCCTTAACATTTTAGTAGAATCACTTATAAAATTGATAAGCTTTAATAAAAGCAATGACAAATCTATTAGTACCCAAAACATAAAAGAAGTACTTATTGAAACAATGAAAAATAAAAAGATTTAGTTTGTACCCCTTATGGATACTTTGAATGTTGTACAATGGAATGCCCAGAGTTTATTTAGTCATAGACATCTTTTATCTCACTTCTTACATGGAAATCAAGTACACATAGCCATTATTTGTGAAACCTGGCTTAAACCTACACAATACATTACATTTAAAAATTATAGTATTATCAGACTTGATTGTGGTAATGATCACAATGGTGTAGCTATACTTATTCATAATACCTTAAAGTTTAAAAACATATCTTCTTATTATGATAACTCCCTCCAAAACCTTGTTATACGTCTTCAGTATGCAATTGACAAAGAAATTACGATTGTTAGTTTTTATTGTCCTCTTAATAGTAACCCGCCATTAACAAAAAATAAATTAGAAAATTTGTTCAAATCACTTCCACATCCTGCTTTTATTGCGGGCGATTTCAATGCCCTACACACGACTTGGGGATGTGATCAGTGTAATTCTCGTGGCAATGATTTAATTAGCTGTATCCAGGATAATAATTTTGTTTTATTGAACGATGGTCAGTATACCACAGTTGGTTCGCATGTTTGGCGTCGCAATGCTCTTGATTTAACCATAGTATCTCCAAGTTTGGCTTTACAATGTGAATGGAGTGTTCATGATGACCCTTTGGGTAGTTTTCATTTACCTGTAATAACAAAAATCAATATCAGTTATAGTCAACCAAATGTATTAAATCCACCTAATACACCTTATCAACAGAACTATCGCAAGATAAACTGGGAAAAGTATATTAGTAATGTAGAGATGCTTTTAAATGATTTTGAAATAAATGATAATCATCCATCAGGAACATATGCAAATCTTAGCCGACTGTTACTGTTAGCAGTCAATCAATCCATGCCCATGAAAAATCAACTACACACATCACCGACAAGTTCTCATAAGCCACGTAAGTTAAGAATACCTCTTCCATGGTGGAATGATAAATGCTCTTCTGCAGTAGAAAGTTCAAAAAAAGCTTACATTCAATTTAAAAATGACCCTTCAGAAAACAATTATATAGAATTTAAGAAACAGCAAGCTCTCAAAAAATTAATTATTAAAAAAGAAAGACAATCCAGTTGGACAAGATTATGTGAAAGCTTTAATAGAACCACACCACTTTCAAGAATATGGACTATTATGAAAAGGTTTAATAAGACCCCTGTGTCACCCCCTAGTCATATTGATAATTGGGTTCCTAATTTTTTGGAGAAATACACACCTGATACTGTAGAAGCACCTTTACAATTTAACCACAGATCTAGTGTTCTCAATAATTTGAATTACTTGACTGCACCTTTTTCATTACAAGAATTTGCAACTGCTATATTATCCAGGCATGACACTGCTTTTGGACTTGATGGTATTCCTTACAAAATTTTGAAAAAAATGACAGACAGTTCTAAAAAAATTGTATTAAAAGTGTATAATTTACTGTGGGCATCCAACACAATTCCACCTGAGTGGAAAATTGATTGTTTGATACCTGCCTTAAAGCCTAATAAAGATAAGTTTCAAGTAGATTCTTACAGACCTATTGCCCTCACATCTTGTATGGCCAAAATATTTGAACAACTAATCAAACAAAGGCTGGAATACTACATAGAAAGCAATGGTATATTGCCCGCTAATCAGTTTGGTTTCCGTAGGGGCCGATCAGCTAGAGAAAGCATATCACATTTAAATTTTGATATCTTTAATGCCATTAAGAACAAACAAGTTTTGATTAGTGTATTTTTTGATATTTCCTGTGCTTTTAATAGTGTAAATCATCATGTACTTGCAAATGAGTTACTGACCATCAGACTGCCAGAAAAAATTGTTAAATGGATATTTGATTTCTCACATAGCAGACAAGTTTTTGTAAAATATAATAATAAATTATTTGGGCCTAGATTTTCACATAAGGGAGTAGCTCAAGGGGGAATTTTAAGTCCTCTTATTTTTATATTGTATATTAGAAAATTAAATTTAACATTAGGACCACAAGTGAGTAATTTGCAATTTGCAGATGACTTAGTAGTATATATGTCAGGTTCAGATGTAAAATCAGTTATTATAAATATAAATAGTGCCTTAGATCTGTTACATAATTATTTTCATCACCTTGGACTAGATATTAATGTAAGCAAATCTAAAGTTGTAGTATTCAACAAAATAAGACCATTTCATGTAGATATTTACTATAATCAAACTAAGCTCCCTATAGTGAATAAAGCCAAATTTTTAGGTATAATTTTTACATCTAATTTGTCTTGGAATACTTATGTTAATGAAGTTATTTCTAAGGCTTCCAGGGCCTACAACATTCTAAGATGTCTGACAGGAACACACTGGGGTTCTGATCCAAAAATACTTTTAATTCTTTATAAATCCTTAGTACGTAGCCATTTTGAGTATGGATTTATGTGTTTTGGGTCTAATAGGAGATTAGTTGAAAAAATAGACATTTTACAGAATCGTAATTTGAGATTAGTGTTAGGAGCCATGAAAACCACTCCTATTAATTCATTACAAATAGAATGCAATATTCCACCTTTACAGATAAGGTTTAACTATTTGAAACATAAATTTCTTCTAAAATTGTTATGCATTAAGCATAATGCTTTGATAAAAAAACTTATTACCTTTCATAACACATTTCCTTATTCCTCAACCTCTACAGTTCCATTTATTCTTCACGACTTTTCATTTATATTAGAAATGAGTACATATAACATATTTAGAAATGATTACCACTGGGTTTGTTATGACCATGAGTACTGGAGTAAATTTACAAATATGCACATCATAATAGATAGAAAATTGCAACATAAAAGTGAGGTTTATAATATATTGACTCAATACCCAGCTTATAGATCTATATATACTGATGGTTCCAAGAACGACACAAGTACAGCATGGGCAATCTACATACCTTACATCAATTGTGGCAGAGGAAGAAAGCTTCCTTCAGAAATGAGTGTGTTTACAGCAGAGTGTTACGCAATTTACATTGCACTAAAATATATATCTAAAGAACAGTATTTTCGCTGGCTTATAGTATCAGACAGCATGAGTGTTCTAGAAAGCTTGGGAAATAACAAATTATCTGCCGATACAAACTATCTAATACATGAAATAAAACACTTATGGTTGCAGTTAACTCAACAAGGTTTTGAAACGATTTTTATCTGGACACCATCTCACATCGGCGTTAAAGGAAACGAAAACGCAGATTATTTAGCGAGAACTACCGTTATCAGTGACAGCGGCAGCCCTGATAACGATGTTGCCATCCCATTTACTGATATTATTCCTATTCTAAAAAATAAGTTATTGCAGCAATGGAATATAGACTGGCATATTACTCTATCAAGAAAAGGTACATGGTACGCTGAAATCAATAGTTTACTATATTGTACACACAATTAGATTATTGTAAAAGTAATGCAAAACAAAGGCTTTCATTAAGCTCCGCTTTTACTAAGGTACGTTAGTAAAAATAAATTACTCAGACAAAATAAATAAATTACTCAGAGTCTGAATCAATAAAGTCAGAGTTTCGACTTTATAAATCTATCGGTTTATAAATCTACAGCGTGACCTTGTATCGAAAAGAATAGGTTTCGTTAAATTAAGTTGCGTATATTTAGTTAATAATAGATATTATATTAGTCTTGAATGTGAACATTAGAGCTATGATTAGTATATACTTGATTAATGTCAAAGTCAAAGTCAAAATAATCTTTATACAAATCGACTTCTTAAAAGTACTTTTTGTTTTAATGTTACAATAATGTCTATATTACAGTTTTCAAAAATATATCATTTTACTAAAATAATATGCACACACTTTTATGTTTAGTGTGATATATTTATTCATTATATCTTGTAAAATACCTGAAATAGGGGTAGAATTTATCAAAAACCTTTCTTAGGGGATGCCTAGGTCATAGTAGCTTTATGCATTCAAAGTCATAGCCCGATCGGTTTAAAATTGACAAAGTTTTATTAAAAAACTTTCATCCCCTATTTATTCCCTTGGGGGTAAAATTTACCAAAATCCTTTCTTAGCGGATGCCTACGTCATAACATCTACCTGCATGTCAAATTTCCGCCCGATCTTTCCAGAAGTTTGAGCTGTGCGTTGATAGATCACAATGTCAGTCAGTCACCTTTGAGATATATATATGTATTTTTCTATTTCCATTTTCTTTTTATAATAAAGTCTGTTTAATTCTTTGTAATAAATATACTTACAGCCAGTTGCACAAACGTCCATTATAAATATCATTAATTTAAAGCGACATTATCGATACAAATTTGACAATCATTAGGGCTTAAAGGCGTTATTTAACCTTAACAGACGTTTGTGCAACAGGCCATTAATATAATAATATATTACTTATATTTACTGGATAAATCTTTTTTGTTAGGTTCGTAGTTCGAACCTATCCTAAGGGGCCGTCCATTAATCACGTGATGTTTTTTCAGTATTTTAACCCTTGGTGATACATGGTAAGGTTTAAGTCTTCATTTTTGGCGCCGATGCGTTTTATTGGTGTCGAATAATTCTGGTAGCAGTTCGTTTCTTATGTCATTTAGTAGTTTTCTCTTTTGCTGTCCACTTGATAAATTGTTGACCAAGCAAAAAGAGAATGAAATGAAAATATCTTTATTCAAGTAAGTTTGTCACTCAAATCACTTCAATTAGATGTCCAATTTATGAAAAAATACGTGGACAAATATATAGACACATATAAAATATAAACCTACAAAAATGTAGAACACGTGTTTAGAAGCCTATATACTATATGTAGGTTGTTTTGTAGGTTGACGCAATATTCACATATGTTAAGGCTTAACATATATGAATATTGTGTCATATTCCAACAGAATTACAACATACAGGTTAAACTGATAACATCTTTTTTGAAGTTAGTTAAACTTAAATAGTTTATATCTTCAAAACTACTGTACTGATATAGAAAAAACTTGTAGCATTCCCTAAGTTGAAAGCTAAGCAATTAAACAAAAAAACATTGCAATCCAACGTTTAGTTTGTGAGATCTCCGTGGACAAACATACATCTATAAAATTTAGCACATGTGTTTAGAAACTCATAAAGACCAACATACATGAATATTACGCCATTCCAACAAAATTACATACATCCACCTTAAATTGATTACCTCCTTATTGTTGAAGTCGGTTAACCAGATTGCAATAATAATACGTCTGAATTTTGTATGTGTACAAAAAGTAACAATATCTATCTTAAAGTTTTAAAATGAATGCGAATATACTTTAAAAAGATTTGCCATGAATGAACAGAATCATTGAAAACGCAAGTTTGAAGTTTACTCACTATAATGGCCAGGGATTTAATTTTACAACATCTCTAGATTAGACTACTGCAAGTGTCAAATAGCGCAGCCCTCTGGGCGCATGTGCGGCCCGGGCCGCCTCCGGAGTAGGTACCATTCTATATTCCCTGTACGTGGTCGATAAGGATGAGCCGTTATGGTAACACCTTTCATTATCGATAGATAGTATTAATAGTGAGAGTCCTGAGTGAAGCTAGGCATTCAATTATCCCAAGACGAAGATCGGCCATCTTTCAAGACTGTAAACTTTATTTTTCGCTACCTACTTCGTTGATTTTAATGGAACTGCATGCTGGTTGTCATTAGGCAGTATAGGCAGTAGACTTTATTATACTTCTAAAAGTCTTCATATGGATTTCAACGCTCCAAATTAAAATTATTATTACCTTACCTAATGAACTTCAATACGTAATATCTCTCTCTGCGTTGACAAGGATATAAACACTTGTTATACTGTAACATTTCCTTGTATTTTGCCGAGCAGTAGGTATAAAAAACGGGCAATGGCTGTACTAAACGTTATCTCGTTTATAATACTAATAATTAATAATTATAATACTATACTTATTTATTATTATTCGAAGTAGTCTCGATTCACTGAAGAAAAAACTGCTAGCTTTTATAAATGTTATTACTACCTTGGGAGAACACGCTATGAACAAAAAACACTCATGTAGACGGAATACTGTAGGTATATAGAAGGAATCTGTTCCTCTTTTCCTTCCGGTTAAAAGATATCATCGATATGTGTGCGCCGTGCCCTAGCACTACGCTGCAGCATTTTCAAGGTCACATCTCTCAGTGGGCTGCAAGCAGCCGGCGCGGCGCTACACGATGCGACTCCCGCTATGAGTACACCACGGAGTCGCCCGAACGATACCGTCGAGCTCTTGCCCTTGAAGTCGGCTCTAGTGAACAACAACTATCGAGAAGACGACGCATACTATGCGCCCCAGCCGCCGCTCAACAATAATCCCTCCAGCTCCAATCTATACGATTATACATTACTCTCAAAAAGGACACCGGCTTCGAAAAGGTACTATTATCACATAAAAAATATAGGTATTTAATTTAGAGTCATTTAAAAAATAATAAGTAGATACCCCTTACTATGCCATCACTTTTTCTTTGTTGTTATTATAAAAAAAAAACTAGTGACCACTAATCATGCATTTAATTGTCTTTAATTAAATAGACTTTAACGTACTAACGATGTTTTTAAAGAAAATAATGACTTGTGAGTAAAATAAATTTCCTTAATAAGTAATCAAAAGTAGATATCAACTCACTACAATTGTAAAATTTATAGCTTTATTAGTAAATATATATATGTTGTTCACCGTAATATGATTTGGTAATAAGAGTTTTATGAAAAAGAGACGATTTTTCGAGCTATTACCAGAAAAATGCATCTTAACTTTAGACCATCCTAAATTCGACCAATGACTATTGGTAAATGATATTGAAAAGAAAAGAAAAACAATATTTCTTTATCTTAAATTTCAATTAAATAGCTAACAACTACCAATAACACTCGAAGCCTTACGAAATAATAATTATTATCATGATATTATTATTGTCATTATTTTTAATATTATTAGAATATTTTTTTATAAAAAAAAATTACCTATTGAAATATGGGTATATTTTTTAAAACATGATTTTAATCATAACCATGATATTTATATTAATGGTAAGGTAATCATTCGAATTACTAAGTGTACAAAAAATGTTAATGCCTTTACAAAATGTTACTCTATAAGTTTCGGAGCACCAAACTGTCAAATAGAGAGAACCGCGTGATATAATTTACGCGGCTCCCTCTCAGCAAGTTGCACAAAGGTCCATTAAGGTTTAATAACGCCTTTAAGCTCTAATGAATGTCAATATTGTATGGGTAATGTATCTGGCAGAGTGTTAATGTATGACAGATATTAATGTAAATAAGACTAAAATGAAAAAGTTTTGCTTTGTCGTTATTCTAATTTCTTTTTGTCTAATAAGTTCGGTTTATTTGATGCAGGCTGCTGTCGAAACAAACCCAGCCCGCTCCGACGCCGCTGGTGACGTTATGTGGTGCTCCGCCGCCCTCCAGGAAACGCGAGGAGTTGGCTGCACTTGCGAATCTACGCAAGAAAGTAGCGCCTGCACTGCTACCAGACAAGTCAGTATACATACACAGCTCACTACGGAACACTGACAAATCAAAACGTAATGGCCTCTTAAGCAAACACTTTGTCGACGTCCCTCCTTCGTGTGGTCATAACATGAAAAATGTATCTTTTTGTATTTTTGGTCTCTCGCCACGGTTTCGGTACGCCGAGCCAAACAAAGCGCAAAATCAGATCATTTCGAAGCGCTTTTTTTTGGAACCTATTTGCTTTTAAAACTTGTTATATGAAAATAAAAGTTGTAGAGTAAGCACCTCTGATGTGCAAACAAGAAGATTTTTTATATATGAAGAAAATAAAACTCATGTAAAATGTTACTAAGATGACCATATTAGAAGCTTGGATTCAAAACTGTAAAATTTCCCCTCTAAATTTTAAACTCTAAATTTTAGACCTGAAAACTTTTCGACACAGTGTGCTACTATCGTCTTGGGAACATTTTAACTCGAAAATAATTTTGGTAGGATTTTATTGAGATATTTTTCTTCAGATGCTATACCACTGGGTTTCCTTTGTAAACGCGAGTCCCATTTAATACTAGCTGTGTTATTGATTCTAGTGTCTTAGGCCTTAACCTTTAAGTCATAAACGACCAATTTTTATATTTCCATGGTATGCCAGCCCCCTTACCTTCGAACGCAATCACAACCGATCGACATTGCAATTGTGCCGCTCTCGCACTCTTGACTGGTTCATTAGCATACTCTGGCGCTAGCCACGATTGCGTTCGAGAGTAAGGGGGCTGATCGCCGTTGGGAATTATCTGGATGGATGACTGGATATCTACTTTAAAAATACAGGGACTCTTATGAAAATTTTCACTAAACTTAGGAGTAGGAGTCGCCTGTCGCCTAAGGTGAAAATGGATTTCACCAATGAATAAGAACCACCAAATGACATCAAGTAATGTTTAAAGTTATGGCATGCGTTATGCGGCGCCTTGCGCTCGCATTTGTATAATGTTATATACGTGTCAAAGTATAAAATAAAAAAAATGATTATTTGGAATCAAACTAATCTTAACTAGCTTAGGCGATTCATTTATTAGCTGTTTCCTAGTTAAGTTATGCCTTTGTTCTAGGTAAGTGAAACCGGGTATTAGTTTATTATTAATAGAAGTTTCGTGAATTATTTTCACTTCTAAATGGCTTGTGTGAAACCTGGTTTCTTTCACAAAAATATATATTTTCAGCTCTTAAGCTGTTGAATATAATGTGACGTAATCCAACGTTATTTAAAGTCAGAATATCGTTCTCACGGGTTGGTGAATACCGTCATGTCCATGTTTTTAAATAATCTTTTATAAGAACCAATACGTCGTCGTACAGCGTGTCATCTAATAACCATATATCCGATGACACGCGGTACTTATATTCATATATAAGTACCGCGTGTATATCCATATATAAATATGGCCTTTCATAAATTAAATGAAAAAATAAATCATGAGAAAAAAAGCGAAGCCTTGATTTAAAACCATCCATCATTCGTTGTAAAGCAAGGGTAGATGACGTGAATAGATCGCGTACGTCAGCGTTTGGCGGACGGAGCCTTGAGCCGTTGTCTCAGGCGGGTTATCGAAGCGAAACACGCAAAGGGCGGAGCGCTTACCTGAAATTAGCAATATCCTCAGCCAACTGAGGTCGCTGCAAATACAATACTTTGAAAATTGCGTAATTGCCAGGGCCGGATTTAATCACGATATTGTCCTCCACAGTAAGAAATATGCATGATTATTTATTGTAATAACTAGTGGACGCCCGCGACTTCGTCCGCGTGGAAGTCGGTATCCCGTGGGAGTGAGAAGTTTTCCCAGTAAAAAGTACCCTATGTGTTATTCTGATGTATAACCTATATTGCTGTAAAGTTTTATCCAAATCCGTCCAGTAGTTTTTTCGTGAAAGAGTAACAAACATCCATACATCCATACTTACAAACTTTCGCCTTTATAATATTAATAGGATAGGATAATACATGCTGTCGACTTTGAATAAACTAAAATTTACAAGAACAAATAAGTATATAAAATAATTTACCGAGATATAAACGATAGAAATCTCGATAAAAAGGTGTCTAGTGCACCTATCGCATGGGAATGACAAGGATAAAAAGAGTCCCTACTCCAAATCCATAATTATCTTATAGAAAAGTATTTAAAAAAATCTCAGTTCAGTCATATTCTGTTAAAAATACTGCGTCGACCACAGCGGTGTCCCAACGTTCAGTTCTACGCTGTATTTCTAACAAAATAGAAAAGCTGGGTATGATGAATTTTTAAAGATTTTTCTTTAAGATAAATTTAGATCTAATAACATTTAGGTAATAAATTGCTGCCCTACGCTCTCTTCCATTCATCACTCGTAATAAATGAAAAAAGGAGTTTCTTATCGACATTCTTATGATTACGATAAGTCAGTTTTTGAAGTATCATTTGTTGTTATGACATTTATTCCATAGATAGGTACAATTTTTTAGATATGTATATACGTATACATAGATATGTATTTTTATTTGTTACTGACAACCCGGCCCGGATTTAGTATTAGGAATTCTAGGTCGTTACTAAGCCATGTATGGCTGAGATAATCTTGTCTACAATAGCGGAGAGCAAAAAATTTTTGCAACGACCTTTTGTTGAATTTACGTAGGTATTAGAATTAAGTCGTTTTTTAGTGAAATGCAATCCATCAATAACGTGGCGTTTTATAGCCCAAGCCAAAATAATTATTCATTAACTTGAGCTGTGTGACGGATATACTATCTTACTTATATGATTCTATCTAATGCGTGTTATGAGGTCTATGTCCTAAAAGTGGGGACTGAAACAGGTTTGTCAGTGAGGATAAAATATTAATAAGTCTTATGTAACTAAGTACAACACTTTGTTTTGGCAGGAAGTCTTCCAAAAATAACAACGAGCCTGTAAACAAAGACGACAACGAAACTGAGCAACTTGACAACCGACCAAAACTATTGCAAAGGGTATGTCTTAATGCATTTTACTTTGTCTTATGTCTACTAGTAAACAACAAAATTTCTTTGGTGAACAAATAAATTATAGAGGTAAAAATCATGAAAATGTTAGGAACCACTGTATTATAGTGTATTTGATATAAGATCGGTCCAAGAATGAAAGCAATCGTAGTGCCGCCGTAGTATAACTTTCATATGCGCTCGTAACGTCGTAGACTCTCGTAGCAGTGCAGTAGCCGACATAACACTACATCGTAGTATCTATATTTTCGTAGCAGTAGAAAGAGTTCTTTTGGTTCAACTTTTTTAACAGGATAGATTCTTACCCATTATTTTTAAATGTTAGCATTAAATAAATTCACAAGAATAATTCAATTGATAAGATTAAGGTTCATTTTATTTATTTCTACAAATTTCGTCTGATGCATTGTACACAATTTTAATCTTTTGGTGGTTGTGATATAGGCCGCTGTAACCTTGACCTGCGCCGGGAACAGGAAACCTTTTGCCGATGACCTTCGCCGTTCCTTCATGTTGACGGAACCAATTACCTTTCCCGATTCTAAAATCTATATTTAATCTATTTTAAATCTATATTTATAAGGAAAATATGTTATGCGATAACTTCCGCCCAAATTCAATACAAGTTTCATGAACTGCCTTGAAAATATATATTATTTTTCACGTTTTGGAAGTCGGTTTTATATATTTTTTCTTATTTTTTTATGACCTACCGCTTATTTGTACTTTGCTTTGTCCTTTTATGACTTAGGTACCACTTTTTCAGATACATATATTAAGTTTCTTAACTCCATAATTATGTTATGAAATCGTTGACCTTTCTACAAATGCGAGTCACGTTATAGTCTATAAGATTTCTTTGCGATATGTAGGTACTTAGCTGCATTAGTGAATAAAAATATAACGCCACAAAGTGGTCTGTGTATCGTCTGAATCAACATAATGTATATGATGTCGAGAGAACAAAAAGGTTTCTTTTATCGTTCCTTTGTTTGTTAAGTGCTTTTAGCCAAGAAGTCAACTTTTCAAGTGGTTATACCTACTTTATAACACTGAGGTAACAAGTTTTATTATAATTTTATATAATATAAATACAGTTTATTTAGTTTCAATACATAACTAAGTAGGTGTCCATATATTTATTATGGTATTAATTGATATTAAATGTTTTGTTTTAAATAAAGTTATAAAATAGGCTAAGCTGGGTTTCGATGGAAGCTATTTTGCATATCATAATAAGCTTAAATAAGAAACATAAAAAATCTCAAATAATACACAAAGCATCTCGCATAAAACTGTTGCTCGTCCGAGATGCGTAACTGACACTGAAAATATTTGTCCATTTCAAATACCTAGTTAGGGAAACAGCCAATAAATATAGATTGCTTAATTTAAGGTAAAATGAACACGAGCTTAAGTGATAACCGAGTTTTGAATTAGTTATATTTCATTATTTTAAATTTGATATATTGATATTTATGTGGAAAAAAAATCTTTAAAAAATGACAGTAGCCAGTAACTCAGTAGTCTGAAGCAATAATGATATGGAATAGAAATTTCTTGTTCTCTAGCGGCGAATGTAACAAATGCTTGAGAAGTTCGATGGTATAACTCTACGTAAAGTTTGGGATTAACTTTCTTGTTTGGTTAGAGATAGTCTTCCTGTTAGCAAAAGCTTCAAATCTCGTCTCATTCGGACACCTAACACTGGCTCATTTCTAAAAAAAAGTCGGTCACCGATCAAACTTGCCAGCAATACTAGAGTTGCGTCATCCGATCACATGGGGTCGTACTCTTGAAGAGCTATTAGCAGTTAGTCTACCTATAGTCAACTAATCCGGTTTTCGCTAGATTTGGTTTCGGTATTTCTTTTTAAAGAGGAAAGTTATAAGTCTTTAGTATTTACCTATAATAAAAACGCAGGTTAATACCTTTTAGCTGCAAACCCGTGCAGTTTGTATAGTTTGGCAACTTCCAACTAATGACGTCGTGTCGGCACCACCAACTAGAAATCTGCACTCGTCGGTAACGACATGTGCTCGTTAATTTTAGTGTAAGTACATATTTTAATGAGTCTCCCACACGAGGCTTAATATAGTTTTATATTATTTTAGTAACAATTGTTAGAATTCTAGCGCGGCCTGTTTTTTTAATCATCATTGATTTAATCTTTTAAATTATTTTAGTGGTACGCTATATAGGTATATATGAGTCATACCTTTACATAATAATTATCCTTATTTGCAAAAATATGGTAACAGGGTTGTTTAACAATTTAGATCAGTATATTTTATCGTCAAGACGATGTACAAATAGTAAAGTCAAATTACAATAAATTGTCTGATTTTATATTAAAAAAAATGTCAAATCATAGTCATATAAGATAAAACAGGTTAATATTATCATCAAAGGATTAATACAATAATTAAGAATGTGATTTAACTTGCAAGAACTAATTTAAGTGAATAATATTTTTTGTCAATTAAATATTTAAATGAACGGGATTTCAATTCAATAACATTATCAATACTTTGAATATTGTTCAGTAACTTATTATAAATGTATATACTCGTAATCAATCAAACAGTAAGAGTTCTTCGAATTAACAATAATTTTTTATCCTTTCTACCTCCATGTGCAAAATCTTTATTTTGTTTAAAAAAATGGAAATGATTTTTTTAACAAATATTCAGAAAGATATAAACATGGAAGTGGTAATACATTCGATGCTTTAAAGTTAAAAAAAAGGTTTACATGAGCCCAAGTAGCCTGCACCACAGACTGACCGTATGCATTTCTTTTGTATTTGAAAGCACGAATTGCATCGACCTAATTCCCTTTTATAATGTGAGTTATAGTTTATAGAGCGAGTTCTAAATTAAATTTGTAATGTGGATGGACAGTAAAACAGCACTTTTTTAATGATATCTGTACTTAATTCATCCATGCCTGTTCACTTGTGTTTTTTTAATGTTTTATTGGCTTATAAATATCATTTTTATTAACTGGTGTAGAAACTATTTGAACATTTTGGTATGTTGCGTGTTGCATAAAATATGTCAATAAATTTATTATTTGCATTAGTTTTATTAATCAAAATCAATTGAAATTATCACTTATTTCTAATAGGTCATTAATATATGAATTGTCATTAAGTTTAATTTCTGAGATGTCCTTTTTATTTTCTCTGTTGTAAATTGTATTTGATTAAGTCCCACGTCAAGTTGCGAACATTAATGCTCTAGAATTATGTATGTATACGTAGTATCTTCTTCTTAGTCTGTGAGATATGTAAATAAAATTATGAACGAGACGTAAACAATGTTTGTTCAGGTGCTACAAACGAAGCCCGTTAGCATGGTGGTGCAGTGGAGCGAGGTGCGTACCGCGTGGCAAGACAGCGACTTTATCACAGAGTGCCTCTGCTGGCACAATGTGTACCGGCAACGGCACGGCGCACCACAACTTTACATGGCACCTGAGGTACAACTTTCATGTCAAGGAAACGACCTAACCAATCAAGTGCGAGTCGGATTCGCGCACGAAGGGTTCCGTGCTATTATCAATTTAAAAAATCACGTTTGTTTTCAATGTAGTTGTTGAAAATTTTGAGTGTGATAGTTTTCCTTTCAACTTTGTAATATATAAATACTACTGCCGTTTGAATTTTGACCAAAGACCGTTATGTTGGTAGAGGGGGAGGGGAAACTTGTCTCTAACGAAAATAGAGAGTTTTAACTACTAATAAAACTTACCATTTATTTTTCCTAAAGATATCCGGAATCCATTTTGAATCAAGCACCATCCTTTTTTTGACGTTTCCGGTTCAAAACTGTACCTTCCCTCTTACTTCCGGCGCCTGTGCTGCCATAGTTTTAGCGGGTAGCAAAAGTTTTATTGCTGGTTCGATATCCGGAATCCATCTTGAGTGAAGTGTTTGTTATCTCCCGGTGAGTGTCGTTGGTGATGCTATAAAGTGTTGTAGATATACAAGGTAAAATTTGCAATTATATAATTATATACGCAATTATAAATATATTATGCAACCAGACTAGGGATGGGGGGAGGGGGCGGTCCGCCCCGGGCCTCCGG
The DNA here is from genome assembly GCA_918026875.4 of Diatraea saccharalis. NCBI lineage: Eukaryota > Metazoa > Arthropoda > Insecta > Lepidoptera > Crambidae > Diatraea > Diatraea saccharalis. The sequence continues at coordinate 19,805,053 of OU893341.1, read as the reverse complement.
TTCTGAGGGGCCTCCAAATGGCTGCAAAGTCCCTTGATCACATTAAAATTCGGATTGGATTTTTATACATGAAAGAAAACCGGAAGGGTTGTCATGGAGAAATCAAGAAAGTACCATAGCGACATCTAGTTTGATTTCGGGAACTAATATTTTTTTTAATACTTCCTCATTGGAAACAGTTCCAGCAAATTTAAGGTTGCAACTGCAGATATAATAGAACCCGGAGAATCTTCTAAATGATGTGCTTCTACTTAGCATTTCTAAGAACAGTGTCCTCTAACAATTATAAATAACTCGTGTAAATTATTTATCTTCGGAGAACTTCAAATACAGAAATCAATCGTCGTGTCCATTACATACAATCTAATGATTTGTGTCAGTTAATCATTTTAATCCAAGCTGACATGTAACAAAATGGGGCTATAAGATAAGAAAATCATTTTCGTCCCTATACTTCAATAGTTAAAAGGCTCAAATTAAGAATTCTTCGACCTTGAACGTTGCGAATATATGCCAAATATCCAGAAACTTGAATAGGGCCTCAATTCTGCTAATTTCAATTAACTCGCAACTCAATGGACAACTTCTTGCATTTTCCCATTCTATTATTACCTGAAGTCCAATATTATTAGTGCAATGTTTTCAAAATGACAGATATATTTATTATTTTGTGATCTACTAATGAGAAATGTGTCATAAAGGGTTGCAGTCGAAGCGATTCGACAATTACAAGATTTTCCTGCACTTTACCACTTTTTTGTCACAATCTACCCAACCTTTAAATATTCTCTTTTTTTATGAAAAGTTCGGAACGTAAATTATTGATTTTGTTGGTGTAATTGACGTATATACCACAGATGTACTCATGCAAAATTACAACTTTCTAGTACGAGAAGTTTTTGAGCTAAACCGCAGACGAACGGGCGGACAGACGGACATGGCAAAACTATAAGCGTTCTTTGCTTACTATGGAATCCGAAAAATACATACTTATAAAGTCTTCTGGTAAATTGTAAAATAACAGGGAAAAAATAAAATCTATAGTTTTTTTTTTATTATTTTAAACCTGACGATAAGATGGGGCAATTTTCTGCGATAACTTCTAAGCTATTTATTATACCAGCTCTGTGACTACGCTCAAGCATGGGCAAATCACCTCGCACACACCAACAAGTTCTACTACAGAAACGACAGAGACGTAGGACAAAATCTCTACCAAAGGCCAGTCAGCGCGTTGCAATCTGACGTCACAGGTAAGTTTACATTCCCGTAAATTATCAGACCAGGGTTGACACCTTTTGAGAAACAAAATTTGGGACTTTCTAACGGTCATCAGAAGTTATCGCACTTCTGCCCTGCGATTCTGTAAAAATCCAAACCCGAATTAAAATTCACTCATGTGTCCGAATTCACGTCATTTAGTGAAGAAATGCTATTGATTTCATTTTTTATATTATAATACAAAACAAAATCGATTGATTAGGTATACGTGTCTCAGATATTCTATTCGTATGTCATTTCGAAACTCACTTCACTCATGCTACTAAACGTTATTTTCCATAAAGTAATATTTTAAGAAAAAAATAAAGCACTAAAAAGCATCTCACTAGGTGGCAACCATACCAAAAGTTGATTTTTGCAGGAAAGGAATGGATCTTAGATAGTCATTTCCGTTCCTTTTAACTATCACTAAAAACTAAAATTTACAAATATATATATCAATATAAATACGAAAAAGTACAAATAGAAAACGAGTTGTTTATTGAGTTTTGAAAATTAATTTACTTTTATAACCCGGAAGGGTTGTCATGGAGAAATCAAGAAAGTACCGTAACGACATTTAGTTTGATTTCGGGAATTAATGTTTTTTTATTTAACTGGTTCTTTTAAATACTTCCTCATTCAATACTAAGCGGATGCCGCTTTTTGAAGTGAATTCGAATTCGGGTTTGGATTTTTACAAAATCTAAGAGTATATCATAGGAAAAATATAAAATTGTATATTAGAGCGTTATCAAAAATCGAGACAAAATTAATGAGAAACCCAGAAAATTCGGGACCGGTGGCAACCCTGGATCACATTTTTGAGAACTTCCGTACCAACTTTAGATTTTCGACAACATTACACATCGAACTGGTATACGGGCTGTGTTTCATATACATCTCAGTGCATTAATAAGCTAATAATAATGCATGGTAGACTTTCTTTCCTTTCACTCAGAAAATTTTAATGGTTTTCTAAACCAACTGGCCAAGTGCGAGTCGGACTTGTACACGAAGGATTCCGCATCTGTGAAAATGTCAACTGTCTAACTATCACGGTTTATAAGATACAGCCTGGCAACAGACGGACGGACAGCGAAATCTTAGTCATAAGGTCCCATTTATCCTTTGGATACGAACTCTAAAAACGATACTTCATGTTGGTTTTCAGGTCAGGAGGTCTCTTCGTACTGGTATGCAGCTGTTCGACAGTACAACTTTTTCAAAGAGTCGGATGTTCTTCACGCTAATGTAAATGCAGGTAACGATAACTAGTTCATAATGTTTTAAGCTAGTCTTCAATGTGAGAGAGAGAAATATTTATATTTTTATACAAATTTGCTTAATAAATTCAATAATAATAAGACAATTCTGTGGGAAAGTCTATGAAGTTAAATTAAATGTACTCCAGTATTCACTTCTCCCAGGTCACTTCACGCAAATGGTTTGGGTGGCGACGCGGTTTTTCGGTGTGGGTAAAGCACGATCTCGCGCGGGAAAAGTAATAGTGGTAGCCAACTATTCGCCGCCCGGAAACATATCCGGACAATTCGAGACTAACGTGCTGCCGCCACTGCCGGAGAACTTTCCGGAGCCGCCGCCTCCGGCGCACTGACGCCGGCTGTCAATACGTGGCAGGCGACTCAAGATAGACGCCACGTATCTCAAATAGAGTGTACCACGATAGAGCTCATTTTCATAAGTCTATAAACGGCATGCGAGGTTCGCCAGGAGGTGGAAAAATAGCACATTAATGATGGTCCTCTTGTATGCATTACTAAAGTTTTCCGGAATATACATTAGCGCTCTATATTCTGTTGTATGTAAAACATACAACAGAATATAGAACGATCCCTAAATGTGCGCACGGCGCGTTATATAAATCTGCCGCACCCCGCATACAAGGTTTATCGACCATTGAAAATGCACTTTCAATATTAACGCGGTGCGTCCCTTGTGTGCTTGTAGGTTACGCATTTAGTTCCCTTGTCACAATCATCCTCGAGAATGATAATTTAAACTCCATCAGCTTTAGCATTGAGATTTGTATATGTAATATTATGTAAACGCAAAATTCATTACTCCTAAAAAGGAAGGAAAAGTTTCAGAGAAACACAAACAAAGCACTAATTAACTCAATAAATTGATAATAAATATAAACTTGATGAATAATTTTAATTGCTTCAGACATGCATACTAGTTTCAGCTATTTATACACAGAAGAACAATAAAATTACAATGTAAAATTATATTTTGGTTTTACATTTAACTTTTAGTCAATCACTATGCTCCATATGTAACTGAACTTTTTTTGATAAAATCTTACGTCCTCTAGGGAGTATATTGTCCATTTTTGGCTTCATATAATAGTCAATTAGGTAAGTTAGATAAAATGTAGGTTGTTTTGCCTGAGCTTGTATTTGATAAAAAATATTTAGAATATTAAATTGTCACCATTATTCACAGGAATATTTAGAGAGAGTTTATAGGTATAACTATTCATAGTCAAGCCTGCCATTCAAGTCCAATTCAAGCCTATGTTTTTATTAGAATTTCTAGTGATAGATATTTGCCACAATATATTGGTGATACAATTATTGATAATAATATGATTATAATGTGATTTGTGTTTAAAGAGTGACAGAAATTTTTATAATTTGTGGTAAGCATAATAGGCCTAATTTATTATTAATTAGATTTGTTAATATAATAATTTTTGAGATATTTTGCATATTTAAATGTTATTTATAGTTTATATAAGTAACATGTTAGGCTTTCTGATTTAAAATATGAATACAATCATCTAACAACCTGTCTTCCTCAAAGGTTGTTGAATAATATAAAATTGTTATTATATCCTGTTATTAATATTAAAAATTAAAAAATATATACAATTTATTATTAAAGACACTGGCTTATGTTATAATGATAAAATTGTCCTTTAAGTATAAGTGTTTGGGTCACCAAGAGAGAATATTATAATATCAAAATTTTACAGATATTCTAAGAAAATTGTTCTCTTTTATTTATATCTCTCTAAAATCTTCATGAATGATGTGTTAAATAAATAATCTGTTTACTGAGAGTTGATAAAAGTGATTTTTTTTAGCTCAAATCAAGGGTTCCAATTTCAATAAAAAAAGAGAAAGATTTTTTGTAAGTAAAAAAATATTATTGTAGTACTTTGTGGCTTAAATTCATTTAGTGCAATATTTATTCAATATAACAAGAGAATGACAACTTCCTCTGTGCTCACTGTGATAATTTCACTCATTATATAGATTGTGATTATTAAGACAGTTGCTCTTCCTAGACATAATAATCTTAATAATTATCAACTCTCAGCAAGACAGTCTATAGATTATTAGAAATTGTGCCAAATAAGAAGAAATACCTAAATTACATTTAGATCTTAGTATGCACATTATAAGTTGTCTATTGTAATAGACAAGTTCACTTAGTGAGAATGTTTCCACTTATTATTGTTCAATTTATTAATAATTAATCAATGGCTGTGAATTGTTAACTGTTAATATTAGATCACATTACATACCGCTTGGCAGTATTTTTGGTTTAATAAAAGATTACAAAAATAAATATTGGTTTTATTATTTCATTTAATATATTTCATCATCTTTATCACTGATAAACTGCGGATTGTTACTATTAAAAACAAAGTCTTGAAATTTAGTTTCAGTTTCACATTTATGGGATTGTCATCAACAATAAGATACACATTCAACAATACAGTTATTCACTCAGTCCATCTATGCTTACAACTAGTACACACGTAGTAAAGTCTCATTTCCTCTTCAGCGCGGCGCGTTTGTCCTTGGAAAAATACAGCCTCTCTATGATTACATTTTGGGCACATGTGATCTTTCGTGCGGGGCAACGTGGGGTCGCTTACAACATCAGGATTGATATGAGTTAGTTCATCTACTTCGTGCATAATTTTGTTGACATACACACAGTTGGAGTCCGCTAGCTGTTTGTAATCACAGTTTCTGCAGGCATACAGGAGGACTTTATTGTTTTTGTCTTCACGCGGGTAAAGCATGTTGTTGCACTCTTGACAGAATTGTATCCCCACGTATCCAGGTCCACCGTCCTTTCTACCCAGATTTAGAGTCATGTTTATAAGTGTTAAAAGTTTTAAGTTTCGTTCACAGAAATTACAGATAAAGAACGTTTACTTTTTAATTAGAAAAATTGCAACAATCATCAACAATAATAAAACGACAAGAGAAACAAACAACGTTATGTCAATGTCATGGAAAAAAATTTTGTTTCTCTATGGATTTATTTTTTTACAATTTTTAATGGCTTTGAAATTAATCCATGCAACTAGCCATTCTCATTTCAATCAATGCGTTATTCGAACGTCACTGTCTTATTTCTTTTTATTTTTTAAAAAAGAAATTTTTAAGTTGAAATAGTTATGTTTTAAAGCAAATTTATTCATATTTCATTATTTTTAATTTCTTATACCAATACGAGATTAACCCTTCCATACGTGGAATGAAAAGTTGGACGAACAGCCTGCGTATTGGCTAACTCAACTGATAACCTTAAATTTTATTCACCCATACAGATAAGTTATTCACCGTAAAAAGTGAACAACTACAATGTGTCAAAATCACATTTTTATTTTCTTAGTTCGTATTTAAATTATGAAATGCAATATTGACGATCTCCACTGAACTCTATACGGACACTTAATATTGTATCCATAAACTGTATTCGTATTCTGTAAATATTAGTGACCACAAAAGTGAACTTAAATGAATTATTTCATCTCAATTAAAATATATATATATAGCATCTGGCTAGGGATAAGCGATTTATTTTGGTTGTCCTCTGAAGTTGCCAGAGTTATAAAATAATAGTCTAAGATCCGAACCTAAATCGACCTTTACCGGGTTGATAATGGAATAAAACTTATTATATAATTAATTTAGTATATTAGAAAATATATTAAAAATGGGTTCGCTAAAAAAATCCCGGACAGAATATTTTTAATTATTTTTTTTTTAAATATTTTTTTATTAAATGTTGCAACATCAAGATAATAAGAAAAATTTTATTCTGACTTAAAGTATAAAACATTTAGAATGTGCAGACGTTGGGTTGTCTATTATTTACCTGGACGAACTACTGGGTTGTCAGGTATAAACAGGTATATCGATGCCAGTTAATTTCACTGGATTTGATAATAAAAAAAAAATTATTTAAATTATATTTATAAGCGCTGTTTCATTACGGACACATTGATATAGGGTTGTCTGCAAAAAATTCGGTCCTAATACGGGTTTGCGAATTTTAAAAATTAAAATTTTTAAGCAAGGTTATAAGTTTTGACTCCAACTCCATACCGCCATGTTGGATTTCCCTACTACAATAGAAGATGGTTTTTTAAAACAAACAGGTTTTATCGGAGATCAAACTCCTTTGAAAATCCAGGACATTATTGAAATGGAAGTAAATGAGGGAGAATCTAATGAATCTGATGAGTTTGAGAGTCAGAATTATACTTCTGATGAATCAGATATTGAATAGAAAATATTTATTACAATTTATTTTACATTAATAATATTTTATTACTTATGCTGTTCTGTAATATCATTTTTAAATATAATACAAAATCTTAAATCATTTTTTTTTGTTATTTTTAATTTGAATTTTCGGCTGTCCACTTTATTTCTCTTTAATTTGTTTCCAGAAAGAACAAAAAAAATTTCAAAGCAAGTTATTGATATTTTTACTATTTACGTCATCATATTTTAAATTACAAAAACTATTCTTTTATAGATAAATTATTATTATACTCATAAGTCAATATATATGAATATATATTTATTTAGCTAATGTTATATTGCTTAATATTGTATTTGCACTATATTGAATATATTAGATTGTTATGAATTTAATTAATTTTTTTTTTTTTGCAAATCAAATGTCAGTTGCTCCAAAATAACGTGCACCGTTTACTATACGGAGGGGTAGTAGTACCTCCACCCTCCATATTTTACATTCCGAGCATGCGCACTTTCATATAGTCAGGGTCCGAACAGATGCGACTGCAATGTTGGGTCCTTTACTATTACACGGAATAATTTCCTCGGATCTCTCTGTCACTCACTTACCCACGCGTTAAAATTTTAATTTTTAAAATTCGCAAACCCATATTAGGACCGAATTTTTTGCAGACAACCCTATATCAATGTGTTCGTAATGAAACAGCGCTTATGTTGATATAATTTTTTTTTTATTATCAAATCAAGTGAAATTAACTGGCATCGATATACCTGTTTATACCTGACAACCCAGTAGTTCGTCCAGGTAAATAATAGACAACCCAACGTCTGCACATTCTATATGTTTTATACTTTAAGTCAGAATAAAATTTTTCTTATTATCTTGATGTTGCAACATTTAATAAAAAAATATTTTTAAAAAAATAATTAAAAATATTCTGTCCGAGATTTTTTTAGCGAACCCATTTTTAATATATTTTCTGATATACTAAATTAATTATATAATAAGTTTTATTCCATTATCAACCCGGTGAAGGTCGATTTAGGTTCGGATCTTCTACTATAAGGGTTACAGATCAACTGTGGGACGATCGTGTAGCGCCGCTGATGTCGCGTTATTTCACGAGGTAGTTTCATTTATTATTCGTATGGCAACTCAAAATTGGTTACTGAATGTTGGTACATCTGTTAATTCACGTCAATGGTTGGCCAGTTTGTTTCTTTTCCCATCCGTAGCCGATTGGTGTCGTGCTAGCCAAATGGGTAAGGAGCGGTTTTGTGTGAAAAATACCGTGGTTTTGCTATTAAATTTTATATTTTTGGTGTGTTTAGTGCGAGAGACGCAACAGTTAATAAGAAAGTGTTATTAGACCTATATTTTTTCTATTTACCTCGAAACTTACCCTCACGCCTACTTGTCGGACATGGCGGAGACATGTTTTTTCTCGTGGTGTAAAATAAATCTATTTCCATCTTAACGACTGTGCGTCTATTATGAGGTGCGAAGAAACTATATAGATGCACTTTATGTGTAAAAATTAAAAGTTTATCGATTTATGTGAAAACTGTGATTTTAGTGTACATATAATATTAACCGGCGACATCGAAATTTCAGGCAAGCCCCGTGGTATACGCACGGCGCGAAAGCACGTGAATCACCGCCGTGAACAAAGATGGGCGGACAAGGACTACAAAAAAGCCCACATGGGTACGAGATGGAAGGCTAACCCCTTCGGTGGTGCATCTCACGCCAAAGGAATCGTCTTGGAAAAAGTGTAAGCTTGGGTTTTAACCTAACCCTGATAACTGTATTAGTTATTGCTTTGGACTAAGCCCATTAGCACATAAGAGGTTTTGTTATTGTGATAGTTTTCTCCTTACTATCAAGTATTTTATCAGGTGTAGTAGTAGTGTAAATCTAATATAAACGCAAATAGTATACGTGCGCAACGCTAGTGTGTCGCGGTCACGTTCACAGCGCAGCCGGCGGACGACGATGCGACGCTTTCTCGCGCGGTATCATTCCTGTGAATGTGTTTTCATTACAATCACAGGATAATACTGCGAGAGGCGGCGATGCTAAGTACGGCGAAACTAAGTGGAATGTGAATAATGTAAGTAGCACGTGAGGTCAGTGAACTTTCAGATTGAGGTTATTTTGCTTTTGGCAATATTACCTTAGCACCTTATAATTCTAGTCTTATGAATTTGAATTTTAACCATTGTGTTATCTTTATGTATGATCATTAGTAGTAGTGAAGAAGGAAGATGTGAATCCAAATCTAAACTATACTTTTTAGTGTGTAAGCAATAAAAATGTGGTCTATCAAAAAAAAAATTAAGGTTTCGGAGGTAGATTTAAAAACCTAATCATTAATGGGATTATTATAATGTTAACAATTAATTCAAGTATATACTATATATAAGATTATGTTGTATCTATAACTGCATTGTAATTGACTGATCGTTGATGTATCTATTTACAGAGGTGTTGAAGCTAAACAGCCCAACTCTGCTATCAGAAAATGTGTGAGAGTCCAGCTCATCAAGAATGGCAAGAAGGTAACAGCATTCGTGCCCCGTGATGGTTGTTTGAACCACATTGAAGAAAATGACGAAGTACTAGTAGCAGGATTCGGTCGTAAAGGTCATGCTGTTGGTGACATTCCTGGAGTCAGATTTAAGGTGAGCTGGATATACTGATCTTTTAACATCAACTATCATGATGTAAACTCAAATTTTTCAGGTTGTCGTTAAGCTTATCGTAAATGGTTTTTTTGTGTGGAATGTTTGGTTAGCTTTATCAACAATTTTACAGTACTTAACTGATTTTAACATGTTTTCAGAAACTTTACTGCTGGAAGACTTCACATTGACTTTACTCATTTATTTTCAGGTGGTGAAGGTAGCCAATGTATCCCTCCTAGCCTTGTACAAAGAAAAGAAGGAAAGACCACGATCATAAACACCCTTCACTGTGATAATGGTAATTATAATGATTCTTGACCTGATAAGACACTGAAATATGTTGGTACATATATTGCAAATAGTTTACAGAGCATATTTGCTTAGTGTTTCTACTCACTAGATATCTATAGTATCTGTAGGCCCACTAAACCTTGATTTTATATATGTCTGTAATCTCAGCCATGTTTTATTTAGTTTGAACAGCGCTGTGAATATCATAGTTCTAAGTCAAACCATGTGGAGGATGGGCAGTTTGGCTATATCTCAAATATCAAATAGTGTCTTGTCATTTATTCATCAGCCTACTTTGTTTTTGTACCACAATAAATTTATATGAACTGCAGGTTTATTTCAGTTTCTGTAGTTTTGTTAAATCTGACTTACTGTAGCCATAGTTCATACTTTAAAATTATTGTAGTAAATAGTTGAGTAATATAGCAATTTATACTTATTGTTTTTATACTTAAAGTTTATATATCAAGATTAAGAGCGATTAATTCAAATTCAAAGCTAGTGAATTTTATGCAGTTCAATTAAGTAATCCATTGACTCACATAATGCCTGAAAGTAATATAAAGATGCATCAATTAGTAAAATGATGTAAAATCATCTATTTGCTACTTCCGAGTGCCATGACGTCAAACTTTAACTGATTTATTTATATTTATTTTTGCTTTAAAAATTTCAATTTTCTGTGGTTCATAAGCATTTCAATTTACTTTTTGTTTCAGTGTCCCGCTACTGCAGTGGTGTTGTTGATAAGTGTAATTTCAAAAATGTAAAATCTAGTGCATAATAAACTTTATGTACGCCAAATTTTTTTTTTTTTTTAACCTTTCTAAGTTTTATGTTAGTCAGATTTGTGTATGTTAATGGTAAACAGTATTTTTGTTAAACAAAATCGAGTCGGTTTTTTAAACACTACTACCTACCCGCATATAAACCTCATACTTAGTTTTGTTCAATCACCCTCAGTTTTCGTTAAACATAAACTAAATTGATTACGCGAATTTCGCTTACCGACGTATGTTTCCGATAAATTAATATTGAATTATTGAATTTAAACCGTTTTTTTTTTTATTGTCGTTTCTGTACATCGTAATAAGATGCCCAGAGTGTGCGTAAACCATCCTGATAACTTGTTACATTTGCGGTCAACTTACTATTAAAAGTCAACATCGTAATTTGACACCATTAGTTAAAAACTGTTATTTTAATTATTTTGGCTTTCCGGTGCGAAATTTGGACAAAACCTGGACTCCTAGTGATTGTTGTGCACAATGTGTTAGTTTATTAACATCATGGGCTAAAGGATCTCGCCATATGCCGTTTGCAGTTCCAATGATATGGTCTGAACAGAAAGACCATGTATTAGATTATTTCTGCCAAACTTCTATCAAAGGTATTAATCACAAATCTAGACACATCGTGAACTATACGAATTTACAATCTGCTCAAAGATACACTTCTTACACTCTCATTTGGATTTTTTTCCTCAAAATTTGGGAGCCGTTAGTGATGAACACGGCGAGCGATTCCATCAGGATATATCCAACATGGAGAAACGGTACCAAGGCAAGCAAGTGCGAACATGTTGGCTGATTACTGTTGGACACTCAAAAGAGACGTACCTGACGCTAAATATTCCCGAAAATCCTGAATAAAAGTCAAATGTTAGTTGTTTCTCTTGATTAAATTCAATTTTCAACCATATTTACTTAAAAAAAAATGTTTATTGCAGTTGCAAGAAAACTGAGGGTGACTGAAATTTTAAAAATGCAGATTATTAACAGGCTAATTGTAGATACAAAATATCCCATTCAAATTAATTTAACTTTCATTAAGGTCATTTTTGTCAATCAGTGTAATTACGGATCAATATCTAATACCTTCCGAATTGTGGATTGATATGCGTGTGAGGCTGGCAGCGTCTCCCTCTTCGATTTTGAAACCAACTCTTATCTATATAGGATAAGGACCTAAGTTACATAGGTTCGAAATTTGGTTAGTCCAGTGCTGCTGGACTGATGTCGGTATCATAGCTACGACTGCACTTAAAATGTGTATCAAAAATCTTTATAACGTAATCAAACTTAGAATCTGAATACCTAATTATAGATCAAAAGAAGGAAGATGTGAATCCAAATCTAAACTATACTTTTTAGTAGAACGATTTACAAGAACAAGCATCTTTTATTTATTTGAGAAAAAACTTGTGGTCTTTCAAAAAAAAATTAAGGTTTCGGAGGTAGGTTTAAAAACCTAATCATAAATGGGATTATTATAATGTTTATAATTAATTCAAGTACTATGTATAAGGATTATGAACTGATTAACATTATGTTGTATCTATAACTGTATTGTAATTGACTGATCGTTGAATACCTAATTATAGATCAAAAGTTAAATAAGTATCGCCTGCTTAATTCTATCTGCAGAAAGTTTCCTGATTGTAATCGTTGCAAACAAATCATAGCATTCGACTGTTAGCCACTGCTATTTGTCCCTATTTCGTTACATGTATGAAATAGGGACAAATGGTCAAGTTACGAGTCTGTCGCTGCCCGACTGATATCAGCCAAGCAGTGCCACAGACTCATTTGTCATTATTTCGAAAGGGAAAAGGGCATTTATTTTCCAATAAAATAATCTATAATAAATGACGATGTATAAGTCCCGTAAATTGCTAATGCGCTAGAACCTTGTCTAATGCGTGACGTCATGAAAATCGAAAGTATAGATTGCACAAAAAATAAATTAATTATTGGAATATTAATGAATAATCTCCCAAAATATCGTCAAAATAATTTAATAATTTTTAGTTCGTTAATTTATTACTTGTATATTTGGGAAAGAATCATATTACATATTGAGGGACTTTAGATATTTTTATTTTATTTTATTATAATATTTATTAAGATATATTTATATGTAAGATCTTAACTTGTTCTGAAAATCATAATAGCAATTGATATTTTAGTCCACCATAACAAGTAACAACAAAACTTAATAATAACAATTGGAATTAACAAAATCACACATCAGTGTGATCTCAACACAACTCAATAAATGTTACTACCAGCTAACAGTGTTTATTTGTTAACGGTACTGATTTCTGAATGCAATTAAGTCATCAAAATGGCGGGCGGGCGCATTACCAATTTGCATGATCCCCGCAAGATCAAGAAGTAGTTTCACAATCCAAATGGTAGCTTTTCTGTATCAAGGGCGTAACATGTTCATAGGCATGCCCATTGCCCACCCATATCCCTAATTAAGTGGAAGGGTCCTGTACGCATAGCATGAACTCAAGAACGTTTTGTCTACACCCAAATGTCACTTCTCGGGTGCACCAATACGATATCTCACTCTTGACCCGAGAAAGTGACATTTGAGTGTAGACAAAACGTTCTTGAGTTTGTCATGCTACGCGTGCTGATCAAGAATTAATTTTATAATCGAAGTAGTTGCGTTGCCAGGCTGATACTACCTTAAAAGTGCTACAGACTCATTTATCTCTTGAACTATGTTACTTGACTATTTTTCCCCTATTTCAACATAGGCATTAGTGATGATGTGTTGAGTAGCTTCTTAATCCAAGACGGTGGCGTTTCTGTACCATGGGCCATAGAGGAGTAATATAGGTTGGAGTATTCATTAGGAAGATTTTAGAGTTGTCCTTAATAGGTGTGCGACTAACTCTATAGACATGGATATGGCATCTGAGCAAATAAAATGAAGATATTTTTTGTAAACGAGTTATGAGGAACAAGGAGAATTTGGCATCACGACAATGAAAAACCAAACATGATCAGAATTATTTATTGCTAAATATAATTTCATTGCTTTGATTACAATAGTTACATAATTATTTCACTTTACATACAGTTGTAGCAACTAACAGCGGTTAAATTATAATAGGTACAATCATTAATTACTTCTAGGCAAGATAGTGGAAGAATTTTATGCAATTCAAAAGTATGTATGATGCGATCTATAAATTCTATATTACCCTATATATACCTACAAGGTAACATTCATATCAACTGTATAATGGAATTTAATTCTAAAATGATTTTTTCGAGAACTATCATGAATATCTATTATTTTATTTAGTGCGAAATAAACTGGTGCAGAACAATATATAACTTTTAGCTTAACCTAGGTTTAATAAATAATACGTGTTAGAGATACACAAACATCTATCTGTTGAAATGTTTTTTATTAATATATTACATTCGAAATTGCAAGCAGCACAAGGAAGATTCTCATTTAATAAGCTGTTGATAGAAAAACAATGATTGGATATAACACAACACTTTAACAAACATATACCTAATTTACGGAACTTTCGGTGCGAATCAGAAATGCTGCATTTGTTAAGTAAGTGACTTTAGATACAAAAGTCATCAATTAATGTTATTTTGAGAGACAGTTTCATAAAATTCGTAAAAAAAACAATACGTGTACAATACAGTGTAGTGCATGGGTCGTCAACAAGAAGTTCGTTTCTTAATAAATTTAGCGTTATAACTTTTCTAATCTCTCTGTGTACTTTTTCTGCATCTTTCTATTGATTCTAAAAGCTATTTAAATAATGGGAATGTCGGACACCAACGTTTAAGCGAATCAGGAGAAATATAACCCAGGAGTGGGCTGTATGGCCTCATACATTTGCTATTATTTAAATTAAAATGGACATAAATTTTCTCTATACTTAAAATCACTTTGAAAACCGGACGCAATCGCATTTTTTATGTAATGTGGTATAATATATTAGAAGATTATGTCCCGAAATAAGTTTCAAATGTACAAACAATGATCACCACACATCTGTCTGGTGCTGGCATATTAAATTTAAAACAAAATAGTTTTTCAAGTATCGCAGCTACGTCACTATCATCATATTAATATAATAGTTACACACTTCACAATAAATAATTTAATATTATGATGCCCCAGTGAGTTTAAAATATTACACATAATTGTTTAGTTATATATGGATGAGATTCACTATTACTATATACATATAGTCTGCCATTTAAAAAATGATTACTATCAACTATTATGCTATATTACATGTTGCAATAAGTTCTGTTTCGCGTCACAGAACATAATTCGTATAGAATGGTAACAATCAATCCATATGCATATACCATATAGTAGTAAGCCTGTCAAATCGTTTTCAGTTCTGTAAACTAAGAATACAGAACTTATTATACTATGCAGGTATACTAATATATTTATTTTATAACATGTGACTACGGAATGACATTAAAATAAACTGAAAAATCTTTATAATATACGGTCGGTACATATCTGACGGAAGATGCGTTACGTATCGTTGGTCGTGCAACTGTGGTCTAATTTCAAAATCTATCGCAATGCCTATCGAATGTGGAACGATTGTAATAACGATTAATGGAAGTATATTACTTTTAAAGTAGCAATTCCAATTCCAAAAGGAACGAATGATTATTTTAAAGTTAGTTAAACCCGTCGAAAGATTGATTTGAGTCTAACACTTGCCTTAAACAATTCCAAATAACATCAAATTCACAATCATCGTTATTCAATCTTTAAAAAAAAACCGCGGTCCCAATTGCAACCGGATGTCAAATAGTTGTAGCGTGAAGTTCGTGAATATATGTCAAATTGAAAGGGACTGCGACAGATTTCCAAATTACATGATTATGCTAAGCTATGCTATTCTGTTAAAAACAACCTCAAGCTCACCGCCGAACTGTGCGCTGTCACGTCATAGAGCTAAATAAAACCTTTATTATATTTTAAACTAGATTGTGTTTGATTGCAGCTGAAGAAGTTCGACTACGACTTCGAGATGATATTAATAACAGAATAAGACTACTGTTGAATATATGACAATATGTTCAACCTTGCACACAATGGCGTGCTAACGCATACTTCCGTGAGACGCTTCACCGGTCATCCGTCAGGTTCTTCAGCGTGGTTACAACAGAATTGACACCATTATACACGATATTTCACGTTACATATACACAATTCAATACATCACGTTACTCTGGCTCATAATGCCGCTTCGTTTTCACAAAAATATCACACCCAATTCATACATTTTATTCATAAAAATACACTTCTATCGGGTATAACCCAACTTTTAAACATCACAGTCGAAGTAGGTGAATCAGTTTACATTTGACAGACGTAAGGGGACTTTGCCCACAGCACACGCAGGTAAGACCAATTTGTTAAAAAAATATTTGCCTTTAATAATCATACGTCAGCTTTGAGCTAACTTATTATAAATTATTTGCATCTGGATTTTTTTAAATGCTTTAATAGTAATGTCATAGTCGTAAACTTTTTCGCATTATTTAAAACAACGTGTTTCTTTTCGATTTATAAAAATAAATGTGTACAACTAGTTTTTTTCTACGCTATTATACTGAAGTAATATTTGAATATATCATAAATCTTACATTTATGTTATACTAGCTGAGATATTTATATTATAACTACTTATTCATAAGTTCAAAGTACTATTTAGTTACAATGGAAAGTAAATATAAGTATGTGGATTAATAACTATATAGCCATATATATTATACTTATGGCTTATATGAAGTGTTTAGCAGATGTATTAATTTTTTAAATAAATTTAATAAGGTTATGCTGTATAACGTAAACAATTGTGACGTCACAATGACCAGTATTATTACACACATATAACTAGCGGAAATTCAAAATGAAAACAACATGAAGCACGTATTTATATTTACAAATAAAATGTATGATGTAAAAACTCAAACAGGTCACTGCCATATCATGCTCAGTCGTTTCAAAACTGAAATAAACATTGAGAATAACCGGCAAATGATTCTAATGTACTGTTAGTCACAGAAATAAGATTTAAAGCTGCTAAGGTGATCGTTATTCAGCACTTGTAAGCATCGCAAATTGGTAAATCGGCCTATTTAATAATAATACAATAATATCTATGCAGTTTGATACCGCTACCTACAATGTATTCACATTTTATCATTATATAAAGCAGCTACGATTTATTATTTTATTTTTTGTATTTTTTTTTTCATTCGTTGCGATATTGCACTTACATAATTAATATATAAAGAATATTGTTTATCTATATTCTTTTAACAAACTGTCTTAAAGTTTTATTGGATACATATGATTTTTTTTTCAATTTTTATTCAGTTAGCTCAAGTATTTTCTGTAGAATTTCTTATAGAGAGTGGCGGCGGCCGAAACCCTGCACTATACGCCGATTGAATCCCAATTGGTTGACACGCGCTGAATTCTGAAAATATAAATTTATCTAATAAGTCATACATATGTTACGGGTTTTAGTGTAAGAAAACCGGGTAAAACTTGATACATGCGCACCGGTAAGTAGTTCGAGGAATCATCCTAACTTGTTATCCTAGCATATTTCTGTTTAAAATTATCATCTAACACTTTCAGTTTCACAGCGTCTAAAAGTTTCCAAACGGTTTGACTTTTTCTAACACTTTGAATAATTATTATTATATTTCAATAAATTTACATAAAAAATTATCAAATTTCAGTCAGTATTTTTGATTTTTATTAAATTTTTTATAAGTTTAAAATGACATTACCCATACAAATTTGACATTCATTAGAGCTTAAGGTGTCATTAAGCCTTAATGGACGTTTGTGCAACTGACCGTATATATATATATATATATATATATATATATATATATATATATATATATATATATATATATATATATATATATATATATATATATATATATCTACACATTAATGCAATTGATTACAGTAACAACTGATGTGGCTCACTAATGAACAGTGGTCGGAATTAGGTAGAGTTATTCATGTACTTACATTGATTTCATACAGCGAAAGAATATACCTCAAATCCCGAGATTAATTTTAAAGAGCAGAAAAAATCCCGTGATTTTTTAAATAAAAAGTTATTTACTTTTACACAATTTAAACTACTGCACGCACGACGTTGCCAAACTTACATCAATGACATCGGATGTCCAAAGAATTAGAAATTGTCCATTAGAAATCCCGGGAAGGTCCACATTAATATCATCATTTCGATGCAAGTACATAAATAACTCTACCTAATTCCGACCGCTGCTAATGAAGAATAAATATCGACCGATTAGTATCATCGTCCGATGCACCAATACCCACGCGCCTGGCCCACGCTGAGTGTGGTGAGTGAGGCGGACACTCAATGCACTGTATTTTACACTTTACAGTTATTGACACAAGACTCACAATAAATTTTAATCGTACGTTCGATCATCATCCGAGCTAGTAAGTCTACTTAGAACGACGAATATTCCTCAATGCGCCACATTAGTTAGAAATTAATAGTGAGGTAGTGAAGTACTATCATCTACTATAATAGTATAGTCACATAGCATGGGTACGGTGACGTTTGGAATTTGAAGCTTATATTTAATACATATTAAAAAAAATCTATGTATTAAATATTATAGAGATATACGATATTACAGAATTTATTTCTAATAGAAATAATCGATTGTGAGGTCAATCTAAAAAACAGGATTAAATAAAAATATTTATTCGTCAGCAAGATGAACCAGAGTCAGCAAAATCATTTGCTTCTTCACCTAAATTAATAATAACTTGAGAGTATATTATATTATATATATTATATGAGTAGCTCGGTGGCGTAGTGGATAAGCGCCGCGGCCCGCGATCGTTGTCATTAAGCAACTTTCGCAAGGGTCGGTCACGGGATGGGTGACCAAAAAAATTATTATCTCGAGCTACTCCGTGCTTCGGAAGGAACGTTAAGCCGTTGGTCCCGGCTGCATTTGCAGTCGTCAATACCCTCCAATCCGCATTGGGCCAGCGTGGAGGGTCATGGCCCATACTCCTTAGCCATCCATAAGGAAGGCCTGAGCCCCTGCAGTGGGGACGTAAAAGGGCTGATGATGATGACGATATTATGTTAATAAAATAGCCCTATCCTAGTCGTGTAGAATAAGACATGCATAGAATGTGTGTATGTATGTTACCAGACGCGTGCGCTCGGGCTAGGTGTCGCTGTAGTCCATGGTCTTGATGTAGGCGACGGCGGCGCAGAAGTGCGTCCACCAGTACAGCGCCTCGCCCTGCAGCGCCGCCTCGCCCAGCGCGTTCACCAGCTCGATGGTCGACAGCAGCGACGCAGGGTTCACCTGTGTACCGTACCATTCATCATCATCATCATATCATTGCGTCCCACAATCCAGTCAATATAATTTATTCTGTCTAGGCTACTCCGAGCACCTGTGAGAGTCGAAACTCTATGCCGTCGGTTCGTAAATCTATAGCAAGAGACCCTGCGCCGAAAACTCCCTAAAGTATTGTCCAGAAGTATTTAAGTTTTGTAGTTATATAGATTTCTAACATTTAGCAACATCAAGCACATCTTAAAGATGTTTAAAGTACAAATTATGATTTTCTTTATGTGATCTAAAAGTGATTTTATTTTTATCTAATTGTGCAGAAGATGGTCATATGGTCCTAATATGAAATGAGAGATTTTGTATGCATATATTTCATTTTAAAGGGAAATCGTTTGTAAAAGTTAAGGTCTATCCCATTGAACTTACACCATCTTACAAATTCATCAAGATCGTCCTGAAGCATAACTGAGTTCTCCATAGTGTTGATCACTTTCCCTATGTTAAGCTCATCTGCATACTGTGTTTTGAAAAAAATTGTCTAGTATCATTGGTATACCCGCGATCGGGTATAACAATAGTAAACAAGATCGGTTCCAAATGCGAACCTCGAGGTACACCAGATGTTACTTTCTAAATTTTTAAGTTAAACCCACGTCGAACGTCTTAAAAAGAACGATATCCGAGATAATTACCAACTTAAAAATTATCATTTGAGATGAAATATGCCGGTCGCCCATTTCTTCAACCAAACTTAAGTACATTATCGGTCAAAAGCTTTGCTAAAGTCCGTATACACAATATCATTTATTTAATAGAACTTATTCAGTCCTTATTTCTTTGTGAACCAACTGAAATTTAGTGATTTTGGGTGTAATCGCCCTCTTAATGTTATCATTATTAAGAGTACAATCCCTCTATATGGATAGAATTAAAATGGGAGAGGAAGCCGTAACCCACCACGCCTGTCAGAAATTAGGTGGGTATTAACATCTTACAGATGCAGCAGGAACCGACGTATTTGGGTTTGACGTACAGTCAGCGTCATAATTATCGAAGCATCAATTCTGCAAATTAATTTATTTAATTAACTTGTCTCTAATCAATTTGACCCGCTCCGAATATATATTAGACATTATCAGATACATTGCTCAGAATCCAAAACGAGAAACTAAAGCCCGCGTATTATGGAGTGTCAGAGACAACGAAATACCACAACACCCAAACCCGATATATTATAGAAAAGTTCAATTTCTACATTGCCCCGACCGGGAATAGAGTTGTTATTCGCTTCGATAATTATGACGCTGACTGTTACCTTTTTCGAATTTGAATAAGTAAAGACATATCATGGAGCAACAATATATGCTAAAAGATAATATTAATTAAAACAAACTACATAAGAAAAATTATTGTATAGAAATTATTAACAACTGTTGTAACACATCATATATCCCTCACCTTAATGATAACGTAGACGAGGACCGGTGTGAGGTCATCAGCGGAGGGAGCTTCGCCCTCTGTCAGTCCCAGCACGGCCATGATAGAGGTTACACACCGCATGATGCAACATAACTAAATAAACAAGGACACTTTCTATATTATTTTATCAAGTATCTTTCATTCTTAATCAGTTGCACAAACGTCATTTAATGTCTGTTCTTTTGTATTTATCATCGTTTCCGCAGGTATAAAAAGGTTTAAATTTTGATTTAATTCTAAATCATGAAACGTGTTTGTTTTTCTGCAACATTTCTGTGGCTTATACAAATTAAAACAAACACAAGTAATTTTACAAACAGAGTAGAATAACCTACTATACGATCTCACAGCCGCCATTTTCGATCCCTAGTAGGTTTTACGTCCCCATTGCAAGGGCTCAGGCCTTCCTCATGAATGGGTCAGTGGGGACCAGCTTAACGTGTCTTTCGAAGCACGGAGCAGCTGGAGATATTAATTTCGGTCACCCATCCGGTGTCCGACTTTGGCGAAAGTTGCTTATCACCAACGATCGCGGGCTGCGGCGCTTATGATATGATAATTCTTATTGCACTATGAAACAAATCCAAAAAGTAAAAGCCTTATTGCTAAGGTTGCAATCTCTACCAGGCGACCCTAAGCTAAAGGAAACGATACCAATTATGGAAATTAACTGCGGGTTAGTGCATTGGGAGAAATAACACATGAGAATATTTATAAATACAAATACATAATCTAAAATATACGATAATAAAGTAGCAGATATAAAATAAATAATGATGTTTCTTTATTAACATAAGCGACCAATATATTGAAACAGCCTTTTAAAGTAGTTTAAAGAAAAAAAAGAGCACTTGTATCATGTTTGTTTCTCTCCAAACCTTTGCGCTTTAAATCATAAACGACCAATAATAGTGGTTGGATTATAATAGACGAACCAGCTTAGTATAGTGCAAGTTCAGTAAGAATATTCTAACTTGAGGAAACGTTCCGTTATCAATTTAATAAATGAGTTCCGTATCTGCACACGTCTAAGTGAGTTCCATCGTTTGATTGCTTCGACAGAGAATGACTTGGCTACGTAATCAGTATTATGGGTGCCACCCACTAGTATATGTGTGACGTTACGAAATCAGTATTGTGGGAGGGGGGGTAGCCACCCACTAGTATATATGTCACATGCAAGTATATGTAGAGTGGTTGCTGACCTTGTCCCGGGGCGTGCGGTAGACCGGCAGATGCCTGAGCAGCAGCTGCGCCCGCGGGAAGGGCGCCGCCCACACGTGCCGCGGCCGCACGCCCGCGCGCGCCGCGCTCGTGCACGCGCCCAGCCGACGGATGTGCTCGCTCAACACCCTAACCGATGCGGAATATGCACACGTTTTAAAAATATCTTTATATTAAACTAGTGGCCGCCAGCGACTTCGTCCGCGTTTTCCATTATTTCTTCGCTCCTAATAGTTGTAGCCTAAAGCTTTCCTCGATAAATGGTCTATTCAACACAAAAATAATTTTTCAATTCGAACCAGTAGTTCCTGAGATTAGCGCGTTCAAACAAACTCTTCAGCTTTATAATATTAGTATAGATTTCATGCAGCATATTGACAGCATAGTATCACGTGGCTGGAAAATATTAGGGTTTTTAAAGCGCAACTGTGGAGATTTTCAGAATATTAAAATAGTGATTACAATTTTCAACGTCTTGGTTCGTAGTATTTTAGAATATGCTTCACCCATATGGAACTTTATCTATGAAATTCGTGTCCAAAGAATAGAGCGTATTCAAAGAAATTTCACTCGTTACCTTGCCCATCGTTACCGAACTTGTCCCTACGATTTCGACTATGATATCCGACTTTTACACTTAATTCTAACATAATTTTATATGAAATGGAAAAATAAATAAATACTAGCTAACCGCCAGCAGCTTCGTCCGCGTGGTGCCTAGGGTTACCGATACATATCATAATGACATGGATATAATTACAATGGCAAATTGAATATTAAAAAATAGTTACTATGGGAACGATTTAATACCACTCCCATTTTCATCCCTTTATTATTGTTTTTCAGATTATAATATAGCCTATGTTCACCGCATATGATGTAGCTTTCCGTAGGTGAAAGAATTTTTAAAATCCAGTCCAGTTGTTTCGATGTCTTTTCGTTGCAAACAAACATTCAAATCTTTTCTCTTTAAAATATTAGTATAACACTGATAGCGTTACATAATTGTAAAAAAATATCTGTCACAACTACGAAGACTTTGCACGCCGAAGGAATTTTCGGCGCGTTCGTCGTGACGTCAAGGTAAGTGAGATTTAAAGATATGTCATTTTAAATCGGTTAGGATTTTGAGTAATTAATTATGATTCTATTAACAATTCATCTTAAATTATAATGTAATGTTGTTTATTTTGCGACATAATACATTGATTCAATTGCCATTCATAACTTTTTGTAACAACGACATCCCTATATGTGTCCAATTTCGTCACATCCGTCCTGACAAATAGCATTGCGTTTGTGTATTTTGGATTTACCGTAATTTTCTTCACTTTATAATAATCATTTTCAAGATGAAAACGAACATATGTTGAAATCTATTTATATAGACTTAATTCTAAAACGTTAAAGAATCTAAACAGAAAAATAATAATAAATAAAGGTTGTGTTATACTGACTGGTCTCGTGCTATATCGCCGTCGCCGTTAGGGAACAGCACATGCAGGTAGAGGCGGCTAAATGCTGCCCGCTCCACGGTCACCTCCACTGTCTCTAGCGCGGTTGACGACGCACCTGATGACATAACATTATTATTTGCTTCCCCCTGTTGCATCTTTAGAGTACGACAGAACATTATTATTGGAAAGTAAATGCAGATGCAGCTTTAGAGTATTTTTTTTCTTCATCTTGGACATTTCTTCCTGTTTTGTAGTTCCTTGGACATTTCTACTTGTAACCGAACAATGAAGGCGGTGTGGGTATCATTTAAAAATTAACCTACGTCTAACGATAGTTATGGCGTGTATTCTAACAGTGTGCTGAGGGCAGCCTCTCTACTTTCCTGACCGTAAATACTTTGATCTAAGTGGCATATATCTTTCTATTAAAATTATAAGGCTTAAGTGTCTTTCTTAACACAGAACTTGAAGCCTAAAAACGGCCATAGTTATAGAAACATCTAATACACCCAATCCTTTTATTCTTCTTCCATGTTTCAAGTCTTCCCTTAACAATCACGTCTTTCGACACAATTAATTTACCATAGTTTATCCATTTTCTTCAGCATCACCATTATAAACTTTAAAAAGTACGCTGAACCTGTGTGCGTAGCTTTGACCTGTTTTGTAAATAATGAGATGGACGAATAGAAAAAACATATTATATAAAGAAACATCTTCAAGTGTGGTCTTAATAATTGACCCCGAAGGTTCTTCAACCGTAATGCTAATATTTACACGGTTTTTCAAACGACATCGCAAATAACCCGTATGTGATTGTTTATATATAACTTACCATCCCACGAAGGGTCTGCTTTCACTTCGGCCGTAATGGCCTTTATGCTTGCAGTCAGTCTTGAAGCTTTTTCATCCATCAGCTCGCCCCCTGAAAAAATATATTTAATTAATGTATCAAATTCGCCGCCTTCGCGGAAATCAGAACTTAGTGAATCTTAAGAGCGTTGTCGCTTCATCCGTCAAGTCCATCATATTAGGTTGGGGAAAACTTTCTCGCATATAGTATGCATAAACTTGTAATAAAATCTTTCTGGATATAACATCTGGCTGGTTTAGAAATCGATTTCTAATATTTTCATCGCCATATATCCAGTAATAAAACAACTTTTAAACGGTTTCATAGCGTCTGTATTTGTAAAAATTAAAAAGATTTAATTTTAAAGAGGATAACTCCGCGATTTAGAATTTTAATGAAGAGAAGATAACAGTAAGAACTATGATAAATAACGAATGATCTCATGAGGAAAATCTTACGTTATCCTAATTTGAATTCGGAGTTATTTTCACAGTAAGAACTGTGAAAAATAATGAATGATCTGATGAAGAAATTCGATAAATTTTAAAATTTTATTACATAAAGGTAAAAATGCAATGCAAGCCGCGAAATAAATTTGTTACGTTTATGGACCTAATGCAGTTTCTGTAAGCACAAATTTATATTATGTGTATTAGTAATATATCAAGTTTATTTAATTTTTCCTCAAACGCGCAATTACTAAACCGAGAAGCAGCGACAAAAATTAAGTTTATATTTTGTAGGTACAAAAAATACACGTGATTATAGTCTTAAACTTCACCGTGTGACTTCACAAATATCACGTGACCAGCGCCATTACATAGAGCAGGGAATTTGCGCAATTTTGACAATTTAAACTTTAACAATTACTTTCATCGACTATTTTCGATAAGATTCTAAAGAAATATACTGACATAATGTACTGTTTATAATGTACCAAGCAACCATTTAAAATAGTTTTCAGAAAAGTGTCAAATACTCTATCAAGGATTATTTATGGTGCAGCACGTATCATATGTGCGTCATGTGCGTACGTGCGTGTACGTGCGCGTGTGTGGTGCGTGCGCGCGTGTGTGGTATATACCACATGTACCGTGTATGCTATGGTGCCTGTGGTGGTGGTGGTGCCTCGCCAGCCGCCTCATGGCCGGCCCCCGCTCGAGCTGCTGCAGCACGCGGGCGCCGGCCGCCGCGCGGACGCACCACATGCACTCGCCGCGCACCACGGTTATCTGACTGCACACACATACACATACACACGTCGACTCTAGGATCTTAAACTTTTTATTAATACGAGTGTAGACAAATTTTATATTTTATTTTATAGATAAACATAAAATACATCCACAATTATGTAGAAAATCATTCAAAAAGAAAAAAATAAAAATATGTATTCGTTTTCGTCTACTGTCTAGACCCGTATTATGAAGAAAACTGTGACGGGACTGAAGATTATTCTAATCAATCATCATAAGATTCAGATTTGAATCATTCTGTACACGCGACTTAAAGTGAACGCAAGAGAGGCACTTATAACGAGAACGCGACAGAGGCGCGTCGCCAAAGATATGGGGCGGACCAGACGCGGCCGGCTCGGCGCCGCTACCACGCCAGTTGGAGAAAATTGTAAATAGGAGCTGTGCGCATGGCTCATTACGCACGATCATGCACACAAACATTTTAAAACTTTCACTGTCGATTATGTTAAAGACAATAAATTGTTCTATAAAGAACAATTATCAATTATCATCATTAGTTCCATCGTGTATTTCTGTACCCCAAAGGTTGACTGGTAGAGAATGCTAATAGCATTAACTCCGCCTCTTGTACCAATTTAATGTACAATAAAGTTTGTTAAATAAATAAATTAAGCCTTCGCAAGTTTCATTCTCCGCACCATTTGGCGTGACAGGAGTAAACCCAAGATTTGCAGCGTGATGTTGTAGAGTCTAAAGCCTTCCCCGATAAATGGTCTATGCAATACAAATATAATTTTTCTATTCGAACCAGTAGTTCCTGAGATTAGTGCGTTCAAACAAACAAACAAACTCTTCAGCTTTATAATCGCACGACGACCTCCGTAGCCGAGTGGTTCGCACGCCGGTTTTAAGGTGTCGCCATCTCTGAGGTCCCGGGTTCGATTCCCGGTCGGGTCAATGAAGAAAATGAACTTTTCTATATTGACTCGGGTCTGGGTGTTGTGGTACCTTCGTTGTCTCAGATACTCCATAATACGGGGGCTTTAGCTATACTCATCTAGGAATCTGAGCAATGTATGTGATGTTGTTGAATATTTATTTATTGATTTATAATATTAGTATAGATAGGCGGCGACACCTGTACTAGTAGTGTAGAGAGAGAGAGAAAGAGATAGAGCCACGTACGTGCGCAGAGTGCGTGCGGCGTGGGCGAGGGCGGCGCGGCAGGAGGCCAGGTAGGTGGCGTAGGGGCGGCGCGCGGCCAGGTCGGCCCGCAGCGCGGCGGCGAGGCGCGGCGCCGCCTGCGGGCACAGCGCGCGCGCCACCGCGCCCGCCACCGCCGCGCCCGCCTCGCAGCTGGCGCTAGCGGCCGCCGCGCGCATCCACTCCACCAGCGACGTGCTCGTACACCTCTGAACAATAACCGACCGACGCCACGCACATTACCAGACCGTAAGCTTCGGGACAACGTTCAATTCAATAAGGCGTAAGCGTGTATGTAGACGAATCAGAGGCATGAAAAAAATTAAAACGGAATAGCACCGGCAGTTGCAAATTCCGGACGAAATTCGTGCCAAGACTACATAAATCGTCATATAAGAAATATAAGGAATTATAAGCTATATAAGGATTTTTCCTGATTTAATGAAATGTGGTAAAATAATCATACATTTCAAGGCAGGTGACAAGTCTGACCCCAGTCATTTTAGATCGATATCTATACTACCAGCAGCCATAAGCACAGTATTTAAGAAAATTGCTTACACACACTTTGTGTGTGTGTGCGCGTGTGCGTGCGTGCGTACGTGCGTGCGTGCGTGCGCGTGTGTGTGTGTGTGTGGGGGGTGAGTTACTATAGAAGTGCATGTATCAGAAGGAAAATGAAAGTGCAACTATCGAGGAGATATTAGTCATGATTTTATTACTATTGTAATAATTATTATTTTGGTAATGACATGACTCATGTAAATGTGACTTCTGATAATGAGCTGGTACGTTTCTTTCACTCATTCTTCTTGTCAGCCAAAAGACATCCCGAACGATTAAAATTCTGGTATTTTTAAATGTGTTTGTTCATTACTTATTTGAATAAAAAATATCAATTTTCAATCGGAACCATACAAAAAGTTGTAAGTTTTCCACAAAAATATAAAAAAAGAAAGAAAACCACTTACATTAGGTACATATTCGACACCGTATATGTCGGGGTTTGACAACACCATCCGCAGCTTCCGTTTCATACTATTGAATACTTCGGGATCGTTTAGATCCACGACGCCTTCGGACCTACACAAATCAATACTCAGTAAAAGCGCGTTTGAATGTGTTAGGAGTCCATGTAGTAGAGTAAGGAAATGAGGCCTTTGAAGTCTCGAGCACTTATTACCTTATGAAACTAAGTCAAAAAATATAAGGCTGCATAGAAAAGTATGCATGAAAAGATTTATTTTTCTTTAAAATTATGTCATTGTTTTTAAGAGTAAAAGGTCCCGGTTTGATTAATTTTAACCATAAATTTATAATTGCTAATAGCAGATAAATAATTCTATGATTGAAGAAGCTGCATAACGTGACATTAAATAAAATTGACATTGGCAGTACAGGGCAAATCATTACATACTCTTTTGGTTTATTTTTGACGACATAAGATAAAAGTTGAAATAGGGGATGATTTTTATAGAAGTCAGTTTTCGATGGAGGGGTCGTGAGCAAAAGTCAGTTAAATATAACGCGTACTTGTCGAAGTCCGCGTCGAGATCGGAGGGTCGTCTAGCGTTGCTGGGGCGTCGTTTAGCGGGCTCGGTGTTCACGCGCCGATACTTTGCCAGTATATCTTCGGAGCTCTCGCCCTCGCGACATCCGTCGTCGCTGCGGATTTCCTCTTCGCACACCTTAATCTCGGCTATCAAACAACGTATGTATTTAATTTTTGAGAAAAATCCATAAAATAGCGTACAATGACTTACATGAGGATTCGAATATGAATGTTTTAACCAATTAAGCTAACAAGACCTCAATGAGACTGTTTAATTTTCTAAGTATTTTCTAATGTGACTAAATAGGAAAGAAATATACGAATGATTAAACATGATACAGAAGATTAAGTTATTAAACCTTAATGAATGTTTGTGCAACTGAACGCATGTCGGTTAGCTACAAAAGGCCAAAGATGGGTGTATATTATCTGATGGAAGATCTGTTGTATATTATCTATTGCGGAACGTCAGAACTGCCAAATTATAATAAGTACGAATTGGCTACTTGACATTAATACCAGTTTATTATGAAATATGTTGGAAGTATATATTTTTAAATAAATTACAAGTTTTATTTTTGAAAGGTCAACTTTGATTTATATAATCTGAGAATTTCAAGAAACGAAACGAGGGCCGCAATGACGGGACATAGTATGACGTGAAATACCAAACGTCAACTTCTTTGTTGCGAGTGCAACCAACACGTATGTTTAATGAAATGTGACGTCATGGTTCGCAATATCAAGTGACTGTTTCGAGGGATTATTTAAATTAATTAAAATATGTTTTTACTTTTTTTAATAATATATTAAAAAAACAAATAGCAGTTAATATGATCATCTGAAAGTTTTAAAATACTTTTCTCCGAACAGCCAAGTAGCCAATTGAGTGCAAAAATATGGCCATTACTACAACAGCTCAGCTACAGCTAGTGATGAAAATTAAATAAATAATTAAAGATCACGCGTGTGTGGGTATAGTGTTGTTACCATTATGATGTGTCTGCGCACGTCCTTTCTGTCGGAACATCTTGATCTTGTGCAGAATGTTGCCGCCGGATCGCTTCACGTTGTTTTTCAACTCGTCCAGGTTGCCCGCTAGACTCTCCTCCCCTATTATTCTACGTCTGTGTGTTTGCGGCGAGAAGTAATAAATTAGTAGGTATTCTTTAAGTATTTTGTAATTAAAATTTAACAGCGTCAGGATATACAAATATGACTTTACTCAATCGATTTTAAACCTTATTACATAGAGGCGAGGTAAAATCCATTGATAAAATTGACAAAATATGGTATCCTGACGTGCAGCCATGTGTACTTTCGAAACTGTAAGACATATTTGGAGACATAAAAAAAATCGTATAATAACCTGTTCTGACTAAAACTATATTCTAAAACTAAAATATTAAAAATTATATTCCACTTTGGGCGATAATAAAATAACAGTTGAATACTGTTATAGTGACTTATTGGAACTATTATCACCTTTGTGACTTCTCAGCGGTGGCATCGAAGCTGATACTCTTCGGTATCGCCCCGGTGGAGGGCAGCTTGGGCGGTGGGGTGATGCGTCTCTCGGTCACGTTCTCGCTATTCACGTCCTGACTGGAGCTCTTGTCCGACGCGGACGTACCCGCAGAGTTTACAGACAGCGTGCTCAACGACACGTTACTGGTGACACCGCCCTCCCTTTTAAAACATTCATTCGCTTACTTACTATTTTAAAGTCAAAGTCAAAATAATCTTTATTCAAATAGGCTTCTTAAAAGTACTTTTGAATCGTCCAACATTTTTTTCCCTACCGCTCGTTCAGGACGTCTTTTAAATTTTCATGATCCAGCTCGAACGACTATGTTAAATTTAAAGCTATTTCTACAGTTTAAATATGATGGTGGGCCGAAGAGCTTAGAAAGAACACTAAATTGTAACATGCATATCAACAAACTAATATCGTTACAACTAAATAATGTGAAAGATCGTGTCACTGGAGTAAACCTCTGATGTCGCATTATATTGCTAGAAACTAAATACAAACAGAACATTGTACGATGGACCCAGATACACAGTATGGGAAGAAAAGACAAAAAAAAATATTATTATTTCTATTTCAACCTAAAATGTGAGAAGAAATCATATTCCCAGTAATAAATAAGCGTGGTTAGGGTTGCGCATTGCATACTAAACTTTAACAATTATATATTTATACCGTACATAATTATAATAATAAATACATAAATATTTTAATATATAACAAATACATGAATATATGAAAATAACAATAAATTTACAGATCATATAGCGATATTTTATAATTTATATAATATCGTAACATGATCTGAATTTACCTTTTCTTTTCGACTCTGGACGAACTTATGCTGACGATGCTCGTCCGAATTTCAGATTTCACGATGCGCGACGTGAGATTGTTCACCAAGTTTGCCGAAGTGGATATCGTTGCCGAACTCATCCTGGTCATCAGATCCGTTATAGTGGACCTCGACTCAGGTTGCTCGGTGTCTATGCCCGAATCGTACCGCCTGTCGTATTGAGATACGGACAGCGCGTTGAATGAACTCTCGCTGGAGTTGAGGGATCGGTCCATAAGTTCATTGTCCTCGTACGTTTTGGACGTGGACGGCATGTCGTATTTGGACGTGGACGGGAACGGGCGATCGGGCGAGTGTTGGGACGCGGGGAAACTGTCGTCCACCCATTGGCTGGTCGCGTCCGATTGGCTGTTCGCGCCCTCCAGTGTTGACTCCGTTTGTTCGCTGTTGCTATATGAATAAGGCAATCAAAAAGTTTATATGTAATTCGTAGATAAAGAAAGCGGCGCGAATCGTATCGCTCTTTTAGATCCTTGATACCAACCGCCTAAAATAAGATAATTACTTTTATTATACTGTGTTGGGTCTGTGATTATGTCTTATGTTTATTTATTATTATTACAAGTTTAGTAGGTACTTTATTGTCGATGTCAATCGTGTAACTTTAGGGGACGGTGTATAACACATACTTCCGTGAGACACTTGACTGATATTTCATCCGATTTTTATAAAAAATTAAACAATAGGTTTTGAATGATCACTCGTAAAGACCGTAAGTAACGATAAAGCTGTGCAAACCCATGACATTGTTATCATATACGTTAACTTACCCGTTTTGAGATCCAAAATCGAATACGTCACTTGGAAGTTGCGCAGGAGTTGATGTACTCGGACTTTCAGGCGCTGACATTGCGTAACATGTCATCACCTGATGAGAGCGTGCGTTATATAAAATTTAGATAAAATATACATACTTAACAATTTTAATTAACCTAGGCGTATGTAATTGAAATAACACATTTGATTTGATTTTATACAATGCAATTTACTTCGCTTCTTTCTCTAACCTGCAGGCCTAATGCGTATAATAAGATACAACTGGTATGGGGTCACTGATGTACACTATGCGGAAGGCTAAGTATCGAACCGCGGAAAATGTCTATCAATCGGAATTATTCACGTATCACCACACCATCGGGCGATCCACCAATATCTACATGACTTCTTCTTCTTCTGAGAGCGAGTGAGAAGTTGTATTTTCCACCTCAGTTGGAACTTACATAACTTTATTACATTGCCATGATTGACATCGGGTTTCAGATTCAGACAATGTTTAATACTGTATTCAACGAGTGCATTTGATTTAATCGAAAGTGAACTCTTATATCTAACAATAGAATTTGAACGTAGATTATAAGTCCAATGCTAGCCTGACCAAATCGATATCAATGTTGTCACGCTATAGGCGAGCAGGCGAGTGGTCTTTCACTGAGCTAATAGAGATCTATCGACTCTGATGAATCCTTAGTACTTAGTTACTTTACCTGTTTCCATCAATGTTTAACTAATTTGATTGATATTTTAAATTAAGATGTAAAAGAGTTTATAATATTTTTTCATGAAATTTGTATTTACAAAGATATTTAATTTTAATTAACTGAGAAAAAAGGAAACCAGTCAACACTGATCAACTCTTCTCTCTATTTAGAAACAAAATAATTATGGATCACTCTATGAAAAATATCAATATATTTTAAATATAAGTTTGTTTCACGCTATTTCAATGTCACATTCTAGGTGTGATAATAATAAATGAAATTTACCGGGAACCCGTTGACAAGTATGCTCTTTCTGTTTTCAACGAACTGGCCGGCGTGTGAAGGTAGGTCTAGTTCTCCGCCGCGAGATAACGCAGCCGTAGCACTTAGATAACCACCGCCCCTACATGGAAATTACGACTCTATTACAAGTACAGTAAAACGTATTATTACTTAAATAGGCAATAAATAGCATATGAGTAGCTCGGTGGCGTAGTGGATAAACGCCGCGGCACGCGATCGTTGTCGTTAAGCAACTTTCGCAAGGGTCGGTTACGGGATGGGTGACCAAAAAATTATTATCTCGAGCTACTCTGTGCTTCGGAAGGCACGTTAAGGTGTTGGTCACGGCTGCATTTGTAGTCGTAAACACCCGCCAATCCGCATTGGGTCGGAGTGTTATGGCCCATGCTCCTTAACCATCCATAAGGAAAGCCTGAGCCCCTGCAGTGGGGACGCAATAAAGGGCTGATGATGATGAGGCTACAAATAAATACCGTGCAATATTTAGACTTCAAATATTGTTTGAAATTCAACATTTTTACTGAAAAAACATATTTTTTACCTGTTAGTAAAGTTAGGTCGAGGGGCGTGTCTTGGACTGCCGACGTCAGGTCTCCTGGTATTACCATTCTGTGATAACAGTAATTACGTAGTATTAATCACGTTAGAATATGAAATAAGAAAAGAAGGACAATTAAAAAAAATAACATACAAGCCATAATATTTATTCAAAACAGCCATCAAGTTTATATCCAGCTCGAAGGACTAAGTATCTAATATAATGAAACTATAATCACTACAGTAACTACTATCATAATAATAGTTTCACTATCATGTGCCTTATTTTTATGAAGAACAATTACCCTTATAAAAATGTGCTGATTCCCACGAACATTATGTACGTTCATACGTATAAGTATAGACTAAAAATAACTTGAGCATGAATTTGGTGTAATTAAGCATTAAGATATTATCAATTAAATGTAAAAAACAGTTTTACGCATTAAAATCTGTTATAAGCGGCAAAATAAGAATACTACTTATTGTCTAAGTCTGAAAATCATTATTTAAAAGCGAAATTTACCTAATAAAAAAGCAATCGCTAAATCAAACATTACCGGTTTTGCGCTTTTTAAATTTTTAGAAAATACTTTTTTAGGAAATTTCTGTGTCGTAATAGGTATTAGTATAACAAATTTCAATATATGAGTGAGTCACCGTTGCTTTGTATATAAAACATGTTTAGATTTCTAAAAGGCAGAACGTATTATGTTTATTTTGACTGCAAATAATTTGTTAGTATAGATGTCTGTGTATCTCTATCCCATTCTCTCTCTCTCTATCTCCTTCTCTCTCTCACTGTGCGTATAGGTACCTGCGCGTGCGCGTGCGCGTGCCTGTGTGGTTGCGTGTCGTCATGTGTGGAGGGGCGGCGCGGCCACGACGTGTCCGAGCGGGCCGCCACCGACACGCAGTCGTCAGTGTCCACCTGGGCAATCATTTTTTTTATTTTCATTACCTTACTAACTGTTTTCCCGCGACTTCGCACGCGTTTATTATAGCCTATATCAACCCCGTACGATGTAGCTACACGCAGGTGAAAGAATATTTAAAATCGATCCAGTAGTTTCGGAGCCTTTTTATAATATCGGTATAGAAGTGTAGATTTATTTTTTACATTCTACATTAGGGGTCGGCGATCTGCGACTAATGAAAATGTAGTAAAATTACATATGCAAAAATGCAACAGTTGTCGTCTAGGTTGAAACTATTAGTTAGCAACGAGGAGCTCGATTACTCAGTGGTTAACGCGCTCAATCTGCGATACGCTTGTTAGGCTACTTTAGCAAGGGTCGGCCATAGGATGGGTGACCGAAACTATATTATTTCGAGCTCCTCCAGGAAACTTTTCTTTTATTTGGAACAATTTAACTGAAACATATCTCTGAGAACACAACATAGAACAACAACAATTCGGCATCATTTAAAAAGGTTCCAAGCTCACTCGGTTCAAAGTGTAAGTCAAATCCTTTTTATGTTAAATGCATATACAGCTCGATGGCGTTGTGGATAAGCGCCGTGGTCGGTAAACCTTCGCAAGGGTCGGCTACGAGATGGGTGACATTCATTTGCAGTAGTTAAGACCCTCCAATCCGCATTGGACAAGCATGGAGACTGGAGGCCCATCCTTCTTACCCATCCATAAGAAAGACCTGAGCGCCTGCAGTGGAGACTTAAAAATGGCTGATGATGATGAAGCGAAAAAAATAGTTCACAAAGCGTTGTAGTCACAATAAAATAATCATATAGCGAAATTCGTGTTATAGCTCTTAGGAAACGACGCGTTGTGGCAGTCACCGAATAACCACATGGCAAGATCCGTGTCGTGGCTGTCAAACTATTCGACCACAACTCATTGTAGCAATGAAGAAAAACCACGAAGCGTATTGAACCATATTCAATTATGTTAGATTAGAATATGACAAACAACCAGTAGCGAATCTGTTTTTTTTTTATAAAATGAAATTCTAGTTAAACCAATTAGTGCTCAGAATGCGACGTGGCTTTTCTTAATTGCCACAAAGCGTTGTGAACAATTTTTTTGATCTTTGAGCGTAACACGTATAAAAATATATATATATATATTGATTAAAATATGAATATTTATTTATCACCTCTGTGTTTCTGTCACTATCGGACGCTAACACGTCCACACTCCATGCGGACTCGCTCGCCGTCTCCGATACGTCCGGCGCGTTTGTGATGTTCGCGTTACCGCCTAACAAACATAACACTCATAACTGTAGTCGGGTTAAAGTTATAACTTGACTGCAAATAATAACTGAAGAAAATATATTAATCAATTTATAAGAATTTGAATGAAGAGATCTCAGAATTTGGAGTACCATTATTATTAGTTATTGGCAATTGGCACATTTCTTATTTCATTTAAATTTTCATCTATTGGTAAAAATTATTGCTTAAGTTATTACTTATTCTCAAGAAATGACTTCTACTCCACTATAGACAAACTCATAATAATAATAAATGGTTTCTTTCCTCAGATTACAAAAACAATACATTATATATATATATATATATATATATATATATATATATATATATATATATATATATAAAAAGGAAACTACAGAGACAAACGGTGGTGACTCAGCTAATGTTGAGCAAGACAATGTAAATTGTGAATATTATATTTATAATATTATGCAAGTAAATTGTGAAACATCGTGCTCAATGTTGATTGCTATATCTTTCTTCAGCACCTAATTACAGATAGTAAAAAATATAATCGAATATCAATCGAATTCGTATTGACTAATGTTGTCAAAATAAGATCAATAAAATATTATGAACCTCATTGTGAATGTTACGTCGGTGTATAATCTACGCATATATCCGTTATTTGTCGTCTTCGGCTCGCTCTTGCATATGCCGACCACTTATTTCTCAACTATACTATTCCCGATATAAAACTTCCTCTTAAACATGATTTTTTTTTTAATTTTATTATTTTTTAATTCGGGCGAGGGGGGGGATCCCTTGATCGCATACTTATTGTCCTAGGAGTCCGCGCACCAGAAAAGGATAGAAAACCCAGTTCTAGGTTAACCCATACAACCAGTTTTATTTATTTATTTATGTATACCGTGTAATGGTCACTTATACGTGAAACTGGAATAGTGGTTGGCACGAAGCAGCGATTTATAGGAAAAGAAGAAGTCCCAATTGAAATTGGGAAAAGATTAAAAATATTTTTTCAACTTTAATATTTGTCAACAGTATGCATTACCTTGATTGGCGGCGACTTGTGTCTGATCGCAGGAGTCGCCGATAGTCTCAGAGTCTGAGGCGAGCACGTCAGTACTCCACGTGTCAGACATTATGCTCACCGTCTCGTCGCCTTCTAGCAGTTTCTGGTAAACAAAAATACTCATGAACAATACGGACTAACGGAATGCGATCTGTTACTGTAAGGTCAGCAATGATATTCAAGAAGGACAGCAATAAAAGTTGATCGATACAGTGTTTTGTATCGAGAACACATGCGAATAATTAGTATTCAAATAAAATTATTTAAAGTACTTTTGAATAGTCTAAACTTTTTTCCCTCCTGG
This sequence comes from Diatraea saccharalis, assembly GCA_918026875.4. Taxonomy (NCBI): domain Eukaryota; kingdom Metazoa; phylum Arthropoda; class Insecta; order Lepidoptera; family Crambidae; genus Diatraea; species Diatraea saccharalis. The sequence goes on along the minus strand of OU893341.1, from coordinate 19,768,833 downwards.
AAACGTTTTGGCTGATAAGAACGAGCAAGTACCGTATTCTAGCAAATAAACTATTCTATTCTATTCGAGAAACCGACCAGCTTTAATAGTAGTAACGACATTCATGAAAACCAAGTCATTATCAGAGCAATAGTGTACAGTGATACGGATATCGAACGCTATAGAATTAGGAGGGTAGATGGATATGTCGGTCAATGACATTGACGCACTTGTAACGAAATATCGAGGACTCATTACATCACCCAGTCTCAAGGCATTTTCTACACTGACCCGACCGGGAATCGAACCATATCGCGACAAATCGAAAACGGCGTTCGAGCCACCGCTACGGTGGTCATCATATTTACATGTCATGTAGACCATCCATAAGGAAGGCCTGAGCGCCTGCAGTGGGGGCGTATAAGGGCTTATGATGATAATGATGAGGTAGTTCACCTTTATCTCGAACTTGCAGAACTTGTCGTCGATGTCGCTTCGCGTTTGCTTCATCATCTTCGCCTGCGCCCCGCTAGCCTGACTCACCGGCGCGTTCGGCGGTAATCTAAACGAATATATACTGATGTACACACAAACAGTTCTATAACAACTAAACAAGCTATTAAGAATTGAAATCCATCCGAATTAGGTACCGAATATGTTGTATAAAGCGTTTTTATGGATTCAATTCCTATTAAAAAAGTTCCGATTTTCGTTTAAAGTATTGATGTTCGACACTTTAGTGGGTTAGATTAATAAAGGATATAAAATTAAGGTAAAAAAAAAAGGTTGTCAAAAATATTTCTTTAAGTTTCTTAGTAGTTTTATTAGTTTAAAAACGTTAAGATTGTTTTAAATATTTTATTATCAAATAATTATACAGAGTTAATTTAAGTTACCTGTGCGACTAGTGGCGCCCTCTCATCTAATATATATACAGTGCAACTATTTTATATAATTATGGATTCTAATCATTTGGAAATACAAATTGCGTGAAATGGAAAAATCTGTCAACGAACGTAACAGTACCTATGCTATGTGAAAAATAGTTCCGCGTAGATTAATGTACAGTACAATACAAATTTTGAAGTACATCTAAAAATATATTACGTTTTTTGTCTCTTACACTTAACCAATAGTTGAAAACGAAAATATTTATGAAATTATTGATGATTATTTGTGTTACAAAATTCGACATGATTTGTTTTAAGTTACGTAAATCATTGAAAGAATCAATGTAGCATGCGCACGCGGCTTGCTGTCTAATTGATTTGCAAGTTTACCAATATTTATGTTTTCAGAGAAGATTTCAGGTCATGAACTTTTAAAAATGTAACTGTACTTATATAATATATTAAGTGGGAAATGCACCTTTTCAAATGTTAGATATACTCAAAAAATATCCGTGTATATTGTACAAAACGTGTACCTGCGTGGCGGCGCATCGCCGTCAGTGACTTGCGACGAGGGCGTCTCCCGGCCGGATATGTTAGGGCTGCCACGCCCGCTCACATTAGCCGACACCTATTATGTTGACAATATATAAGCGATTATAGACAATATATATTAATCACTGTCAGATTTATTTTACTGTAAAGTGGTATCAGATAAAGGCAAAACATTAATATTATTTAAATTCAAACTGTCGCTTGAAAACAATCAGTCGCGTGACAATTGGAGCATTGACGTCACATCTCAATAAACATGGGTATTGGTTGCATTCGCAATAAAGACGCTGACGCCTAGTTTATAGAAATGTGACGTCACACCATACTCCTTAATGGCAGCGTTTTGGTTCTTGTAATCCACAGATTATAAATCGCAAATAATTTTACAAAAATAAAATGAATTAAAATTTATTTTGAAATAATAAAACTTTGACGTCACAGTCCAGTTCAAACTAGAGGTAATAAATAAAATTCGTGTGTGTTCTTCTTGATGGTGACGTAACGTGTCTGACAGAGAGGGGTGTATCGATATGTCTCACCATGTCGGATAGGTTATCGTTTTGGTCTTCGGTCTCCAGCTCCAGACTGGAGGTGACGCTATGATTTGAGGCAGCCTCAGAGACTGCCTCTAAGTTATCTGACGTGTTGCCCAGTGACACTTCATCATGGGACACCGAAAATCTGGTCAAGAAAATTTAAGATTTAGCCATTATCGTTTTATACATCGTATATGTACACGTAATATGAACATCGTATTTTCTTTTTTCAATAAGTCTTTAGAAATACCACGATTCAAAGGGACATTAAAACTACTAATTTGGGCCAAGATATGGCATCTAACTGAAAAAAGGAGAGGGAAGGCAAACCCCACGCAAATGGAATAAGGTCTAAGAGTTCAGTCTATCAAATTTATATCAGCCATTACATCTTTAAAGTGAAATTTAGTTAATATACCGTAACGTTTTCAAAATAAGGTGTCACCTGGTACGTTTCTGTACGGGAGCTCCTGGACCGGTGGCTGCGATGGCGGAACTAGCGTCGTCAGCATCGCCTGCCTCCGACCCTCCGTAGTAACACTCCAGTACTTTAGACTCGGCTACCAGACCTACGTATACCATACATCCAGTGTCAAATTTCGTTGTAGAAGTAGATTATATATTGAGTTTAGACAAGCCGATTCGTTCGGTATGTATGGCAGGAGATGTTGAACCGAGAGCAATAAATCATTTGTCATGATAACTTATATTTGGTCCTTCGAGCCGGATGAACCAGCAAACTATATTATACAAACAGATATTTGGATTAAATTAATACTAATGTTATTATTATCGGTTAACATACTAACCAACATAATCATTCTCCTCTGCATTGGGCAGCTTTATGATCATCACTTCGGGGTGATCCAGAACGACGTCTTGTCTCTCCACGGTACCGTTGACGGGTTTGTCATCAGCAGACAAAGCTACAGCTGAGCTGGAGCGAGGTAGACGTGGCTTGGGCACCTTCGCTAGGATGCTCCGTTTGTTGTGACCATTCTCAGTGATTGGTTCCCTAGGTTCAGTTGGTGAGATTTGCCTATAAAAGTACCGAATGTATTAACAGATTTTTCAATAATTATACAAATGCAATAGTTCAATATCGATCTGATCTGTTTATTTATTTTATCAGGAACATTTGTATTTAAATAGAAACTTAGTACGTTGTATTTTATGCCTTATAGTTATTCTGATGATATATCCAGTTAATCTAATTGCAGATTCACGATACGTCATATTTGTTGGGTATTATTGTAGCTCAGTATAGATGAATTGTTTATCGAACACGCTGATTCGCACTTTGCTCTCTAGATTGAAGGAAAATTACTGTTTTTTGGCTCTAACGACTTCATTTTGTTCTAATATATGTAAAGAAAACCATGGTTTTCTTATTTGGATTGTTCCGCGCTATTAGAAATGATTCATAGTCTGTGCAGGTGCTCTTTGGTCTGTGAGGAAAATTAAAAAGAAAGAGTAGCATAACCTAGAGAGGCGTATAATAATTGTAAACAGTAAAAATAATTTATAAAAGAAGTTTTATATTTGTAAAGATATAAGTTGTAGTGATTGGACATCGTGTTCAGTAACATTTAATGTCGTTTCTTTAACAGGTATGTAAGATTTTGACAATAAAAAACTTTACCTAATTTGATATTGTAAAATTTATAAAATAAATCTTTATCTTTAACAGAGAAACCCAATTGTGTTTTGCTGGCGGTGTCGTCTTAATTACACATACAAAAAAATATCTTATAAAACGACATTTTTGTCACAAAATGGAGAAGTTGAAATTTGCATTTCAAGTTAAACCAACAGTAGACGGAAAGTCAAACTTCATCGCAATAACATCTATCACCACACAAGACGACAAGGTTTTCCTTATCCCTGAAGAACATCAAGTAATATCACTTCACAAATACATTATTGCCACGAAAACCTATAATACAGTAAAAAATACATTAAAAAAGAGAAATCAGACTAGAAATGTTTGGATAAAAACAACAGAAGATATACTAAAAACGTATATCGATGAGGATAGCAACATGATTTTTCAAGATCAGTTTTTAGAGGAAACTACCCCCGAACAGATGTCTATTGCGAGTAAAATGTCTTCAGAAGATCCCATAGTAAAAATTTTGGAGAAAATGGTTGAAAATAAACAGAATGAAGAAAAGAAAAGTATGAAAAAGTTAGCTGAAAGATTTGTGATCGAAAAATTTAATGGAAAAAATACAAATGCATGCCAATGGATGGAAATATTTGAAAAAGAATGTGCAAGGTTCACTATCGTCAAAGAGGAAGAAAAGATCGAGATTTTCAGACTATTTCTAGAAAAAACATGTATTGATTGGTATTCTTCCATGATGATCAAGTTCGGTTTAAATTCTGAGTGGTCAGAATGGAAATCAGATTTTTTACAAACCTATACCTATAAAGGTTGGACTTCCAGCAAGTATGCCCTATCTTTCAAATATCAAATGGGTTCTCTATTAGAATATGCAGTAAAGAAAGAACGACTTTTACTAGAACTAAGGAAAACAATGGATGAAGGGACCCTAATCGATATAATTGCAGCCGGCTTACCAGATTTTATAACAGATCGAATCAACAAAGAAGAAATTGCTCATGCAAAAGACTTGTTCAATGAACTTGGGAAATTAGAACATTTGGTGCAAAGAAAAAGAGTCATAAGAAGGAAAGAAGACACTAAGCTAACTAAAGAAAAATGTGCTATTTGTGAAAAACTAAATAAAGGTGTACGCTATCATTCAGAAGATTCCTGTTGGTTTAAACCAAGAATAAATACTGAAAAGGATAGAAAACAAATTAAGCTTATCAACAATTCAGAGTTAGAATGTGAATTGCAATGTGAAGATCAAAAAAACTAATAGTGCCGCCATTGATCAAAGTAAAATTAGTAATCAATAAGAATGTTGAAGTATTAGGGATCTATGACTCAGGTTCAAATGTTTCATTAATAAATTCTAAGTTGTTAAATATAAAAAATAAGGGAGAAACTATTTCTAACGATACTAATTTAAAAACGATTAATGGCGTTAAAAAAGCTATTGGAATGGTTATTCTAGACATAGCCATCTTTAATATAAAAAAAAAAATTAATGTTTTTGTAATAGACAAAGAAAATTTCGCTTATGATTTTTTAATAGGACTAGATTGTATAAGAGAATTCTACCTAGTTCAAGATGAGGACTTAAAAATTAATCAGAAAATACCTATAAAAAGAAGTGAAACAAACATAGTTGATACTGATTCTAAGAATATAAAATCGGATAATGTTGTAAACTACAATGAAGATTTCGGAAAAGAAGATTACAAATTTTGTGTTAACCATCTAGACTTCCAGGAACAGGCAGTGATAGATGACTTAATATCTAAAAACAAATCTGTGTTCGCAACGGACAAGTATGACATAGGACAAGTAAAGGATTATGAAGCACATATTGATCTTCAAATAGAAAAATACTGCAGTAAAAGGCCATATCGTTGCACAATAGAAGACAAAAAAGAAATTGAAGAACAGGTTGCAAAATTACTAAAAAAAAATATAATAGAGGAATCATATAGTCCATTCGCAGCACCAGTCACTTTGGCCTATAAAAGAGATGAAAATAAAAAATCAAGATTGTGCATAGATTTTCGAGACTTAAATAAAATAGTTATACCTCAGTCACAGCCTTTCCCGCTTATTGAAGACTTAATAGTAAAAACAAGAGATTGCAAGTATTTTTCAACACTAGACCTTAATTCAGCATTCTGGTCCATACCACTGCGTGTTACAGATAGACCCAAAACTGCATTTGTGACACAAGAAGGCCATTACCAATGGACCTGTCTACCGTTTGGCTTAAAAACATCTCCAGCTATATTCCAGAGGATAATGTGTAACATTATACGAAAGCACAAGCTCGGAGAGTTCACAGTATGTTTCATCGATGACATTTTGCTATTTTCAAAATCATTTTCGGATCATGTGAGACATCTAGAACAATTATTTAAAGCAATTCAAAGCGAAGGTATGAAACTAAAGTTCTCTAAATGTACATTTGCAGTAGACTCAGTAAAATACTTGGGTCATATAATACAGAATAATGCAGTCAGACCACTGAAAGACAACCTGATATCTATTAAAAACTTCCCAGTACCAAAAACTCAAAAAAATGTGAGACAATTCTTGGGAAAGATAAACTTCTATCATAAATATGTACCAAATATTGCAATAAAGTTGGAACCACTGCATAACCTTTTGAGAAAAGGACAAACTTTTAACTGGACAGGAGCATGCCAAGAGTCATTTGATGAAATGAAACAAATATTATGTTCTCAACCAATATTAACAATCTTTGACCCAAAACTACCAATACACATATACACGGATGCTAGTATACTGGGAGTAGGAGCAGTCTTGAAACAGCCACAACAAAACAATGAATTAAAACCAGTAGCATATTTCTCAAAAAAATTGAATGAAGTACAAAAGAAAAAAAAGGCCATATATCTGGAATGCCTGGCAATCAAAGAATGTGTCCAGTATTGGCAGCACCTATTGATAGGTAGGACATTTACCGTCTTTTCAGATCACAAGCCCTTGGAGAATATGAACATAAAATGTAGAACAGATGAAGAATTAGGTAATCTAACACATTACTTGTCACAATATGACTTTCAGATAAAATATTCTCCAGGAAGATATAACATTGAAGCAGATTGCCTGAGCAGAAACCCAGTCCTTGAACCAGAGGATAACATAGAGGAACAGTTAAAAGTAGTTAACATAATAACACTAGATGATATCTTACAAGATCAAGTTAATAATGAATATATACAAAACAGAAAAGATAAGTTACAAACAAAAAACAATATATACTACAAGAAAGTGAAGAAAAAGGAAAAAATAATTATATCACAAAAATTTAGCATAGAACTCATGAACAATGTACATACAGATCTAGGCCATATCGGAATTAAACAGATGCAAAGAATGATTAGTTCAGTGTATACAGCAGAAAACATGACGAAAAATATAAAAAGAGTTTGTGAGAATTGTATAGTATGTTTAAAGAATAAATCAAGAGGAAAAAATAGATACGGATTGATGTCCCACTTAGGTCCCGCCACAAAACCTTTTCAGATATGCTCTATTGATACTATTGGAGGTTTTGGAGGTTCCAGATCAACAAAGAGATACCTGCATCTGCTATCAGATCATTTTACTAGGTATGCCTATATTTTGACATCTAGTACTCAAAATGCAAATGATTTCATCAAACTCATAAGAAACTGTGCAGAAACTGATGACATCGAATTGATACTCTCAGACCAATACCCGGGTATCAATTCAAAGGAATTCAAGAATTTTTTGGACGAAAAGAATATTTCAATAATTTTTACTGCTGTTAACTCACCTTTCTCAAATGGTTTAAACGAGAGACTAAACCAAACATTGGTCAACAAAATCAGATGCAAAATAAACGAACAAGATACGAAAATATCATGGTCAACTATAGCACATCACTGTGTAAAAAAATACAATGAAACGGAGCATACTGTAACTGGATATGCACCAAAGTACCTACTTTATGGCACAGATGTTTCTATTTTGCCAAATGAGCTGAAACAAAAGAAAACTGAGTATGATTTAATGCAGGACAGGAAAAGAGCTCTGGAAAATACAATCAAATCGCATAATTACAACAAAACAATTTACGACAAACATCGAAGATATATAGACTTCAAAGTTGGTGATACTGTTTTTGTGGAGAACGGGAGCAAATTAAATAGAAAAAAGCTTGCTGAGTTGAAAATAGGACCCTACAAGATCATAGAAAAGATATCAACTTCAATTTACAAGATAAATACTGACCATAAGAAATCAGAGTCTAACTTTTTCCATATCTCGAAGCTAACACCAGCTCCTGGCTACGCTTGAAGAACGGTTCACTTGGTACATTAACTTTTTAGCTTCTCTTGGGGGGGAGATGTAAAGAAAACCATGGTTTTCTTATTTGGATTGTTCCGCGCTATTAGAAATGATTCATAGTCTGTGCAGGTGCTCTTTGGTCTGTGAGGAAAATTAAAAAGAAAGAGTAGCATAACCTAGAGAGGCGTATAATAATTGTAAACAGTAAAAATAATTTATAAAAGAAGTTTTATATTTGTAAAGATATAAGTTGTAGTGATTGGACATCGTGTTCAGTAACATTTAATGTCGTTTCTTTAACAGGTATGTAAGATTTTGACAATAAAAAACTTTACCTAATTTGATATTGTAAAATTTATAAAATAAATCTTTATCTTTAACAGAGAAACCCAATTGTGTTTTGCTGGCGGTGTCGTCTTAATTACACATACAAAAAAATATCTTATATATATATGAAAAATACACAATGTTGCCAGCAATACACGGACGTGGCATTTGAAAAATCGAAAAGCAATATCAATACAGGAAAGAAGGACAGTGGAACAAGATAGATGGGATTACTTCGTCACTACATAGTATAAAACCAAGTCGCATTCTCTGTCCCTATATATGTATGCTATACTATGTATGCTTAAATCTTTAAAACTACGCAACGGATTTAGATTCGGGTTTTTTTCATAGATAGGGTGATTCAGTAGAAAGGTTTTTATGTATAATACAAGACCATGCTGGTGAAGTCGCTGGCGAGAAGCCAGTAATACTAATAAATGCAAAAGTAACTCTTTGGTCTGTTACGTTTTCACGCCTAAAATTCTGGATCAATTCAATGGAAGAATCATGTCTACTTCCCATACATTCATTGGCACATCACATGTTTTTTCAAAGGTCGTGTCTACCCACCATTAGTAATAATTTTTTATTGTTTAAACATTTTGTACACACATGTAATTTTACATAAACATTTATAAGATACATTACTACAAGGGCACTGCTTATTTCAAATTGAAATTTCTACCAGCAGGCCCACGAAAGGAAAAAGAATACAGAAAGGTAGTCCATTTGTAAATCCTAAATTGAATAAAATGTAACTAAATACTGAAAATTAAAAACATACATTTTTTTTCTGGTAGTATACCAATAAAATCATCATAGTACTATTTAAAAATAATTATCAGCCTCAAATAAAAAATTCTATCCTAACTCTATTTTAAGATTTAATTTCCCGATATGAAATATGTAAAAAATAAGCTACATTTTGACATATATCAATTCAATAGACGCTTTTAATTTTTTTAGGTCAAATTGGACATGATTCTTTGGTACACATTAAAGTGGAGCTTTTTTGACAATGCAAGTGCAGCTTAAGCATTAAACCAGGGCTCTCCAACCACCCTGACTTGATACGAAATACTTAATAGTGGGGAGCATCAGAATCCAACACTGATAGTGTGGACCTTTTTTTTTACTTATTTCTTTTGTTTTTTTTTTTCGGGTATTTGATTACCCTGTCTTTGGGACTGTTCTTTTTCCCTCGTCTTTTTTCTTTTTTGTTACTATGTGTCTTATCATCTATTTTACAATTTTTATATTATAATGAACGATTATGTTACGTTTTCTTATTTCTAATTTCTATTTACATTTTTTCTATTGTTTTATATAATTTTATCAATTCATTGGCTGCTTACTTACGTACTTAAATCACAGAATAGAGTGGACCTTGGGAAAGGAGACATTATATTTTTTTTATAAAATCAATGTTTGATATAAATAAGAACTCACTTGATTTCCGTTAGGTCGGGCAACTTCCGCAGTAGATCGTGCAATCGGCTGCGGTAATTAGGTTCTAAAGTTTGCAACAGCAGCGCCACACGCGTCGCGCAACCCCCCGCGCCCGCGCTCTCGCCACACACCACCGCCCCCTCACTACTGCTGCTACTGGAGGTGGGAGGGTTAACATTATTATAAGTACAGTCGAGGGGAAAAAGGCTTGTCATATTCCTCCAATCAAATTTAAACCTAAATCTGTTTTTGTTAAATATACAAACAGCCAGTTGCATAATCGTTCTTTAAAGTTTCCGTTAGTTTAATGTCACATTACCCCTGCAAATTGTCAAATTGAGAACATTTATTAAGCTTAAAGTCGCCATTAAACCTCAATGGACGCAACTGACCGAAAACCAATAGATATTTTGTTTATTTTAAATTTCATAACGGCTACATTAGTAATTTTTATTGCCACAGGTGTTTAGAAAACTTTAATAAAACAAATTAATGCATTAATACTTGATAAGAATACACATATAGTTACTATTTACGGTGTGATTTTGTGGGTTGTGTTGTATTTGAATCAAAAGACTGCTTTTAAAATTGTGGTTCTCATTTTAATATAACACCAATGAGAGAATACCGTTTTAACTTAGAGCTGAGGTCAGCACACAACATTACACTTTAAATTCTTGTGTGTACTAACTGTCAATTGTCTTTTTTATTTTATACTGAGTTGTGTTGTGTTGGCAAAATAAATGCTTTATTATTATTATTGAGTAAAAATACAATACAATATTATTACTATTAATAGTTGCTCCTTACCTCGACACGCCTGTTTCTGAAGTGTCACCGTTGGGCCGTTCCTCTGCTGCACCATTCGGTGTATTGTTATTCAACTTGGATGATATTTGTTTCAGGAATGTTATCTGTGAATGACGATATACAGTCTTTACTTTTTAATTTTAAAAACAACAATGTATTTTATTTTAATAAAAATTATTCTAACGATACAACTCTTTTTTATATTTTTATTTTAAAGATATACATGAAACAAATAAAATAAAAATATTGAGAACATCTAAGAAGAAGCTGATAATAAAAAATCAAGTCAAACTTAATAACGTAATTATATAACCAATTAATTCATTTAGATATTTGGGGAGTAAATTTACGAATATATCCAGGTACACTCCAGTTATAATCTCAAGGATATCAATGGCTAAAAGGACTTTAAATAGTAAAAACATCATTTAAGTAAGATTAGCACAAAGGTCACTTGTTGCGAGTCGATTGCTTATTAAAAAACATCATAGAAGGGAATAGAGGAAGAGCAAGACTTAGACGCAGCTCCTTTGAACAAGTGAAAGAAAAAGTAAGCGTCGTGCCGTACCAACAAGAGTACTTAACTTAATGTACTCGTCAACTAGTATTTATTTGCGAACGGTACTGATCGTTGAAAACGATTACGTCACCGAAATGGCGGCCAGGCGCATTAGCAATTCGCGGGGTTTATAACACACTTTCGGTCAGTTGAACAAACATCCTTCAAGGTTTAATAACGCCTTTGAACTTTAATTAATGTCAAATTTGTATGGGTAATGCGGCTTTAAACTAATGTCAATTTTAATGGACGTCTGTGCAACTGGCTGTTAAACAGTAAAAATGTTGATTATCTATGTAACAGTATAGGTATATGGCTCGGCTATGTATGTATAGTATAATCTGACCAGGAGGTGCGCATCGGCGGCGGCGTATAGCGCCAGCGCATTGTGCTCAGGCGCGTCGGTGCGCAGCGGGGGGGCGGGCGCGGGCGCCGCCAGGGGCGCTCCCCCCCCACTCACCGCCTCCACCAGCGACCACACGCACGAACGGTCGAACTTCGAGTACAAGTCGCGCACCTTCGGCTCCACCTGACAGTTCATTTACTTGTCAACGTCATATACTACGCTCATATTCCGGATGTTAGAGGCACAATACGGTAAACGAACAGTAATTGGACTCCATATAAACGGACGAATTGGCGCCTGCACACATAAAACGTCGTTTACGCGACCGCTTAACATTCTCTGAACGGCATAACGACGCAACGTGTTATAAATTAGAATTATGATATAAACTTTTTTTTTTCACAATTTTTATACATGGACAATGACGATTTGGGTGCTCATGTAAATTTTTCTGTCACGTATAATAACGTCGGTCACGTATAATTTTTCTTGTTTTATTACCTCATAATATATATCGATGGGTGAAAGGCTAATTGATCTAAGCGACATTTTGTAAATGTTACAGGAGAACTAATTAAAGTTTTTTTTTTCAGAAAAAAAATCAAAATTAAACAACTATCTAATACACTTTGATTTATTTGATACAGTGTATCCCTAGTTAAGAAAGGAAGTTTTTTAAGCTATGGCTGTTGGCGATTGTGTTTTATTTTAGGAAATTTATGTCGTTTAACCCAAAATGCATCAAATTAACTTATTTTTTAAGAAAGGCATAATGCTATAAATTCTTATAATTACTAAAATAGCTGAAAGCAAACTGGCCCAAGCATCAACATAACAAAAAATATTATAAGACTAAATGAAATAAGTGCCACGTCAACTAACAGTTGAATATACCCAATGAACATAAGCAACATCATGGTGTTGCACCAGAGTGAAGTAGTTTGATGCAAATGTCCATTAGGAGAACTACAAGATAAAACAAAGTGAATCCTTATTAGATTTTTAGTAGATTTTGATGCTTAGGCCATAATTATTCAGCAACGTCTAATGACATTAAGATATTTGTGTGAGTGGTATCAGTTTGTAAATAACTCAAAAAACAGTTTTTTATGAATTATAATTTATTCGAAATCAGTCTTAAACAACGAACGTAATAACAACAATCAGTAAACAAATCAAATTAATGGGTAGCACTCAAACATTAATAAGTAACCATAAAAGTAACCAATGATAATCAGAAGCTGAATTAAATAACAATCGTGTCAGAACACAAATAAAAGATAGTTCTTTACTAAAACACAACAGAAAGTTCGCAATCTTTAATTATCAAGAAATAAGAAATAAAATGATTCTTCATTCTATCTCATCCTCAATATCTGTATCTATCAAAACATCTTTACCAACGCGGTGTGGAAAGTTAGTGTATTCTGGGTGAAAAATTTTGGGTATAACCCCTGTATCACACAGCTTTTTAAGATCTTTGTACTTCACCGTAGTTATTGGCAAAGATACTTTATACTTCCTCTGTACTACCTTTGGTCTCGAAATTATGGCTATAGAATCGGTCTCTGCATTTTCATCCATGCTGTATTTAACAGTCATGACATTGGGTGACGATTTTTTAAATGTTGCTACCCGAATCTTACTTATCTTACCAGTTAAATTACCTTTGAAATATTTTTCAGAAAACTCTTCATAATTCATGAAATCGTTGTGAGTAAGAGTTTTTACGTAATATGGGGCGGGCTCTCTACGAGCCAACTGAAAAACAGTTGGCCACTGTGATGGTGCCCATATTGTATTATTCCTAACAGAATTTTCGATAGTTGCGTGTATGCTATCGACAGTCATTTCTGTATGCCCTGGTAGCAGATAATTTATTTGTATCGTTTCAATATGTTTCGTTTGAAGTAGTGCGTTATGTAGGGCGGCTAAAACTATTTTGTTTTTGTTCTGCCCCGGGCATGAGTCTGAATATAGAATTAAATTTGTTACTGAACCACGTGAATCCACTTCAGCAATATACTTTTGTAATATTGTAGCTATTTCATTGCCGCCTCTTTTGCCTTCGGTTTCTCCCCACGTATAACAAAAGCCATTTCTGGTACCACTTTCGTAAAAACAAAGGTTGTACACTGCATATTTTCTAGAATAAAAAAGTAACATATTCTCTCCATGTGGGGTATTCAATACCTTTTGGAGATCAAAAGAAGTACAAATCATTGTTTTATTCTTCTTGCTTAGCTTACGGTGAAAATCTAATCTGTCTTTTGATGACTTTTTTTCTTTTAAATGACTTATCATTTCAGAATTTTCTTTTTCATTCTGATCTTCAAAATGTAAACATTTTACACATTTATCCTTCTTCGGGACGTGGAAGCCAATATTGAACTCCTTTTTGAAAATCTCACGAAATATTTTTTCACCAACAACGTCTATACCTTCTGATGTTTTTGACTCTTTATAAATCCTATAAAGGTTTTTTATGTTTTTAAGTTCAGTGGGAAGATATAATCTGGTACTGTCTTTACGACAGTAGTGGGATGGTAGTGCTGGTAAGCTTTTGATAAAATTAATGGCCGACTCCTTTACCAAGGGAGGTGTTTTATTTTTAGGGATAGTTTTGCCTCTGCCTTCCTCTTTTGATAATCCATACGATGCATTAGCTAAAGTATAACTAACATATTTTGGGCTAACATCCAAAGTGTCTACTAGAATTTTTTTGCAAACCTTACGTCGGCCTTCACCATCGTTAATATAGTAATAATACGTATTGTGCCTCACAGCAGAATCCTTTGACCTCTTACGTTTTATGTCACTTTTAGCAGTCATGCCTATTAGCCAATCTTTTTTTCTTTGGGATGATAGTCCCCAAAAATAATCAAATATATTTATTCTTTTTTCTTCTGAAACATTGCTGCAGTTGTTACCACAGGATTTTCCAATGCATGGATTGGGTTTAAGTAATCTTGCATTTACAATACCTCCGTCTTTTTTCATATACTCTTTTCCTTTTTCTCTTAAGGTTTTTGCTTCTTTGCGTTTATTCTTTCTCTTTTTTTTCAATCCTACTTCACCCACTTTACCATCTTCTGATCTTACTTTTCTTTTCCTTTTTTGAGGTTTATTGTTTTCTTCCGATGAAGATTCATCCCCACTTTCCACCCAAGAAGAGGAATCCCACGCAAAATCCTCTTCTTCGGATAGAAAATCAACATAACTTTTATTTGGTTTGCTTCTCTTGTACTTTTTTTTGGATTTGACTTGAACTTCGTTTGAATTATTCATTTTCTCTGATTCTACGTCATCTTCATCTACTTCAAGAGACTTCCTCAGCAATTCCATGTCACTCTCAGCAATAACTTCCGTTAAGGAAGAAATAAGTTCAGGTTCTTTTTCTTTGTCACTTTGTTCATTTTTAGAAGTTAGTTCGTCATTATCGTTTTCTTTTTGTGTAATTTCGTAGCTCGAGTTTTCTTTATTGCATTGTCTTTCAGTATTGTATGTCTGAAATTATAAAAAAATAATAAATGTTATTTCCACTTTGATAGTCATAGGTAAGGCTATTAATAAAATTAATTACATACCAACTCAAAGTCAACATCCATTTGACTATTATTTTCTGGATAGCTATTTTCTTTGTTTAGATCTTTATTAGTAATATCTTCTATTAGAGCGTTTGCGGTACTGACATGATCATTCTAAAAGAAAAAATAATCTAAATTCACGAAAACTTTTGTTGTATTAAAGTTTTTAAAGGTATAAAGCTTTGCTTACCTGTGACTCTTTTTCCGTATTGCTGCTGATAGAGATTGATTTTTCTTTGTGATTTTGTTCATTGGTAGATATTTGTTCGTCATCAGAGTTTTCTTTTTCTAAAAATAGATAGCTTGAATTTTCTTTATTCGACACACCTTCAGTATTCTCAGTCTAAAATAAAGAAAAGGTGTTGTCACTTTCATAAAGTCATAGGTAAGGATATTAATACAATTAATTACATACCGACTCAAATTCAATATCAACTCGTATATTATCTTCTACTTGTATATTTCCTGTATAACTATTTTGTTTGGTTAGATCTTTGACAGTAATATCTTCTAATAGAGCTTTGGTGGTACTACCATGATCATCCTTAAAGAAAATAATAACGTTAATCAACGAGAACTGTTATAGTTACAAAATTCTTATAATGCATATAGCTTTTTTACCTGCGACTCTTTTTCCATAGTGTTAACTGTATTCGCTAATGGAAAACCATGGATTTGATCATAATAGGATTGACTTCCTAATAGTGTAACAATACGATTGCCTTCAGTTTCATTATTTAAACTGTTTTCATTTTCTATCTTCTTAGATATTTTAGTCTTATGTTGAGATAACTCTTTCACTATCTGCTTCTTAAAATACAACCGGCGTTGTGATTCCATTCTTGCTGAAATGATATTAAAACCGATTGCAGAATATTAATATTAATTTACGTACTATATTTTATGAGATTTAGATACACCCAAATCTATACTAATATTATAAAGAGGAAAGATTTAATTGTTTGTTTGTTTGCAGTGAATAGGCTCCGAAACTACTGGACCGATTTTAAAAATTCTTTCACCTACGGGAAGCCCTATCATATGCGCTGAACATAGGCTAAACGAGTATTTTATCCCAAAAAACGGCAAATAAAATGGGATGGGTATGGGTATAGAATACAGGTAATTAAAAGGGCGTCATAGTCATGTCAAGGTAACCATTGTTTATGATTCCGTGAGTGTTTATATCTATGGTACTCACACAGTTCCCTAGCACCACGCGAGCAAAGCCGCTAACGGAAAGCTAGTAACCTATAAATCAATTATGTATAAGCTATGGTATTCTGAGGGCTTAATCGTATTTTTTATCTCGATATTCCCATGGACGGACCGATATCCAAATATGGAAACATCAAAATTTCGACATTTTTAATTATTATTTTCACATACCTACCTACTTACGGATTTTGTAATTAGCATTAAGAAGATAAATACATTATTATATTTACTTACATGCTTTAGAATGCATCTAGATATCTAGATACATGCCTACAAGTTCTTTCGCGGACAAGTCTCGACACGAACCTAGCTTGAATTTAATAGAGATACCTACTATAAATCAAAACAATGTCTTCTTTATTCTACATTTCTAACGTAATTACAGATGTTTTCATCGGATATCGATTACATAAAACAAAACAATTTGTACTTACCAGACAAAACAACCGTCTATCTTCACAGCTCGTTCACACACAACTTGCTTTAAAGTTGGCGGCTGACTGATGCACCTGCGCGGGGGTGGGTGAGGTACTCGTAACGGTCATTTATAGTATAGAGCGCGCAATAATAATCTTAGTTCCAAGCGACTAACGAGTACTCAACCTTATTAATTTATTGGACGGCCTATATGTTAAAACAGACTTCTTAAAATGATGGAAATGCTAATTTAACTAATACTGACTTAACCAAATGTTTCAACCGACTTAATATTATAGATAATAGTTAGGTCAAAGTATCCGAAGTGACATTTCTTATTGTCCTTAAGAGAGACTAAATGGGTCAAGCGACATTGTAAAGTAATATAACTTAATTCAAAATGGTTCAAGCGACACAGTTTTTCAATGTGGTAAAAAGCAAAATAGGCCAAACGACAAAGCTCATTCTTTTGGTTTAATGGAAAATAGACCAAACGACAAAGCTACAACCATGACGAAAAAGCTAAGTGCCTTTAACGACACGTATTATAAAAGTTCGAAAAATCAAAATAACTTAAGTCACCGAGTCCTCAAATTTGTTCAATTTTGTGTCGTTTAGGTTAATGAGCTTAGAAATGAGGCCTGTTTTGCTCTGGGTGATAAGCGCCAAAAAAGTCGTCCAAAAACTTTGGAACCTGGCTCAAACGATGGAGAAAAATTTGCTGATTCCGAATATGTATATAACTCAATATTGAAAAAATTGTCGCTTAGATCAATTAGGCTTTCACCCATCGATATACTTGTTATTGTCTCTTTTACGTGTAAAAGCCACTAACGTGACTTTGGCGGAATTGTGTAATCGCAAATAGTAAGGCTTAATAAGGCATAACCTAACGTTAAATGTTTGGTAAAACGACAGATCTGTTTAGGCTATTCTAGGTTACTGAAAACAAGCATTATTGTGTCTATGCTGTTTAAAATAAAATTAATAACTTAGAAGTGACGTTTTTGACTATTTTTATAAACTGTCTCAATCTGTTCATTAGATAATTTAAAACATGTATAATTATTGATTTCTACAAAACAAAAAATAACTAAAATATTTGTCTCGTTTCTTATTTGGCACTAAAATAGTCTATGAAGTCACTTATCATAATGGGTGGCCAGATCAGGTCGTGAAAATTGCCAGCATTAGCCCGAAAAATTGCTTTTAAGACTAAAATGTCTCGCAAATCACTAATGTGATAAAGCTAACCTAAAATAATACACCATTAACAGAAAATCTCATCAGCTTACCTCCTGATACCTCGCGCTGCACAACATCTGTATGATCTGTGCTATCTGTATGAGGTTGAATCTGGCTATATATGAGACGGGCACTTCAACGACGCCGTGTGCTTCAGGGTTCAATATCGCAGGGCAGATGAAGTGGTGGAGTACGAGGTCCGAACATATCGCATGTAACTCGCGGTCACTCGGTCTGATAGAAAAGAACCAAAAATTCCTTATTCAAATAAGCTTATCATCTTGAATTATCCAACATTTTTTTGGCCCACATGACCTTTTTGGTTGATAAAAACATTAAGCCTGGCTGTACTCATTCGTTTTCTATTCCGAACAAAAAAAAAACGGGTGACACCATTCCGAATTCGGCGCTCGGGTTCATTTTTTACGCCTGGCCGCACACATTAGTTTTCCGTGTTCGGATTCCTGATCAGGAATTCCGAATCGGAGACCCGAGCTACAAAATGCACTGCGGCATACACTTTCTTTTCGCTATTAGTTCGGAAAAAACCTGAAGATCATAGGACGACATGATGATAACAACAGATGTAAAAAAATTGTCTAATAAATATATTCATTTCTGCTATGTTTAATACACTTTTTATTCATTTATAACAAATCTTCTAAGCAACCCGATTATGCCAAAAAAAAGGCGAGAAAACATTTGACCATCTAAAAGGAACATTAGTAAGGCGTTCCCAGCCATACTTCTCTTGCCACATAACCCCTTTCAAGATCTAAAATTCTATTTATGATTAAATTTACCTGGAATGTTGTTTGAGTAGATGCACGACCTGCTGCACTATCCAGGCGATTGCGGATGGGAAGTTGGGCCAGTGCTCACGCAGCGAAGCCAAGAACTTGCTCGTCAGATTGAACAGCGATTGGACCGTCCACTTGCGGTAACGGGCCACTTTGACTGCGTACTCAGCGCCGTTAGGTTGGCCAAACTTCTTCAAACGGTCCGCGGGCGAGAATCTAACATTTATATTTTCAAAAGGTCAATAACTCATACCGTCATATTGTAGAAAACGTGGACAAAAGAAACATCTTTTGTCCACGTTTTCTACAATAAACTACATCTGTTCACTTTTACCATCCCACTATCTACAGTACTAGAAGTAAATTAAAACTACAGGTATCTAACAGTAGACAGTAGGAATATATACAAAATCAAGTGTTGGCAGCTGCCATCCCTCTCATCCACTCAGTACACCCATATGAATGCTTAAATTCATCCAGTCACTTTGAGCAATTTTTCATTTTTAAGTACCTACTTCATCATGTGATCCACTTTCCGTGCCTTTAGCAGATGAGCTTTATGCCATCTACGCGAATAAGAGGTATTTCTAAATCATTCAAGATGTTTTTTTCTTGCAAGGCTTCTTGATCTGCGTTAACGCGCCTATCAAAATGTGTTGAGCAAATTTTAAGGTTTTTCAAATGTCTTACCTCTCCATAGCTTTGTCTGGGTCAACGTCAAGAAAAAATTCGTCCTCGTGCAGCACCGCCATCACGGGCGCGTGTAATGCCGCAATGAGAAACTGGCGCGCTGGCGTGTGACTGTCGCGGAATACTGCATACAGAGATGCTAGCGCGCATTTGCCCGTTAGAAATAACCTGAGAATATTCAAATTGATGTATTTCAAAGGACTAACTTAGGTTGATAGGACTTCGGGTGCGTTTTTCCGGTTCCCTCTATCTGGCAAAATGTTTGACACAACAGACTTGGCACGACCAGTTAGCTGCGACATATGTACATAGTACTTTTAGATATTTATGTGCTACTTTTAATGTTTATATTTTTGTAAACGGGCGTCAATAAGTGCATGAAAAGATTAATATTGAATAAAGTTGATTTCATTTAAGTTGATGTCATTTGACTTATTTATTCAGTCACATAAATGTATGTGATTTGTAGTGAGGTATAGACAGACATATATCTGGGCATATTTTGAATACTCACTTCCGAGGATCACTAGATGGAGCCAATTGATGTTTTATAAGTGATCGTATGACAGCTAGAAGCCTGGTCCTATCTGACGTAGACCGGGCGCTCCCATAGAGACCCGCGACTAGAGAGGCTGGTAAACTGGGCGGCATTTGCTCCTCTCCCAGCAGTAGGCACAGTGCAACCAAGTGTGGGGAGTCCCGCAGCCATCCTAATAGTTCGCCTAATGTTGCTGCTTCCTGTTTAAAGTGTGTTCAATATTAATGTTAGTCTGTTTGATAGTTTTTTACAGCTAGTTTTTGCAATATTAATTTTATTTGTGAGTTATTTTTAGATAGTATTATATTAACATCACAGATATTCTCTCTACTAGATTTTAACCTTAATGTTATTGTAAAAGACTTGCTGAGTGTTACTATCTATGTTATATGACCAGTAAATAATTTGATTAAAATTTAAATCACAATATTTTGAAGTATTACTGATGTTGCTATGTGTACACACAATATATTATCATTACAATTACTGCTTTTCTACTTGATTTGTGACAAAATTGACATGGTTTGTGATGGGCATTAATACAATATCAATCAGAGTATTCACATTATTTCAATCTGAGCCAATTTTAATAATCACCTCTAAAACATAATTTATTATGATTTTTATAAATCTATAGCATATATATGTATATATAAGTTAATTGCATAACATGTGTATCGTAACAATATTACTACTTATTTTACTACAAAATGCTTATTTAAAGTAATTAATGTCATTGGTAAACTAATTGAAAATTAATTGTATGATTTTCTATTAAAGATTTCCATTTGATCAACCACTACCACAAACTACACCAGAAGGTAATCATATGTATTAACTTCTTTTATGTATTTTTTATACCTACGCTCGGCCGTCGCGCTAATGTTGTCAACTTAAGCTAACGCACAAATAATTTATCGTAGTTGTGACTAGAGATGGGATATTACGCGGAAAAAACCCAAAATTGGGGAAATAAAACAGGAAAATTCCCTATTGGGAAAATATTCGGCTTTTTTCATGTAATACCAATTTAAAAAAATAAATATTATTTGTACTTCTTAAGTGCGCTTGTGCACTACACTGAATTTTCAGGTCCGGCGGTCCGATTTTTTCCGGTCCGGAATGACATGAAAAACTCGGATGAGTAGCTTGTGCACTTGTCCGTTTTTTTCCTGATCGGAGCGGCGCAGTGTAGGGCAGCTCTCTTTGAAGCTACACGTCACTTACGCTAGGTACGATGAGATTTTTAGAACGTCGGTAATTCCGTTCGAAGACATAGAAAGGTACCTAAATAATGATCTGAGCGTTTTACATAAACCATAATAAATTATGGCAAGACGAAAGCATTTTTTTTACTACTATCGGATGACTACTATCAGATGTAAAAACTTATACCCTTACTAATTTAGGAACAGCATTATTCACATACAATAGCTAAAAATATCTGTGACATTAGAATAAAATAACTGATAATGGTCTAGTACTTTATGTTTAAATTTTTAAACGTGCTATTTTTTTCGAAGTTTTGTAAAAACAACTTTCAGCGATTACAGAGATAGACCAATTGGTGGCGCCATTTCGTAAACAAATCGAAATTAGTGCCGTGTTAGCGGAGAATTATTACGCTAAATGAACTTTTCGAGATCAGTTGACTTTATTATATATAGGCATAATTTTCTACGCGTGGTGTAGTTTCTTAGAGCAGAAATATTATTCCCTTAGAATAGTTCTTTTTTTTAAATTTATTAATGACACAAACATACATTTAAAATTTTATTAAATGCGAAAAAGACATTGAGTGTCACTTAATTACTTTTGTTAATCTTCTGTTTATTCTTTATTATTACTTCTGTTGTCAAATATTTATCTATACTTATCAATTGTCTAAAAAACATTTGATAATGACAAATTTCCAGGCAAACTTTCATCCCCTTTTTTTCGCGATAAAATGTAGCGTATGTCCTTTCTTAAAGTTAAGTCTATTTACTATATTAATTTCCATTTAGATGGGTTGAGTTGTTTAGGCGTCTAAGCGTAACAACACTTATTAATCTTACCTTAAGCTATAATCGATACTTTTAATACGATTCTAAAATCTAGCTAAGTATCGATACTAGAACCATACGCTGATCAAATTAGAACTATACCGAGTTTGCCAAAGCAAAAGCATACATCAGAGATATGATCTCCTGCAGCTGATCATGATGGGCAAAGTTGCGGGAAAGAGAAAGAGGAGGAAGGAAGAAGTCGTGGTTGCGGAACATCCGAGAGTGGACCGGGATAGCGAGCGCTGCTGAGCTGTTCCGCCGAGCTAAAGACAAGAAGGAACTGAACATGCTAATCGCTAACCTTCACTAGTTGGAGAGGCACCTTTAGAAGAAGAAAGCATATGCAGTGATATATACCAACTATATTAAATCATCATATAAAATATAGCATTTTATAATCAACAATAAATATCGATTATAGTTTATTGGAAATTAACAATATTGCCAAAATAAATATCGATTCAAATCGATTATTTTTTCCCAAGCCTATTCCTTATAAATTTTCCGGATCTCGGACACAGCAGTGCACAAGCGTAAACACGTTTTTCATTGCCGCCATCACGGACCTGAAAAATCCGGTCCGGAATAGAGAAAAGTAAAATTCCGGACGGTAAAATTCCTGACAGTGCACAAGCACGCATTACCTACATATGGCCTGACATATCGGACCTGAAAAAATCGGACCGCCGGACATGAAAATTCAGTGTAGTGCACAAGCGCCCTAACACTATAAAAACTGAAACAGAATATTTCATAACAATATGAATGTGTAAAACGGTACGTGACATCATAACCTGTAGCATTCGGCGATCTTTGAGGTTTCAGGACCGATAATACAGTATCTGTTTACTTGAGCAAAATCGGAAAAAAGGGACAAGTCGGAAGTAGGATTAGGTATTACCACGTTTCACATTAAAATATTCGTTTCAACAGAAGTTATTCAAACTAACAAATTCAAATCATGAGTTGATTTGAACCTGAGGACTAAAAGTAGATACTCTGGATGAGGCTAATAATATATGTCAAAGAAAATACTTGAAGTTTTTAATGTCTGGAAGCCACTGATTTGTAACTCTTATTGGAGATAATGCTATTATTTATTCAACGAGCATTTCAAATAATTATGTGTATTGCATACATTAAATTATTTTTTGCCAAGAATGCGTAAACATACAGAACACAGAAAGACGAAAACAGGACCTCAAAGTATTCATATCACTTGCTGTTGATATTTTAATATGGTATGTTTTAAGGAGTTTAAGAAATTCCAAAGTGTGTAGAGTTTAGCTGTCATTGAAAATTCTATGTGTCAGAAGCAACAAAATCGATTTACTGGATGAAAATTCTGATAACTTTTAAACTTGAACCCAATGAAATTCTCACGTCTGAGGTAGTAGGAAGAGTAGCGCGGTGGCGTAGTGGATAAGCGCCGCGGCCCGCGATCGTTGTCGTTAAGCAACTCTCAGTAGGGTAGCTAACGGGATGGGTGACCAAAAATTATTATCTCGAGCTACTTCGTGCTTCAGGCACATTAAGACGTTGGTCCGGGCTGCATTTCACGTCGATTATACCCCCCCAATCCACATTGGACCAACATAGAGAGTCATAGCCCATCCTCCTTAACCAACCATAAGGTACGCCTGAGCACCTGCAGTGGGGAGGTAAAGGGGCTGGTGATGAAATTCTATATGCTGTAATTTATAACATTATAATTATTATACAAATAATTATATTAAACCAATCTACTGCACAGCATATTCATTAGATCCCAGATCACAAAGTCTTTAAATGGAAGAAGACCATGAGGTAGATGTAATGAAATTAATCATGAATTCAGCCAATCACTTAATATTGACATTTGTGTCAACTTAACCAACTATAAAGGATAAGAGGTAGATCATTCATAAGTAAGAAAGTCATAGATATGAATCAAGTATTTTGATGGAGAGGGCAATGCCATCCATGATTCAGTATACATGTCCCTATATATAACTACAGACAGGACAGCAACCATAGCATTAACATCTTAGAACTTTACACAAACACAAAGAGACTAAGATGAGGAGTCTTTTCTTAGATTAATACTCAGCCCTTGTTCTAGATCAAACTAACGATGTATAACCTTCTATATTGTATATAAACACTGAAGAAACAGAATTCTTTGATATATTAAATGCAATCTAGTCCATGGAACAAAATAGTTCCCAAACCTAAGCTTTAAATCAAACTGCTAGTCAAAAAATATATCAAGACTAG
The DNA here is from genome assembly GCA_918026875.4 of Diatraea saccharalis. NCBI lineage: Eukaryota > Metazoa > Arthropoda > Insecta > Lepidoptera > Crambidae > Diatraea > Diatraea saccharalis. The sequence continues at coordinate 19,744,642 of OU893341.1, read as the reverse complement.
GCAAATAAGACCTGATGTTATAGTATGCAGTAGAAATGTTAATTGATATTATTAAGATAGGTATTCTTATTGAAAAATTGTTAAAATAACTCTTTCAGCCGTTTGGGTGGACTGCCTGAACATTGATGAAAATACTCTCTGTAGTAGCAAAGAAGTAACAAGTGCTTGAAAGATTCATCAGTCCTGTTATGTCCTAGGTAACTCAGTGGTTAGAGCAGTCAGACGAATTTCAAAATGTCATGGGTTCGAGTCCCATCTCAGAGTGCCAGGGACAGAGTGGATATTTTAAGGAATTTTCATTAAGAATGTTTTTCAATATAGGATAATTGATAATATACAATAACAAAGATAAGTATTCTTCATTAAAAGCTTTTCTTTAATTTTCTGGTTTGTTACTGACATTAATGTCTAGTTTAATACTAGTACAAGTTACCTTACCACATTATTATTTTTAATAAAAATAAACTACATTTTTATTAGCTACTTTATAATATAATTATGAAAATGATTTTTTGCAATTAATAATGCAATAAATGAGTTACATCAGCAAAATAAGTTTCAAAATGTTTATTACTACTGGTGCACCCATTTTGGTGTACCCAATTTAAAGTTTATTTATATTTTATAATTTATATATAAAATAAATAAATAATCAAAGTTAGAAATATATAAGTAGGTATTGTTGTTGGCAATATGACTTATTACAATGACTAATATTTTGCTATCACTAATGGTGGGTGGATACTGAAAACATTCATGTTTCACATTAGTAATAAAAAAAGATTAGTAGAATTAATACACAAAAATTAAGATCTAAATTATACAATGTCTGATGATAGATTTATGATAAAGATTATATTGAAACAATCCATATTATGCATTCTGCTAAGAAGTGCTAATAAAATTACTAAGCATAAAAATACCTTACAGCTTTTCCAATTCAGCTATGTTCAAACCATAGAGTAACTATAATAAACTTACTGTTTTAATTGAAATTCATATTTGCAATGGATAACAAACTCACCTTGTATTTCAAGACCTTGTAAGCATCCACAAATGTAGTTCTCTCCAATGAACTTGCTCTTTGACAAGCGGCTATGGAGTCAGCTTCACATTTAGATGTAATGAGGTTCGTTAAATTCTGACGCTGTTGCAAGCATATCCAGGAAACCTGCAGCAACTCCAAAGTCTTTTTCTCCACCTCCTCGTTAAGATTTTGCAACAGCTGTCGCTCCGAATTAATAAATATTTTCTCTCTTCTGAGCTGATTTGCCAATTCAGCAATGTTCATGCAACCTTCTGAAGTAGACTGCATGATTTATTTCCTTTCTTAACATATATCAGCACATACGAAACTTCTCTAATAAATGTCGATTACTATTTTCATTATGATTTCATTGAAGCACTTGTTTTTGAGCAATGAATGACAGATTTCTTTAGATAAACAATAGTTCCTGATTTTTTAGACTGGCAGGGTAAAAATTACTCATATATATAAACAACACATCCAAATCACAACAAATTGCAGAAAATTTGTTCAATTCATTATTTCACATGAAAAGAAAAACACGACAAATACAGAACAGAATACAAATTCCAAAACCCATTCAATAAACATAGAGTAATAAAATAAGTATTTGTTTGTCTGTCCCACTCAGTCTTATTTGTCTCACTCACATTCACTCACATCAATGGCGGGCATAGAGAAGTACAGTCAAGAGCACGTCAAGATATACAAATCTGTCAAATGTCTCTAGTCTATTTTAAACTTTAATGTTAAAAGTGTAGAATTTAAAATCAACTGGAAAAATTTGACAGATTGTGGTAACCTGATGTGTAGCGTGTGCATTATCTACTTTTTTAAATGTCTCAAGCAAAAATCATAAAGGCGAATACACATTTATACGTCATGTTATAACAACATCGTTGTTTCTGTTGCTTTTCGAGTGTTTTTTCTTATATATGGTTGTAATACAATGTGCACATGTGCACCCATTTAAATTAATACCACTCTTTGGTCTAAAGGCCGATTTACATCAGACAAGCGAATGGTCATGGTATCCTAACTCCATATTTTTATTGTAAACAATCTTAGAGCATACTTTCGTTATCCATCTGTATTCATAAAGATTCTTTGAAACACTTATAGAAGAGCTCTCTCCTCGGAACTCAAGTGATTTGTTTTGATATCAATAAAAAATAACATAAATTTCTTTTCATCTTATTCTTGTATATTAGTCTTTGTATCACCAACATTAACTGGTATCTAAGTTGCATTAAATGTGTCGCCCACTAACTTCTCTTCCTAATTTTGAGTATTATTATTTTAACTGTTAAAAGTTGAACATGCACGAGGCACTACCAGTTACAGAATTTACACGTGAGCTATGAGCATTTGTTTGATCTAAATATTTTACAGAATACGGGAGTAGACAGCAAACGAAAATAAATACTTATTATTTATTTTTTCTGGTAATGTTTTATATACTGTTGCCGATAATAACACTTTTATACTTTATTATATTACTTAAATTAATGAGAAAGTATTAAAAAAAAAGAAAGCACTAAAATCACCTCACTAGAAAGCGACTCTAGCAAAAGTCGATTTTTGCTGGAAGGTTAGTCAGTTCCGTGCCTTTTAACTAACATATTAAAAAATTAAAATATTTTATACTCGTTGTCTCATGACCGCTGACGTGTGACGTCATGCCCCTCTTATAATATCAAAACTAACACTCGGTTTCTGAATTGACAATTTGAAGCTGAGCACGTCTCAAACGTGCAAAAAACCATTTTAAAAGTCATGGTTTTCATTACAGATTTATATTTTTTTAATGATCAGTTGATAGCGATTTGATAAAACTAAGACTTTTTGCCATATGAAACGTAAAAAAACTCAAGTTATAGAGAATAATCAGTTGAGATTTTGTGTTTTTCTCAATTCAGAAATCGGCTGTTAGAGAATTAAACCTTATGTATGCTTAATAGAACGATAATAGTTTTAGAGGGTTATGATGTCATAGCAACGTCATGACAGAAGTTGGCGTTTTAGCGGGTAATTTTGAAAACTTACATTTATTTACACATCTAATTTTATATTTTAACTCATTATATGAATGTTTCTTTTTTTAATATATTTTGTCTATATAATAATCTATCTATATAATGAGAATATTATAAAAAGTTATCTGCAGCCGTAATCTAGGTTTTGTTTCCACATACTGAATACGCTTTGATATTTTCGTGTAAACAACACTCGAAACAAACTTTCGTTTACACTAACATTGCTATTCATAAACAAGGGCTAGCGACAGAGTAAATTTACGCTAAATTTCAGTTTTTGATTAGCCAAAATTCATAGTATACAGAAAATAAGCAAATCTATTACCTTCTAGGAGTAAACATTACTCCCTTAGAATATCGAAGGTTAGCCACCTTTCTTAAATATCTGTTTAATAATAATATGAATTTTAACTAATACGTCAGTCTTGAAAAAAATTGAGGGCGCTGCGATCGTGCACGTAGCAACCCTGTGTAGTGAGACAAATGATTTTGATAGTAGGATTTTTTTACTTACAGTAAAATAAACCGGATATTTTTTTTACTTTAATTTTCCTAGAAAAGGTAAAGAAAGGCGTATAATTCGTCGACAATAAGTAATCGTAATTTTTAATGAATCTCTATTTTTTGCAATCTCTATTTTTTGTTGCAGTTAACCATTTCTTTCTTGGGACGACCTGATCTATGTTTCCCAGTCATAGCTGCCGTCCGAGCATAAACATCCGCCAAATATGATAAAATGTGTCCAGCTTCTTGTTCCAATAAACATCACTGAAAAACTTTAAAAATAACATCCCGAGTTTCACTCCGATTAGTTCTCTTCATTTTTAAGACATTTCTACCTAGTTTAGAAGAAGTAGATTCAATTTAATCAAAACAAATCAAAAATGCAGATAATCGAGTTACAAAATCAAGTCGTTGACAGTCGATGTACTTTGATTCAGTGTTGTCATACTTGTGTCTAATGTTAGTTCCTCAAACATTCTTTTCATGACTTTATAGACAGACTGTAAGTGCAGTCCAACACCGTAAAAGAGCAAGAAAAATGATCTTGTTCTTGCTCTTTCTATATTTGGTGTAAATGCACTTTGATACTTTAACAGTGAACGTAAGTTGTATCTTTTTCTTGGTCTGTGCAATGAACGATTGAGCGATCGCATGACATACATATGAATATGAATGATTATGGAGTAGGGATTGAATGAAAATGGTTGACGAGTGGTTGACGAAGGAAATCCTTGGACTGCTTTTTTCATTGTAATTCTTGTGTAAATAAAATTGTGGTGTTTATTCAGTGATAACTACTTAAATGTGTATAGTTTGTATCTATTAAAATTATAATGTCAAATAGCACAATTGAAAGAAAACTAAAGGGATTAGAAGAACGCTTTGAAAAGGAAATGCGTATCCACAGAGAGGATGGCATCCTCAATCAAGGTGGACTTGGTTCCAGGCCCGGGAGCAGTCGGAGACCACGGCCTCGTGAGTATATTTTGATACCTACTTACAAAATTATCAATAGGATATTTATTATATTTAAGATTGGAACCATTTATGACTACAGTAATAGATGATTATCACTGTAAAAAATATACCTAAAATATGATTAAAAATGTAATTTTGCTAAATCTGATTATATTTCAAAATATTTAGTTGGATATGTACTATTTGTATTTTTCGTAATAAATATTCAACACAAAGTTCACAAAACATTTGACTATTTTGGTTTGCTTAGCTTAATGAAAATAACGTGTGCCATAAATATTACTAAATACTCGTGACAATGTATTATTAATTGAAACTAAAGTATACCAGTAATTACAGTTCAATAGAAATCAGACTGTATGTAGGTGTATAGGTATGTCTAATAGGGAATATGCACATTTTTGGAAAATGGTTTTATATGATAATTAACATCGATATATAGCTGTAAAAAAATACCCGGCACCGAAATACAAAAATTTTGTAACATTAATCATTGATGAAAATAAGTAAAAGCTACGAGCAGTTTAAACACCGGAATTTTTGGCGCTCTTGTCGTGACGTCAAAGTACACGACTAGAGATATGACATTTTAAATCAATATGGATTTTGAGTGATTGATTATTATTCAATTACCCAAGTTGATAAACAACTAAACAATTTTTTTTAAGTATAATAGACTTTTTTAATAAATCATATAATTAACCAAATTTTTGAAATAAAAATAAAAGCCTAAAACATCATTTAAATTGTAATCTGTTGTTTATTTTGTGACTAAATACTTTGATGTTATTGCATCAATGTTGACTTTTTGTAACGACATCCCTATACGTGTACATTTTCGTCACATCCGCTCTGACAATTAGCATGGCGTTTAAATATTTTAAAGTTACCGCATTTATTTTGTACTTTTTAATAATTATTTTCAAGACGAAAAAGAACAAATTTTGAAAAACATTTAGATAGACTTTATTCTAAAGCAATAACGATTGTAATAAAATATATTTAACCCTTTTATGATTCAGACGCATATTCCTTATTAATACTCACCATCACTTGAACTCAATTAAAAGAAATGTATCTATACATATTATTAATCTCACATAGTTTACTCGTCTGTAATGAGAAGCTTAATTTTTTTGTCTTTGTGAAAACAATAATAATTTTCATTTAACATCATGTTGTAAAGTTTTGTTTACAACTAATAAATATTCATAATAAAAAAGTTAATGATTCGGTGGTTTCTAAGTTTTTTTTTATTCTAGGTATTTCTATTATGGGTAATGTTATATATATTTTGTTATAGCTGCTATGTTCTCAAATAGAGAGATACCAGCATTCCCACCGCGGTCACCGCAAGCTACAGAGACCGAACATCGAATGAGAGAAGTATATAAGGTAATTAGCATAACAATAGATACTTACATTAGTTTTATAACTTATTATTTGTAGCATGTTTCTTTTCAGTCACATATTTGGTCAATTGCACAAATGTTCATTGATTTGGTTTAATAACAACATTAAGCTCTAATGAATATTCCAAATTTGAAAATTCATATTGGTAATATGGCTTTAAAATAATGACAATTTAAATGTTATTATTTATAATAGTACTAATTGTAAAGTACATATATAATAATTAATATCATATTTAACCTGAAAAAAGAAAAAATATTTTAGAAATCAGAAAATATGCACCATTTCCACATACATTTTTGAAGAAATGAGTATAGTTAGGTTTTCATATTGCTTCTTTGGTTATGGAGTATATATGGAGTATTTTCAAAGATGGTTTTATTTGGAAAACTTACATTATATGTTAATATTTTTTGTAAATTGAATATATAAACAAAAAACTTGGGTTATTGGACTCTTTAGAGAACATACCCTTCTTATTGATAACCTCCTTTTTTAAAATAACCTCAACCTGACAAAAAGTTTATATTTAAAATAATTATAATATATTTTTTTTATGAAGAATATTTAAACTTACAGGTTAGCGGCAAGTTAAATGTGAATGGAAAAGAATATCGTTCTCATGTTGATGATCTACAGCATTTGGGTGAGCTGGGCAGCGGCACTTGTGGACATGTTGTGAAGATGCTGCACAAGCCCTCCGATACAGTTATAGCAGTCAAGGTCAGTTCAAGGAAAGTTGTTTAATGTCCCTGTGTTACCCTGATAACTGATATTTATAATGTTGTAATTAATCTCATGTCAATCCATCCACCTGCTGAAAATAAGGACTTGCCAAAGAGAAAGAAGCATGTTAGGTATTCCGAAAATGCAAAAATTATAGCATACCACAATTAGAGCCAAGACCCAACTGATAGATGTCATTGAAAAGGTAATAAAAGGAAAATGGAGATGGGCAGGTAATGTTATAAGAGGTGCCAAAAATAGGAAAAGGAGGCAGTGGAGATGATTATATTTTTAAAATTATATTTTACTCAATCTGTGTACATTTGTTATTCATATTCAAATATTTGCATGGTATGCAAAATATTCAAATAATATGCTGTGATTGAACATATTTTAAAGTTTTAGAAATAATTTATTTAATATAGACTAAAATTTAAAAGGATAAAAATTATCATTCCTGTAACCCAGAAAATATTAATGAGCATAAAAAACACCATCTTTATAAAAAGTATGAACCATATCATATGTGACTCTGATGCCAAGTGATCAATTGATTTAGTAATTTCATTGATTATGTCAATTTTCGATTTGCAGTATTGTTATATAAAACAGTGGTAAAATTTACTGTTTAAATAATATAAAAATACATTTATCAAATAGTGACGCTATAATCCTATAAATGAGTCGTTAACATGGTCAGGAACAATATAATTATTTTCAGTCAAAACAAACCGTCACGTCACATCAAATTATACAAATCTGTCAAATTTCTTCACTTGATTTTAATTCTTTATGTTTTGTGGGTAGAATTTAAGACATATTTTGGTAACCTGTTCAGCACTAGTGTATACATTAGTTACATTTTGATTATTGTATAATTAGCAAATGCGTCGTTCCGGCAACTCTGAAGAGACCAAGCGCATACTCATGGACTTGGACGTGGTGGTGAGGTCGCACGGGTGTCCGTACATAGTGCGGTGTCTCGGCTGCTTCGTCACCGACGCTGACGTGTGGATCTGCATGGAGCTGATGGCGTCTTGTTTTGACAAGCTACTTAAAAGATTAGGAGCGCCCATACCGGAGGCTATATTGGGGAAGGTCACTGTTGCGGTGAGTGTTATATTATATAGTATGTTATATTGAAGCAGATAAGTGATCGGTTATTATTTAAAGCTTTAGTCTTAATAAAAATTTTTTTAACAAATTTCGTTCTTGTTATGTTATTTTTATTTTATTTTAGTTTATTTTATTTTATTCTTTTATGAGCTTGTAATTAACCAGCTTCCGCATATATTTAAACAATTCATTGAAATCAGTTTGTATACATACAATTCGTATCCGTCCATTAATCACGTGAGGCTCGTAAGGTTCGTCAAAAATCAGGAAATATCACAAGGGGGAAGGGGAGGTGTAGTAATATATCACGTGTATTTATTTTTCTCTCCAAAGCGCGATTATTAAACCGTGTCATAAAAATCCACTTGATTCAGGTGGAGGGAGTTGAGATTTTTTTTTAAATAATCGTGACGTGATTAAGGGACGGCCCCTGATAGCATCTGTATGCAGACATAACTGACCACTGTAAACACTTAGTTTCACAATATGCTAAAGACATGGTCAGCAATAATTTCAATATAGAACTCTACGTTCAAGTTAAGTAACTTAATACATTGTTAATGTTGTGCTGTTTAAAAGGTCGAATGGACTATCATCATTCGACTTTGTATTTAGTTCACCAATCAAATTACAAATTCTACAATATGCTGCTACTGCTATATTTCGTACGTGCAAAAGGAGTGCGAAGCAAAATATTTTTCTGACGAAGGTTTAAGTTCGGGATTTTTATCTGAATTTTGCATCAAGAGTTCTGGACTATCAATCTTCCCTTGAGCAAGGTTGAGTAAAAAACATCAGTGATATGCTAATGTGTATGTAACAAATAAAGGGGATGTCTTGTAATGTCAATAAATAAAATAAATTAAGTAAATAGATATTTAAATACGAAAAGGTAACTTAAATGACTCTTCTGACTTAAAAGTTCTCTGACCTTGCGCATTGTATTTCTTATACCCGAGGATTATGACTCCCACATAAAATAATTCTTCTTGACTTTTTACACACGTTTCGGTCTTCTGCTTACTGGAGAGCTCTGTGAAAACTTGTCTCTGAATAGGACCGCATACGTTATGACCATCCCATGGGGCTGAGGTCTTTGGTAGTGACCTCTTGGTAGTTATCAAAGTTTTGTTGATTGATACTGTGACAATGTGCTTATATTGAACATAGGATAGATTAACTTCATGAAAAAGTCCCAAAGTTGGCTGTAAACAGTCTTTAAAATGAATAGGTATATAATTTTTCTTTATAAATTGATGATTTTTAAGGTTTTTGCATGTGGTAATAAAACATACTATATTAGGAGTCCCCAATTTAATGTATTTAAAGTTTTTATAAATAAACGCAGACGGTGAAGGCGTTGTCGTATTTAAAAGACGAGCACGGCGTGATCCACCGCGACGTGAAGCCGAGCAACATCCTGCTGGACGAGTGCGGTAACGTGAAGCTCTGCGACTTCGGTATCAGCGGCCGCCTGGTCGACTCCAAGGCGAAGACAAGGAGCGCCGGCTGCGCAGCTTATATGGCAGTATGTTTACAATTAAAGGCTGTTCTATTAATTTATTGAGTTCTTATGTAGGTAAATTAATTTAAATTCGTTAATAGGATTAATGCAAGTTTCTATCGCTAGATTGCAGCTCTAGCACAAGTAGCAAATAGTTTTTTTATAAAAGCCAAACGTTATTCAGGATAGTGAGCAAAAAGTTAAATTATAATGAGCATAGTAGTTTTTTTATTTATTATGAAGTAATTCGCCCAGTAATATATTATTTCTTAGATGTAAGACGATTATTTCCAAAAGACAGAATGTATGAAAAAGTTTGTTAGTTTACCACACGTGTGAGTGCTGTCATCTACGCCGAGCTTTCAGAAACTCCGAATCCAGCAACAAGTTGCAAGTTTTGTTTAGCCAAGCCATAAACAACTTGTTTCTTTAAGTTCAAGTTTAGCTCGGGATGTAAGATTATTTTTTATAAATAGGTATATAACCAGTGTCACTTGGGATGATGTAACATTTGTAATGATACATTAACCCTAAACACAATATACTCCTTTATACCCAATAAAACACAATAAAGGGGCTTAAAAGGGCGCGAGACCAGCTATTATAAATTTAAAAGGATTATTTGTGGCTCTCGAAACAAATATGATCGTTCTATACATGTTTGCAAAATTAATTTCCGTCAAAGTTAATATTTTTTTTTAATTTTGAATAAAAAAAAAAAATGTATTTAATTGTGGCTCGCAAAATATCCAATTATGAAAAATAGCTCGCTCTATAAAGGATTTGGCCACCCCTGAATTATATATCTTTTTTATTGTTTACAATCCCATGTAAGTTTTATGTTGCGTCTTGTGCATCTTGCCCGTACAATGTTTAGCCGGAGCGCATCGATCCGCCGGACCCCACGCGGCCTGATTATGACATACGAGCGGACGTTTGGTCGCTGGGCATCTCGCTCGTGGAACTAGCTACGGGCGTATTCCCGTACAGAGACTGTCAGAACGACTTCGAGGTCCTCACCAGGGTAAGTCAACTAAACGACTATTTATCATCAAGGTGTCCATTTCCTGTGAGAAAAATCAAGGAAATTCAGTGAAATTTAAGGCCATAAATTAAGGGAAAACGGAAGATTTATTTCACTTGTGCTCTAAAATTGCTCTAAAATTTTTAAATTACAAAAAGTTTCCACTTGCAAAATCTATTAAGACTATTGTACATGCTCTTTTGACTTTGAGCTCCTTTTTTTTTTCAAAATAAATCACTTTATTCTTTTAGCTTAAATAATAATTATTTATTTCGCATATATGTATGTGGTACGGTCAAGTTCTTATACATATAAAAGTTATTCCAGCAAATTCATTCACTTATGGGAAGCAAAATAATTTATAAAACATTAAAAAAATATGCTATAGTCAGTATATAAGCTCAATAGAAAATTCACTGAGGGATAATCCAAAAACATTTTGGTCGTTTATTAAATCTAAATCAAATATTAATGAATTACCCAACAATATGAACCATGATAGCTTTGTATTTAATACTGGACAGTCAATTTGCAATGCTTTTTCTCAATTTTTTCATTCTAATTTCTTGCCGGCTCCAACATCTGTAAACAATTTAAGTTTGGCCTATTCGCCTCCTACTATTACCAATATTACCAAAATCATAATCGATATAAACGAACTGACCAGACTTCTCTCAAGGCTGGATCCATCAAAATCTGCTGGTCCAGATTTAGTGCCAGCTGTCTTCCTCATAAACTGTTCTAAAACGATTGCCATTCCTATTTCTATTCTTTTTAAGAGGTCATTGACAGAGGGCATTGTTCCAAGTGTATGGAAGCAAGCTTATATTACACCAGTGCACAAAAAAGGGTCTAGATCGAACATTGCAAACTACCGCCCAATTTCTAAGCTCTCTATCATTTCTAAGGTATTGGAAAAAATTATTTACGAGCAACTTTACTCTGCATTAAAACAATCATTCAGCCCAACACAGCATGGTTTCCTTAGGGGTCGTTCAGTCGTGTCCAATTTAGTCTTGCTAAATGAGTCGCTTACATTTGCTATGGATAGTGGCTTTCAAGTCGATGTAATCTACACTGATTACAGTAAGGCCTTCGACCGGATTCGGCATGATATGCTTTTGCACAAGCTTCTATTGATTGGCGTGGATGGCGACTTACTGCGCTGGTTATCGTCATATATAAATAATCGCTCACAGGCGGTTGTGGTGAAGAATTATATATCTAGTTGGCTTACAGTTCCAAGTGGAGTTCCCCAGGGCTCACTGCTTGCGCCACTCCTATTCGCAGTGTTCGTGAATGATATTGAGCACTGTTTTAAATTTTCACAGCTCTTATGTTTCGCGGACGATATGAAAATATTGGCTCCTATCTCGTCATCAGAAGACGCTCTCCTATTACAAGACGATCTAGTGAGACTTGACAACTATTGTTCCGACAATTGTTTAGATCTAAATGTAGCCAAATGTAATGTTGTCACTTACAGCAGGAAGCGGAATCTGGTATTATATGACTATGTGGTGAAAAATTTAAGTTTGAAACGGGATGTGGTCGTTAGAGACCTAGGCGTTTTCCACGATCATAAGTTGATTTTTGATAGCCATATCGACAATATTATTTCAAAAGCATCCAGGGCTCTTGGATTTGTGATGCGTAACTCCAAAGACTTCACACAGGCTAAAACCCTAAAAATTCTTTATTGCACATTCGTCCGTAGTCACCTGGAGTACGCTTCGCAGGTCTGGAACCCTGGATACCAGACTTACATATCGCGATTAGAGAAAATACAAATAAGATTTATAAAATATCTTTGCTTTCGTACGAAACAAAGCTATAATTCGAATCGTTATGAGGAAATTTGTAAGAAACATCACTTGCTCCCTTTAGAAAATCGACGTGACATCTCTGATCTGGCTTTTCTCATCAAAATTGCTTGTGGTGCTGTCGATTGTCCTGAACTCCTGTCAAAGATCGCTCTTAGGGCCCCACAAAAACAACTCAGGTTCAATCCTTTATTATATTTACCCCCAGCTTCTTCAAAATTTCGGCAGAATTCCTTTCTGTGGCGTGCGTGCAATAGATTTAATGAGTTATCGAAGCGAATAAACGTCGACCTTTTTAACACTAGCGAAGCGTCAATTAGGCGCATTATAAGTAACCTATTTTTCGAAAGTCCATAGTGTTGTAGATTTAAGTATAATGTAAGCAGCATAGTCTATCATTGTTATGATTGTAAGCGGTCTTTCTTCTCTTTTTTCTTTTTTTTTTTTTACTATGTCTATCTGTGACGACCTGTAAGTGGCTGTCTGTTTTTAACTAAGATTTTTATTATGTAATTTTTAGCTGTTGGTCATCCATGTACATAAATAAATAAATAAATTAAAATGTAAGCTTATGCTTTTGATAATATGAAATATTTTTTGTGGCTTATTTAAATTGAAATAAACAATCACAAGTACTTTTTCTAACGAAGTAGAATTATTGTTTGACATTTTTACATTGGCTCATTATCTTACTCAGGTAATAGCAGATGATCCGCCTCAGTTGCCAGATACCAGTGATTTTTCACCAGAGTTCAAATCGTTTGTATCACAGTGGTGAGTAAATAATAGGGGTGTTTCGATCAGAGCTACAATATTGATACTATGCTGCTGGAGGTCACCTGGCGTATTTTAATGTAATTTAATATTATTGAGTCGAGTATATATAATAACATTGGCAAGTGAAGAGTATACAGTGCACAACTTGATAATAAATCTAGTATGAAATAATACATTGCCGGCAAATGTACATGACAGGCAGACCGTATTGTATTGTAATGCTCAAAACCGAATCAAAAATTTTATATTATTAAGTTTTTATTAGTTAATTAGTTACATTCAGATATTTTAACGTTACCTTTACAGCCTAACAAAGAACTATCGACATAGACCAAAGTACGTGAAACTTCTAGAACACCCTTTTGTAGTGAATTCGTCGCGGAATAACGTATCGGTAGGCGCGTGGTACGCTTCGTTACCGTTGCCGGAGCAAGCGCGGCCGCAGCCGAGTGCGGGGTTGACGAGGATAGACGGGGCGAGTATGAGGATAGATGCCGCCAATATGAGGATAGAGGGGGGGATAGCGACACAGCCCGTGGAGGCGCCCTCCACCCCACAGCCTGTGAGAAATTTCGTCACAAGCGCGCATCATTGGACGCCTGAACAAGCGACTCCTACTCCCGCAAGGTAAGTTATGTTTATTACCAATCCCGCATATACATTACTAGTATGGCCTACAATCCTACATACGTGTCAGCGGAACCGTTATAACACTTTGTTAAAAAAAAAACACTAAAATAATACATTTTAAATTCAAATACGTTATTGTAATTGTTTTTAGTAAATTATTTAATAATAATTTTGTCACGCGAAAATATTTGATCTAGTGATTCTTGTTTTGTTTTCCCTTTGTATGTAAGCCCGCGCCAGATATGTGTTCTAATACGTAAATACCTACAAACGCGAAGTGTGGCACGGGCAATTTGCAAATGTAAGCAAAGGTCTGTTTTTTAGAGTACATCAAAGTTTTTGTGGTAGACTTGTTTCAATTGTTGTATTTTTGTGTTAATAATGGAGTGGAGTAATCATGTTACTATTGAATTTCTTATGCTTCTTCACATAGAACTATCAATATGAGATCTGAAAAAAATAGTTACTAAAAAATATCGCCTTTTCGTCATCAGTTTTGTCAGCCATCTTGACAATAAATTATTTGTAGGCAAGTCTATCAGACAAAAAGTATATAGTAAATCTTATTGTAAATATGTGCTCAAACTTCGATGATATGTCTGGCGGTTACAGTATATTTGATGTTATGTCAGGGCGTGGTGGGCGGCGGGAGGCGCGGGGGGCAGCAGTTCCCAGCCAGCCAGTCTAGAGGCAGATCTGTCTTCACACTCGCCTTACCCACGCCGGAGGTAATGTACCTGACATAGAGCAGGCTTCGCTTTTCCTCACGGAGTTAATAACTGTACACTCTGTACAACCTTTTTGCTACCGAACTAGAATTTAAAAATATTTAAAGTCCACAACCTGGACCACTTACTTATCTATCAATATAAATACTATGATAGAACTAATTGAAAGACCGTGGTTTGCTTAAATGATGTCTTTTGAGAATTTTGGCAATCCGTCTCATCAAATTTTGGGTCACCTAAGGTTAAGAAAGTTAGCGTTAGATTACAGAGCTGTAGCAACTTTCTTAAGGACCTGTTATCAGATGGGTGATCTAAAGTTAATAATCTCGAGCTCCTCCTTGCTTCCGATGCCACATTGGGTCGGCCTTATCCACTTAGAACCCACTGTTCAGCACTCGATACTAAGGTTTATTTGGGATGCTCGTACGAATTTAAATGACACCTGAAGGTCTATTATATATCATCGAAAACGTAATTCCGTATATTTTTGAAGCTGTGTTTGATGTTAAGGAATGATTATTATCATCAGAACGTTCGATACGTGCGCATCCCCACCACCGCCTGTCAGAAGGGTCTCAGCAGACAGCAGGTGGCGAGCTTCACCACAGGTAAACTTATCATTTATCAATAAATTATCCATTTAAAATGGCATACATATTTATATTTTCACCCTCAACCATATAGCCGAGAAAATCGACCTTTTCTCGTGTTCACTGAGTGAATTTATAAAGGTAGCATTATTTGTCACTAGTTTTTATCAACTATTTAAAAAAAATCAGTTACACTTTTGTATTGGGTATCACCTGTAAAAATAGATGTAAGAGTAGTCAATAAATAAATAAATTTTAAAATGTACACTTATTTTGCCCTGAAAGATAAAACATGTTTAAAAAAATTATTGCAATAGAGAATATATGTGCAGCAAGCGTACTTAAAAAAATAATTTAGTTATTCTTTTTTATAAAATAATGTGATGGCAATGACAAGAGAGAAAGCCTATCTAACCAGTTAGGCTTACTCTCTTGTTACTTCTGTGAACGCTGACGGCTTACAAGACTTTGACGTCATAGCCTATGTAGTATACATCTCTAATTGAAATTTTAAAAGTTCATACTTATATACGTACTCGGTATTTTTTATTGAACTCAATTGCATCTATTGCCACGGTAAAAAAAAAGTGTATTTGCCAAAGAGGTATGCTAAAGCTGTGATGTGTTTACAGAGTTCTGGCAACACTAGTCCCATAGTACTGCAGCGATTTTACCATCAAAACCAACAAAGGCGTTCCCGAGCTGATCTACACGCCGCACCGAGACACAGAAGGTACTGAACACTTATAAGTATACGTATATGAAAGAAAGAAATTGACCCCACATACATTATCGTAAACAAGAATACAGTAAAAAAAGAAAAAGAAATGCGAGGCCAAGATGGAATATACGTCTGATTATTACGAAAACGTTATAGTAAACTCTATTTTAAAATAAACCGACATTATAACCAAAATAAAATTCACTGAATTTATATGTATATGTTCGATGTCAAGTTGTATTGAATTTTATGGACTTTGAAGAACTGTAGCCTTTTAAAATTAAATAATTAAGTATCTACTAGGTTGTAATATTATTATTTATCAGGACTTCATGAGTAAAATATACTGATCAACTTTGACTATGGTTAAGAGAGAGTTAAATATACTGATCAACTTTGACTATGGCAGCAACACTGAATTCGCGTATAAATAATCAGCTGTTTCATACTGTTGGCAATTGGAAAATTTGAAAAAAAAATTTTTAAATGTTGCTCCCATAGTAAAAGTTGTTTAGTGTATTTAACGAATCAACCTCGCGAAGTCCTGGCAAATGATAATATTACGCCTTATATAATTATCAATGTGTGTTTTAGTTTAAGTAGAGAACACAGTACGGGACGGTCTCCGGAGCCGCCGCCCAGAACTAGCAGACAGCATCAGATGTTGGGACATGATAATACACATACACTCGGTGAGTGTTTTTTTTTTATTTATTTGAGACACGTCATCTTAAACACGAAGCATTTCAGTCGACATTTTGTAACGTCACTTAACTAGCATTTGATTTTTTTTTTAATCGTGAACAGCATTGCAATTCTAAAAAAATATTCTTAATAAAAAAAATCTTGAAAATAATCCACCAGCCCAAGGTTCTCTTAAGATGGCACTCGAATCCACGACCTTTCGTTATCCGGGTGACTTATAACAATATTGATGAAAATACGCTTACCAGAATATGTCTTTAGTTTGGTGTTTGATGTTATGAAAATTGTTTGTAGCGAACGGAACCGCAGATTCTGAACCGAGCTCGTTACACGAGAGGCTGCATCCCGCGTCGCCCCTACTGCTCAATAACGACAAGTATGACCACTGTTTTGTCTATATTCATATTATTAAGAGAGAAAAAAAAATGTTTTGTATATACTAAAAATAGGACTTTTGTTTTGTAATAGGTAAACTTAAAAACTAATGAACCGATTTTAATAATTCCATCACTGATATAAAGATATATTACCAACAAGTAAAGTAAGCTATATAAATAAAAAAAAAATGTTGAATGCATGTTAAAAAAAACGTATAATATTATGCGGCAATAGGTATGACGACTGAGTAAAAAAAAGGAAATCTATTTAGTCCGTCAGTCAGATAATAGAGAAATATTAAATACGTATTTTTTTGTTTCAATTACGTCGTCACAGTTTTGTAGAAAACGTACAAAAGCGTGACGTCATGCGACTTTTCAACTCAATGTATCGCCGTAATTTATTGATTAAGCAAAAAAAAGCATTTAATATTCTTGAGAAATCTACCTGACGTACAGCAAACAAAAATTAGTCGTCCCCTATTCGAGAATTTTAAGATATGATATGATTTTCATAGTTATTTTTCGTTTTTGATAACTCATTCTAACCAAACTACTACGCGACACTTCCGGACTTTAAAAGCTTTCATTTGAGTTGTGACGTCACTACACAGGGGTTGCGAAGGCCGAAGTCAAAGTTTGACACGTGCTGAACTACGCAACGGATTCCATGCGGAACCGCCGCCGCCGAGGCTCCACCACGACGATCAGGGTCAGTGCCCGCCACTACACTCGCAACACTCGACCACCAACACTCACTACACTCGTAACACTCGCGACACTCGCGCGCACACGCTCCAGTCGTTTCCAGATAACAGCATAGTCGCTAGCCTTATTAGGAAGTATGAAATAAACACTAAAGGCTAGCGGAAATTAATATTTCTGTACAAGAAGTGATTATTATTATTTATTTCTAGTCAATGGGATGCTTTAAGGAATATACATGGTTGAATAATTAACAGCACCACGTCGAATAAAAAGTTATCTGGGCGATTTGCGTATGCGCACGATTCGGTTTAAACAGAATTAATTGATAAATGAACAAGTTACACAGACTTTTTATCCAATCACAACTGTAGCGATTACAATTTGATTTGATATTGAATTGTTGCGTCTAGTCAATTATGTTTATGATTAATGTCATACTGATAAAATTCGGCTAGAGTTGAGTTTTTAATTCGACAGGATTTTTCACAGATTAAACGAAATCGTGTGAGATTAAAAAATATTACAGGTAAAGTCTATATTATAGTTTTTTTTTAAATACTATCAATAATTATTTCTCCAAATGTACAGAGCACATGCAAGCTTAACACGTGAAGCAAATTTTATAGCTGTTTTAGCGCGATTGTGGTTGACCAATTTCGTTTCGTCAGTTCGTTCAGTTTTACCCGATTTAAACGAATTTTAGGCATTTGAAACATGCTTGTATAAAAACAGTAAATAAATCGAAGTTAACCGAAGTTTTAATTTATAAATGACAATAAAAAGCTATTTTTGTTTGTACTGTCAAGTTAAAAAAATATTCATTATACTCTATGATTCAGTTACGATATATCATACGTAGGAAATGTCGATAAATACTCGAAAATAATTTTCATATAAAGATATTTCGATTAAAGTACACCAAGGCTTGTGTTTATATTTAGTTATATACCGGGATTGGAACGGCTTAAAGGATTCGCATCCAAGTCCTTTTCATTTGCAAACAATATTTTATTTCGTGATATCAGTCTGCTCCGTCGAATTACAAACTCTTCTATATTTGTAAGCAATACAGAAATGAATACATGTTGGTAACTGCATTATTTTCGGGTTCGATTCCCGAATGGGGGGAATTTTCAGTTCCTATTTTTCTTAGTATACAAAATTATAAAATCATATCCTAAATTAAGACAATAGTCGTCAATATTTGTATATGTAAACAAAGTGATATTGCCTCTAAAATGTTGTTATTGTTTTGAAAACAAATATTTAAACAAGTTATTTATTACTAATGATGGATTGGTTCAGAATATTAAACTTTCAACTTTGAAAGAAGTTCCACTTCAAAAATAGTATAGATTTTAATTTTATATTTTAATGTGTAAAAAGTCCAAAGTAGTTTCAATTTTAATTGTTCTGTGTAGAGTATATATTTGTATGACTAAGGAGGGCAGCCAGCCTAAGAACAGCATATGAGATTATTCGGAGACGCTGCGCTTGCCACTCGCGTCTCACCGCTGTATACGTCACAAGGCCTGTGGAACGATTATGGCGATGCTCCCAAACATAATGCATATACATTATATAAACTGGCATCTAATAAATATGTTAAATCTGGTAAAGATCTATATCGATTCTCTGATCAAATCTTTTATTCGTATCAAATGAAAAGTTCATATTATAATCACGTGACAGCAGATTTGATTGATAAATGTAAGCGAGTTCCTGTATTTTTGTTAAATAAAACTATTATTACAAAATACAAAAGGTTTTTAATCACTATATAGATTTATTGTAATTAATGAAACTCAACATCCATTAGCATGAGATAATGTTTTGACGTTGTGTTTTACTTACTTTGATCGTTCATCTAACCACAATCGTTCCACAAAATCATCTCCCGTATCATACGATCATGTCTTCTGTGTTTCACGTTCCCCCTTCCACTGTAAATGTCGAAACAATGGAGCCTTTCCATAGACAAAATGGGAGCTTTAGACGCGTATCCTGTGCGCTTCGCAGATACTCTGCTTCGCTCGACTGAACACGAACCGAGTATAAAAAATGAACTGTAGATACTCTATCGCTGTAAATGAATCACTCTGTGAGCTACAACTAACACCACGTGTGCAGCAACGACGAATCAAACGTAACATTTGAAATATCACACTTATCACAATGACATAAAGCATCGAATATGTTACGTTTGGTATGTCGTTCGATGCTTTTTAAACTCTTCTCAAATTGTTGTTGTATTACAGACTGTTCGTGAACATATTATATGTGTATTTTTGTCATGTATTGGCGACATATTTGATCCAATATTAAACTGTTCATGAGTTGTTCGCTTTCTCGTGAATTTTGTTTGTCATCGATAAGTTTGTATTGGTTTTGTTTGTCAAATGTTTGCGCCAATTCATCACCTATGCTTTGCCGCTGTCCCTCACACGCCCCACCATCGCCTGCCCATTGTCGCCTTGTCACATGCCTCACTACACTAAACATGACTCTAAGACGCCATTTGGGTTCGTGGGGCAAACATTTAGCCTGATGCTATTAGCAGAATATTTTTAGTCGTATTTGCTTTCTATAAATATAGAATTTGTATTTCTATTCGCTTAAGGATCAATATTAAATTGTTTTGTACTTATTCTTATATTTTCCTTATTATAATGAAATATAGGACAATAAATAATAGTATTGGGTAAATGGTTAAGGCTTGTAGTAGCCAGGTGTGACCGGGGCGCTCATTACCATACCATCACACGGTGTCGCTTCGCTGTCTCCCTCTAACATTAACGGCCAGGCATATGACTCGAACGTGTCGTTTCTTCGGTTCTTATTACACGGGAACGCCTTATAATGGCGTGGACTGTAAATATAAAGACGACGTATTTAATAAATTTGTAACTTTCTTATCATTTTGTTTATTTTTTTCGTATAGTTATCACAGTATTTTCGAAACTATCACATTTGGATGTATATATAGAGCAAGTTATCGAATCGGCACACGTTTCCATAAATCTTACAATTTTTTTTTAATCGATGTCGATTAAAAGTTATACAGTAAACTTGCAGAGTTATTAGTCTAGTTTCCGATATCTGAAAAACAAACCGTACAAGTGTCATGTTATTATTTTTCGTAGAAAGTAAAAGAAGTTTTGTAACGAGATTAGAGAGAAAATACTCCTTATTATAAAAAAAAAGAATAATAAAAAATAATCCAAAGAAAACAATACGTCTCGTGCGCGCCTCAATTTTGAATCTGGAACCGAGGAGGCGGCACACGTGCGAGTGGGCAGCGCGTGCGTGTGCGTGCGTGCGTGCGTGGGGTGTGCGGTGGTGCGCGTGTGTGCGTGCGCGGCTGTGTGGAGGTGTGTGTGTGTGTGTGCGCTGTGGGCAGGCTGGCTGCACTCGCTGGCGGGGCTGGTGAAGCGCCGCCTCAGCGGGTACGTCAAGTGGCATCACGTTGCAGCGAGACCGAACCACATACACCATGCGCAACACGCGCATCTCAGGTGAGTGAACTGCACAACATTTTACACATTCATCATCACCAGCCCTTTTACGTCCCCGCTGCAACCCCCACTCAGGCCTTCCTTATGGATGGTTAACGAGGATGGGCCCATGACCCTCCACGCTGGCCCAATGCGGATTGAAGGGTATTAACGACTGCAAATGCAGCCGGGACCGACGGCTTAACGTGCCTTTCGAAGCACGGAGTAGCTCGAGATAATAATTTTTTGGTCACCCATCCCGTGACCGACCCTTGCGAAAGTTGCTTAACGACTATGATCGCGGGCCGCGGCACTTATCCACTACGCCACCGAGCTACTTTTACACATTATGGTCACTCAAATCATAACGAATGTCTTACACATAGTATATTAACTCGAGAAATATAAGTACAAGGTACCGATCCTGTATTGAACGATCGTTCTAATTTTACATACCGTGTTACCTTAGTTGCAGGCAACATTATTCAAGAAAAATTTGCTCGATTTCTTTTGTTCCGTAGTTTCGATTGTAAAAAGTACGTCAGGTTACTACGATATGTTAGATTTACTTCCGCAGTTGACATTAAAGTCTGCCATCGATGCATTAATGTTTAAAATGAAATTGAGATTTTAAGTTTCGTATAACCTGACGTGCTATTGACATATGTACATTTGCGATTTATTATAAGTATAAACTGTCTTAATATTTTCGTTATGTACTTTAGGCTACTTCAAAGTAATTAAATTAATAACTTTTAAAAAATAAATTAATTAAAATTTATCAAAAATTTAATCTTTACTTTTCATAGCTTCTTAAAAAAATACTTACGCTTCAATTCAACGCTCGGCGCTATTATTGCTACAAATCACGATAACCTCCTCGCAGATGGGGCACTAGCGAGAGTTGGAGCGTTCCAGCGTCGCCGCTGCCCCCGCGCGCGCCCCCGCCGCGCCCCACCGACTAGCTCGCCCGCTGCCCCCACACGGCACCGCCATCCGCCGTCTCACACATACTCACAGGCAGCCGTGACACACTCGCCTGTATATGTGTGATGCTCGCCTGAAGTCGTGTGACACTCACTCGCAGTTGTGTGACACTCGCCCGCAGTTGTGATACACTCGCCTGCAGTTGTGTTACACTCTTCAGCAATTGTGTGACACTAACCGCCGCTGTATGACATACGCCCGCTGTTATACAATAATTGAGAGCCCTTCGTGTCATCTAACTGTGCTGTGCCATAATCGCGTAGCAAACGAGACGTTATCATCTCATCTCATAACTAACTCATTGTCATGCGTACGTATGGTGATTCAGATAACGTGACGTCACACGGACACCTGATATTGTGATGTAAAATTTTGAGATTTATTCTTTAAGGAATATGGCGCTATTATGAAAACCCCATCGTATATTAGAGATATTATTGTAACGAGGTATTATATTACGTAGTTGTTTTGGTGCACAGGTATACTTAACACCGACGTAGGCCATATATTGTCATCTCGCCATATTAAGATAAGCTATTCACAGGCACACAAGTTGTTACACACGCACACGTTAAATACATATATTTAGTCTGAGCATTTTCCTGTATATTCAATTATTAGTAAAAGTTGACTTATAAAATCACAAAAAAAAAATAACATTTTGGGTAAAAATACTTTTCACCTCGAAGTATATTTGGAAAATAATGTCGTAATAATGTTCTAGCTCTACAGAATGTAACGTCCTTTGATCATGAAGATATCGATCGTTATTAAATAAATCGCCATTTCATTGTCATAATATGCCACTAAATATGCCACTAAATGTGTAAATATGCCGTGCAGTATTAATAACTCTAGTATGTAATATCGACCAATGTTACTTATTATTCGAGTGTTAAAATGTTCGGTTTCAAAATTTTAGCATTAGCATAATGTTTGTTGACCAAAACAATGCTTTATTCACTTAGTAGGTATATTAACCACATAAGTTTGGAAGAACACGACAAAATAATGTTTATAAGTAATGCAGAAGATTTTTGAAAACGTCATAAAACGTTAGCCAATCGTAGCTGTTTTCGAACGGACAGTGTACGTCTGCTACTGGTTGATGCGTGCGCGCATCAGTCGGGAACTCTACTATGAATGAGACTTAGACTTTAAAGCATTAAAGTTAAAATTTTGCCGATGCTACGTATACAATCTTCATATATATATGAAACGCCATATAAATATATAAAATATCGTCGAATTATTATAAAGGGCTGGATACAAATCGGTTTATTTGTAATGAATTTATTTTTCAAATTTAAGTTAGTGTCGAAGCATTTCGAGTTACACAATTTTGGACCTTTGTTGGTTATTCATCATCATTCAGAAAAGCAAATGCAACCCAGTTAACGATTACATTTTAAAGTAATGTACACTTGAAATGATGACTGTACTTTTTAAAAATAGGTGCGTTTAATTTTAACCATTGAATCGATTAACGCATGTAAATTAAATGTATTTAAAAAAAATATGTGATATCCTAAGAAGATGACTTCGTTCGTGAGATAGATAAACGGTTTGTTAACTCTACAAAATGAATATGAGAACTACCTCTACAGAATGAATTGTATAGTAATCTTATGCTGGAAAACTTAAAAGTGCTGTATTAATTAGATATTGTATCGAATGTACGCTAGACGTAGAAATATCATTTGCGTTCTATGTATAGCGCAATCAGGTTATCCATTTACATATGTAAATAGCTTTATTTACACTACTTAACCCAAGTTAGCAGAAAATATTAGTGCGATTTGAGTACAGGGTAATTTATACCTTATTATGAAAGAGATAATTGGCTATATGTAGCTACGTTCGATTTTTATGCTTACGCAAAGTGCAGATGTAAAGTTTTTCTGCAGGGTTATTGTATTATAAATAATAATAAAACAGAAAAGTAAAAAATTGAAACTTGTTAGTCATCATTTTCATGAATCGAGAAACTTCTAAGGTTTGCTTCGTAAAAATGACTCTTATTGATTTGGTATAAATAAGGGCCTAAGTTCTGTTAATGTTGTTGTGAAGTACGTAGTACATGACTTTAAAACATAGGTCTTGTTACTAGATCACAAAAAAAAATATCTTCAGTATTGATTTATAAATACGCCATAGCACCAAAATATTAAGTTGAAATGCAATTATTTGAAATTACTTTGAGATGCTATGATACGATGTTAACATTATCAAAATAGGGGCCCAGATATTTCTTAATTATTTAGGAAATCATTTTTATAAAGATAGTCGAATTTGTATACAAATGTGCCTGTGTAGGTTTGTACATATGTATTATTATTTATGCATATACAAAAAAGCTTTAGTGCAATCAAATCTAAGAATTATGCCCATAATTAATTTTCTTTGTAATAAGTGTAATTGTCGAAAGTGCATACACATATAGTCGCTTAGATAACAATGCGTTAGTAGACTTTGTATATTTTTCACTAGCAACTATTAAATTGGTCTCCTGTGAAGGAAGTGTTTAAGAATTTTTAATCATATTTGTAATGAAAAATGGTTATAAAATCCACTTGATCCCTGGCACTCCGAGATGGGACTCGAACCCAATCCGAAATTTCAAATAAGATAAACTTCAATCATTTGATAAATAAGTTTAAATAAATAGATTGATGCTATAGTTTTATTCAATTGAAATGATATGAAAATAAAAAAAATACTTTATTGCTTTAATAATTAGGTGTGTTTAATGCTTTTTGCTTTAGCAGTTTATATTTGAATTTGTCTCATGTGATGTGTGGTAGCGTGCGATACTACGAGAATGTGCACGTTGCCAAAATAAACTAAATAAATTGCTGTGATTGGTCAATTGCGAAATATATATTCTGTAAATTATTGCATTTGCCTCGCAAATAAATCGAGATCCGCAATATTGTTATATGAGCGACGATATATCACTTGAATATTTAACAGAAACTGTATATTGTACGCACTGCTGCACGTCAGGTTACCACAATGTTAAATTCGTCTCGATAGATTTTGAACCTACCGTCAACATATTAAGGTTTAAAATTATGTGGGGAAATTTGACAGTTTTGTATAACCTGACGTGCTGTTGACTGTACATTATAATTCACAGGGAGTGTAGTGAGTGGCGATTATTCCTATTTAATAATATAGTGCAAAGACACATTGAATTGTAAATATATCTTGTATTTGTTGATAAGTGAAAACAAATGCAATACTTAAATCAAGTTTATTTCATAGAAAAATTATTAATAGATTTATAATTTTAATACAGATTGTAATTATTAGAGCGTATAGTATATTGCTTTTTTAATATGTAAGTATTATAATGTGTACGTTTTTGTATGTTAATTTGATTTGACCAAATGTATAATAAGATTAAAATTGTTTTTTTTTCTTTTTTTAAGATATTTTGTGAGTACAGTCCCAAACTGATGTGTCTAAACGGACAGTTTTTGCTTTTTAAACAATCAGTTTTACACTTAAGCTTCACCGCATTTAGGTTTAAAATAAAACAATGGAACCTTCAGTTTCAGTATTTTGTAAAAATCATGAAATGTGTAGTGTAGCATCAACTGCCTGTTTAGTAACTGATGATGTTGTTTGTGATTTTAATATCTTGTGCTCCACGTGGGCGTTATGGTCGCACTGTTGGTCTTACTTTAGGATGCATGGCTCAATGCATTCTACCAGTACGCAGTTATCGAAAAAAAAAAAAATAGAAGAGAGAAAATAATTTATTTGTAACTGTAAATAATTGGGAACACACTCACCCTTTCACCAAAAAGGTTTTTATCATTACTTTATTACATACCTCATCAAAATAAATCTCTGAGTTAATATTATTTTATATTATTCCAAACAGGGTGATTTCATTCTTGATATTTTAATAATTATGTGATTTTTCCTTATAAACATGTAATTGTTAAATTAATAGAGTCCAACAGTAGCGATCCGTCAAAAACGCCCTCTAGTCCCCACGTCACTACGTGCAAACGCCTTAGAATTAAACCAAGACTATTTAAATCTATTTAAAGCAACGATTTACTAGATTTGTTTAATTATTATTGCAATAATGGTTATTTTAATGTATACTATAATAAATTGAAAACAAATTTTATAACATGGTATATTTTATTTACCTGTGTATACATTTTATTAAAGGAGAATGCCTATTTCGTTTGGGGATTTGTACCAACTTGCATCAATTCAAATTTACTCTTGACGAGTCCAGTTTTTATTTAACTTTTCACTATCATTAAGATTTTATTATAATTTGACCGCATTTTGAGATATTCTTAAAAAAATAATAAAGAGCACCCATATTTTTTTATTGATATTTAATTACTGTGATTATTATATCATTTATTATTTATATAGAAATTCGTTTAAGGCCGGACTTCAGTGAATTTGCACAATATAGATTACTGTACTTGCATGATAACAGTCAAATGATCTTTTTTATTTATTAAAAAAAAAAGAAGGCACTATAAACGCTGTCCGACTTTTTCCTAGAAGAGTTATTATGTCAAATAACTTCAGAGTAAATATCTCGATACGCCACATTATAAAAGTAACTATCTAAATACCGTAAATTGTTTTAGTCGTTAAAAATAGCAGTACAACTCAGCGAAAAAAAACGATTAACCGGCAGAAACTATAGGGAATAAACAAAGAGTAAAGTATATATCGACACTTGACCGAAGAAGTGTCCGCTATGCTTTTTTGAGTTTCTAATATAGTTTTAATTTATAAATATGTATGTTTTGTATATAAATTCTATTTGTATTATCTTTAACAATGTAATCAGATAGATGCGCTCAGAGCCTTTTTTTATTGTTTTATCCTGAATTTTTATTGTTTTATCTATTACCCCAAAATTTAAAGCATATTTTTATCATTGTTTCTTTACAATAATAAAAATATGTTTTTTTTTAAATTCATGAATTAAAAAAGAAGAAGAGTTTCTAATAAAATGTGCAATGTATTTTTTTTATTATTAGTTTTTTACACTATGATTATGTACTTAGTCGTTAGCTGAATGAAGATATTTATATCATTGTCAGTTTATAAAAGTTAGGTTAATTGGATACGGAACGTTATTTTTCGGATATGCATTATATACGGAAACAGGCGAATTGTTAATTATTATTTATCACTTTTTAATGCGTCAAAATGTGACTTAAAAACATAATTTTTTGAAAATGGTATAACTTAGACGCAATATGGTACAGATAGGCAATCTCTTATATGTAGGTTGGTTTGTGATAAAAACAACACGTAGAAAAAATAGCTTTATTTTAAAAATAAAATCCTTTGTACAATATTAGGTTATATTTGAGAGTACATGACAAACTAAACACTTAAAGAGCATTATAGAAAAATAAAACACTGTTATTCGGGTGGGTTCTTTCGTCGTTTTTGTTACATATTTTGAGTGCTATACATTCCTCTTTTTCTTTTATTCATATGCATATTTGTGGCATAGGAATATTTTTACTTATATTTTAATTAATGATATTACACTAAAAAAGGCTATATAGGTGACTTGAAGTCAAGATGTGTCTCCTTAAGACTATGCTAATTAGCATACCTGAGCGCAGTCTGGCGAAAGCGTTGAATATGTGCGTTTATGTACCATAATCATTTTTAAAACGCCAACCCGTGTTATACGAAACTGTAGAAAACATAAGTGAATCATCTAAAGACCAAGGGGTTACATTTAATTCGTAAGTATAAATTTTTAATTGATTTGCATCTTAATGAGAAAAATAAATGTGTCATAAAACGATAAATACTCCGGTTAGAAATTGTGAAAAAGATATGTCAAAGATTATGTAAGTAACAGAACGGACAGTACGACTTACGTTTAGGTAATAGTGTGCATTAAACATGCATTACATCATTATTCCATAATTATACAACATGTTCGGTGACATGTTCAATTATAGTCTATGAACGATTGGAGAGAATCATGCTATACGCACACATGTGTATATGCTGGGGGCAATTGGATATTACCTATCGACCTCTTTTATTGTAATATAATTGATTTTAATAGTTTCCACCGAGACTCAATTTTATATTTTTTAAAAAGTAACCACTTAACCCGCGTGTTCAGTGTGTTTCAGCTACAGAAGATCTAGTCGCACAATAGTTGTAATATTTAGATTAAGCATGTGTTGTTACGGATAAAGGTTCGATTATACAATATCTACAGGCGTACGCGTCAGACACATGCCGGCATAGACACCGTTTGCTCTGCTCACATTGCTCAGCATATGGCCACAGACAACATACAGACATGAACCGCGCAGACACAATATTATTGTCTGTGCCGGCAAACATGACTGGCGAACATTAATAAATAAGCTAAGCGGATAATAATGAATCTACATTCCGTTAAAAACATTTCTAATTAATTATATTTCAGTAGATAATGCTGGAATAACACTAGTCAATTCTTTCTATTACAGCTAAACTTTAAAATCTATTGAATACAAAATAAAAACATTTAGGTACTTGCTTTCTGTATTCTTTGGCATAAGCAAGTGTTCTATAAACATGCATCACGCATTCGACAGCTAATCATGTTACTACAATAGATCAAACAAACGATTTTAGGTCTTGAAGTTTTAGTAATTAAGTTCAAAGTTGTGTGCAGATATTTATTATTTTTTGTAGTTACATGATGGGCTGTTGTGTCTAATTAAATAATAAAATAAATAACAGGTGCAAATCAATCGCGGTAACTTCACAACAACCGAGTAGTCCGCAATCCATATTCATATAATAAATAGTTTATATAGGTACTTGGATCTGACCTGGGGAATGACGTAAGGCGGCATTTTTTTCATCTTTTTTATACAGATAATTTTAGATAATGGAATCTTAAGTAAACAGACATATTTTCAGCAATTGTATTTTTCAAGTTTCTCAATAGGCTCTGCTAATATTTTTAACTCGATTTCATATTCTTGAGATACTGAATCACATCTATTTTACAAAACAATACCAATCATAATTTATGATTTTGAATTAAACCAATTTTAGTATTTCAAATAAGATCACAACTTCTGACATAAAAAAGTCTTAAATGTGCACTGTGTGTCCATATACATAAAGACTATTTTGACTTTAAACTCTTAAAAATAAAGCCAAAAATATATGATTGCTGTTTGGTCATTTCAAGTTACTTTGTCAAGACGTTCTGTGTATCTAGCTTTTTTGTGGGAACATTATTATAATAGCAAAACTATAAGTACTTAAATAAATTTAAATATCGTGTTAAATAATTCTCTTGATGTATAAATAAATAAAAAGAGAAAAAAAAATCATACGTGTTTCAAAAAGATAACCAATAGTTAAAAAGCAATTTTCGCCTCTAGAACGATCCCGGCCGATCCAAAAATTTTCCCTTAATATAATAGCATTCTAATCCTACATATAAATAACAAGCAACATTATAAAATTAAGACACCCTTTTAACGTCTATTTTTCTACTAATACGTATCAAAGTCATCATAACATTAAAACAAATTAGTATTGACAAACTTAAACACAACAACCAATATAAGAGCATAATTTAAAATAGCCTAAAAACCAATCTAGTTTTATTACAGTCAACAGCACGTCAGACTAGACAAAATTTACAAATTTGGCCACGTCATTTTAAACCTTTATACATTGTTGGTAGAGTTCAAAATTAAATGAAGAAATTTGACATGTTTTGGTAGCCTGACGAGCAGTCACGTGTACAATTTAACATTCATCTATGGGCATCTTCGTGTAGGTACAATATATTTGACTAGTAAATTAATCAATAGCAATGATCGCAGATCTGTCCTCTTTGAAAGCACCGAAGGAGCCGAAAGAATCGAATTAAAGAAAAGAAAAATCGATCAGGAATTGATGGCAAGACAGGTAAGTACACAACAAAATGATAAAAGTAATGGAATGACTTTAGTAGGTGACTAAACAATGCTATATATAATAAATATAATTTTGAAAATTTTTTCGTCTCAGTCGACCCTTTCGGTCCGCATATATATGCGATATATAAAGATACTACGTTTCGCTCATTTCATCATTTGCAAATACCTTAATTCACTCATGACACAGTAATAAGGTCTCTGTGGACGACCCTTCACAATTACACTTTATAATCATTATAATAAAATAGAACAAGTTTTAAAATCAATAACATTCACAATTAATAAATATGTCAGTATTTTTTATTAAATAAAAATAAATATTTGAATGCCATTTTTCTCTATTTTTTTTTATTATAATGCCTAAATGCCTAATAGTAATTGACCGTAAAATAAATCTCTAACAATAACGAATTGTTTATTAAAGTTTGATGATTAAATAAACGCGCAGGTGTCAAAGGGTTAAAACAATGTTCCTATTGTAGCTCCGCAATCCAACCAGTCGCACCAATTTTTTTTTCAGGGCTCGTAAACATTTGTTTGTACAGCTGACATAATTATGTGTCGTGTTTCCGAGATCAAATTATTAAACGCCAACTACGATTACATTAAGTCAAAAAATTGTCGAAGCCTCATGTCATGAATAGTAATATTTTTAACATTGTTTCAAATAAATATTTTTAAAGGATATATATTATTTAAAAAAATAATTTTATTGAAATTTTAATCTAAAAATTATTGGTAAAGTTATAAACATTGATATTTTTGTAGGGCACGGGCGTGTCTTACGTAATTTATTGCTAACACGTTCAAGCTGATGACGACTTAAGCTTATGGTAATAAGGGCTAATTTTACATTTACCAATTTATCATAGGAACCAATCAAATTATACAATAAAACTAGCACATTTTCATTTTATAGCACCGCCGTACTTTTCTACTAAAAATATTAAATTCACTATTAAAACAATAAATAATTTTAAATCTATGTACACATGCCTTGAGCATATAAGCGAATATAGGTAAATCCGATTGACTAGTTGAAGTACAGTCAACAGCGCGTCACGCTATACAGAACTGTCAAAATTTCTCAACTTGATTTCAATCTTAATGCATTTTCGGTAGAGTTCAAAATCAATTGAGTAAATCTGACATACTGTGGTAGCCTGACGTGTAGTCGTGTGTACATAAAGTTTCAATTTATAACAATAAGTGAAGATATGTTTTCTATCTTATGATCATGCTAAGAACATGGCCGCGGGCGTAGCAAGGATTTCATATTAGGGAGGAGCCTTTTCAGGAATTACCATTGCCAAGATTGAATTTAAGGACAAGAGTCACACCTCAATAGGATGCCATGGCTATTCTGTAAGCAGTAGTATATACCAATTGTAACTAAAGCACAACAAATGGCGTAATCAAAACCCTTCCAACTAATTCTCATAATCATTTATAATAGGGATGATGACTGGGTAAAAAAAATGCAATTCTATTTAGTCCGTCAGTCAGATAATAGGAAAATATTAGATATGTATTTTTTTTTACTTCAATTTAACAAGAAATAGTATAGATAACAGGCATTAAAGTTGAGGAGTTTAGTAGAAAACGTACTCTAACGTGACGTCATGCGAAATTTCAACTCAATGTAACGCCGTAATTTTATGATTACGAAAAAAATAAAAAATACGTGTTTAATATTTTTTAACACTCTACCTGACGGATAAACAAACAAAAATTAGTCATCATCCCTATTACGCGAAGCAGTAAAAATACATAATTTTAAACTTTAGTCGACCACAATAAAGTTCAAAGCAATTCGGCAATTAATATTCTAAGGCGGACCAGGAGGCCTATTCACTAACTCAACTGATAGCTTAAATTCGTAATCACCGTAAAAAAGTGAACGATTCCAATGTGTAAAAATCACTTATTTGTATGACCTTTTGCCCACAGAGCTCCGTCAACAATTTAATTCGGATGCCTTAAGAGTTATAGAATAAGGGGGCTGATCCACATGCATCATTTGCTACGCCCTTGACGTGATCAAGCACACCACCGAGCGGCGATCGATCAACTCCAGTACAGCTACATACTTATAAAACTAAGAACGTACTCGTCTATCAGACAAAGCCACCGATATACGGCAAGTGCATCCAATCTTGAGCTAATAATTTGAACCTGAAAAAATACATTGACCATATGAGCAGTTTTTAAATACGTCGAGTATGCAATTTTTTCATATGCCTTCAAATGAGAAACGGAAAGCATTGGCAATTCACCCACCACAAGTGGGTATTATCGATTCTAGATCAAGCCAGGACCAAGGGCTTAACTTGCCTCAATTCTTCAAATCGAAGATTTAATAAGCGACTTTTGCGAACACATAAACCTCTACAAACGCAAAACAAATCAAAAGGTAAATCTTTATGGATTAAAAGTTATTCGTTATAGAACGACTGCATTATTATTTCGAAGTGTTCAATTAGTCCGAATAAGGTGTAAATAAAATCAAACAAACAGTTTATCGGGAAGCGATCTTTTCATCGCATCATTGGTTTGCCTGGTTTAAAAAAAGCCGTTAAATTGTCTATTAATGTCCTCATTGCTAAGGCATAGTGACGTAATAGTCGCGTCACAATAGAATATCGACTACTTGCATTTTGGAATTGCACTATCTACTAGAACGAGAAGCATGCCTTGCGAAAAGGAGCTTAAAAACTAGATATTTTATCATCTAGCCGACGAGGTTCGCGAAATCGAGCTCCTCCAGCTGAGCAACTGCTTATCTCCTCTAGCTATAACTCTAGCCAAAGGATACGTCATCTTGGCGATGTTACAAAGCTATTAAGTACGTTTATTTTACTACATTGACTTCTATAATGAAGAACGAATGATAAAGAATGATTATGGATTTGACAGCGGTGTTTCCAACCTAGTAATTTATCTCAAATTTATCCAACAAAAGATATGTCGAAGTAGTATAATGAAATTTCATCATAATAGATAGGTATGTGGTATCCTCAGCAGGTTTATGAAGTGTTAATACCTTAATGCGGTCGTCCGCCCTTGCCCGTTCGCTGCGGGCTGCCCGGCACGGAGCCGCTCATGGTAGCGTACTGCAGTGGTGATTTCTCTGCGGGGCTACGCTTCAGGTAGTCGGAGATGTGCTGAACGATCAGATCTATGGCCACTGGAAATTACGTGCATTATATAATACATATTTAAGAATGAACGACATTCAACGGTTTATCTTAATTCCGATGGCCAAATTGCTGGAATACCTAGCGATAATAACAATTGGTGGATTGGAGCCTGTTAAGAGGGCGCGTACACCAAAAATTCTTTAGAGCCCTAGAGATGTGCCCTAGAGCCCTAGAGATCAATTTCCACGAAACGTTATTTTATGTACACTGCACATATAGCAGCACCTTAGGTTACCACAATATGTCATATTTCCGTGATTGATTTCAAATTTTAAGTGATAAGGCAATGTATTAAGGTTTAAAATCAAGTGGGGAAATTTGACAGTATTGTGCAACCTGCTGTCGACTGTACGAAACTAGGTTAAAGTATAAATCAAACCCATCGTTGAGTGGTCTAAGAAAGCTTTTGCAGTACTGTGACACATATTATGTCCTGAAGCATGATTTAAGGTATATTTAAAAAGAGTTCTTAGAAGTAATACTAAAATAATTGAAAACTACTTTTGAATGGAATCGCCTTAGGCAGTGTTATACAATTTAAATGCCTTGATCATGTAACTGATACTTTGTATGATAATTGTGACATAAAGAGGAACGCATGGCGATGTCTGTCCGTGGAAATATATGTTGAGGCACATGTTTACACAGCAAAAGTAAAGTTAACCCTAACTGTTTTGAACAGGTTCACTACTTACATTTAAAAAAAATCAAATTAGTAAATTTCTAGTGCTTAATTAATGAGACTTTATTAATGTTACTATGATAGTTTATCAGTTATATAACATTAACAATCTATGGACTATGAAGTATCTTATTATAAAGAAATTATATTCATAAATAATAGATTTATGATCGAAAGTTACTGATGTTTAAAGTATGCGCCCTCTTAAATGACAGTGAAATCATTCTCTCAGACTACTTTTAAGAATCAGCGTTTTCATTATATTTTTATTTATTTAATGTGTTATTTAAAAATGTGCTACTTAACGAACGTTAAAGTAGGTTTAGGTGTACCAGAATCTTATGGCAAATAAAAATAAAGAAAATAAATCTCAATTTTCATATGGCAATATTAATTGTCTACTGTTGACGACTGTCAAGTCAAAGTGTAAATTGTTGCAAATATTTGTGAAAATATTAATTAATTTAGTGAAGATGCCCAAAATGCCATTGATGTCTCAAACGAGTAATATTAATTTTAATGTTTATAGCAAAATTTGAGAAAAGAAATTGACTGGTAACTAGCAATGAAGTCTTGATACTTAATATTTTTAAAAAAGAGGCGTGTGAACTACTGCCATAAAACGAATTATTAATGAAGATATAAAGACATTTTTCTACGCCGGGTAAAACTAGGAACCGTGAAAAGAAAGTAAACTAAAGGAGATTTAATTTATATGGGTATGCGTAACAGTGGTTGCAATATTAGTAAGACATTAGCAATATAAAAATACATAAAGCAAAGCTTCTTTTATTTACTCGTGTTAGATTCAGTGTTAGGTAAAATAGTTTTTTTTTCTGGGTTGGGTAGAGTCCCGTCAAAATATTAAATGATGGTAGTATAGTGTAGAAGTGTATGTTTGTGTACTAATATATATTAAGTCCCCCGCAGATGGCTAATCTATGTCGAAAATTGCCGAGATAGGAATATGGTCAGGAGTGCGTTCAATGCTACGAGGCAGTTATTGAAAAGTGTTTATTATTTTGAAGTATTACAAGTATCAAGATGTCTTTATCTTTTTTCCCCAATGTTGCCATCTACAAATTAAAATTATTTGCCATAGATTCTGTTACACCTAAAAACTATGGAAGTGTGGAATGAGCTCATTATAACAAAACCAACATTCACATAGTACACATGAAAAGAGCAGCGGCGTAATTAGCAAAAATAACATCTTGCATAGTGGTATATTTGGATAAAGGTTTTTACCGACAACAACTTAAAAGTAGGAACTGCAGATTCTGCAACAATCCGAACCCGAATTCGGAATTCACTTAAGCGTCATTTAGTATAGAAATAAAAAAAAAACACAAAACAAGATCGATTTATTCATATGAGTCTCAGATATTCACATCACATATGCCACCAAACGTTATTACCAATTCAAGGTTGAGCGGATACAGCCTTTGAAGTGAATTAAAACACCTGAGTGAATTCATATTCGGGTTCGAATTTTTACAAAATCGCAGGACTGTTTATGTAACGACTTGGACATTCACTGATACTGTATACAACAAACCATTTACCGGCGTTCACTCCTAATCGCATGCCAGCAGAATCATAATTAAAAACTATATTTTAATACAATCAAATAAACCACTCAAAAATATAGAAGATATTGATTAATTAAAACGCATAGTTTTGAATTGCAAACACTTTATTAACATTAAATAAATCAAGAGTAATTTACACATTCATACTCTTGCGCAGCACAAAAAAAATATATAAGTTTTTGTGCCTTAAAGAGGAACCCATAAGAGATATAATCAAATGCTTAAGTTTATTCAAGAGACTTAAAAGTAAAGGGTATGCCTAAAATACTCGTATCACAATATTATATTAGGAATTACATTTTGGGTTAATCGTATAATTAATACGTTGTATAATTGTTTGTTAATATATAAACTTAGGTAATATACATTAATAAAACAATGGAGGTACATTTTCAAAGTCACAAAAATACAGAATGACGTCATCAAGGAATGAAATGTAATTAGAAAATAGAAACATGTCACAAAACACAATTTATGGTATTTGTACATTTCTGCGGTGGCGGAAATCAAGTTTTGAAATTTGAACTGTATATCTGTAAAATTAAAGATAATATCGAATGAAGATATTTTTATCCTTTTGTATTAATCTGGTGTGCATGCTGTCGACAGTACGCTAAGTCAGATTCGACCGTACCACGTGCGTTAGTACAATCTTTAAGGAGAATGATAATAAAGCCATATTAAGGAACACCTTATAAGAAATATGTATTTATCTGCAACAATCCACTATTTTGTATTTTTAAGCCCCTTACTCATTAGCGAACTATAAATGTTCGCTAATGAGTAAGGGGCTTAAACCATTAAGGCATTTCCACATTGAAAGGTTGCCTATCGAACCAACTTCATTATTACCGGTATGAGATGTTATTTAAAAAATGCTGGAAAACCCAATAAGGTACACTAAACGGCAGTTGCACTTTAGTAATTAAATTTTGTAACATACAGTTACAATTCAAAAAATGCAAGTTTTTAATAATGCTTAAAAATCCACTTTGGGACCCATTAATCTCCCATCTCAGAGTGCCAGGGACAAACTGGATTTTAATTGATTAAATATAATGTTGTTTATTGTAACCCTACCTTACCGCACAACTAAAACAATGCAAAAATACTATACTATATAGTAATAACATATCAGTATATATCTGTCCCGTTTTAACATAATAGCGAAACCTGCGAACAATATATTATACTCCCTATAACATTTTACTACGTAGACTTTTTATTACGATCTATTTCCATTTTATCACATCAAATTAATTGGAATACAGACTATCGACTTAAAATTTAGTTAAGCAAATTACACACACTATTTCTATGGATATTGTATAGATAAGTCTTTTCATTTAGATCAATCGTATTCAGTCGGTCAGTGTTACAAAATGGATTTCGATTTTTTTTTTTATTTATTGGAAGAACTTCTATATCGACGCTGGAAAGCAAACACGTAGTAACCTACAAAACCAAAATGGATATTTCGAGTGGAAAATCTTTATATTTTTCCAAAAAAGAATAATTTTGGTTTTGCGGTTTACTACGTGTTTGCGTCGATATGTTCTATTTATGATACACTAATAGTTCAAACGTACAATAACAATAATATGTTTCGTATTTCATTTTGTCGAGTGATATACATGATTTAATATTACATAATATCAAATCACTGTGGGTTTTGATATATCTTAAGTTAGAAGAAGATGTTGAATCTTCTAAATTGACTTTGGAACCGATGAAAGTATAGTGCATCTTTTACAAAAAAAAAAGAACTGTTACAAAAAGGATAGTCGCCTTTATGATTTATGTTAAGTTTTATAAACCGTTTTGGTTCTTGTTTCTGATACTTTTAAAGGTTACATACATATTTTATATTTCCACTAAAATCACAAAATTTAAATATGTTTTTGTTTATCCTTTTCACTAATAAAATGGAGTTTACAAATTGCTGTTTTAAGGACATGACCGGATCCAGCCCAAAGAACCAATCAAAATGTACATTTATTATTAATTTGTAAAAATTACATTTTAAATATATGGCGCCGATCACAATTCTCTAGAAGATGCGACTGAAATATGCAATAAAAAATAGTACTTTTATTTAACAAGATATTTCTTAGAGGTGATATAATTTTTGGTGTTGCAATTACGCAAAAGATAAAGTAGTACGATCGCAAAATACACAATTAATTTGCGTTTAAATACACGCACATTTAAACACAACTAGTACTTGGTAATGAACTTTAGATTAAATAGAAAAATACAGCTATCCGAATCGTATTGTTGTGGTAAATGAAAAATTTAATGATTTTATAATAATCACAAAAAGGAATTAAATATGTCGATTTCCAGATCCGTGCAATAAACAACGTTTTGTTCTATGTGAGTGGAGTAACATTGGATATTCTCTATGGGTACATATTTTGTTTTCTCTTTGATATTTTGTAATGATTTAACTTTATACATACATATGTCGTGCATTTTAGAGTATTTTTTCACATCTGGCGTATTTTACATCATATAATTACACCTAGACATATTTTTACTTTTTAAAATATCTAGTCAATTAAAATATTGAAGTAATATTTTTTGCAACATTGTAACGGTGCTTCACGCTTTTTTTTCAGATATATATTTTGTGATATTGCAAAGTTATACTTTTAAGCTTTAATATAACACTGACAGTATGTCAATGTGCTAATTTTTTTTTGGCCACAGTTCTACACAAATTCCGCTCATGTCATTTCCTTCCATAAAATTAACCTCATACATAGTAACAAAAAACAAATGATATAATAATTATATAGTTTTGTGCGTCATTATAAAGTACTCGTAAGTCTTGTGAGGTGGAGTAATTTTTATAAATCACATAAATAATATTAACTCAAAATTAAAAACACATCAAGGGGAATTGATTTGTATCACATTATAGTCTCTAGTATTTTATCTAATATGAATTAAAATTCTTGGACATTTTTGATAAAGTCAAGCTTCATATTAAAATAATGTTTCTTGTTACTTGAAAAGCAGTAAGTTAATTGATTAATTAGTTACCTAAAGATATATGGTTATGAAATTATTGTGCATGCACACAAGTATATACACATTATCAATAACATATTAAGTATAATAATGTAACCCTGTCTGAACGGTTGGCTTGTGATATTTGAATTAATTAGAAAAAGGAGTTTCAAGGTTATATTTCTATGAATAATTTAATTGTGCAGTGGACTTTGTAGCTAAAATTGCTTACTTAGCATTCCGGTATGGTAGGCCATAGTGTATAGTAATATAGAGGATGTAATTGATATATGTGTGTGTGTTTGGTTGTATTATTGTTAAATGAGCGTTATTCTGGAATGTGCGCAATGTGATTGTAGAACGGACGTAGATAATATGTGTGTCACTGTATCACGGGCGTCATCAATGTTTTCGTATCATTGTATACTAGGATAAACATACGTGATGTGTTGTTATTGTAAACACGCTTTTTTGTGTTTGAAATTCGCCCAGTTGCCCTTGAGATAGTGGCACCATGAAACCATTCAACAATGAAGGCCTCATCCAAGTTTGTGTGTATATGTGGGTGGGTGTGTGTGTGTGTGTGTGTGTGTGTGTGTGTGTATGTGTGTGTGTATATGTGTGTGTGCGCGCGCGTCTGTGTTGCTGAGAAACCTGAAATGGGCGCCTTCCTATAAAATAGAGAATCACATATCTATGTTGGTGTAGTATGTGTGTACGTGTGTGCGTCACTGAGAAACGAAACATGAGCGCCTTCCTATAAATTAGAGAATCACTAATGTTTTTGTGTGTGACACAGGGCAGTATGTGTAAGATTAATTACCTATACAATTATTTTGAATCGTCACTTTCTGAATGCATATATGTTATGGCGTCTCCATTAATAAAAAGGTTATTACATCCTACGTCTAAACTCTTTTTTGTAATATCAGCCTTACGTTAAGTTGTATACGCATCCGTGTACCAAAAGCATTATACATGTGTTGTTACACGATTGGTAGCGAATTGTGTGCGCATGTGTAAAATAAATATTATCCTTTCAAAATGATTTTTTAGCAAAAATGACAACTTTAACAGTCCATAAAATGCGAAAAATATACCTATAGTAAACAATAAATTGAAAAAAAATAATGTAACAAAACAGAGTGTACATTTATGAATTAATTTTTTATAAATAAATGTAATAATATACATTTTATATTGGTCTTAATTAACGGTTTTTTAATTTTGAAATATGTATATATATCAATTTTTAAAATAACTATCATGTCATATACTTAAACGCCCATATCTCTTTTTATATTTTACACACGCGCGCTTATGACAAGTCATAACTGGGACATTAACTATACAAATAAGTAATATAGTTATAATTTTTAAATGTCAATTTTAATCATATCGGTAGTACATAGGGATCGGTTATTCTATGATTTTTGCGATTGACACATATAAGTGATGAAAGTGGATGAGGCGAAAGTATGCAAGGACCGTTCTTTGTGGCGTTCGGTCCTACCTACTAAAATATAGAACCTGTTTGTCCTAGGCAATTGCCATTTTCTTTTTTTAACACATTTTGCATTGAAAATCTAATTTAAAATTCCATCAAAGGTTTAAACTGGCGCATCTTAAAACCAAAACAACAAAGACAGATAACAAATATGTATAGTTTACGTAAGTACGATAAATCAATCGCAAAAGTCACAGTTACTGTGTTTCAGATAATTTTACCGATTTCCCTTTATAATAATCATTTAACATTACACGAAACACGAGTTGCCGTGCAAAAGAACGTTATTTGGGATATGCCTTAATATATCTTATAACTTATCCTGGGTTAATTTGAAACATGGTCACCCTAATGGGTAATAAGATCGGCAGTGAACATGCATATAGTGAAGGTCTAAACTTTTTCTCTCAAAATTATATTGAGTATAAATTAGAAATGCTATTACAAATCTATCAAAGACAAAAAAGTTTTTATCTCCAAAAAAAAGCAATATTTTTGTCTAATCGAACAATAATTAATTAATTAAACTTAATTTAAACAACAGTCAAATAACCTATTCGCAAAGAAACTATTTAACAATATTATTTGAACGTTTTAAAAGTCAGTTTTCAGAGAAATAGTAAAGACCGTCTATGCAGTGCACCAGCCAAGTTAGAACTACTATCGGCTGAGTGTATCCTCAGAGCTACCGGACATCCGTCGACCTCCCTCGTCCACTTCATGATGTGTCCCGTTGCAAGTCCCGTTCACCTGCCTAGCTGCCGCCGGTTTCTTCTTATACATTATATCCCAAATGTGGTGTACGATCAAGTCAATAGCCACTGCAACAACGGAAATAAGACTCTAAGCCGACGGATCAAGGCACAAAGCAGCTACGTAAGAGCATAGCCGCTGCAAGAAGTGCTTATCGTTCATTTGTATTGAAACGTCGGTGGGTATGACCTCGTTGCAGTGGCTATGACCTTGCGCGATTAGTTTTCTTTATATTGTTTTTGATAATTAATTCAGCAAAGTCGAAACATTGAAATCGTCATTTAAATAAAGGAACAAAAACTTTTTGTTGCTCATAAAATATTATAGAAATAATAATGATAAGTGTAGTCACTGGGGGTCAGTAACTTACTGCGAAATTGTGACAAGTCAGTTCTTATCCGCTGTAAATTGAACCTTAAATACGTTACCACGACTTGTGTGTTTAAGATTAAAATTAATACAAATCAGAGAAATAAATACAAAACCTACAGCCAGTTGCACAAACGTCTGTTAAAATTGTTCTTAGTTAAAAGTGACAGTACCGATACAATTTTGACGTTCATTGGAGCTTAAAGGCGTCATTAAACCTTCTTGGACGTTTGTGCAACTGACCGCTAGCGACTTGGCTCGTAACTAGTAGGACTCGTCGTCTAGTAAGTTCAGTAGCGGTAGCATAATTTTTATGTCGTTTTGCGATTTCGAAATTTAAAGTTACTTTCTTACTGTTATTTGTTAGATTATTGTTAATGGATTTTTTATATGTTTGGATATTTTTTGTTACTATGTGGAGCATATTAATATTAACGAGCTTAATAAATGGTGATAACAATGTGTCATACGCAAGAAAATGAAATTGTCGCACTGTACTGCATCAACAATGTGAAAAGTTGTACAGTGATTTGAATTAACATCTTTCTTAGTTTTGTAATGCAGATAGCTATTTTCAGATATCGAAATCCTACTATACGTCACAAGGTTGTTTTTGTGAGCGTGTGAAAATATTAAATTATTTCAAATTATTATTTATACAATAATAATTTGACATTGAAAAAAATCGGGTAAGTGTGTGTCGGACACGCGCACGAAGCAACCACAATCTATATAAAAAAAAAACGCAGGAACACTTTTTTTGTATGGGAGCTCCCTCAAATATTTATATTTATAGTACTGAAGTCTTAGTAACAGGGTCCCTTTTTTACCCTTGGATACAGAACATTGGAAATATATTAACAAGTCGTTGTAGCACAGTATCATGTTAATTCGCCCGACTTGTATCTTTATCACTGTAAAGTTAATTAGCGGTAGTACTAAAATTTGTACGGAACCAGATCTAAAAATAATGAAAAAATATAATATCTAAATAAGAGAAAGAACAGAACACTTACCGAAATTATCGGCGCCGCGAGGGATGATAACATCGGCAAATTTTTTCGTCTACAAACAAAATGACAATGACAAATTTCAATCAATATTTAAGTAAAATAAGCAACAGGGTGAGCAAATACCTTTAAAGAATTATTTGTACAGAAAAGAGCATACAAAAATGCTGAGCTTATAATAATGAAAATGTAAGCAGACTGCTGATCAACAACAAATTTGAACATATTCATCATGAAAAAAAAAGAAAACATTTGGTATGAAAATTAAATGAGGTTTGAACGTTTGTATCAAACTCCTTAAATAAAATAGCCCATTAAAATTATTTTTTGACAACTTCTAATGAAAAAATCTTAAAGTCAATTCGACTTTTAATTTGTTGATTTACATTTGGAACTTTAACTTTATGTTTTTTTTATAAGATAATTTAAACAAATACATGAATTAACAACAATGAAGAATAGCAGCACTTATCTAGTCAAATGATAAAAGAACAGTACTTACCGGCAGACAAAACTCTTCGAAAGCTGGCTTTACGAAGTTCATGTATTGATTAAGCACCTGCTCCAAATCTCTACCCCGCTCCATTATATCGCGGGGAACTACAAAAACCAATATAACATTAATACGGAATATGCATATTTTGTAAAAACTAATATTCTTTCTTTTAAGATGGCAATTTTGAATTTTTTACGAATGGGGCTTCCTATCCTGCAATACCGAGACATTTTGCTTCTAAAACAGCCAATAGGTAGGCACACCAGTCGTGTGACACGACACTTCGACACATTGTGTCCTTAGCTTATTTATATCTTTTTATTTCGCAATCAAATGGCTTCTTGTTTTATTGACATCTTTTAATCTTCTACTCTATGCATCTGTTTTGGTGTTCATTCATATAACAATGACGTCATGAATAAGAGGAACAGCGATTTCGCGGGTCTAAAAAAAATTGTTTAAATTTCGATTTATATTCTACGGCAAGAATACGTATTTATTTGACAGCAATATTTGTTTTATGGCTTTTTAAAAATGAAATTAACATTTACAAGTATTATTTCAAACGGAGTATAATACCCTATTCTGTACCTTTTAATTTAGGATCAAATAAAGGATTACTTTGTTGCTTGTCTGTCTGTCTGTCAAGAGAGAAAAGATTTGATTTGTTT
Source organism: Diatraea saccharalis (assembly GCA_918026875.4). Classification (NCBI taxonomy): domain Eukaryota; kingdom Metazoa; phylum Arthropoda; class Insecta; order Lepidoptera; family Crambidae; genus Diatraea; species Diatraea saccharalis. Next base: position 19,701,518 of record OU893341.1, on the reverse strand, counting down.
GCTCTGAATAGGCTCAAAAACTAAGCTACATCATATGTAAGTAAGCTACATCATATGGGGTTAACATAGGCTATAATTTACGCGGGAAAACAGCTTGTAATATGAGGACTTCCCTTTATAACATATTATAATTGCTGTTTTCCCTTTTGATTTTGTTTGAACAGGCTCCGAAACTAATGGATTTTAAAAATTCTTTCACCTACGGGAAGCTACATTTAATATGGAATGTATGTATGCTATCCTAAAGGGGCCGTCCATAAATTACGTCATACTAAATTCAAGATTTTAAACCCCCCCCCCCCCCTCCACTGTCACCTATTTATCTATACAAATTTAACTAAATATTGTTCTAATGTCACAGTTTGTCGACCCCCCCCTTCCTAAACTGACGTAATTTATGGATGACCACAAATTATACATAAAATATGTAAAAATGTAACTCACCTCGCCTTGCCAGTCTCGTGTCAGAGTCTGTATCGACAAATAGTTTCATGTGAAACAACTCGCGCACTTCAGGGAAGTAGAACACCAGAATGCCTTCGATCAGCACCACATCTGCTGGGTAGATGGTATGAGACCGGTGCGGGCTACACATAAACAAAAGTCAAATATTTAACAAATGCTCTTGCATACTATAATTAGTTGGAGAAGAAAGAATAGCACGATGGCGCAGTGGCTAGCGCAATGGCCAGTCAGAGGATCAGTGACCAAAAATTTATTATCTCTAACTCCTCCATGCTTCATAAAGCATAAAGCATGGTCATGAAACAATCTGCACTGGGTCTGCATAATGGGTTATGAGCTATTCTCCTGATTCAATTTGATGCCATCCATAGGGAAGGTCAGATTTTAGGCATCAATAGGCTGGTGATAATGATGATGGAGAAGAATTTAATATTAGATTGAATGTGGTAGTTTTTAGAACTTATAGTTGCATTTGAAAAAGGTTATTTAAACAAAGAAAAGTTAAACAAAGTACGAATAAATCTGCTTCTTATTTTGGCTTTACTTTACCCTCGTCTATAACATGGTATATATATTTGAAAAATACTAATTAAAATGTATATACAAGCACACAAACGGAGTCACGCGCCTTGTGCCTGTCGCGAGCGTCATTAAGACAGGGTCAGCTCTAACAGTCCTCAACTGGTATAAGGCTTAATTAGCTACATATTGCGTTATATAACTATTTGTTAGTATCTGTTATATTTGTCTTATGCCTGTCTTGTATTCAGAAAGACCTATAAACACTTACTTAATAGTATTATTAATGTAATCGTACTCCGGCACTTCAACTTTCTTGCCTGCCAGAATGTCTTTAAGGACGCCCAACAACCGCCTGTCATCGAAAGCATCAGGGTGGTCAAAGTTGAACTGTCCGCGTTCAGCACGCAGCCTCTCGGCTGCCGTCAGCGTGCGGTAGAACGAGTCCTGGCTGATGCACACCACGCGCCTCTCGTTGTGCTCTTTCTGTTGCTGTCCCAATTTTTCCATAATCCTCTGACATACTGTTGACTGAAGACAAGATAACATTAATGACAATTTGAATCGCGGTTTTCCGAAAAAGAGTAAGAAATTAGACGTGACATTATGTAATGTTCTTGGTGATCAACAAACAGTGTCACTTTTCTAGGGGTGAGTCTAGACCTGGATGCAACAGATGTGCTAAGTGCTGCTGATTGTCGAGCAGACTCAATTGTTTGTTACAGGTAAAAATGCCAAGTTGATACATATGGAGCATGAAACCTGTCTGAATACTTTTTTATTATCAAATTCAATTATGGAAGCTCAATCTATGGCTAAATTAGCAACAGCTTTTAATGTAAGCATTGTTTTGATGCTATTCAGACAAGTTTCATCTTCCAGGCAGAAAGCTCCAGAATGGAAGCAGCCAACTTAAAACCCTCCCACACCTGTTTGGTATATCTCCACAATGTATCCTCATCGGGGCGATGAGACCTGGGCCACCATAGCTAAGTCACAATGATACTCATCTCTTTCTGACATTAAACCTAATATGTTCCATATTATGTTGATGAATCCCAAATTATGATTCAGTCAAATGTGTAACAAACAACTGTAAATTCTTTTACTGTTGACATTTGTATAGTACATTTTTGATCTTGAATTTGGATTCAGAGTAAAATTAATTGTGGAACAATAATTTAAAATTTTACAGAGAGAACCTAACAAAGATTTTTCAGAGCTCATATACTCATATACCTACTTCCTGTACTATTCAGACCTCTAGATTAGTAACAAAATGAGCATAGAAGTGTCATTGTTCTTATTCTACAAACACATATCAGTACAGTTAAACTAAATACTACCCTTTATTGTTTCAGTAATTTTATTTAGAAACAAACAGTTACAACATCATATAAACATACAGTTCCCTGCATATACACTATATGTAAACTTAGCATAAAGAAAACATATAATATACAAAGAAATTAAAGTATAGATATTATTCTTGTAGAAAATATATTATTTTCTATTTTAGCTATCACATACCTAAATTTTTCATTTAATACCATTATTTTTAAGTATTAGTTGAAAAAAATGTATTGAAATGAAGGTATACATGCATATATAAGTATAATAGTGAAGTAAGATAAAACTATAAATAAGGTTGATATAGTAATTATTTTTTAATAAGGCAGATTGCTACAGTCAGTCAATCATAATAATTCAAGCTTCACACTATCAGGTGATCCACTATATCCATGTGCTGAGTATGAGTGTGAAGGACACCTAATGAATTGTAATTTACACTAATAATATTGGTATTTATTTGTATTTAAAAGTTGAGGTATAATCAATCAAAACTAAAATAATCTAGGTAAATATATATAACTGAAATTTAACGGGTAAGTAGAACATGTAGTTTTACAAACTACCTACCTTAACATGCTAAATGCCAATTTTGTACATGTATACTTTAGTTTATATTTTTTTAATTATATGAAATTTTTTATCTTTAAAAATAAATACAATGCAATTATTTAAACCTAATACATGGTCCCTCATGACATATTCTACCACAAACTACTATTATGCTCTCTTACATTCAATTTCAATAAATCATCCATTTCTAAATGTTCAATAGATCAATACTAGATTTCCGAATCAATCAATCTATTAGAATGATATAGTTTAATGTAACTGTTAGTTCAGTAATTCAGTGGTCATGGAACTTGGTACATGGTAGCAATCCCTGAATGATATTAGAATTTACATTAGTAAATTACCATGAAAACGTAACACAACATACAATTGATCTATGTCCAATTTTGTACAAACAGTATTCAATTCTTATGCAGTTTATCAACGGTCTAATAACCTGTAATTTTTGCTCCATGCTGCATTTGTCGATAACAATATTGCGTTTGAATATTAGATAAAGACCAACAGCATCAGTACAGTAACTTGTTTATTGTAAAGCATCGCGAGGTTAGGAATGACTACAATTTTTAATATTACAAAGACCTTATTTCTGTGCATACAAAAAGAAAAATATCATACGGTAGATGAGCACGAAAACTATTTAATTTCTAGTTACGTAATAATGATAGGAAAATGGAAAATCAATAGATTCTAGGGATAAAGAACATGTAGCAAACCTTTCCACTCGCTGTTCCTCCGGCGACTCCGATCAAGAAAGGAGTCTTACTCCCAGTCCCATTTGTATTTGTGTAGTCAACGGGTTTCTCTGCCATCTTGTGTGTATGTAAAAATCTAAATGAAGTCCTTAAATCTTTAACTTTACTATACAAAGCACGACCACGATTTCCCAGAAAAAATAGATTTGACATTTGAGAGAGCAAAGTTGCCACAAACGACATAGGGTTTGTTGCCATACTATAAATTGCCTTGTATAACTCATAAAGCACTTTTTTTAAAGCATAGATTTATTATTTAAATCGCGACCAGAAAAATAAAAAAAAAACTTCGTTCTATTGGAGTAAACCAATGAATCTACGTTAAAAATAGTAAAACAACCAAGGTTGCATGGTATTTAATAAATTATTATGTCATCAATATAACCTTTAAAATAAAACACTTAAAGTAATAAACTATTGTAATGTATTGTCGCATTTATATACTAAGCGTTACAATAAAAAAAAGAATGTGTACGCCTCTATAGCGGGTTTTTTATTTTTATGTTCAGGCTTTATTAATAGATATTTACAGGACTTATAACTGAAAAACTATCATTACGAAAATAAACTTAAAATTTATTAATTAAAGTGTAATTTTAATTGTTTCTTTTACAGAAGCTAATCCGAGCCAAGGGAGATAGTCATGACGGAGGCTGTGTCTCGTTCTTTCATCTTACCATTATAATAAATAACGTAGATATTTTTTTCAAATTAAAACAACCTTAGTATGTATATACGTACCATGTATTTTAATGGTAACTCTTTAAAAAATTAAGTCATTACATAATCACATTAATTTCGTTAATATTAAATTATTAGGAAAAGATAGTATTAATGAGGAAGTATTTAAAAAAAAGACATTAGTTCCCGAAATCCAACTAGAAGTGGCTATAATACTTTCTTACCTTCTCCATGACAACCCTTCCGGTTTTCTTACATAATTAAAAGAAAAATTAATTTTCAAAACTCAATAAACACCACATATTCTATTTGTACTTTATCGTATTTGTTTTGATATCTAAGGTTCGAACTTTGCGAATTTCAGTTTTTTAATATTTTATTTAAAAGAAATGGAAATGATTATCCTTTGCGAACATCGCTTAATATTCACAAAGGCTAGGAATGGGATGGATAATCAACTTTTTATTTGGCTTAGCGGGATGTAGTGGGTTTTTGCTTTTTTCCCTTCTCCTATGTATACCAATGGTTAGTGGGTTTGATTTTCTATTTCAAAGAATAAGCGACGTTCACAAAGGCCAGAAATGGGATTTTTGATCAAAACTTGGTTACAAAATTTGGTCATCCATCCAATTCGCAAATCAAACGCACTAACCATCTGGCATTCCTCACTAGGCCAGAGTGTAGGTCCCAATGCGGATTGGTGGCGCTAAAACAAAGATATTTTTAATGGATGAAATCCACTATGCATTCCTAACTGGGCCCGCGTGTAGATCTCAATACGGATTGGCGGTGTTAAAGCACATATATTCTTAATTGATAAATCCAACCACTCAACATTCCGCACAAGGACGGCGTAAGTCCCAATGAGGATTAACGCTACTAAAAGATAGATATTCTTAATGGATGAAATCAATTCACTCAGCATTCCTAACTGGGCCCACGTGGAGGTCCCAATGCGGATTGGTGGTGCTAAAGCACAGGTGTTCTCAATGGATGAAATCAATTCACCCAGTAATTAGTACTGGGACATCGTGGTCATCCTAAATCGTTCCGAAAAAAATTTGACTACTCATCCTATTACCAGTCGTTGTGATCGTCGATCAAACACGCTAATCAACATACCATCGAGCTACTCCTTGTTTATATAGGAGGGATATGGCCATATTTTTTGTATAATTGAATATATTTTGAAACGAGACGTGATGTACCAAGTAGTATTTTGGTATCGATATTTTAGAAGTTAGTAACGAGTAGTATAGTGAAGTAAGTATTTGTATCGGTACTTTATCTAAGTGCAGTATATTAAAACTATTCGATACGAGGTGGTATCGTTTACCTCTCCTTTAACATAACATTCGCCGCAATGTTGGCTAATGTGTAGAGTTGGCATAAAATTAACCTAAGCAAACAAAAGAGAGCCATCTAGTAGCAAAATTGGCAAACAAACAAAAAAGATAATAAGGATTAGTGTACACTTTTTCTAATGAAGTTTTTAGGTTTTTGTTTTCAACATGACAGTTGTAATATGCGATGGAGGCATTTCTGGTTAACCACTAAATGTTGGATCAATAAATATATCAATCACCCTATCTTAGACTTTTATGTAAAGCGTCTTTTATAAAGAAATTGAAACTTACCTTGTAGGAATTAGGACTAGTAAATTTTTATGTTCTTGTAAAATTGAAGCAAAAAATTTGTATCTAATATTTTTCTATTATTTTACTAAATAGAACTTCTTTTTTGCCCACTCATCAATCCTATTATCTATACACCAATTGAACATTTTAGAATTACTTGTATTGAAATGGTAGTAGTAGTCTAATAAAAAAGTTATCTATCTATCAAACAATATAACTGTGTTGTATTCTATGTGATTTTCAATTTATGTAAATAAGACAAACTATTAAAATTTCAGATAAACAGTAATTCAAAATAAATTTATTGCTGTCCATTAATCTCTTCCAGGCAACCGATAAATAATGATAATAAAGGGAAGCATGAAGGGAAGCATATTGAATAGATATATCTAAACCGAAAAATAAATATGTATACGAAAGCATGAGTTAAAGTTGGAGAAAACTTTATTTATTATTTATTTATTATTACAAGCTTATCGCTATTATTACAGGTAATCCCAATACAACAGCGTAGCCACATTATCTAAATACAATTATACTTAATCCCCATCACCATAACATAACACAAATTGAGCTACTTTAGTGAATTCACACAGGGTACAAACAAAAAGATCGATTTCTACAGATACCTTATTCAGAATCCGTATAGCTCGCGTCAGTGGGGCTTCATTTAGCAGGTTTGTCCTCCCGTGAGGCACTGCAAATAACTTTGGTTGACGCCGTCGCTCCACATACCTATCCGGAACACTTAGACCCACCCGGCCCAGAATCAACGCATTGCTAATTTTGCCTCTTAATAATTTAAAAATATATGTTACCATTGCCAATCCTCTTCTTACTTTCAGTTCAGTGTATCCGACCATACCAATGACGAACAGGGTGGGATACATAAGTGGATAAAACGGATAAATCCCGTATACTTTCAGGTACAAATATCTTAAAAATTTATTTTGAATCCGTTCTAACATCATACTGTATTTCATTTCATTAGGTGCCCAAATAATAGCATTACACTCGAGCTGACTTCTTACTAGTGCATTGTATAATGCTATTACTGACTTTATATTTGTAAATTCTTTACTATTACGAATAACGAATCCTAAGTTTTTATACGCTTTACTACAAATACTTATTATGTGGGCATGAAATTTAAAGTCAGCCGTAAAGCGAACTCCCAAGTCCTTTACCTCCGACACCCTTTTCAATGTTATCGAATTTATATTGTAATCATAGCAAACAGCATTACATTTTCGAGTGTAAGATATCGTAACACATTTAGATATATTGAACTTCAGCTTATTTTGTTCACTCCATATTACCACCCTGTCTATATCATTTTGTAATGATATACAGTCTGCCATGCTTTTTATCAGAAGGAAAAGCTTCAGGTCGTCAGCAAATAAAAGGCATTGTGCCTTTTCAATTACCCTCGGCAGATCATTAATCATAATCACAAACTGAAGTGGCCCAAGATTACTACCCTGACTCACTCCTGACCAGACATAATATTCATCAGACCGGCAACCATCGTACTCCACATATTGTTGTCTATCCCTCATGTAACTGCTGAAAAATTTTAACAAATGAGGTGTAAATCCAAACTCCGCCAATTTTCGAAGCAAAATGTCATTATCCACGACATCAAACGCTTTTTGGAAGTCAAAATAGCTAGCTGTTTACGTCTGCGACGATGGATCTCAAAGTGCTAATTTTTCTAATAGGTTCTGTAAATGGTAACGAGTTCCATAGCCAAGCTTGCAAAGTCGGTGGGACTTTCCTTTTCTGTGCATGACACTGAGACCGACATGAGAACTTATGAAAGGAAAAAATGTTTTTAGGTAAAGTTAAAAAAAATGTTTTTAGAAAAATAAATATGTATACGAAAGCATGAGTTAAAGTTGGAGAAAACTAGCTGTTTACGTCTGCGACGATGGATCTCAAAGTGCTAATTTTTCTAATAGGTTCTGTAAATGGTAACGAGTTCCATAGCCAAGCTTGCAAAGTCGGTGGGACTTTCCTTTTCTGTGCATGACACTGAGACCGACATGAGAACTTATGAAAGGAAAATATGTTTTTAGGTAAAGTTGGGACATCCCAACAACACTGACTTTGTTTAGGACGCTGACGTTTGCTTCACTGATCTAATTATGTGTATTTAATTTATTTTTAACCTTCGCAAGTATGATCATGTCTCAAATTCCAGCTCTAAACTTAAACGGCTCCCTATCACAGAACACTATTCGAGGCCGCAAGGACTTCACACTCTTACACTCTCTATTTTATGTCTTAACTATATATATGTAAGAAAATTTCGAAGTCCGTTGATGTGCAAGCCTTTAAAATATTTATATAATAAAAATAAATGTATTTGTTTCTTCTACATTTGTGCCTACGTATAGAAATCAGGTGTCTAAACGAGGTAGATCCATTCTATAGAATTTAATTACATTTCATACACTTACGTAACTGCACTAAAAGCTTGACAAGGTAATCCTTGTAAATTCTTACGATGATATTATTAAATCTGGGTGTAAGTTAATTTGTAAGCTACACGAAAATATTTAGAACAGTCCATTGTGACAATCACTACTAATTGATTAATAATATATTTTCTTTTCATCCAACAAACCATTTTTATGATCCTACAATACTAGATTATATCCTGCAATGGATTTTAATCTCTACCTCAATATAAAAAATTTGACAGATTTGTGTAGTCTGACGAACAGTGGACTGTACATAAAATCAAATCTAATACTGAGTTTAATTGTTTATTACTATTTTAGATTAATTATTCCATTTTAGACTGTGCGTAAAATGCACTGAAATGATGATGAAGAAAATGTCTTTATTCAAGTTAGCTTGTTACAAGCACTTTTAAATCGTCCAAAAAAAATTTTTCCCCTACCACTTGTTCAGGATGTCTTTTAGCTGACAAGAAGAACAAGTGAAAGAAACTTACCAGCTTTTTATCATAAGTAATGACATTTACAAAATCATGTCATTACCAAAATAATATGTAATATCACAATAATAAACACAACTTTCAAAGTCTGTAGGTTATGGTTTGTACATATAATTAGTCGTTATAAAATAAAGCGAAGGCTATTAATTCCATGCCTTGCGGTCCTTAAAATAATCATCAACTTTATAATAGCCTTTACTCATAAGTATGTTCTTTACGTGAATTTTAAACTTTTTATTGGTAGGTCAGTTACATTTTGTGGAACTTTATTGAACATAGCTAGCTATGCATTTACCTAGAAATTACCCTCTGGTTTTCTGTAGTCTGAAGCTTGAAATGGCAAGTTTATTTTTATTTCTTGTGTTAAGATTATAAATACTACTTTTTTTGTGAAGGAATCGTAATGTTTTCTTGCGTACATAATATTTACATAGATGTATTGACAGTAAAAATATTTATTTCTTTAAATATTTGTCTGAGAGATTCCCTAGACCGTAAATTATATATAGCGCGGACAGCTCTTTTGTAGAATAAAAATATCTTGAATGCTAGGCGCAGAACCCCACAACAATAGACCATAAGTCATTACACTATGAAAATAACTAAAATAGTATAGCAATCTTGGCGTTTCAACATTAGTCAAGAGTCTAATTTTCTTAACAGCAAATGCTGCAGAACTCAGTCTACTTGACAAGTTATCAATATGAGGATCCCATTGCAGTCGGGAATCTAGTGTAATACCAAGGAACTTTGTCGATTCCACCAACTCAACTTTTTCATTTATAAGTGTACTAACATGCCTCATATTAGGTAATGCAAACTTTATGCATTTCGTTTTATTTAAATTAAGCTTTAAATTATTATTATCAAACCACTGTAGAACGGTAAAGTGAGGAAGACCATTAATGTAAATTAGAAAAAGCAATGGTCTTAATACCAATCCCTGAGGTACGTCCATAGTAATGGGTGCCCCTGCTGATTTCGCTTCATTAATTACTACTTTTTGAATTCTAGCAGAAAGGTATGATATTATTAGATTAAGTGCATTTTTCCTCACACCATAATGCACTAAAAGTGTTGTACATATAATAAATCGTTTTTGTTCAGTTAGTATCCCTTACGAGTTGTCAAGGAAAATGATAATACATGTATTTAAACATATAAAAGTTTATTTGTAGGAATGTTACATTTTGAGATTGAATCCATGGATAATGATAAAGAATATAATAGAATGACAATTGTAAAAAAAAATTTTTTAAACACTACTTATCATGGTATATACAAATATTTTATGTAAAGTTCATTTACGCGCCTAAATAAAAATACTGTACAAACAATGAGACAAATATATTGTTATCAATATGAGATAATGTGGAATGAACCTGAATACTTAGACTTTGAGATTTCTTAGTTTTTTGTCAGCTTGCCTCAAAGATGTCGCCATTTCCAGCTGTTTTACTCTAATACGAGCCCAAACCAGATAATCTTGAAGTCCTATAATTTGCGCAGCCATAAGTGCGGCACTATCTGGATAAATAACAGTGGCACAACCCAGTCCAGATGGAACAGAAAGTGACGACCAGATATCCTGAAATAGATATTTCAAAGTAAGAGCATCTATGTATTATTTTCTAAGTTGCAATTCAAACGGGGATGTGTAGTCAAACATACTCATATTATTTTGACACATAATTCTCTTACTATCACTGTTTATAATATTCTACATAAATAAAAGCAGTTTAAAGTACTTTAGTACCTGAACAAGTTTATCGGAAGGTGGTGGACAATTTATGACCGGATAGGAAGTATTTCCAGAAAGTACAGGCCCTAGGCCATTGGATCTGCCAGCTACAGCAATAAATACTAAAGCGCCATGGGTGTCTTCGTATTGCCGCATAATATGTAGCGTCTCTTCAGTAGCTTTATGTGCAGAAGTAACTCGTAGGTCGACATTTAAACCAATATCACGTGCGGCTACATTAAAAGAAACATTAAATTTAGAATAAAAACGCATATACACATAATATTGTAAATAAAAAAATCACAAAATAAAAAAAATCAACTAATTACCCTTTGCAATTTTTTGGCAATGTTCTTGGTCTGCAGGCGAGCCCATAAATACAACCACCTTGTGATGGATAGTTGGTTTCAAGTAATCAAGCTGATCCTTCACCCACCCAAAGTTGCGTTTTACAGTATCTAAGTCAGCGGCAGTAACGTTAGTGAGATTTCTGTAGACCTACATGATAGATAAATAAATAAAGAAGCCATCTAAATTTTCAGATTACATATTTAATCTTTAAATTAAGAAATAAAATTACCTGTTTGTCAACCATGAGTCTCTTATCGCCAGAAGGCCATAACCGCCATGAATCAGAGTCAATGACATCAGCAAGTAAAATATTACCTGGGAAATAAAAATAAAATAAACAGTAGTAACAAGTGAGTATAGTAATTAAATATCCAACGAAAACAAGATAAAATAATTGAAAAATTACCTTCAGTATCAACTCCAAATTCAATCTTCATATCAATTAAAGCGCAGTCTCGTAGTGCCCAAGCTTTCTCAAGAATCTCAAAAACCAGAATAGTACACTTGCGCATGTAATCTACCTCATCTTGACCTGTGTAAAATAATTGTTGTTAGGTGATGTCTCTTATCAATCTAAATATAAGAATATTACTGAACTTACCAATTAAAAGTCCGTTTACGTTAAATTTTGCAGAAATAATCTGTTCTTCAGACCACTGAGGATCATGGTTAGCGTCGTCTTTGAAAAAAGTTTCTTGTTTTGGAGGAGTGAATCGATAGCCTTCCGGAACTTCAGGATTTCTTTTTAAAAATGATCCAGTAGCCAATCGACGTGTTACCCATTCAATTGGAACCATATCGCATTTTTTCGATACGAATGCAGTAGGTGACACCATTTCGACAAAAGCAGTTTTAATACCTAAAAATAAAAAGTGGTTAATTTAAAATATCTGTGCATTTTGAAATTACACACAAAAATACGTCAAGTTACCGCAAAACGTCAAATATAGTAATCCAACAACTTAACTATTCATATTCTACGGTTAAAAATCAATTAGAGATTTGTCAGTTTAATATAAGCGAGCTGTAGACTATACCTACAATTGAATCATTATTGTTTTGCTCGATGTTATTGGACTTGTCAAAAGAGGTCATTGGCGTAAATGACCGATTGCAATTGTATAATATAAACATCATGTTGTTAATATTGCTCCGTATTTCAATTATATGTTAGGATATAGTCTGTTAGAAAAAAGTTAGGCCATACTATTTAGCCCTTGAGTGACCCGGTGTTATCTCATTAACTAGCGATAAATTACGTGATAAGAAGCAATGTGGATGGTTTGTTCGAAATCGATAAAACTTTTGTATGGCAGCTATCCATAAATAATGTAATAATAAATTTTACAACATCTGCTTTAATTATTGTTTATGTAATATCTTATTCATCATTGAGGTTGATAGATTTTCTTTTGAATTTATATATTTTTATTACTCAATTCAAACGATCAAGTCCTTCTTTATTACTTTATTAATACCTATAGATATAATAGATGTATACATTAGACATACCTGCTGATTTTAAAATTTCAAATACTTTAGCATTAGTCTGGTTCGAAATTGCTGCTTTTCCTTCCATATCATGAGCTTTGACACCATCTCCCGCTGTAATCCTGTCTTTATTTAGCAAAAGACAATGGCCAGCGATATCTGGCAAGTCGAAAACTTGTTTTGTTTTGCCTTCAATAATGAGTTTTCCAAGTTTATAACCACCAACTAAAAGCAGCACGAAAAATATATAATATTTCATTTATGGCACTCGCTTTGATAAATTATTGGATTACGGTAAGACCTCTGGAACGTTCGTAGTTCGATCGAATAAATATATTTCGATAAAAATAAATAAGTATCAAAGACAACATTAAATACATTGCTCAGATCCCAAGATAAGTTTGTAATTAAAGCACGAACGAGAAACCAACCCGGAACTTCGCGATAGCAACACATTCAAAACTGGCGTGCTTGCCACTCTGGCATTAAAGTCAAGAGTTTAGGATAAGCTGAAATCTTGGATACAGTTTAATTTTGGCGTTCTAAGAGATGTTCATCAATCCCGCGTCTTTGTGTGAATATTGTATTATTTATAGTCAAAAATTTAATGGTTTTTCGTGATTATCTCACTTTTTATAGTTCCAACGATGTTATTATCTAATGAGCAATAAGTCAAGATGAACGTGTATACGAGTTTACACCTTTTGTATTTAATTCCGGATATACCCCTTATTTTTGACTAAAAGTTTGAGATCTTACACAAAAATAAATAATAATGCGTGTTAGGTTCAGCAGATAAGTAATAATAAAAATAATAATAACTACGGAATATTGAACAAACCAAACTTATATATCGAAAAAAAAAACTGAAACTGCAACGCCCTCTAACTAATGGCAATGACACTCACAAATAACGTCACTGTGATCTTTTTAGTGTGTAACCAGCTTAATGTCTTTATGAGTCTAGTCAAAGCAAATTCAAGGTCATGAAATTGATGTGACTATTATTGAAAAGATATTATGAGTACACACCATTTATTAAATAAATATTTTGACTTATTTTTTCTAAGGCTTGTTGATTTTCTTTACACTGTGGTAATATGTAAACATCACTCGGGTTTTAAAAATTACTTAACCTTCCAGTTGTTTTACTAAATAAAATATGTAATATACTCAAAAGTTACCTTCTTTCGGGTGAGACATTTTCGATGCCAGTTTCTGTGATCGAGGGTGTGCTATATGAGGGTGACAATCGCGCGATGATACCGCAGCTCTGCGATGGCCTTTTATAAAGTTTTGTTGGGTAGCATAACTTTTATAACCACGTGCACTACTATATACGCTTCGACCGGCACGATGGATAAAGTGACTCCACGACTCTAGATAACGTGTTATGTACACACTGTACAATCTAACTTGATACTGCAAATTATAAAGTTTTTATTTAGTTTATTTGTGTTTATTTCGTTTTAAAAATGCTTTATGTTTTTATTTCTCACATAATAAAAATGCAATAACCTACAAAAATTAAAACATATTAGATATAAAAAAATGTTGGTTAACTACCAATGGTTATATTAATAGGGTGTGAATAATGTCATTTTCTAAGAGTACAGTAAAAAAATAAGAACAAAGTTGTATTCTGTACATGCACAATTAATAATACATAAAAAAGTCGTCAATATTGATAATACATAACATAATATTTAGCTGAGATTTTTTGTTGATTTCTTCAAAATTGAAAAATCTTTGTTATTTTCAAGTTAACTTTTCTAATTTATTACATTTTTTAGGGTGTTGCAAATTTGAATATCGAATTCAGTGTCAGTTAAGATATCCTTTGGAACTCTATTTTAACATTTTAAAAGTTAGACTGACCTACAGTCATTACTTTTGCATTTTTTTTTAAAATGTTAAGAAGTGTAGCTTGTCATCGGTTTGTGGTTTATTATTTCAGTGCAAATTTGTTTTAATATTTTAAAGATCGCTAATATGGTATTTTTTTGTTTTTGAAACTCGTATAGATAAAAATTTAATATGATATGCTTCTTGAGGAACGACATTACTAGGAAATATATGACCTTTTTAAATAACTTTATCCAAAAAATTAGATAATAGTACTTTAACAAAATTAGATAATAGTACAATAGGCCTGAAGTTAAGTAATAGAAAATATATAACTAAAACACCTTTACGAAAGAAATAACCATTTTTAGAGAGATTTAGAGTGATTTGTCCATGACCTGAGTGCAGCACTTACATAAAGAAGAAGAAGTAGCTCTAAAGATGATAGCAATAACGCACTGCAAAAGTTAAAGGATATAAAACAAATTTAAAGCTTATAATGCATCAAAATGTTGTTCTAAAGGAAAATAAATATAACGCGATTTAATACTGATACTTCTTCTAATAAAAATCGATTTTCCTATTTTATTCCGATTTTACTGGAACTCTTCCAAAAAGGCCTCCTAAGCAGAAAATGTATCAATCGAGTTTTACTCTATTTTTATTTTGTTATCCTGGCAGACCACGTTTCTTTACAATTAATATACTATCATTCTTATCATCTAAATAAACCCACTAAAGATTTCATCATACAAAGTATCAACATTCCACGGTTGCCGTATAATATAGCTATTTCTGTTTAATCGTAGTTTATCTCTATCGCACAGTTAACTTCAAATTCAAACTCACACACGGCCATTCATTTAATTCACGAATACATTCCGTTGTGGATACTACACGCTGACTCAATTATTATTATTATTTATGTGAAACTAATTAAATAAGTGTATTTTTTTCTCATTGTTTTTATCTACGTAAAGAGGTGAGTGATATTTAAAAAAATATATTTTGTAGTCATCTGTTTACAAATAACGTGATCTTAACTCTTATTTGAGATCGGTGAATGATAATCAAAACTTTCAATGATTTAATATTTTCCACGTGGTTTGGAGAAATGGGTTGGTTATATTATTAATAAAGCCAAAAACACATTCTATGTTAACTAAGCCATTGTTAGGATGTTGTAAATTATTTTATAACCACAAAAACTTCTTAGAATAAATGTTATGTACCATTAATTAAAAAATAAAGAAATACATGCCTTTAGAGAACTTATAATTTAGTATGATAATTATCTCTGTATTAATGTAACAATATGTACCATACATAATGTAACCAATGCAAAATACAATTCTAATAGGATGTAATTATTGATACTCAAGTTAAAAAAAAACATTTCTTTTTTCCACAAAACTGTACAACTTTTCTCAGTAAAACCTCTAACATGAGAATATTATTATAATTTTCATATTGTAAAGGTTAACTTAAAAAATATACTGAGATTTCAACATAATATCTACTGGTGAGCCTACCGTTGAATGTGTACAGATTAATGTTATGTTTTCAGATGTTTTGGTAATGTTAGTTATAATATTCCAAATTATTTACTGTATCAGGATTCCGTTTTATTATTGATCACATATCAAAATATTTTATTTTTACTTGGAGTTGGCATTGATTACAACTTTTATCATTGAAAACGCTACTTTTAACATTAGCTATCCTCTGTTCAGATCCTGCCTTACAGAGCTCTATTAAATCTTTATTAAATACCATGTGATTATATTGCGAACCTATAAAAAGTTATCTTTAATATTCAGAGTATTATTCAGTATTATTTTAATGGCTTATATAGATAATTTTTATATTCTTGCATGCATAAAATCAACCTACCCCATATGCTTTGGTTTGCAATACTATAGAAATAACTAAAAGCAAAAAATACATCATCCAATCCTAGGCCAATCCTGATTGGTCTGCTGACAGCTGATCAGTTAGTCTGACAGTGAAGACCGTCAGGGCTTCATTTTTGAAGTAATGCCCAAATTATTATTTTATCTTTCTTAATGTTTTTCTATGAATTACATAAAGTTTTGTTATAGAATAAGAAAAATAGCTTTATACTGTGGAAAATGTTTATTTTGAATACAATACAAATACAAATACAAAATATTTTATTCTGCAAGTAACATGGTAATAATACATTCGATCTTAATATTAGTTTATAACCGCTACATATTACACCAATTTTAGGCACGCAGAATATAGAAATTTATAAAAAGAGCAATTAATTTATATGTCATGAAATTATTAAATGTACATCACTATTATTTTTCATAAAAATTTATTAAATATGTCCGCTATCATTAAATTTCTAATAAAAGATAAATACATTTTATGTCAGAACAATATGCCTACACCTTTATCATTAATATATACTCGTACTTAACTTTAAACTCTGCAAGCAAAATATTCGTTAATAGAGTAAAAACCTTTCTCTACTAACCAATATTATGTGTCCAAATAAAAAATATTATGTGTCCAAATCGACGTTGGTTTATTTATTGTCATATTTTTTTCTATAAATTACTAAGTTTTATTTATTGACATGGTAATTATTGCACTCAACATAGTCCCTATTTTATTGAAGCTAACTGCTGAAAATGACATCTTGCAATAGAGTCTGACTAAACTGGTAGGCATGCTCTTGAAACCATTACAATAAAATTCGAAGCCTTTAAATATCTTTAAAAATATTATTAATAATAATGACTGTTGTAGTCTCCAAAGCGACTTGGACTGTTTGGATGAATACTGCATCTTGAAAAAGTTACATTTGAGCATTTCAAAACTAAAATAAATAAATTTCTTTATATTCTTAGTCTGAAAATACTTGAAAAAGTTAATAGTATTTGTGACCACGGTATACTATGGGACTGAACTTCACGTTGATAATCATGTTTCACACATAGTTAGTATGGCATATCAAATGTATGGATTCATTATGCATATAAGTTGCAAATTTTAAAATATTGCAACATACATACACTTGCTTAAAGTCCCTGTAAGATCCCAGTTAGAATAAGTAACAACCATTTGGAACCCTCACTATAATAAATGTTTCAACTTAATAGAATTAGTGCAGGGCAAATTCTTAAAACATACAAATTCAACTGTACAAATTGATAAAACATTTATTGTACAATTGTTTATGGTTCTAAATAAACTAAAAAGCCTGAAAATTACCCCAAAAATAGGTCACAAGTCCCCTCACATCCTTTTTATTTTTTTATTATTATTATTATCAAAGACAGGCAGACAGTTGCAACAACTGATGTGGCCTGTATCCCGATATCTTTTTTGCGTGATATTTCATTCTTCCTGTTGCATGAATTTGTCAAATCTATTTTTAAATTGGTTTGTAGTCTGTGCTGAAACTACATCTGTCGGTAATCTGTTCCAAGCTTCTACCACTCTGTTACTAAAAAAGTGCTTATGTGGATTTATAGACGACGCCCTCTTTGTCAACTTTAGATGATGTCCTCTCAAGTGAGTGTTATGGGAATATTGAAATAACTGCTTGTCGAAATTTTTGATGTCGTAATGTCCATGCAGTATTTTATATACCTCTATCAAGTCTCCACGTTCTCTCCGTTCCTTTAATGTGGTGAGTTTTAGAGCTTTCAACCTTTCCTCATAAGTTTTATTCTTAAGTGTTTTAGGGAGTTTGGTAAACCTGCGTTGAATTTTTTCCAACATTTCTATATCTTTTTTGAAATAAGGACTCCAGATTTGAAAGGCATACTCCAAAATAGGCCTAACATAAGTTTTATGAATCTTAATTACCATCTCTGGTGTCAAATGACCAAACGCTTTCCTAATAAGGTATATGAAACTACTGGCCTTTTTTGTGATAGCAGAGATATGATGTTCCCATTTAAGATTTTCAGCAATATGTACACCCAAATCAATTTGTACTTTGGCTTCTTTCAGTGTTATGCCCTCAACATCATAAGTGTAATGAGGATTTTGACTACCAATGTGTAGAACAGTGCATTTATCTATGTTAAGTTTGACAAGCCACTCCCTTGACCATTTTACTATACGAGTTACGTCCGCTTGGAGGAGATCATAGTCGATGAGTGGATTTGCAAAAATCTTAGTATCGTCTGCAAACATGCTAACACAGCAGTTCAGAGATTTAGGTAGGTCAAATGTGTAGAGAATGTACAAAATCGGCCCAAGTACGGACCCCTGGGGTACTCCACTCCGTATTTCTTTCTCATTCGAAAAGACATCGCCAATCTTTACCCGAAATGTACGCTGTCTCAAGAATCCCTCTATCCAGTTTAATAGTTTTCCTCGAATGCCAATTAACTCGAGTTTTTGCAAAAGTCTACCGAAAGGAACTTTATGAAATGCCTTTTCATAATCAAGATATAAAATGTCGACAGGCTCCTGAACGTTCTGACTATTAACCCACGACGATAAGGATGATAGTAGGTTTGACACCGTCGATCTATGCGGACAAAAACCATGTTGTTGATCGCTAATTACTTTTTGTTTACCAAGAAATTTTCTAATCTGTTTAACTATTATTTTTTCCATGACTTTGCATATGACACTAGTCAAACTGATTGGTCTATAGTTTGAGGGTTCTAATTTGCTTCCTTTTTTAAACACTGGGATCACTGTCGCAGTTTTCCATAAGTCTGGCAGTACCCCAGTATCATATGAGGTCTGCATTATAAGCGCTAAAGCCTCCGATAGATCACAGTTTCTCAGAACAGACACTGGTATTTCGTCAGGTCCAGCAGAAGCATCTGTTTTCATGTCCTTTATAGCAGCTTGAACTTTGACATTTGTGAAAACGATTTCGTCTACCGATTCTTCGACTCGGAGACACTGATCCATAGTCGGGAGTATATCAGGCTCAGTTTCAAAAACACTAGAAAACTGATCTGCAAAAATCTCAGAAATCTCCTTCGGATGGGTTACAATCTGGTCTAGCCAGCCGCGCAGTGTATCTGGTATACCAACTTTTGACGTTGTTTGTTGCCTAATATAAGCATAGAATTTCTTGCCTCCACCTTCTAACAATTTTTTTTCATACATAGCTCTTGATTTACGACTTACATTTGTAAGTTTATTTGTGATCTTTCTATATTCTCGATACACGTCACTTGTCCCGGTCAAGGTATATCTCCTCCATGCAATCTTCTTTTGGTGCATCATATCCAATAATTCCTTCTTAACCCAGGGTTTGTTTAGGTTTGTTTTAGTTATCATATTAACTTGGGGTACGTGATTATGTATGGCTCTCATTAATATGTTCTGCATATTTTCAAATTGCTTTTTTGGACAATTTTGACACACAAAATTTCATTTCATTAGGTTTTAAGTTCTAATTATATTTTAAATAATTGCTATCAAATTGTACCCTATTTAAAGGCAAATATAATAAATATTCTATTCTATTCTATTCATTCTTTATTGTGAAATGGGTTTTGAAAACAATTGTTAGTTTCTGCCAACTAACTAACTATTGTTTAGGACTCATATTGTTTATAAGGCTAATAAGGCAGTGTTTTTATTCCCTGAATATTTATCAAGCAGAACTGAAGTTTTTGGTGTTGCAATAGTAATTGCCCACGGTATCGCCACTAGGATGGATTGATATTGATTGTGATCAATATTAATCTTGAGTCTTGAACCTTGAGTCTTGAATCTAGAGTCTTGAGTCTTGAGTCTTGAATCTTGAGTCTTGAATCTTGAATCTTGAGTCTAAACAGTACTAGGTTGATTAGGGCTTCAAATTATGAAAAAAATATAGATTTATTTCGTAATTTGTAGCCCAAGAGTTTCATATGAGTTCTATATATGTATGTATACATTACAAAACAACATAATGGTAGTATACATATTGTTTTTTAATATTTTTGCGGAACCGCCGGTTTTGGAGAATGATTTGCTCTTGGCCGTTTTTTCATTGACTACTAGAATCGAACCCGGACATGGCGAGGAGGTCGTTGTATTATTATTAAATAATAAGCCTCTAGTTGTATTGAGATATCAATTTATCTACAAATTCCTTGGAAGTAATGGCTACTTCGCTATTGGCCCAGTTGTCATGGCCTGGCAGTTATAAGGTCTATAATCTGCACTCAGTAATTGAGAAAACAATCATTATATTAATATATAAATAGGTGCCATATAGCATGGAATCAAACTAGACTAACTATTATATTATTATGTTTGGTCTTTCGAATCCTAGACTTATTTTGATTAGTCAGCTGACAGTTCATTTTGCCAGATTAATCCAGTGCCTCAGTTATGAGGTTTCATTTAATTTGTTAGGTTAGGTGAAACAGACTCGATTTGGATCAACTTGTAGGCATTTTGAACTCAGCCCTGCCATTCTGTAAAAATCCGAACCCGAACCCGAATTCGAATTCACTAGTGTCTGTGACTTAGTAATAATGTTTAGTGACATAAGTGAAGTGAGTTTCGAAATGACATAAAAATAGAATATCTAAGACACGTATAATTAAACAATTTTAAACCGACTTCAAAAAAAGGAGGTTATGAATTCGAGATACATAGTATATGTTATGTTTTTTCATATTTCGTTGGAATGGCGTAATATTCATATATGTTTGTCTGTATGGGCTTCTAAAGACGTGCAAAATTTTATAGATGTATGTATATATGTCTGTGTGTTTGTCCACGGATATCTCGTAAACTAGAGGTTGGCTTGCAATGATTATTTTTTGGTTACTTGCTTAACTCCAACTTTGGGTACACTTCAAGTTTCATCAAAATCGGTTCAGTAGTTTTGAAGATATAAACTATTATTTAAGCTACTAATAAAAGGCGTAAATAATAATTAACCAACTTATAAAAAGAGCTAAAATACAAAAAGGAAATCAGCCTTCATCCCTATTCGTAACGTCGCGTCGGTTACAAATGTTCAGAGAATTTAATTAGTTGACAAATGCTTATGTACTTATATGCTGCTTATGTATTTGTAATTTACCATTAAAATCTGTCAATTGAAAAATCCTTTATTTGAGCAGGAACAAATGTCTAGTTGTAAATTTACACATTTCTAATGCTTGCAGTAAATTAATCTCGGATAAGCATTGAATAAACATTGTTTTCCAGGTGTACTTCCGTAAAGCTGTTCGATAAAGCCTACGCCAATCTTACATCACAAATGTTGCTACACCCACGTGAAACCTAATAATTTAATCTGATACCACGCCGCGTCGTCGTTTCGTAATTTGTTTAGTTATGCGATACGCGCAATCTCCAATTCATTTTCCTATATGATTGATTATCTATATACTAATAGCTGTTTTTCTGCGATTTCGCCTGTGTAATTTATAGTCTATGTTACCCGAGTATTATTTAGCTTCCCGTAAGTGAAAGAATCATTGTTTGGATTATTTCCCAAGATTACCCCTACAAACTAAATTAGACTAGGTACCACTTTATAATATTATATCTTCATACTCCTATAGGTATATATAACGCTTTTTAATATAAAATTGATTGCCTGACAACGATCACCTAGTTCAGGCACATGATGTTATTTTAAAGTATATTGCTTTAAGAATTTTTTTAAAGATTTCAATAAATATTATTATTATTAAATTTAACCGCATCTGATCGCAACTTCATCCAAATTCTGTAATCAAGATTGCATCATAGCATAAACATTGTCATAAAGGTTGACACCAACATTACCTATCGTAACAAGTAGGTATCGACTCTGAGATAGTTCTAAATATAAACGTATGTAGGTATATCAGACAATAACTGTACCGTAATAATTTCCAAACGCTATCTGGTTGTTTGTACCCTCGTGGAAATGTACGCTGGTGTCAGCTGATACGTGCCCCCAGCGGCTCGCGTATCGTAGATGACCCTCGTATGATGCCACACTGCGCTTGAATTGCCATTGTTTACATTAATCTATCACGCGGTAAAAATATTTGTCTCGCTCATCAATTTGTTTGTTCACATTACGCCAGTGAGTGTCGCGTCAGAATATGGATATAAAATTCAGCACTCAAATCTTTAATATTGCTTTTTTATGTAATCATTGAGTTGGCAATGATTTTTAATGTATACAGCCGGTATCTGGATTGAGGAAAGTGCAAGATCTCTAAAGTAAACTAAGTTTTTTTACGTTTCACATGAAAAAATGTCCTAGTTTTATCAAATTGCTATCAACTGATCATTAAAAAATAAATATCAGAAACGGAAACCTGTTTAAGTGACTTTAGTCGGTTTAAGTGTAGTTTGAGACGTGCTTAACTTCAAAGTCTCAATTCAGAAACCGGGTAATAATCTAATAGGGCATAGTTTGATACAGTATAGATAGAAAGTGGGTCAGAAGTGTGATCATTATCGGCTTACGAACACGTGATTGTTGAAGTCGTTCCACATTGTGGGTGCATATTGTGATCTCGGGTTTGTGATCGCGTATTTATTGATCGACTAATCTGTTTCTGAGCAATATCATTTTTCACACACTCCACGATATTTGCTTCGCATCAGGCCAAATAAAATCACATTTCTAGTTAATTTCTCACACAAATGGGATCAAATCAAAATTTATTTATTCAGTTTAGGCTTTTACAGAGCGCTTGTGAAAGTCGAAAACTACGCCACCGGTTCGCAAAACTACGGCGGGAGACCTTGTACTGAGAAGAACCGGCAAGAAACTCAGCAAGGACTGTTTTTTTCTCCCTGTTTTATTTCACACAGAGAAGTCTTATTGAAAATCTAGTAGTCCACAGTCGAATACTGTTAACTTGCGTTGCCTTGAGGCATATAGAAGGTTTTTCTTAATAGCATTTCAAACCTCTTTCGTAAGTAACAATATTGGAATATTAAGTATACATACCTTTGTTTATTATTTGTTCGTGTAATAAAAATCTGTTATAATCAAATTATTGGCTTACAAGTCGGAATGAGATGTAGCTGGTTGTATCAAGTTGAGAAGCCAGGGGTTAATAAGTCTTGATAAATTTATTATTAGCAGCTATGGCGTGCAGTTTCAACTTGATAACGATTCTTAGCGGTGTTTTTACTAAAAGATTACTATTCTTAAGTCGATGATATCGCAAGGAAAGTAAATCCAATACGTATTCAAATTAATTGCGGCCGAAGGCTTCTAGTCAACGTAGTAGTCTTTGTCTTCGGTTGCGGCTTGTATCTGAGACAATTGACACAAACTTCCCATTTATATATTTATGGATGAATAAGTTTAATACCGTTCTGTAAGTTTGTTTATCCCTTACCTTTCTAGCGAGAACAGGTCCTCGAAAATTGCTCCAACATAATTTTAAAGAAATAGAATGGTTAGAGGAATGTTGTTAAGAAATGCCACGACGCTTACAATCTATTGAGAATCATTATCTCTATTCCAGAAAACTATCGTGACGTCAATCTGTGTTATTGTTATTCTCATCTGACGCTATTTAGAATTTGGGGTACTCAACAGTGTATTGATGACGTTTTTCTATATAGTTTTGTTTAGCGACCTCATTTATGCTATTATCAAATAATAGGCATTGCGTATTTTAATTTCTTTATCAGGCAATTGTAATGAAAAGCTCTTCTGCGATGAAACACTGACGGTTATAACGTCAACGCGCACGCTTACATCTTTAGTCAGTGTTGTTGTAGTTACAGATTAAGTCGCGTGAACTCGGTTATTAACCCTTTCACTTGTTGTATTGCAAAGTTATTGAAAGTGGTTTGTAAGTGTATTTTTATAGTAATACAAAACTATTTCTCACTAGCCCATCTTAAAAAATATTAAGTGTTTTAAAGAGATATTAATACTTTAGGTTTTTCATAAAACACAATTAGGTAGTGGATGTAGACAATTTGAAAAATATTTTGTTCGCTTAAATACTTAAGTACTTTCATTTGAGATGCAAAATATATGAATTATCACTGTTGCTTGTTTGCCGACAGCCAAAATGATGTTATTAAGCTATAATTATGTTAATACTTTTATGCTAGACATCATGCTTAAATTTAATAACGTAACATTGTGAATGAAATTATTAATATGCAGTTTTTTTTTATAAACTTTTCTATATTGACTCGGGTCTGGGTGTTGTGGTACCTTCGTTACTCAGATACTCCATAATACGGGGGCTTTAGCTACTCATCTTGGAATCTGAGCAGTGTATGTGATGTTGTTAAATATTTATTTATTTATTTACAGATAAGCCATGGAAGGTCCAAATGGACCAACTCCATGCGATAGGCTGTGTAGGGCGACCACCAGCGCGGAGGGCATTGACAGGCTCTCTCTGGACGTCAGCACCGAGAACAACTGTCACTGCAGCAAAACACAACCAGAGGTGAAGGTGCGAAGCAAGAGGTACGGGAGGGGCGCGGTGGAATCAGGTCTGTGGTAATATTTGATTTTAAAGATTTTTTTTTTGGAATCTGTTGAATAATAACAAGCTCGGGATAATCCGCAGGGGCTGTCATGCTATATCTGAATGTTAACAGTTTTATCAATTCGTGTCTAGTATATATAGTATATAATGAGTAGTTACAATTGGATGGCTATTGAAAAGATGTTTTCACACCAATCCCATCCAAGGGATTTTCGGAAGTTTGGTATAAGGCTATAGCTTCTTATGAGTTCACACTTTTTAAGATACATCGCCACCTAGTATATTATTACAGAAGACTTTTTTTAAACAATTCAAAGAATTTTGGAGGCAAATGGGAATAATTAGCTTGATAAAAAATTGAGTGTCAAATTCGTTTGTTTCCGAACACATGAAAACTTTGCGTTTTTCGGAAACAAATGAATCTAAGTTGGATTTTCGTTCCAAAATAATAAGGATTTTAGTCTATATGTATTTGTGCACAATTGTACCCGATTTCAAATATTCTTATGCGAGTAATCTTATCTACCATAAATAACGTGTATTTTCCACGTTTTGTTTCCAAACATAATAATTTTATTTAAAAAAGGCGATATAAAGTTCGCAGTGTCATTTAGCTATAGGACATAAGAAAAGTTATATCATCTTATGATGATTTTATATCAATATATAATAAGCATAGTGACGTACAGTCTCGAGACCTTGCAATCAGCGACTATAGAAGTCAGATAAATTAGTCAATAATAAATTTGCGAGATAACCATTCGATTATTTTCTACTCAAGTTATGACGACGATTGCGCGATGCTGTGCTATTTGAAATCGGATACGAATTCTCGATACCAGATATAATTATCTCGGCAATGATGAAATATTCAAGAAAGGTCAATTTAATACTGATCGTCTGTATTATGCCGTGAGTGATAAGATTGCCGGTCTGTTTTATTTTGAATAATAATTTTATTTAGTCACGAGTTCCAACAATTAAAATCTCAGTATATTTGTGATAGTTTTTAATTAGTTTAACTCGTTGAACTTTGTGCTTTCATCACACACATACACTTACACACACATGAATACACATAAATTGGACGTAGTTACTCAAAAAGGATCCAACCCACAAATTGGTAGAAAATGAGTTTATTATATCAAAATGTCCATCAGGATCTATACTTTCATATAGGAAAAAAGCTCTGAGCTGTATTAAATATTTGACTTTTTTTCAATGGTAGTTACCATCCCACATCTTTGGTAGGTTCATATTTTAGTTCCATGAAAACGACTCAAGCTTCTTGGATCTATATAGTAATATAGCAAATTAAAGGCACTAATCTTGGTTAAAAATCACATTAAAGGTTCAACTTGTGGGTTGAATGAGTTATATATACTGAATAACTTTTACTGTTCTCGAAAAAAAATCTCGTAAAAAAAATTGCAGTATGAAACAGCTGATTATTTTTTGAGAATTCAGTGATGCTCCCATGGGGAAAATTAATTTATATATATACCTATATAAATTAATTAACCTATCAATTAATATATACAGGAAAATATCATAATCAGTACACAAATAATATTGTGTCTGATGTGTTTCTGAAAATTATATTAATGTTTTTTCCTCTTTTGTATAATATATTGGAGATAAGAAAAATAAATGTCTATAATCACGTTGCTACTTATGATATCCCTACTGTACGCCGAAGGTTGATGACGGATTTATATACCTATGGTTTGTCTACTTCAATTAAAACAAACGTGAATATATTCTATGAACGATACTATACCATAGAAACAATAGCTGAACCTATTGTAAACTTATCCTGTATTGTAACACAGGGTTAACGCACGAATGCGGCGTGTTTGGAGCGATTGGAACTGGCGAGTGGCCGACACAAGTTGACATAGGACAAGTGATATGCCTGGGCTTGGTGGCGCTACAACACCGGTATATGTTATTCAATTTTTATGATACATTGCATATTTTTATTCTTCAGATATTGTTTAACCAGTGATATTTTAAAAAGTGATGATTTAACTTATGGCTTTGCCGTATCAAAAGTTTGTCGAGCCGGCCATCTGAATATTACGTAAGCACCAAAGGTGGCGAAGCCTTGCTCAGTTTGATGATTTCACATTCGATTTAACTGTGACATGAAATCCGGAATACCGAATTTCATATCGAAGTGATATGAAAGTGTGTTTTAATATTGATTAGGGGACAAGAATCAGCCGGGATAGTGACTTCTGAGGGCAAAAGTGCGCGCACTTTCAATTCACACAAAGGCATGGGTCTGATAAACAATATATTTAACGATGAAGCCATGAAGAAACTCAAAGGGAACCTTGGCATTGGACACACAAGGTCAGTACTATTTTGTATTTAAATAATTTTAAATTATGATAATAGTGCCAATCCTGTTGTAACACTTTCTAACCTAAAAAATCTAATTTTAATTTGGGTTGTTTTGACTGTATGCAATAGTCATATGTGATCAATTATGTTTCTGCCTTGATAATAAGTTTACTTCTGTTACCTTACTGTTAACATTTACTTGTTAGATATTTTCACTATTAAAAACACAATTTAACAGGACCAAACCCAAACTTTGCTTAGTGCAAGAGAATTGCTACCAATTAGCTTAGCATTCTTTTATGTTATGATGAAACAATGCAGGTAATTAAATTGATATATATTTTGATTATAACAGCTATACTTCACATACTTGATTTTTTAGAAAATATAGTCTTAAATAAATTAATAACAACAAGAGCGTAAGCGACATTTACACAAGATATTTTGGATGCGTTTCTAAAATGATGTTACTGTTAAAGCTACATTCACATTACTTCGAAATGTTCGTATACGTCATAATAAGCTTTACTATGATATTAATAAGTTTTGTATTTCCATGGTTCAGATATTCGACGTCGGCTGCGTCAGAGGAGGTGAATTGTCAACCGTTCGTGGTACACACCGCTCATGGCGCACTTGCAGTAGCACATAATGGAGAACTAGTTAATTGTAGCAGTTTGAGAAAAATGGTGAGTCGTCAATGGAAATAGCACTTTATGATCTAATAAATAATGTTCACGGTAGTTTTGCATGTTCTTTTGAAGACTTCTCGTAGGTTGTACAAATTAATGTTACTTTTGCTACCAACGAAATAGCGCACAGATCTTCAAATAGTGACAGGTATCTATCTTCATTAGACATAATTTTGAGAAAAATAGCTAACTAAAATTGCCATGCTTTCCTTTGACGCTGTATATGTTCCGGCAGGAGTTTAGATTGCTTCCCGTGGGATCATCAGTGCGTTATAGTAGGAATTTCGGTGTACTAATGAAATAAAAATAATATCCAAAATCATTACATACTTTCGAGTTTTTCACACACGAATTTGAATAATATCGGCAGCTTTGCAATAGAATTAAATATAGTAATTATACAGACAGTATTAAATGTTTGTAGGTTTTGGGTCGCGGTGTAGGTCTGTCGACGCATTCTGATTCGGAACTTATAACACAAGCTCTCTGCCTCAACCCCCCGGAGGGGGAGACCGATGGACCCGACTGGCCCGCACGAATCAACCATCTTATGAGGTAACGAATTTTATTTATACGGCAGAAAGATATATGTTTAGTCATGACGTGATATTTAATATGAAAAAGAAATGGAATTATATATTTTATATAGTAAATTTTTAGTTTAATAACGCCAAACTTATTTTGAAACACGATGGAGCATGATCATGATAATGGTATGTCGACTTTTTTCAATTCTAAGACGGTTGACATAATCTCTGTGGGTTAATACGTCAATATTCTTCGAAAATATCATAAGACCAAACACGTAAGATTCGTAAAATCCTATTTTTTTTAGTAAAAAAGTTTTTCAGTGCAGTTTATTTTCCTATATTAAGTATCGTTAATAAAACATACTTATGAAGATTTTTTTTATTCATATTTTATTGATAAAATTTGTTTTTTTTTTTAATATTTATTGGCAGTATAACAAACTGTAGGTATATTGATACAAACGTCACGTACTCCATTCACAATATATCATAATTAGCAACGTGTTTGTAGACATCCTTTTTTTAAAGAGAAAAAAACGTAAATATGACTCACCATAGCAATGGGAATGTTAAATTTTGTGCGCTGAACACAATTTTTTCCTGTATAATATATACTTACTAATTCCCTTCTTATTTTACTTGCATAATATAGAAGACAGTAGCTCGGCAGATAAGCGCCGCGGCTTGCGATCATTGTTTTTAAGCAACTTTCGCAAGGTTCGGTCACGGTATGGGTGACCAAAAACTATTATTATCTAGAACTACTCCGTGCTTCGGAAGCACATTAAGCCATTGGTCCCGGATGCATTCGCAGTCGTTAATATCCTCCAATCCGCACTGGATCAGCATAGAGGGTCATGGCCCGGGTAAGGAAGTAGTGAGGAAGGCCCTCAGGCCAGGACTCATCCCTGCAGAGGGGACGTAAAAAGGCTGATGATAAACACGCAAAACAGAGAAAAAAACCTTGTGGCTTGTAATAAAATCTATATTTGGTATTGAATGATTTAACTAGATACTATTTTAATTGTTACTTAATTATGATTCCTTGTATTAATGAATAGATTAATTGAGATAATTGGCTCTGTATATTTTGTTGACAAAATAGCGTAAGTTTCCTTTATAGTAATGTGTTTCTTAGAATCATAATGTACAATGAGATTGTTGTTTGTGATTTTGATATGTACATTTCAATAATAACAGGGAAGTTCCACTGTTACAATGTTTTTTATGTTACATATTATTTGACGGTTTAGAATAGTTATACAATACTATACTCCATTCATTATAGCATTAGACAGAAGTTAAATAAGGTACTTTTTATGGTATACTTAGTGACAGAATATCAATAATCATCTTACTCTTAAGACTGACGGCTAATTTGCTACATATTCACTTAAATACCAGCTGCTATACTTAACTGTTGTCATTTAAGCTATCTTTTAAACAAATTTATGAGTATTTGACTAACTTAAATGATTTAATAACTATAACAATAAAAAAGTGTTCATCTTAAAGAACCTAAAGAAGCAGGGTTGGATAGTTCCGGCACGATTCTCATGACATTACTCTACTAAATTTAAAACGTTGCCTAATCCCTTCAAACGTTTCTGCTGTACAGCTTTTTAATTTTGACGGACTATGATGTATTCATAATTGTCAAAATACGTAATCTGGGATTGACATCCATTGTGAATGCTATTGCCTTTCTTGTTGTTTTGCTGATTTCCGTGATTAAGTTGTTATTGTTTTATTTTTGTTTTTGTTGTTAAGTTTTGTTAAATATGGACGATGTCGCCGAATTATATACACTCTCAATTAGAATTTATCAAAACAACAGATAGATGGTTTTAGTTCCATGTTCACTTGAGAGTAAAAGATGAATTTAGAAAATGCTGACCTTAGAAAATCATCTCAACCCCGAGGTATCGTAAAAAATGGAAAATTGCCCACCTCTTTCAGACTACAAACGTTCAAAGTTTCAACAAAACTATAATATATATTTTTTAAATTTATCTTCAAAATAAAATGTTCTGCACTGCTGCTTCTATGATCCTCTTTTTCTAATGTTATAATGAATGGAGTATAGCTTTACCGGCGGCTTCGTCTGCGTGGATTACTTGATTTTCGAATAGCCATTAAACCCCCCTAAGGGTTGGATGTTATAAATCATTTCTTAGCAGACCTCTACTTCATTGTTAAAGATAAATTTCATATTTATTAATTGAAAAAGGACGACTTTCGTATGAGTCTGTATATACTTTCAACCTCTATTTCACTCTTTAAGGAGTTGAATTTCTTCAATTGCAGCATTCGAAGAAAGTCTTTTCACAAAATAATTTTATTAACTTTTCTTTAATGTATATTTTCTATTATAAAAGACAAGTACTCTAGCCGTAGCTGATTTTTTTTTAAAGGGGCTAACATGTTTCAGTGTAGGTATTGGTGTCAAAATATCGGCGTTCTATTTCACACGATACAACGATATGTCTGTATTTTATGCAAACTCGAATCAAGCCGAATGGGACGCGCCGAATGAGGCGAGAAAAAGGAATTTTAGATTTCTTTAAACGACTTATATAAACAACCGCACACTTGCATATTTGCGCAAGCACGTATTTACATGTGTATGTGTTACGCTCAAAGATCGAAATCGCTCAGCGTAAAAATAGCTCACAACGCGTTGTGGCAATCGCAGAATAACCACATAGCGAAACTCGTGTCGAGTATAGCCGAGTAGCTCGGTAGCGTAGGGGAGTGGATAAGCGCCGCGGCTCGCGATCGTTGTCATTAAGCAACTTTCGCAAGGGTCGGTCACGGGATGTTTGACCAAAAAATTATTATCTCGAGCTACTCCGTCCTTTATAGACCTAAGACCAAGGGCTTAACCTGGAAGGCACGTTAAGCCCTTGGTCTTAGCATTTGCAGTAGTTAATACCCTCCGATCCGCATTGGGCCAGCGTGGAGGCTCATGGCCCATCCTCCTTAACCATCCAAAAGGAAAGCCTGACCCTCTGCAGTGGGGACATAAAATGGCCGATGATGATGAAACTCGTGTCGTAGCTGACATGCTATTCGACCTCAACGCGTTGTGGCAATGAAGAAAAGCCGCAACGCGTTGTGAGCTTCTGGCACTTCGCCGGCCGCTACCTCAGCGCGCACGTTTTTCTCGCTTGGCTCGTGCGTTGTTTGTCATATTCTAACCTGACCGAATCAAATATGGTTCAATACGCTTCGTGGTTTCTCTCCATGGCTGGAGAGAAAGAAACTTATTTATTCAGTGACCATATAAGAAAACAAAAGAAAAACGAATATAACTATAAAGACACTGAAAAGGCAGCCACTCATCATGTCTTAGAAAGTTCGACGCTGATCTTCCGTAGCAACCTTATATTCTTGAACTACAACACATTGTGGTCGAATAGTATGACAGTCACGACACGGATTTCGCTATGTGGTTATTTTATTTTGACCACAACGCGTCGTGAACTATTTTTTCGCTCAATGAACGATTTCGAGCTTTAAGTGTAACATATATACGAGTGTTATAGTTAGAGCACGAACTGTTATATTCTAAAATTTTAATGTCTATCTGTAATTTTTTGTCGAAATGTAAAGATAATTTGTTTCATTCGTTTCATTCGGCTCGAATCGATCTACTAACTTATAAACTATAACTTGTTTGACTGACATCTACATTCAGAATTAGGAATACCCGAAGACCTTCAATGAAAATTCATTAAATTTCGACATTCGTGAAGATTGTCTGTGTATCAGATATAGTGTCAGGTCCTACCTCCGTGGTATTATGAATTATTGAAAAATGCGTTTCTTGCGTATTAGAAAGAAATAGAATAGGACCTCAGGAGTCTTGTTTATTCGTACGAGTAGTAGATAGATTTTGTTGACGCAGGTTGGCGCCGCTGAGTTATTCGCTAGTGATAATGCTGAAGGATAAGATCTACGCAGTGCGGGACCCTTACGGCAACAGGCCGCTGTGTTTGGGCAAGATATTACCACTAGGCTCTTCCTGTAAGTGTTAAATCATAATTGTACTTAATCATATATTTTTTTAAATATTATTATTTTATAAACCTGGAGGTTAATTGTCTTAACTGGGGGTTAATTTACATTCTAACGCAATCGCTTTCATTTTGGCATATTAAATATCTTCACGAACCTCACGCTTCAATTATTTGACATGTGATAGTGAATGCGATCGCAATAAATTGTTGCAAGCATTAGATGCAAATATCTTGAAAGCTATTGAGCAATCTCCAATGAAATGTTATCTGTGATTACCAGAGGTCGGAATTAGGTAGAGTTATTTATGTACTTGCATCGAAATGTTGATATTAATATGGACCTTTCCGGGATTTCTTTATATCTTTATTTCTTCTTTCTTTATTTCTTCCTTTCATTGATGTAAGTTTGGCAACGTCTTGCGTGCAGTAGTTTAAATTGTGTAAAAGTAAATAACTTTTTATATAAAAAATCACGGGATTTTTTCTGCTCTTTAAAATTAATCTCGGGATTTGAGGCATAACCACTTTATTCTTTCGCTGTATGAAATCAGTGTAAGTACATGAATAACTCTACCTAATTCCGACCACTGGTGATTACATGTTTAGATATTTTTTTAATATGTTTCTTGATAATTCGAATCAGCATTAGTTGCCAGAGTGATCGCGATACATAAGTCAGAAAATCGCTATTATAATAACTTCGAAAGAGATTGCGGTAGATTTTGAAATTAGATAGTTACATGTAAAACTAAATCAATACAAAGGTAACTCATTAGATGTGACAACATTGCACGACAACAAAAACGTACGGATTACTTATCACCGGTCGTTGTAGGCTCGTTACTAATTACGAGGGATCACGTGTATGCATTTTCAACTTTATTCCAACGTAGTAAGGCCTCTCTCATAATCACTGCAATTATAGAGTGGTTTGGAAAACTAACCTCAATATTCTGTTGCATGTATTTCCAAAGGATAAGTTGATGCATGGATCGACATTTACTAAAAGGTATAAAATACATGGAATTCAGTAAGTTTCATGAAATATAGGAGACAAAAAGATTTTTGTTAAGAATATTAATAAGGTGTACTTAAATGAAATTTATATTATGAATATTTTGGAACCAGTCAAATTTTCTACACGTTTTTATTTACTCCTAAGTATTCTCTCACCTTAAGCGATATTTGTTTATTTTTGATGCGCATATACCAGACTAGCATTGCAATTTTGATTGCATTAAACATGTAAGGTGCCCATTTAGTATTATTTCAGTGTCTTTAACAGGATTCGGAGTGATAAATATCATTGTTATCGCGATAAGTATCACGATAATTAATTTGATAAATATACCTTGATAATTATCTTGATAATAATTAAGCACTACACAAACTGTTTTTGTACTTTAGGACTTGAAATTAAAGGGGAATCATCTTTAAGCATGCTTTTTCTGACACAGAAAACTGTCTAAAATAGACCTACAAAACAAACAAAAACAATGTTCAATGTGATTTGCCAGTTATTTTTTGTTTATTTTGTTTGTATGTCATTAAATTATGAAATGCCTAGCTGTATTTAAAGAAATTGTTGCCAGTATGGATAATTATGTAAAAAAATAATTATCTTTATAATTACGAACCCAGACTTAATATAGTATTTCCTAAATTAATTTGTGTCAACAATCTAGATATCTATAAGTGTGCAATAAAATATGCGTTGAATAATATTCTCTTGTGCTAATTTGTATTGAATTTAAGAATAAATACATTAGCACGATGCTAATCAGAAATCATACATCGAGCATGATGGATAAGTTTTCTAAATGTGAAAATGATGTTCACTTCGTTTTCTATGTTTAAGTAGAAAAAACTGAATTTTAAATTATATGTATGTCCGTGTAACATATTTATCTAAACATTGTTACACATTTTTCAGATGCCTACAAACAGTCTTCATCACAGCATGCGGCGGGTAATGCACTTCACATTCATCTCTTGTTACCATACATTAATATGGCATACTAACAATAGCATGTTCTAGAATAAAGGTAAACATATAATCGGTGATTGGATACATAACATTTAGGATGTTCTAAAGCTCATAGCAACTCAATCCGGGCCGATGGAGGTGAATGAAACGAATTTTCTTTACACCTCTGCAGAGCGATTTCGTAAAAAATCCGAAACAGAATTCGATTATCAGTCAGGTGTAGAAATTTTGTTGATTTAATTTTTTATATAAAAATATAAAACAAGATACATGTCAGATATTCTATCAAGGTAAAACAAATGACGGTTTCGAAGTGAATTAGGAAACACCTGAGTGAATTTGGATTCGGGTTCACATGTTTACGGAATCGCTCTGCAGAAGGAATTCGGCGAGTATGGTGTTTCAAATGTTTCATATAAATAATTTCTAGAATTCGGTTTCGCCTCCTTCGGTGCGGTCGATATGCTCGAGATTTTAGGTTTGAAGGTGGAACGTCACGTTTTCATTAATTCAAGTCTGGACAGATGGCGCTAGTGTTCTAATTTACCGGTTGTGATTTTTATCAATGTAACTTACATCTTGGGCACTTCAGACTGGGGATAATTTTAAGCATTTCTCTTTCAAATAAATATCAATATAGCATCGTGAATGCAAGATTGTTATAATCAGAGGTCGGAATTAGGTAAAGTTATTTATGTACTTGCATAGAAATGTTGATATTAATGTGGACCTTCCCGGGATTTCTAATGGACAATAATTTCTAACTTTGGACATCCGATGTCATTGATGTAAGTTTGGCAACGTCGTGCGTGCAGTAGTTTAAATTTTGTAAAAGTAAATAATTTTTTATTTAAAAAATCACGGGATTTTTTCTGCTATTTAAAATAAATCTTGGGATTTGAGGCAAATCCACTTTATTCTTTCGCTGTATGAAATCAGTGTAAGTACATGAATAACTCTACCTAATTCCGACCACTGGTTATAATATAATAAATTCGAGTGCTCAATTATGAAGAATTACCTTTTCTGGATCAGTTGAGTGTACGTACATGGGATACTGAGGAAAATGCTTAGAAAACTTCTCATTACAGTTCTAACCTAAAGTAACTGTTTTCTATACGATAAAATCGAAAAATAATTGATTTACCATTCGAGCTGAATAACAATAGGATTGTGTTAGCTTCAAACCTCATGACAGAGCTGCCATTTTATTACTTACAGCAAAGAAAATAAAGTATACCTATCTATATTGAATTATTGGATTTCTTATTAGTATTTACATTATTACTAAATATGATGTTGACGATATTTGTCGTAACTTTAACGCTTGTCATTTTAAATGCGTCGCCATTTTATGACTTCGGGTTCAATTAGAAATGTCAGTGTAGCTTAATCCTTTAATAATAAATATTTTTTTACATACTTACACCGTTTAGTTGAAGAGCAATGCGAACCAAGATGGCTGTTTGACAGTCCTATTCTAATTTCACTCGCATAGTACGAAAAATATTTTTATCTGCATGTACGAGTCCGCATGGACGGAATATTTTTCGTACTATTTTTGTATATCATACACTCCAAAGGTTATCTGAGATTTCTGACATTTGAAGCAATATTCGCAATATTGTCATGATATACAAGGGAAAATAGACCTTATTGTTTCACGACTTTCAATTGAATCTCAACCGTAGGGTAGTAGGAGGCTTTTGTCTGGAATAACTTTGATGTACTCATATTCATTCCATAAAATATAATATTTTAATATTGTCTTAGCATGTTTCTACTAACATTAGTTGTAGGTACTTTTCTCTGCTTAGATAAGAATTGTATTTTTTAATGGTAATTTTTGGTGATAGATATTTTTTGTTTACGTTATTTTGTTTGTAGATGATGACGTAATGTGTGTTGTCCAATTGCAGTCCTAATGAATGGTTGCGCGAAAAACGGCGTGGATGATAAGGCGGAGGGCTGGGTTGTCTCTTCAGAATCATGTGGTTTCCTGTCTATTGGTAAGTCTCATATATAAACGATAACTTGCAAAGTTGAACATTTACTGTATGAAGTTACTTTGTAATACACCATATACCTATACTATCGGTATATTTACTTTTAAACTATCGCGCTGCATTATTAAATACTTATAATACCGGGTAAAAAAGAGCTTGCGTTTTTTGCCGGGTTGCACGGCCGTTAGTATTTAAGAACTTTTTCATGATAAGAGAAACGCCAAATGAAGTTTGTGTGTTTAAAATACTTTAAGTAAATACTTGTTCATTCATAAATAATGAGAGTTCAAAAAGGGTGGCTAGTAACAATTTGAGATAGAGCGGCCAAGCTTGCAAATCCGTATCTGTATGCGGTGTAGATATCAAAGACGCGTGATATGTCTATAGGTGCGCGGTACGTGCGCGAGGTGTTGCCGGGCGAAATAGTGGAGATGTCGCGGCGCGGTATACGCACCGTCGCCGTCGTAGAGAGACCCGCTGGCAAACAGCAGGCGTTCTGCATCTTCGAATACGTGTACTTCGCTAGAGCCGACAGCATGTTCGAGGGTGAGTTATTTAAATCTATATATTGTTATAGTTCTAATTGTTAATATAAGGGATATTATATTATGAATAAAACAAGTGACGAGCAATTTTATTATTGACAATTCCTGTCAGACTTACTTTTTTTTTGTATCATAATGAAGGGAACGATTTATGAAGACCACCTGTTTTTGACACACATGTGTCAAATATTCTATGTAACAATATATATAAAAATGACTGCACCAATTTGAATGATTCTTTTTTTATGTGTTTCTAGTCCAAATATAAGGAATGCGGGGTAGTCTTAATGTTTGTATATGTCTATTGATACAGGACAGATGGTGTACTCAGCGCGCATGCAGTGCGGGCGCATGTTGGCGCGCGAGTCGCCCGTGGACGCGGACATCGTGTCCTCCGTGCCCGAGTCCGGCACCGCCGCCGCGCACGGGTACGCGAGACAGGTACGCTGATACTCGATACTGTGCACTACTCCGGCCACCGACGGTTCAAAATTACACTCAACTCATTTCAGCGGTTCGATATATTACAAGAGCGTTAGCGCGTTTTGAAATTAGATCACTCAACTATTGATTGCATTTTTTTTGCCGGTTTGCAATAATGAGGAATTAATCGTGCGAAACTCGAATTGTAGTAATTTTTTTTTGTATAGAGGATGGATTTTCGAGATTAAGGATGGAAAACAAATACACTTCTTGTAACTGTTTTCCAAAATCTGTGAATGCAGTTCAAAGCAACTTGGAAAGTCATGGTCTCTTAGGATCGTAGTCATGGTCATCTAGGAGACGTGTCTTGACTGTCCTGTCTCAAAAATCCATCTATACTAATTTTATAAAGAAGAAAGATTTAATTGTTTGTTTGTTTGCATCGAGTAGGCGTCGAAACTACTGGACCGATTGTAAAATTCTTTCACCTGAGGGAAGCTATATGATAGAAAACTAACATATAGGCTATAATTTACGCGGGCGAAGTCACGGGAAAACAGCTAGTTCTGTATTAAATAATCTATCGATGTGATTAATCAATGGCATTTTTTTACTGCCATTTCCAAATTTATTGCTTTTTACATTAATTTATTGTGGTATATTCGGCAGTCGGGAATCCCGTTCATGGAAGTGTTATGTAAGAACCGATACGTGGGTAGAACCTTCATCCAGCCGTCCACACGATTGAGGCAGCTCGGAGTGGCGAAAAAGTTCGGCGCTCTCTCCGAAAACGTCAGAGGAAAACGTATAGTGCTCATAGACGATTCAATAGTCAGAGGAAATACTATAGGACCGATTATAAAGCTGCTGAGAGACGCAGGAGCAGCTGAGGTAAGTTATATTTAAGTTTTAATGCACATATATTTTCATTGATATAGTACATTCAAACTTGAAAGTCATTTATTCAATCTAGACTTCACAAGTACCTTTGAATGCCGAAATACTATGCCATCTGTTTGCAATATACAGTGGCAGATGAATATGGACCTTCCGTCGGGATTTATTGATTATAATGTTTCTGATTTTTTCCGGAACTTACGAATTATGGAATAAAAGCTTCAGATGGTATTCCGATTTTAAATCATAAAATAGGATCCAACAGCATTTAGGTTAAATAGTAGTGGAGTAAGTTAATCATATTGTTTTGATAAATTGCTTTCAATTTTTAATTGAGTAGTAATATTATCACTATAAAAATAACAATATTCAGTTGAATAAAAAAATATTTTCAAGAAATATGTCTTATCCATGTTATTCTTTCTATGCCTATGATTGGTTTTGAGTGAACACTAACTGTATTAGTGTGTATATTCTCAGGTGCACATTCGTATAGCGTCGCCCCCCCTCAAGTACCCTTGCTACATGGGCATCAACATTCCCACACGCGAGGAGCTCATAGCCAATAAGATGGACTCTTACAAACTCGCCGAGCACGTCGGTGAGTATATATTATTAGATTGTGAACGCGCCTAAAAAGGCAGATAGAACATGTTATGATCATCAACTCCACTTCGAGATTAATCTAGTTTTTTTAAACCCACATATATATGTTTTAGAGCGTGCGTGACACCTATGCGCGTATGCATTAGTGTTCACTTGAGCGTCCTGTGCACGTCTAAATAAAACTATACTATTAAAGAAATAGGATAGTTTGTACTGATATTATAAAGAGGACAGATTTGTCTGTTTGTTTGCATTGAATAAGCTCTGAAACTACTAAACCGATTTTAAAAAATCTTTCACCAATGGTAAACCAGCTATTATTATATATTGCGTTTTAAAATCATGTGGTAAATATTAAACTATTCAAAGTTTTTTTTATCTAAAAAGTCGAGTCCAGTATTCTCGTAGGCCAAACCCGTATGTAAAAAATATGGACTATTTAAAACTGTGGTGTTGTTTTTCGAATAAAGAGAAATTTTTAAATTTTGGATTGTAATGAAGAAATTTATTAATTTTCGTACGGTTTGCTTGAACGCAGGCGCCGACAGTCTCGAGTATTTGAGCGTGGAAGGTTTAGTGAGCGCGGTACATTACAACATGCGAGTGGCGCCCTCCGACGATCTCGGCGGTCATTGTACCGCGTGCCTCACTGGAGACTACCCCGGCGGACTGCCCGACGACGCCGACTGGTGAGACAAACGTTACCATTCCACGACCATAGCCGACTGACGCCGACGATTCACGAGCGCTGATCCGCAACGAATGACAATCACTGCTATTTATCGGCGTTATGCCGTTAGTGCACCGACGCAATCGTTTCACTTGTGCTTTGGCTCGCTCTATTATTAACTCGGTGGAATAGCTGCGTCCCTGTCAGTACGGTTTCGCGGTAAACTGCGAAAAACGTTAGACGCACATGTTTCGCATTTAGGGTTGTCACCCGTCCGGGTTTTTGCGCCGATAAATGATAAATACAATTTCATATAATTTTTTTCTCATAAGGTGACACAGCCCTGTTTGCATTTACAATAGTTTCGCATTCGTAAGCGAATGCGTCGGTGTATCGCGTTACAACGATAATTTTAATGTAACTCGATTAGTATAAGTCGTAAAAACGCATTTCTGAACGTGTGACATCTTCCCGCTATTAGCCTTTAAATATTTTAAATTATAATATGAAGTTTATAATCTCAAAACAGTCCTCATTGCTATTAATTTAATGTATTTTTTTTGGGTAGTGAACAATATATTATTACACTTTATGTGCTGATAATAAGATTTATTGTTGTATTCCATTTGTTTAGTGTAATCATTCGTTATTGAAGAGTTTGTGAATTTATATGGGCGGTCTCTTAAATGTGCAGCACTTTATTCTAAGAACTTTAAAGTTCATTATCTAATCTATGTTGCGGTTGTGCGAAGACGTGTAAAAGGTACATACACGTATGTATATTTTTTAAGCTTGATAGCAAAAATTTAATTATTTATTAAGATATTTTTGATTTATTCACCTTTTTATTACATAAATGTTTATTTTTGATTACGTTCCTCATAGAGTATAGATGTCGTGGCCAAATCGTAGAATTGACCAATTAATGATGTGACCTGGCCAGATCAATGAATTATTTACGTTTAACGATATGGGCGGTTAATCGTATTATGATATCGTTAAAAAGTTACATTAGTCTCAGTAATAGTCGCATTATTTTTGTGATACATAATGTTTTTTTATAATATGAATTTTTATTAATAATATGACCAAACGTGGATTGTCATATCTTAAACGTTGACGCTTAAACAATATGATCAATTTTAGGTGGCCATTTCATGAAATGGCCGGCCGGATTATGAAATGGTCAATTTTACGATACGTCCACGACGTATAAAAGAAACTTATTGGCTTTTATTTTATATACGGTAAATAAATGTCGATAGACTATTTATTTTATTCCAACTATTAAATGTATCTGATTGTGGATGAAAAATATGAACTATTTAACTATAAATTCTTATTATAATTAATATAAAAGACATTCATAACATTCCCTTTTATTGAGTTTTGAAGGCTACATTTAGTGCTACACGGATGAACAATGTGCAATACAAAGTAAACTACCAGCTATCTATACATTAGCAATAGGGATAATTTATAGATGTTGATAATCTCCAAGGCATTTTCTTATAAAAACTTATAAGGATAATATTACCCTCGTTTTTGAGTCTTTCTTTCAAACAACTCTGGAATACTTAATTCCGGACATGAAAAATAATAATGAATGTGGATCTGGAATTGCTAGGTGTTATTTGTTTGGTAAAATGCATGATTTGATGCAAGCTTAGTAATTTGTGTACGCTTGCAGCAATACTTCTCTGTTGGCTCGGTAACTAAAGTGTTCTTTATAAAAATAATTTAGTTTTATATTTATGTATATCAACTATAAGCATTAAAATAACTTATGCTGATAATGTTTTTTGATGTTACGTATTGTGTACGTAGTAAACATCGATGATATCGCACACCTAGATCTAAACTAAGACAACTCAAAAAAACTAATTTGGAGGTTTGACAATACATTTGTTTACGTGGCAGGA
Organism: Diatraea saccharalis; assembly: GCA_918026875.4. Taxonomy (NCBI): domain Eukaryota; kingdom Metazoa; phylum Arthropoda; class Insecta; order Lepidoptera; family Crambidae; genus Diatraea; species Diatraea saccharalis. The sequence continues at coordinate 19,660,066 of OU893341.1, read as the reverse complement.
GTGCAACCATTGTTGATTCACCAAAAGAAAGCTAAAGTTATCTAGCAGCTCATCCCCGAACCTTTATTGAATCTGTTATGTTGGATAGATGCGTATGATCACCAAGTATTTGAATATTGTACTAAGTCAAAACTCGCTCAAATTTTTGAGTTGTCTCAGTTTAGATCTAGGTGTGCGATATGTCGACGGTCCTTTTATATTAGGTGGTTATGGTTTGTTTGTGGAGCACTAATTGTAACCAAATGGTTTCAGGTGTTACTTTTTGCGCAGGCTCCCACAATATGTATTTCCTCAATTGATTTTGGAGTCTACATATAATACGTTAAGATTTAAAATCAAGTGGAGAAAATTCGATAGTTCTGTATAACCATGATATGCTATTGATTGTACGTACCTGGCACACTTGAAACCTGTCCTTTTCTCATTTAATTATTTACACGAAGGCTACTGTATTCCTATGAAACGTCTAATGTTAAGTGATTACATTATATTTTATAAAAATATGAAAGTCGTGCTGGTTTCGACTATGATTTTTATTTGTAAGGCGAAGTTCCTTTGTCTTGATAAATTGCGATAGATGTCTGCTAGATGGCTCTAATGGCTAGTTTACATGTGATTATGTAAGTAGTGAGTTCATTTTAAACTTTTAAAGTGTTTACGTATACGTAAATACATAAATAAGTAGTATTGAGTCAAATTTAACTTTAATTAAGCTCGTAAATAGTTAACTAAATTTTAACTTGCTGGTTATTGCTTATTTGTTTGTTTAAACATACTTAAAATTAAGTTAAAAATCTACATACTACTTCTTTATTTAATTACGTGTCAAGATAAAGAATGAATTCAATATATTGCAATTAATCAAGACATGAAAGTGTCCCTAAATGTTGTTTATTTAGTATTTAAGTTTAAAATACTTAGTGTCATCAAGTGTCTTGTAACAATCAAAAAGATATTCCATTTTTCGATATATTTCAAGAATTAATTCTTGAGCAGATATTGAAATTATTTGATATAGTAATATTAAAAGGTTTTATTCTTTTTGCTCCTGTGTCACGCTTTATATTCCAGCAAAGTAATTGATACATGTGAAACTTTCTGTTCGTCACATTGGTCATTGTTTTATAGACCAGTGAGATGAACCCGCAGAGGTCACTCGCGCTCTGCATGCTGAGCCCATCGGTCACTGTAAATCAGCTGTAACGCTATTCTATTCGAATATGTAGATCTGAGAGTATCCGTCAGCATTTTTAGTTAAGTAAATAAGTTTATAAATAATATTCGTATTAAAGTAAGTAATACAATAGATGTTTTCGGGTCTAATTTTATTTCGTGAAGCCACATTACAAACGTTGTTTCTTGTGAATAGCGCCACATGCAATCGAAGCTATATCTTTTTAATTGTTGTACCTTTTTTTCAAGTACAATGTAACTAATATACTTACAAACCCGTGAAAGTATACAGATTTACATAAATATTGTTGTATTATTTTTATCATTGTGTCAAACGTGTAAGTTTAATTCCTGTAGCGTTTACTTACAACATATACTTAGCTAAAGTTATCATCGCTGAGCAGTTTGCCTCCGATATAAGTGATATTTTATATATGATATTTTACTATGTATAATTAAAATATTCGATCGGGAATCGAACCCAATACTATAATACTGCCGTCTAAATATAATTTTACTTGTTATGGTTTAAAATATGTATTTCTCACAAGAAATAAAAAAATTATTAAACTAGAAATTATTTCTGGTTATGGTAATGAAAACAATACATACTACGTTCAAAACAGCATTTATTGTCTATTTACAAAAAACGGCTATATATACAAATTGGAACTATCACTGGGCTATACAACGCCGTACAATAAAAATTTTTTTTTTTCACAAACATATTAGGCATATAGTACAAACTTCAGATAATAATACGTATAGTTTATTTATACGAATACAGTCTTATATAATCAAATTTAAAAGTTATTAGATTTTATGCAGACAGGACCGAAAGTTGCACTTTGGAGGTACGCGCTAATTTGACTCTTATTACTACTATTTACCTTAAGAAACAGCACGTTACGTGCAAATGAAATTCTTATGATAAAATCACTCCAAATGCGACGCTTTCCTGATACAAGAATTTACCTAAGGGTCAATTCATAATAGAAAGCACATAGAATCATCAATTTGAATATATTCATCCTTGTTTTAAGAATTTAACGTTTATATTTATTTTGAGATAAATAGTAACTTCGGTTCTAGGATGAATTGACCCTAAAACTTTCAATAATTTTTTACATATTTATCTGGGTTAAATAAAATCAACAACATATATGGGATAGGTAATTGTGTATTGTATATATTTAGCTATGATTTTGTGCATAAGGCGGTTATATCAAGAGCGTTAAGACATTTGCTTCATCTTCTTCAATAAATGACTAATGAACTTGCGAAGAGAGAGTCAATTTAACTCAATTGAATACTTGTTAGATTATAAATAAAAAGAACTTTATCCCATTCTGGTAGATTTCAATTCCATTATTCTATTCGCGCTGTTAAGTTGTAACTTAATAACTTAAAAATAAAATAATAATTTACAGATAATAATAAATTAGTTGATGATTTGTAAAGAGAAAATACTACGAGTGAAAAGATATATTATTATTAATTTATATTGGTATTGTACAATACATATTTATTAATTTATATTGGGTCTGCTAGTATTATAATGAAATTGTACATATAAATATTTTGTATTGGTAATCTTAGTTCACTTTACAGGGGTAGATGGAGTTGTGTACAAAATTGGCTTTTGTGCTCTGTACGAATTCGATTAAAACTATAATATTGCGTGCTAAAGGTACGATTGGCTATTTGACTGTTCGGGAAAAATAATTTAAACTTTATATGACCATTTAAACCACAACCAGATTTATTATTCACCAAAAAGTGTTGTTAAATAAAGGAAAAATCATATTTGTCGTTTATAGTGACATTTTGAGCCATGACGTCATATTTCCATAAACACGAGTACCTGGTGCATTCACAAAAGAAAGTTTGCATAAGTGAAATGTGACGTCACACATTGCTCCGACATGGCCGCCCGCGTTTCGTTCTTGTAATCCACAGATTATAAATAGCAAATTAAATTTTCAACAACAAAATTTATGTTCTTACAATTTATTATAAAACAATAAATAATACATAGTTATTGTATAAATATAAGTAACCATTTCTAAATTATTCTATAGTTTATTGTTATAAATGTCAAGTAGCCAATTACCGAGATCGTTTTGTGAAGGAGGCTGTACAGTAGGGGAATGAAAAGGTTCGTCAAGTTTCAAACTTCAAACCGATTCCTTTGAAGTCGCGAGCACTTCTTACCTTATGACACTAAGTCACAAAATATAATCCTGCATATAAACCTATGCTTAACTCTTGATGATAAGGTTGATTTTTCTTTAAAAGTTTTGTCATTGTTTTGATTGAAATCTTTAATTTACCCTACCATAAATGTATAATAGGAAATAGTTGCTATGATCCAAAGTACAGTAATTCTTTGATTGAAGGAGCTGCTATAGAACTGTCATTCTTAAATAAAATTGATATTGACAGTATTGGGCAAATCATTTCATATTCTTTTTGGTTAAATTGGTACTGATTATTAAGCTGCTGTAAGCGAAATTCGACTTTAAGGTGACAAACATTTTCTTTCTCCCACGGTACATTCGAACCCTCTAAGCATTGCCTTTCCTCGTTAATCATCAAATTAATTCAAAGCGTGTGTTTTCCAACGACCGCTTCTATGTCGTCAGGTTCTTTGACACAAGCGTCGGTCAGTACCAGCGGATCGCCGTCCGTGATCAGTACGTCGTCCTCAACGCGTATACCAACGCCGCGGAATTCTGCCGGCACGGATTCGTCGTCCGGACTTATATAGATACCTAAAGAAAGGATTTAATGTATTTAAGACTGGTGTCGAATAGATACCTAATGAAAGGAATACACATTAATTTAAGACTGGTGTCGAATAGATTCCCAATGAAAGGTATACACATTTATTTAAGACTAGTGTCGAAATAGTGCAGTCTTAATACGAATATGTACAAAATCGGTATCCATCAAAATACTACGCGAGCCAAATAAGAATAGAATCTGTGACTGAAATCTATTTCAATAACTTTCATTGGTATAACGGGGAATTGGGAGTTGTGTAACGTTTCAAGTAGCAATGGTTTTCGGTGCAAATGATTGTTTGAACTATCAACTTATCAACGATATTGTTCATTTAATATAACTAAAAAAAAAACATTGCCAACGCAATCGCTACCACACGGCAAATAGAGCATGAAGTTCGTGAATATCCTTCAAATGTCAAAATGATAGGCATTGAGATGGATTTTAAAACCATACAATTAGGCTTCGAGTTACAAACTTTAGGGCGTAGGTGTTGTTTTAGTATCGGCAGCGTAGAAAAAAATATTTTTGATTCGATAGTGGGGAGCACTAGTCCCGGGGGCTAGTATCAGGGGGCCCTAAAAAACGAGCTTCACTAAATGTATTTTAAAATAAATTCATAGACATAGACCCAATTCTGAACTGAGAATTTAAAGTTAAGCACGTCCCAAACCGTACTTATAACGTTTACATTTCTGATTTTTTTTTGTCAATGATCAGTAGATAGCAGTTTGATAGGGCTAGGACTTTTTGCCATTTGTAACTTAAGTTATTGAGAGTAATCAGACAGAGATTGAATCTACGATGTCTGATTGATTGACGATTTTCCAAGTGTGTGTGTGTTGTTGTGTGTTTGTGTGCGTGTGTGTGTACGTGTGCGTGTGCGTGTGCGTGTGTGTGTGATATAGTACCGGTACATGCCTGGCTCGACGGTGACTATCATGCCGGTGCCGACGGGCGAGTTGCGCCTCACCAGCGGCGCGTCGTGCACGTCCAGACCGAGGTAGTGAGACACGTGGTGGGGGCACAGGCGGTACGCTTTCTATCAAACGTCAACGTGTACGTTACTACTGTAAGTTAGTTTCACATGTTTGTGCAATTTACTTTCAGTATCAGTGATTTATTTATTTATTACATTATATTATTTTTGCCTTACATCTTTACTATTAGCACATTACCTCCGGTGTTTTTACACGAATCAAAGGTTGTCTGAAAGAGATCGCTTTCTGCGATAAGACCGCCTTTGCCTACCCTAGCATTAGTATCAACGTTATTATCTTAATATTAATAATGATGTGTGAGTAATAAATTGTCAATTATTATTATAGACGAAACGTCGGTTGGCAAGTGATAATCGGCCAAACAATTTTCGGAGAAAAGGTCGGATCCCTTGATTAACATTTAGTTTTATTTTCAGTGATCTCATCTCATAGGTCAAGAGTGAGCCCGTTATAAATAAAAAAAATCAATAAAAATTAAATGTGTTTGTATTACTCTGCCCAAAAGGTAGTGGACAACATGTATAATGCCCCATTAAGTATAAAGTACAATTGATCACTTGGTCCATCACTACATAGTATAAAACAGTCGCTTTCTGTCCCTATGTATGTTAAATCTTTAAAGCAACGCAACAGATTTTGATGCGATTTTTTTTCATACATAGGGTGATTCAAAAGGAAGATTTTTATGTATTATATAAGATTATATAAGCGAAGTCGCTGGCGGAAAGCTAGTAATATATAGATCACGTAAAATATACCAATTAAAAAGTACTGTAACATATATTAGAGCGGTTACTCACCCCTATCAATTCGTTGCCGTCAATGTTTTTCGGCAAGATTCCCTCCTGCTGCAGATGTGTGCCGAGCAGCCGGCACATGCTGTCGAATAGGTGGTCTAGAGCGGGACGGTGCTCCCCTAGTAGCTCGATCAGACGTTTCTACGCATAAATAAATAAAAAAATAGTATTTAAAAACCGGTTTCTGAATGAGAAGGTATTTAAAAATAAAAAGATAGCACCAAAAAGCACCTCCACTAGATGGCGACTCTAGCAAAAGTTGATTTTTGCAGGAAACGAATGGACCAAAGATATGTAATATCCGTTCCTTTTAACTAACATATTAAAAAATCACATATGCAAAGTGCGAAACTTAGATATCAATACAAATTCGAAAAAGTTCAAATAGAATATGAGTTGTTTATTGAGTTTTGAAGATTTATTTACTTTTATACATGTAAGAAAACCGGAAGGGTTGTCATGGAGAAATCAAGAAAGTAGCGTAGCGACGTCTAGTTTGATTTCGGGAATTAATGTTTTTTTAAAATACTTCCTCATTGAGAAAAGTACAAAATCTCAACATATGTTTTTTCACGCGGATAAATTCCTTGTTTTCATAAAACAGATCATCATTAAAATTATAACGAAAAACGAAAATCTGTCTGAGTGACGTTTAATTACAGTTTGAGACGTGCTTAACTTTAAATATTCAATTCAGAAACTGGGTGTATGTTTTTAATAATCCAAGCAAATCCATAGTAAAATGAATCACGTGCTTTATATATTGTCTCGGGTCTGGGTGTTATGGTACCTACATTGTTATAGATTTTCATAATAAAGGTGTTCGAATGCTGCTCTATTTGGGATCCGAGAAATGTGTGATGTTACCCAATACTTATTTATATAGGTGTATATTTATTTATTTTAGGGCATATTTGAATATTCATAAATGGATAACGATTGTTTTCAAAGTTACCTGCACAGAGAGGACTAGTTCGTACAGTATCCTGTGGTGTTTGGTGAACTTGCCAGATACTGGCCACGTGCGCGATATGTCAGAGTTGTAGGTCCACCTTTGGCAGCCTATTAATAAAGAACAAAATACAACTACTAATAAACTAAATCCCCCACTTCAACTCTATAATTGTTGAATTTCTAAAATCAAATTTACATCATAAAAGGAACAGCTGCAACAAAGTCAATTGTGCGTCGATAATAAATCAGTTAGGTTTATTGTTAAATTGTATAAAATACATAAAAATCGGTTACTGTGTTGCTAAGTGCAAAACTCGAGAATCGACAAACCGATTTGGATGTCTTTTTTTGTTTTGTCTCCAGCTGTCAAACATTAGATGTCAATCAAAGCAAAACAAAGAGGCGTTAGCATTATCTCTGGAATGCCTCTTTTTGAATGAATGAATGATTTATTGAACACACCATTTTCACATTATAACAGCAAAAAAATACCACAAGAATAGGAATGACGACTAATTTGTTTGTTTGTCCGTCAGGTAGAGTGTTAAAAAATATTAAACACGTATTTTTTTATTTTTTTTTCGTAATCTTATGATTACGGCTATACATGGAGTTGAAATTTCGCATGACGTCACGTTATGGTACGATTTCTACTAAACTGTGACGAAGCGAGCCCCCACTCCTCTACTTTAATTCCTGTTATCTAAGCTATTTCTTGTTAAATTGAAGTAAAAAAAACGTATCTAGTATTTTCCTATTATCTGACTGACGGACTAAATAGAATTGCATTTTTTTTACTCAGTCGTCATCCCTATTAGATAAATTGTTAGATGTGTCCAAAAGGATCCAGCTCGACGTAAGCCGCAGATGACTACAGTGTCGATTTTCAGCTCACTATTCAAATAAACATATGTTACTAGGGAAATATAGAAGAATATCACATGTAACAAGGTTTGCCGGGACATCTAGTACCTATAGAATAATTTACAAAATGAATTAAATGTAATTTTATCGTTATTAAAGGAAGTTAATGCGAGTAGTATACCGGAGTCGACTAGCAGCATCTCGTGTGGGGCGAGCACCTGGTTGTTGGCGATGTAGTGTATGTGCGTGGCGCGCGCGCCGCCCGCCACCACGGGCGGGAACGCCAGGTGCTCCGCCCCCGCCTGGCGGCACGTGTACTCGAGCACTGCGTTCACCTGGTGCTCCGTTACTCCTATATATAATCATTTGCTTAAAATACACCGACAGCTATACATTTGTTTTTGTTGTTTTCTTTTATATGTTTGGAAATCATTACGCTCTATAAGCTTGAAAAAAGTAGGGAAAATGTACTACAAATATTTGCTAAGATGTTGGCATTAAATTATTTACATGAAACGTGAAACTTTCATTAGAACAGCTATAAACATAAACGGACAATTAACAAAGATATTATAAAGGTTGAACAAAGACATTATAAAGAAATAACGTAACAACCAACGAGATGCCGCTTACGCGGTTTTTTTTATTGATTTATTAAGTTAAGACACAATACAGTTCACAACCAAAATGGGTTTAAATTACAATAATTCAAGTTTTTTTATAAATTAGATTGAAAACCAAATCTGCCAAAGTTGCAAATAGTATATTATACGAGTATATCGCATGCATAAATAAAATAATAGAATTAGTTAATATTCAATTAATTACAATAAAAATAATTAATCTTAAAATTATATATCATCAAAATAACCAATGATTACAAATTCAACAGGATTCAAAAAGCACATCGGTAATACGTCGATTAAAGTGAGGTAGATAGATAGCTAGAGATGGTCCTCCCAATTGAATAAGAATTTTTGAAAAAAATAAGTATCAATAAAAAGATCAAAATAAAATTACAATAAATTCAAAGTTTAGGTCCTTAATACCTTTTTTTGTTTTAAAAGCGTTATGAAAAAATTATAGTAAACTTAATTATTATACTTCAATAATATATCATAGATTAATTGATCTATATCAACTATAGTCAAGCAGTGGACTCACCAGGTTTAGTGCAAGCCATGGCCATATTGATGGACTGCGAGCCAATATAGCAGGTTTCCTTCATCAGCTCTATCTCGGCCGGTGATTTGTACACCCTCATGAAGTGCAGCACCCTCTGCGGGTCGTGCAGCGCCGCCTGCCCGTCGCGCAGGGCGGTGCGCACCGCTGCGTGTATGTCAGGGTTGGTGGGGCTCTCGTTGTGGTACCATATCACGGATGGGCGAGAATTTGACGTAATTCTACGAGGAAAACCTTAACATATATATGCTATGACGTTAGTAACTTATGTGCCTTTATCCATTATCTTTCACACCAATACACACTCTCAAACACGCATACACACACATGCATGCACACACTTTCAGTTTTGTTTCAGCTCATAATTAAATTATATATCTACAAAATTACATACATTGTCATATTAGGAAATTAAATTGTTCTATGGGTTCTATGGGGATTTTTGGGCGCTGTACGCTGGAATACAGGATGTCTTTTCACTTTGTTACTTTTACGCTACTACAGAGCGTACCTTCATCAATGTTCAGGCAATCGACCCAAACCTCGGATTGCGAAAGGTCTGGGGTTCGAGTTTCATCCCAGCGTGCCAGGGACAAAGTGGACTTATTAAGCATTTTTTATTAACAGCCAGTTGCACTAAGGTCCATGAAAACATTAATTAATTTAAAGCGACATTAACCATACAAATTTGACATTAAAGGTGTTATTAAACCTTAACGGACGTTTGTGCAACTGACCGTAAGAATATTAGAACGATTGTTAATTACGGTATGACTATGTATTTATAGAGTCCCCGATATTTCAGCGTTGCTGAATGGGTCTTGATCACAGAGTAAGTTCTCTTACATTCGATACTCGTGAGTCACTAAGTCGCCGCTACCTTGTATCTAGAGATAGAAAAGACTCGAGCCTTTTAGGCTTAAATTTAAAGCTTCGAGTCTAAGAGTTCGTTACTAAAAAAGGGCTCGAGTCTTTTTTAAGCTTAGGCCTTTTTTATATTTCGAAGGATTTTTTAAGATTGGAGTCGTAATTGGAGCTTTAGCTAGTTGTAATTAAAAAAATCAAAAAAGTTATATCAGATCAGGTTATATAGAAATACAACATATTATTAATTAGAGTATTATTTTCATTCATTGTGAAAATGATAATAAATAATAATAAATACCGGAAATATATTGTATAAATGTGATTATGTTTTTAATCGTTAGATAATGAATGTAAAACTTACTTTTTGTTCCTGCATCATTCACTACATTTTTTATATCTCATGACCAACCCTAAAGAGGAGAAGGAAGGAGCCAAAAGCCTTCTTTTAAAATAAACCTCCAGGGTTTAAAACCTATTTAGCCTTCTAGCTCTGTCAATTAGGCTGCAAGTCTAAAAAAAAGGGCTAAATACTCGAGTCCTTTCTATCACTACTCGTACCTGTTCTCGACACACAACACTCACTGTATCTGATGGCGAATCGGCATTTTCTATTTTTGACAAATATAAACTGCTTGATTACAGACACTGTACAATTTGATCCTTCCTCACGATTGCATATTCTTGTTTTCCTACAGATCATATCGACGGAAGGCCAATAAATAAATACCAAGAATAGTTAGGGAATGCCACTGATTCAGTTGTTAAGTATCCATAATCACGGGGTTTGAAAAACTCAAAAATATCAGGGACTCTATGAAATATAATATATGTACATGGTAGCAATCCCTTAATAAGCAATAATAATAATAATAAAACACGAGCGTCACGTGGATCCGAGAGCCTCCGTGCATTGGCTGCGCTTCGGGGACCTCTTTGGGGAAACCGAAGGTTTTGTCTGTGCAATACAGGACCAGGTCATTATGACCCGAAACTACCGGAAGTATATCCTGAAGGCTGGGACAGAGGACGTTTGTAGAGCCTGTCACCAGCCCGGTGAGTCACTCAGGCATAGTCAAAGTCAAAGTCAAAATAATCTTTATTCAAATAGACTTCGTAAAAGTACTTTTGAATCGTCCAACATTTTTTCCCTACCACTCGTTCAGGACGTCTTTTGGCTGATAAGTAGAACGAGCAAGAAACTCACCAGTTCTAATATGAGTAATGACATTTACAAAAACCATGTCATTACCAGATCAATACATTATAAACAGAGATAAAAAAAAACTATGGTCTTATAATAATAACATAATCATTTAATAATAGTGGAAACAAGATAATGAGTTTAGAAGTAATCACCTATCCAGTTGCTGGATCATCTCAAGTCCAAGCGTTCTTATCTGTTATATAATCGGATACCTTATAATAAGCTTTTTTAATAAGTATTTTTTTAATAGTAGATTTAAACTGCATGATATCTAATTGTTGTATTTTGCTTGGGACCTTATTGTAGAAGCGCACACAAAGACCCTTGAAAGAGTTATTAACTTTTTGCAGTCTAGTGACAGGCACCGTTAATTTATTTTTATTTCTTGTATTAAAATTGTGTACATCACTTTTTATAGAAAACAAACTAATATTTTTACGAACGTACATTAAGTTCTCGTATATGTATTGAGAAGCAACAGTCATAATGTCTATTTCCTTAAATTTCTCCCTTAAAGAGTCCCTAATCCTAAGATTATAAATTGATCGAATTGCTCTTTTCTGAAGCACAAAAATTGTTTGTATGTCGGCAGCATTTCCCCACAATAGGATACCGTACGACATAACACTATGAAAGTAACTGAAGTATACTAATCTGGCAGTATCTATGTCAGTTAACCTACGTATCTTCATTACGGCATATGCTGCAGAGCTAAGTCTACTCGACAATTTATCAATATGTGGGCCCCACTGTAGTTTAGAATCTAATGTTATTCCTAAAAATACTGTGGTATCCACAAGCCCATGTTCTTATCTTTTACATTAACATTTATATCTACTTTTTTAACATTAGGTAGTACAAATTTTAAGCATTTTGTTTTTCCTTCATTAAGGAGAAGATTATTTACATTAAACCAATGTACTACTTTAGCGATAGAATTGTTCACATCGTCATTTAGAGGTAACCCTTTTTTTTTTTTTTTTTGACGCTGAGAAATGCGTTACGCATACCCGCTTCACCCTGCGCGGGCTCCACGGGTGATTAGAGGTAACCCTCTTTTAATTTTAAACAAGAGTGAAGTGTCATCCGCAAACAAAACTATTTCGTGATCATCCCTTACGATATAAGGCAAGTCATTTATGTAGATCAAAAACAAGAAAGGACCAAGTATTGAGCCCTGCGGAACGCCCATCTTAATTTTCGATCCAGGGGATCTTTTGCCATTGATATCAACCCTCTGTACTCTGTCAGTCAAGTATGAGACAATAAAATCCAATGAGTTATCTCTAAATCCATAAAAATGCAGTTTCCTAATCAATGTTTCATGAAAAACACAATCAAATGCCTTAGATAGGTCACAGAAAACACCTAACGCATCATGTGAATCCTCCCAGGCATTAAAAATTTCTTGTATTAACTCGACACCGGCTTCGGTTGTCGAGCGACCCCTTGTAAAACCAATTTGTTGTCGATTCATAAGCTTATTCTTGTAAAAGTACGTTTGTATTTGATCCAGCATGATTTTTTCAAAAATCTTACTAAATGTAGGTAGCACGGATATAGGTCTAAAGTTAGTAGGGTCAGATTACTTCCGGGTCATATTACTTCCGGTTGTCCTGTACTGGCTAATACCGAGTATTTGCACAGACATGACCAAGCAGCCAAAATACTCCATCTCGAGCTAGCCTTCAAATACGGCCTCATAGGCGAAAAGGTGCCGTACTATAAGTATGTGCCGGAGCCAGTTCTTGAAAACGACCGCGCTCGATTGTACTGGGACTGGTCCGTCATTACGTACAGGACTGTTCCTGCGAACAAGCCTGATATCGTACTGATGGACCGGGCGGAATCTCGGGTGTTCTTAGTGGATGTCACCGTCCCATTCGATGAAAACCTCATGAAAGCCGAATCAGATAAAAAACTTAAATATCTGAACCTGGCGCACGAGGTACGCGATATGTGGCGAGTGTCATTCACTGAGATCATCCCAGTCGTAGTGTCAACGAATGGTCTAGTCCCAACTTCTCTTCACGACCATCTGAAGAGGTTGGGACTCCGTGACGGACCAATGATTGCGAGGCTCCAGCGGGCGATCTTGCTCGATAACGCAAGGATCGTCCGCCGTTTTCTCTCTTTGTCGCCCTAACCCCTGGCCGTCTGGCCTCCTCTGCCGGGGGGAATCCTCCCACCCCTCGAATCGTCGAGGGGTCGGGAAGAGTAAATTATAAATATAGGATAATAATAATAATAATAATCATTTTATTTGCTTGCAATCGTTCTAGATTTCCTTTAAAATATATACAAGAAGGTATAACCATACTTGCTTATGAAACTGCCGAAGTTTTCGACGGGCCTCGCTTCGTCAACAGCAAACAAATGTGTGGCGGCTGCACATCCGGTCCGAGGGCCCTCCCACAGCTCTGCGTGTGCATCTTTATCATGCACAAACATTACGCTCTGTAGCAAATAAAAATATTTTTTTTTCATTATTAAATTGTTCCTCCACCAAAACTGATTTATTTACGAATTAGAGAGAACAACATCGACAGTTTTACACAAGCGTCGTGGTAGTCTTATTTTTTTTCTTCACATAAAAAAACATTTCTTATGTTTTTCTTTTGTAAATCTTAAATTTGCTGAACAAATTTCTACTCAATAAGCAACTCTTAGATAATTGTCTTAAGACTTACGAGGGTGGTTTGAAAAGTTCTCGGCCTGACCGAAATCGAATGTCAAGTTCCACTGTATTGAGACAGGGGGAGAATATATTGAAAAAGAAATTCTTTGATTTCTTGGTCAGGCCAAGAACTTTTCAAACCACCCTCGTATAAGTAAACTAGTGGCCGCCAGCGACTACGTCCGCGTTTTCCATTATTTCTTCGTTCCTAATAGTTGATGTTATATAGCCTAAAGTCTTCCTCGATAAATGGTCTATTCAACACAAAAATAATTTTTCAATTCGAACCAGTAGTTCCTGAGATTAGCGCGTTCAAACAAACAAACTCTTCAGATTTATAATCTTAATTTATATATTATAGATATAGATTTCATATAATTTATAATATTGATTCAGAGTAAGCTTGAAAATGACTCAGCTATGATCTGTTAGATATGCACTAACCTCAAGATACAAGTATAATACGTCGTTTTCGAAAATGAAGTGATTTCCAAAAAGAAACTCTTTTTTGTCTGTTTCCGTCAGTGTCCCATTAGGTTCACTACAAACAACTAAATTATATGCCAGTAGAATCTGTTGGTTTATGAATTAGTACTAATTCAATATGTAGTCCTCTGTTCAATATCAGAAAATACATATTTTTAAACATTGATTATTGTATTCTGCAGGGCCGGCAGCACTACCGGCGCCCTGGGCGAAATGTCTATGGTGCCCTTAACTGTAATTCAACCCATTGCAAAAAAAGTTTTAACTGCGTGCACCATTGTCTTGATTGAGATGAGCGTGTTCCGTAATGTCAAAATAATGCAAACTGTTTTTAACTGAAATATTAAAAAGAGTTACATAATGTGTTTTTTTCTGGTCAGGGATTACCTGTAAAATGAACTGTAGTACTCTGATCTAATGATTTAATTTAAGAGTTGGCCAAGTGGCCAAATGAGCTAACAGAGATAAACAGGGCACACTTAGAGTCCCTATATCTTCAGCGCCCTACTCTAAGGCCAGCACCAGTGTTCTGGATGATAAAATCTAAAATGAGGTAGTTATAAAAAAATACAAAATTTTGTTTGTTTTTCACAGTGCCTCATTTGGTTACACTCTAACAAACAAAATTATAGTATCTATGGATATGCCAGTTATCATAGTAAGTATCTGTATCTGTAATCAGACCTTAAAGTTCTCTGTCTGTGCTGGTTTCACCATCACCAATATGGCTGAAGGTTCTAAACATCCCGTCAAGTAAAAAAAGTCTGAGTTCTGTCGGAACACATAAGGGATTTTGTCTGACATGTACTGCTTGCGAGCTGCAGGTATCACTATCTGAAATAAGAAAAAAATAACTAATAGATTTCATATGTGCTCAATTTGGAAATCAGAATGCTGCATAATTCGTAATGAATGAATGAAATATGCTTTATTGTACACCAATACAGGACAAAACAAATGGATATAATAACTTAAAATGCACAATGGGCGGCCTCATGATGATGATGACAGATGCCCAGATTTTCAGCATTTTTGTTTAAAATCATTATAAACTTAATTATTTATTTTAGGTTACCAAAAATACAGTGAAATTAGCTTCCGCAGTCACTAATTATAAAACCATTTACATTTGAATCTGTTCATTAAAAAACCTGTGTTCTCAAAGTGGCTATACACTAATATACATTTCCTGTTACAAAAACATTCTATGATCAGTGCAAACAATTAAGTAACTACAAAAATATACAAGAACATTGCTTACAACATGGCTTTGATGAGAATTCTGTGTTTCAGATGCTAGTTTATTAACTAATGTCTCCCTTCGCTCTCTGTATTCCATCTGTGTGATACCACAAGTCAAATAGCCTGGCTGTATAAGGTGAGGATGCGTATGACACGTTGCTTGGCCAACTATGCCCGTAGGAATGGTAAACTGGGGTAACGTCTTCACTCCTGGTGGATTTTCCACTGTAGAATGACATCGTAGCCAGGTTCGGTTCAGATTTTGCCTCAAAAGCCTTTTCCTGCTCTTGGCAGCTGCAAAGAAACAGCTGTTTATTATTTGTTATCACGAAACTTAACAATTATAACCTATGAGTCTCACCAAAGTTTATTGCTAATTTGTGCAAGGTGTTCATTCTAATAATAATACGTCTCTCTATACAGAATTATGTGATTGTTTATCAATATTGAATGCTCTTTTTTTATCTAATCGAAATTATGACATACTATTGAATTTTGAACGTAAATAAAAAACATAGAGTAAGTAATGTATGTATCAAAGAGTAGTATTATATTTGGTATGTACATAGAATTAATAAGTACTACGTACAACGTACTTATTAATTCTATGGGTATGTATGTTCTTTTATAATTTTTTTTTAATTGGCTTCGCACGACAAGTGCATTTAGCCACCAACAAAAATTTGGGAAACAAAAGGATAATAAAGGTAAGGATACGATGTGAAAAGGAAAAGGATCAGGAAAGTATAGGAATATTTTACATAAATTTTTATTTATATATATTTCATATAATATATACCTAAATATTTATAATTTAATATTATTTAGTTTTAAGAATTATACAATACATTTATATACAGCTCCTTCATTTGTTAGAAGTAGTAATGATATGTTTGTTGGAAATGGAATTTGAAGAAAAATGAAGTTATTGATGAAGATGGTTCTTTGGAAACGTGGACAGGAAAGGCAAATGTGGTTTAAATTCCTCTTATCCTCACCGCACTCACAAAGAGGGCTAGTCAGAATACCAAGCTTGGCAAGATGGGTAGGCGCACAAGTATTAGTTTAACTTAAAATAAAAAATAAAAACAAAACATCTAAAGCAGTTAAGTGGAAAGACATACAAATTATTTTCGTTCGTAAAAAATGGTGTTATAATTTTGTGTGAATGGCATTGTTAACAGAGATGTGACTTATCTTAGATACAAGTATTTGAAATACTTTTTTTAGGAAGAATTTTGTATCTTCTATTCTATAATCTTGCTTCTAGCTCGGATCTTTGTCGTCTATTTCATTAATTACATCAGTCGTTTTGGCATTTCGTATTGTTTACCATTGTAAAAACTAGTACTTAATAGATGCTTACACGTAATAATTAAAATTATATTTTTTATGGTGTTAGGGTGTTTGGACTAATATATTTAATTTATTTAGTGTGAACAAATCGTAGTCTAGAGTGAGGGTTTATCAAAAAACGGAACTTTAGCCATACAATTTATTTTCGATAATATTCAAAATCTTAATTAATAAATCACTAAAGATTATATAAATCGTATAGAGATGAGGTCATACCGCGATTCATACTTGCATAACACCATCTGTTGTCTCAAATTGGAATCAATTTATCTAATTATACAATGTACTAATTGTCGAGAGAGGTTTTCTACTAAATACATTTTGTCTTTACTTTAAGGTGATGTTCTATGTCAAGTAGTTGATAGACTTTTGGCTTTGTATGGCTTTGTTTTTGTCTTTTCTCAATGGTTTTTCATGGTACTCTTTTGATTCTTTTGATTTTATTCTTTTGATTCTCCAACGAAATCATATCTGGCGCCCAACGTAAGTAAAAAGTGGTTGTCGATATGGAGAAAACAATGAAAAGAGGCATGTACCGTGCCATGTTCACAAAAACGATGAAAAAGTTTTTAGTATATATAGAAAAGCAACAAATAAAAGATGCGGAGGTAAGTTTCAAACTATTAACCCAGTATATGCAGCAGATGCAATCTGTAGATGAAGCAGTAATTCAAGAGTTAATAGAAAATAACGCTATAGAAGAAACTATCATAAAAAAACTGGAATCTGTTGAACAGTATAAATCACAGTATATAGGTGCAGAGTTCGACATAGCACAACTTTCACGAAAAGAAAATGTTGATGCAACAAGCAACTGTGGTAGTGAAAAATATACAACACGAAAAATGAGACTACCGAAAATAGAACTGCACAAATTTGATGGTGATCTTTCTAATTGGTTAAAATTTTGGAGCCAATTTAAAAACATAGATGCAGACGAGGAATTAAGTAACGAAGATAAATTCCAATACCTTATACAAAGCGTTATTCCTGGCTCTAGAGCAGGTGATTTAATAAATAGTTTTCTTCCTACTGGTGATAATTATTCCAAGGCAGTCGAAAGTTTGAAAACAAGATTTGGTCGGAGCGATTTGTTGGTTGATTTATACACACGTAAGCTTATACAACTTGTAATTGAAATTAACATTTTTAAGCCAAGAAACAACTTTCAAGTGGCAGTACTTTATGACAAGCTGGAATCCAACCTAAGGTCATTAGAATCTTTGAATGTTATTTCTAATGCCTGCGCACCAATGTTATTTCCTCTTGTAGAGTCATCTCTGCCAGAAGAGTTATTAAGAGTTTGGCAAAGAAGCCGCATATCGACTCCAGAACCAGAAAATCGGTTAAATGCACTAATGAAATTTCTTAGATCAGAAGCTGAAAATGAAGAGAGGATATCTATGGCCACACGCGGTTTTGTAAACAGAAACACGACCCAGAGTAAAGCAAAGAAAGCGAGTGTCATTTCGGAAGAGGGAATACCTACGGCTTCGAGTCTGGTGGCCGGTAACACCAAAGAAATCTCATGTATATTTTGTAACGAAAGTCATGAAAGTTCGACATGTAATAAAGCCAAAAAGATGACATTAGAAGAAAGACAACGAGTAGTGAAAGAGAAAAACGTATGTTTTAGATGTCTGAAATTTGGTCACGGCTTTCGTAAATGTAAATTGAACAAAAAATGTGCATGGTGTGGACGAAGACATATTTTGTTAATGTGTAGAGATGCTGCAAAGCCCAGTACTTCTCAATTCAATCCTGAACATCAACAAACTATGAAAACTATTTCTAACATATCTGTTCATCAAAATGTTTTCCTTCAAACGGTCCGAGTTAATTTACAGTATAAAGGAAAAATGAAGACAGTACGAACATTAATAGACTCTGGTTCGCAGCACTCCTACATATTAAAGGAAGTAGCAGAATATATGCAGTACAAGTCACTTGGTAAAACAATTATTCAACATGGACTTTTTGGAGGTTCTACGTCATTACCAGAGACTCATAATCAATATCGAATTTCCGTGCAAAATTTGACAATGTCATTCACTTGTGATATTGACGTTTTTGACAAACAAAAAATATGCAGACATTCCAGTAATAAATGATAAAATGTTGATTGAAAAATTGCACAATATGAATGTGTTTCTAACAGATATTGAACAAAACAATGAACCGATTAGTTTATTGATTGGAGCAGATATGTTGGGTAAGATATTGACTAATAACATGAAACAGTTAGATAATGGATTATGTGTGATTGAATCGAAGTTAGGGTGGACACTGATTGGTAAAAGGAACGATAATTTTCAGAGTAACGACACTACATTATCTGTGATTTCGCTTTTTATCCACGATGTTAATATATCAGATCTATGGAAATTGGATACATTGGGTATTATAGATCCTGCAGAGAGAAAGAGTAAAGTAGTGCAAGTACAAGAGGTAAAAGAATTCTTTAAGATGACTACAAGTTTTAATAAAGACTGAAAGTACAAAGTATTCTTACCTTGGAAAGATAGTCACCCCTCATTACCCAGTAACAAAGAAATGGTATACAAACGATTAGAGAAAGTAACAGCTAAGTTAAAGTCTGAAAACTATTACGAGGTATATGGGAAAATATTCAATGACTGGATGTCTGAAGGTATTATCGAAAAAGTACCTGACTGTGAGTATAACAATGTAAACTGTCATTATCTGCCGCATAAGCCCGTGATACGACTAAGCAGTAGCACAACACCAGTTCGCCCCGTATTCGATGCTTCAGCGCGTTGTTCTAATCATCCTTCTCTTAACCAATGTTTAGAAACTGATCCTAATTTAATTGAACTTATTCCTAACATACTACTACGTTTTAGGGAGAAAGAAATAGGGGTCATTTCTGATATTAGAAAAGCATTTTTACAAATTAGCGTTTCTCGGAAAGACAGGGATGTGTTACGCTTTTTATGGTGGGATAATAATGATTCTAACAAATTACAGGTTTATCGACATTGTAGAGTCGTATTCGGATTGACTTGTAGCCCATTTCTGCTAGAGGCCACTATTGAACATCATTTGTTGTCTGTGTTAGATAGCACTGATTCTAATCATGATAAGGACATTATTGGTAAGTTACTCAAGTCTTTTTATGTGGACAACAGTGTGACGAGTGTGAGTTCGATAGATGAATTGAATGAATTTCGTGATAAAGCCATAGCAGTTATGTCGAAAGGTGGTATGGATTTACGCTGTTGGGAGTATTCCAGAGATGATAGTACCCATTACCAAGCTAATGTTTTAGGGTTAAAGTGGAATAAACAACGCGATACACTTTCTTTGGATAGTATACAATTAATTAACAGTCTTGTCTCAAATTTTTGACATAATTGGTTTAGTGTGCCCTATTTTAGTAAAACCTAAGTTATTATTACGTGATTTGTGTAGTGATTACTGCGATTGGGATTCTGAGATTCCGGAAGCTCAGAAAGATGCATTCCTAAAGTGGTATTCTCAAATACATTTGATCAATAAAATCGAGATTCCAAGATGCCTTATAGGTGACAGCGTTTTTCCTGAAATAAAACGCTTATTAAATACTTACCTTATTTGAAACTTTATGGTTTGAGATAGGCTCTATGGTTTCCTGCTTGCCTATTTGCCTCTCTTTCTACATATTTTGCCTTTCACTCGCACATCTGACGTCTACTCGACCACCAGGCAGGCTTTGCGCGCTTGCTTCATTGAGTCGAAAAACCCACCAGGCAGCATTTAAATTAAAGTTTCAAATAAGGTAAGTATTTAATAAGCGTTTTATTTCAGGAAAAACGCTGTCATTAAACACTTGACCGTTATTTGAAACTTTATGGTTTGAGACGTGTTTGTTATCGCCTGGTGGAGATGAACGACGCCAATGTGACATTAGACATGAAAATGGATTTGAAAGAAAATTACACAATTGTTTGTTTCATATTATAGAGTTCGATATACGAGGTACAATCTTTGTATCAAATTAAATAAGCTTGATATTATGTAGCAAAGACTTACTTAGTTATTAAGTCAATGCAATTTGTAATAATTACTAAACTGAAAGTAGTACAAAATCAGTGATGTTGCTTAAATTTATATAATTAATCAATTTGTAATTGTTACAAAAGTATTTATAATATTTTGATTCGTACTATAGCTGAAGTTGGAAACGTTCACGTTTATAAAATTTTCTAAAAGTATTTTCAGATCTCCAGTTACTACGAGATATAAGATTTCGTCGACTGAAAGATTATTTGTCGATCTTGTAATAGGTTCATACATTTATTTACCCAATAAACGGGATCGAGATTTTTATTGCTTGTATCTGTCATTATTTTCCAATCCGATTGCCTGCAGTTAGAATTATCAGATTTAGATCCAAACCTAGGCCATAAATCAATCAATCAATCAATCATTTATTGCATTAAAATATGGGGTAACAGACGTCATAAAATAAGGGTATCACATATTTACTGTTTGATAATGTGCAATAGTTTTAGTAGATATATAAATTTACATTTTAAAATAATGTAGTCGTCATTTCTCTTAAAATGGTCAAAATCTACTGCTAATAAAGTAAGGTCATGAACTCTACGACCTAAACAAAGTCACATTGCAGTGTGTCCAGAGACTAAGAATTTGCTTTCTTTGTCAAAGTATAATGTTTTAAAAAAGACATAAGATTATTATCAACATCCCAAACAGACGTTTTGTGTGTTACGGGGTTTTTAAAAGAAATTGACGTAACAACGTGTCGAATAAACACGTGAGAACTATGGGAACCTGATAGTTCTGTATTACACAACGTGGATATTACGTAACAATACTGTGTTATAAATAAGAGAATAATTCTTTAAGGTATAAATAAGCTAAAAACCTTGCTTATACTGAACCATTACGTTGAAAAGCATTAAACTTATGTAGCTTGTTCCATTTAAGCCATCTAAGCCAGGCTGCCCTATATGTCTTGCGCGTAGATGAACGCCATGATGATTGTAAAAGATTGAGCTGTCAGTTACGTTACTTGACCAGCCCTACAAATCCACACTACCAATATCATCTCTTGTACTTTCGAAGATGGAAAAATTCGTTGAGGTATCTATCAGGTAACGACTTAGGTGGGGTATGGTAAACGGTGGAACCAATGCTCTGGATTTCAGACCTGCTCACCAAATTACTCGATCCCATTGACGAAATAAGTGCCTTGAGCTTGGTTGAGGTGACTAAATTCTTTGAAAATTAGATAAGGAGGAAGGAAAATCCAACCTTTCGCATAGTTCTATTAACGGGAAAAAGCTCCGTGATAAATTGAATAAACATCGTTTTGGTCCAAAAAACATAATTCGCAACGACATGAGCAGTCTTTGATGCAAATAAATCTATCACAGGCACACCAAACTTTTTGAACACAATTTCTGCACATGCAGGTAGAAGATGCCACTCTGGTGGTAATCAGAAACGAGATAGATGATCTGCATGGCCGTTGTACCTTCCCGGTATGTGATACACAATTATTCAAATTAAATGCAGCTTCATTAACTGAAAGTTTTGGTAAGCCATATTTATCAGAGATGCGGATTTTGTTCCACCTTCGTTTCGAATGTAAGCAATAGCTGTTTTGTTGTCGCTTTGCCATAGAAGGGTGGATTGGTATATATATGTATATATGTAATCGCCCTTGAGGGATTACGAAGCTGGAAAAATTAAATAGGCCGATAAGGCTGTAATTCTTTTTGCTGCGCTACTTTCATCCCCTGAAAAACAAGGCTTTGTTGAGGAACTAGTATAGATTTTTCCAGATTTACTTGCCACTCAAGAAACTGCTTTCTTTCGAGAGCTGAGCTCGAAATTGTAAGACCTGCTGATCTTAGTGGGTCATGGGAAAATCGTCCCAGTAACAGTTATACGTATCCCCTCTGCTCGTAGACTTTGGGCTACCCAGTTTGTGACTTTTGGGGCTGTTATGACAAAATCGTTTAACGGTTGAAAATGGGCCGTGGAGAGCCATCGGTCTTTAGAACAAGCAACATCTTTGAAAGAAAGCGTGGTGCTATTTTGACTGGTTCGAGAACAGCTTGACTCTATAATAGTAATATTAACGATGTCATTGTGTCGGTGATAGGAGTGGCAAACCGAATGTCATGAGGATTTGGTACAACTACGACTTTGCGATACCCCCGAAGAAAGGGTATGCGATACCCCTGATTGAGCCTCAAAATATAATATGGAGCGCCCAGTAACGCCAACGGTGATGATATTGCGACAACTGGCCCCCTTTGAGTGCCTGTTTGTCAAAACTTACATTAATTGCGTGCGCATTATTCTCAATGGATGGACCTGTATGTTTACGTCCTCTATTGTGATCGTGATCTCTATTGTTCAAACGACCTTCTTTGCACCAAAGCCTCTATTGTATAAAGTGGCCGAATGAAAATCACTACTTGTCGCCTTCTGTCCCTGCGAGGAACAAGGTTGATACCAACCTTGCGAAGGTTGATTTGCATGGGAAATATGCGTAGATGCACAATATCCATGAGCGCTTCCCTGCGAGGGAGCATTGAGAAATACCTGCCCCAGCGAGGGGAGGTACGTTAGCCTGCTTTGTTCAAGATCACAAAAGCTTTCCGCACTCTACCTGTTTTTTATAGGAGGGTAGTCAATTCCTCTTGTTTGAATAAATGTTGTGCTTTGTACCTTCTGTCCCTGCGAGGAACGAGGTTGATACCAACCTTGCGGTAGTTGATTTGCATGGGAAATATGCGTAGTTGCACAATATCCATGAGCGCTTCCCTGCGAGGGAGCATTGAGTAATACCTGCCCCAGCGAGGGGAGGTTCGTTAGTCTGCTTTGTTCAAGATCACAAAAGCTTTTCGCACTCTACCTGTTTTTATAGGAGGGTAGTAAATTCCTCTTGTTTGAATAAATGTTCTGCTTTGTACCTTCTGTCCCTGCGAGGAACGAGGTTGATACCAACCTTACGGAGGTTGATTTACATGGGAAATATGCGTAGATGCACAATATCCATGAGCGCTTCCCTGCGAGGGAGCATTGAGAAATACCTGCCCCAGCGAGGGGAGGTTCGTTAGCCTTGTTAGCAGTATGGCGGAATTTTTCTTAAGGCTACTTTAATTAACGGATCTCGAACGAAATTTACAATAGCGTCTCTCCTCATCTGTATTACTTAGGCCTTATCACCACAAATAATTTGTAGCATTTCAGAGGAATTGATTTCATGAAATTGCACATAATGGAACACGGTTTTATCGTGTCCCTATTGCAGCAAAGATCGTAAGGCTGTTTATAAAGCATCGCGTTGCTTCAGTACACAAAAGTTAACGCAGCAAATGGTTTATCATTCAAATATCTTTAATTCATCATTAACGTCTAAATCAGTTAATGCGGGTGAAAGATTATAAGATTTCCGAGTGTCTGCATAACGGACTTA
Source organism: Diatraea saccharalis (assembly GCA_918026875.4). Lineage (NCBI taxonomy): Eukaryota > Metazoa > Arthropoda > Insecta > Lepidoptera > Crambidae > Diatraea > Diatraea saccharalis. The sequence goes on along the minus strand of OU893341.1, from coordinate 19,636,017 downwards.
ACACCGTTCGTTATTATGAAACTACTGAATATCTATTAATATTTAAAAAAAAAAACTTTGATGTTTTTAGGAAATGAGGGTTCCTTTAACTTTGTTTCGATTTCAAAATTAAAACCGGGTTGAGAATAAATGCTAACGTTACAATCTCGAAGTAACTCTTCGCTATCGTTACCATCTATAATTTCTTCGTAATTACGATTCGAACGCGACGTAGATGGCATATCGTAATAAGACACTCGTTTACGTAGGACACACTTCGCGAATTAATTTACTGAAACGACGATCTCGCGTTGACGGTTACGCTTTGACCGCACAGGTTCTGTACAAGACGATGAGGATGACAAAGAACTACACGAGGAGCTCGAAGAGCTACTACTCGAGGCACTGCGACAACGCTTATTTCGTTTCTTTGTTCGATTGTGAGATCCGTTATTAGCCGTATCACTATGTAATGTATTCTCATTATTACTGTAAACATTTCCATCATTTGAATTATTCATTATAAAGTTAATGATTTAATGATTCTCTGAAAATATCTAGATAAAAGAATTTTATTATTGCAAAAAGAGGGTAGTTGATAAATTCTAAAAATAAATAATTACACATTTGAAATTGAACAATTTCAAAAGAAAGTAAAGTCTACCCTATTGATCAAAAATGATTCATATATGGTTGGCAAAATTGTAGATTTACGTACTTGTATATATATAATATATAAAAAAAAATCACATGCATTGCTCAGATTCCAAGATGAGTAGCTAAAGCTCCCATATTATGGAGTATATGAGACTCACCCAGACCCGAGACAATATAGAAAAGTTCATTTTCTACATTGACCCGACCGAGAATCGAACCCGGGACCTCAGAGATGGCGACACCTTGAAACCGGCGTGCGAACCACTCGGCTACGGAGGTCGTATAAAAAACCAAATATAAAATTATTACTTTGAAAAAATAAATAAAAATTTTTTTGAATTCATTTCATGAATTTTAAATATAATAAAAGAGGCTAGGGTATCTACAACAATTGACTTCTAAGAAGAAAGATTCGTTAATGTACTCACTAGATACCCGTTGAAGCACGTCCGTGCGCTGCAGGAAACAAGACGCCAATGAAGCAAGCGCGCAAAGCCTGCCTGGTGGTCGAGTAGACGTCAGATGTGCGAGTGAAAGGCAAAATATGTAGAAAGAGAGGCAAATAGGCAAGCAGGAAACCATAGAGCCTATCTCAAACCATAAAGTTTCAAATAACGGTTCTAGAGTTGCTCGCAGCGTCAATAGGTGCACGGCTAATACATGCAATAATTTCAACCCTCGATAGTGACCGAATATATGACATTTATTGTTGGAGTGATTCAGCAGTAGTATTGTCTTGGATTAAAAGAAATTGTCAGTGGGTGTGATTTGTTTGGAACAGAGTACAGGAAATTAAGCAGCTTACTAGTAGTCAACAGTGGCATTTTGTTCCTGGTAATATTAATCCTGCTGATTTACTTTCACGTGGTTGTGACACAGAATTTTTGGTACAATCTAAGTGGTGGGAAGGCCCTAAATGGCTACAAGACACGAAAGATTCCTGGCAGTCTTGGTCTAGTCGTTATGATATTGACGAAGGTGAAGTCACAAGAGAATTAAAAAAGTCTAGCCAAGTTACTAATAAGTGTAGTCCGAGAGTGTGAGAGTGTAGTAGAGTCCGAGTCCGAGTCCGAGTCCGAGTCCGAGTCCGAGTCCGAGTCCGGTTGAAATTGTTAGGCGTGTTTTTTTTTAGTGGCGTAAAATAATTAAAATTAATTATTAAGTTAGTTCATTAGAAGGGTATTTTTGTGTATTTACATATATATATTTGTGTATATATTAGAATTAGTGCTTAGCTGCAGATATTAGGTAAGTTTTTTTAATTATTTTTATGAGCGAGCCCCCCGACGACCCGGGGGGATTCGTCCCCCCGGCAGGTAGCTATGTTACGGTTTGTTCCGAGTCAGGGATGGATACGGATGCATCTACATCGAATAGATCTACTTTAAAAAGGAGCCGTCGCTCCAATGTATGCAAAACCTGTAACAAAAAAAGAAGGCGGCATCACGGTTCTGAACCGAAACCAACAGATTGTTCTTGCACTGAAATTTCATCTGGTAACAATAATACTTTTCTAGACCTTCCTCCACCACCCACATCTGTAATGCAGGATTCAATCATCCCTCCTTCAGTAGCTAATTCATCAACTTCTATCGGTAGGAAAGCTTATTGCGAGTCAGATGTTTCACCTTTTATATTACATGTACAAAAAATAGTATTATCAGCAGATGACAAGACATCAATACATCCAGTTAAGTTCGGCAATTTTTTAAAAAATAATAAATTCCCAAACATTATCAACGGCAGTGTTAAGAAAATTGGCAGGAATAAAATTTCAATTAGTTTTACTAATTTTAAAGATGCAAACTCTTTTCTTAATGATAAAGCTCTTCAAGTAAATAATTACCGAGCATATATACCAACTTTTAATGTCACCCGAATGGGGTTAGTAAGAGGTGTTCCAGCTGAATGGTCACCTGAAGAGGTCATGGCTAATATTTCAGTACCTGTAGGATGTGGGGCTATAATGAAAGTCAGACGCATGAACTTCAAAACTTTTATTGATGGGAGCCCAACATGGAAACCTTCACAAACTGTAATTATTACTTTTGATGGACAGATACTTCCTAAGAGAGTGTACTTGTGCTATAACGCTTTAAATGTCGACCTATATATATACCCTACGATACAGTGTTATCATTGCTGTCGGTTTGGTCACACAAAGGTACAATGTAGATCTAAGCCCCGTTGTTACAAATGTGGCAAGGAACACACTGGGGAATCTTGTGGTACAGTTGAAGAGGATGCCTGTTGCTGTTTGTGTTCTGGCTTTCATTATGCCACTAGTAAAGTATGTCCAGAATTTATGAGACAAAAACAAATTAAAACTTTCATGGCTCAAAACTGTGTGTCTTATGCCGAGGCTTCCAAAGCTCACCCTCCAGCAGCTAAATCATATGCAGACATAGTAGCTTCTAAGCCTATTCCTCAATCGCCTTTGTATAATAATATTCACACATCTCAAAATAGTAGATCTTCCACTACATCCTATAAGAAAACAGTGTTCTTAAACCCTCGTAATATAAATAATTCTCATACCAATATGGGTTACAATAAAGAAGCACATAATGCTATCATAAATGACTTTAGAATCCCTACACCTGCTAATGGATGTGCTATACAAAAGCCTTCTCAAGATCAAGACAATCAATCTCATATTGAGTTAATAACAGCTTTATTTAATGTATTAGCTAAATATAACTTTATTTCACCGTCCAACGTTGCCTCTTTGTTTGAAAATTTAATGTTAACAATTAATAATGGATCTACGCAATATAATACAGTGGAACACTCAGAGTATTATAAATAAAAGAAGTGAACTTATATATTTGACCAACACATACAAGCCATTTGTTTTTGCTTTGTCAGAGACTTGGCTTAAACCACAAAAAAACTTTTATTTTGCTGGTTACAACATAGTTCGAGATGATAGACTAGGTACAGATGGTGGTGGAACAGCTATACTTATTAGAAATACAATTCCCTTTTTAAGTGTAACTCTTCCACCTCACTCTGATGATATATCAATTGTAGCTATAAGTTTTAATAATTTTTGTTTGGTATCATTGTACATAGCTCACCCTTCACCTTACATTTTAAGTGAACTTGATTTTTTGTTTTCTAATCTGCCCAAGCCATTTATAGTTCTTGGTGATTTTAATTGTCACCATACAGTCTGGGGAAGCTTTCAGTGTAATGCTCTGGGTCGAGAATTGGTAGATATTATTGACTCGCATAATTTATGTTTACTTAACACAGGCAGTCCCACACGTCAAACTGGACCAAATCAAAATCCCAGCGCTGTTGATTTATCTATTTGTTCTCCAAGCCTGGCCTCTTCTCTATTTTGGGAAACTCTTCCTTATACTTATGGTAGTGACCATTATCCAATAATTATTGAATTTCCTTGTAAGCAACAAATAATTCCACAAAAGATATCCCTTAGAAAATATAAATACACTAAAAATAATAAGGTTTGGGATTCCTTTAAAGAAAAGATTGAGGCTAAGCTATGTCTTCTACCCTCTGTTAACAGTGACAATAATCTAATATGTGCTCAATCTTTGACCCACTTAATAACAGAGATTGCTAATGAAACATTTCCTGTGAAAAATACTTCAGAAAAAATTCCATCTCCTCCTTGGTGGGACAGTGAATGCACTCTTGCTGTAAGGAAAAGGAAACAAGCGGAAAAAGAATATAATAAAAACATGTCAGATACTAACTTTGAACATTTTTGTAAACTTAAATTAGAAACTAAAAAATTATTCAAGAAAAAGAAATTTGAAGGTTGGAAAAATTTCTGTTCATCTATTTCACCTAACGTCAATCCAACAATAGTATGGAACAATATAAAGCGTTTTAGATGTGCTTTCAACAAAACTTCTTTTTCAGTTCTTCCCCAATCCTTAGCATATAGCTTCCTTGATAGATTAGCCCCCCCATGGGTCCCAGAGAATAATAAGACTTTATCGACACAAAGTACGCATTACTTAGAAAGACCATTTACTCTATATGAATTAAAAGGTATAATCAATAATGTCAAAGACTCCTGCCCAGGAGAAGATGGAATTCCTTATTGCTTTTTTTCAAAACTTACTGATAACACACTTTCTTATTATTTAGATGTCATTAACAGTTTTTTGATAACAGGAAACGTTCCAATATCTTGGAAATCCCAGGTGATATTGCCAGTGCTAAAACCTCATAAATCACGAAATGTTGCTAGCAATTATCGCCCTATCGCCCTATCTAATGTTTTGGTTAAATTGGCTGAACATTTAATTAAAAACCGCCTGGAGTGGTTTGTTGAAAACATACAAGTTCTTTCTAAATCGCAATATGGTTTTCGGAAAAGTAAAGGCACCATTGATAATATTAGTATTTTTAATACAGATGTAAGATTAGCATTTACATTTAATGAATCTGTAGTCGCGGCTTTCCTTGATATACAATCTGCATACGATAATGTTTTACTTTCGATCTTTCCACCTTTATGCAGATGATTTGCAAATTTACTCCCAAGCACGACTAATCGAACTTCATCAACTAATTACTAATGTGAATGATGATCTGAACCGAATTTCTAATTGGAGTAAATCATATGGTTTAATAATAAATCCATCCAAGACTCAACTCATTATTGTTGGCAACTCTACGATGATTAATAAAATCGACTGGACTCAACTACCATTGATCACATTTGACGGTATCACATTAACTCCTAGTGATTGTGTTAGGAATTTGGGTGTGCTAATTGACAAAAATTTCACTTGGGGTCCCCAAATCCAGGAAGTGAGCCGTAAGATGTTTGCTGCGGCTGGGTCCATAAGAAGACTGCGCAATTTCCTCCCTCTCGCCACTAAAACTGCGCTGGCACAAGCTCTCCTTCTCCCCATTTTGGATTACGCAGACGTTAGCTATCTTGACCTTACTGAGGAGCAACTTAACAAACTTGAGCGGTTACAAAACTTCTGTATCAGATTCATATTTGGTTTACGCAAATATGATCATGTATCCGATTTCCGTGCAAAACTCAAGTGGCTCCCGATTCGTCTTCGCCGGAATGCGCATATTGTTTCCCTTCTTTACAGTATTTTGTTTAATCCACTTTCGCCATCTTATCTTAAGGAACGTTTTAATTTCCTTCATAATACCCACACTCGAGTTTTGAGATCATCAGAGAACTTAAAATTGGAGACACCGATGCATTTCACGAAATTTCTTAACAAATCTTTTATAGTTCAGGCTGCACGTCTCTGGAATGCATTGCCCGAAAATATAAGACGTGCGCAAACGGTAGATAGATTCAAAAATCTAGTAAAGGAGCACTATCTGTCATTATGACCTTTTACACTATATACCTATATATATTTATTGTTATAGTATGTTTGATAACTATCTATGTATGTTTATATCATGTACATTTAAGACACCATAGACTACCTAATTATTGATTTAAATTAAAATTTTCCAAAGTAACGGTTGCCTGGAAGAAATTGCTTCTTAGCGATAAGGCCGCCGATTGTACTATTTGTCCTATATTATTGTTACCTATTTTATTTATTGGTGTTTTTGTACAATAAAGAATTATTCTATTCTATTCTATTCTTAAAAACGAAATTGGATACCATTAATGTTCCCTCTCTTCTTTCTAACTTCATTATTAATTTACTAAACGAACGTACAGTGAAACTTATATACAATTATAATAATGATATGACTAGAACAGTTTGGAAAGGCTTGCCACAAGGTTCTGTGTTAAGCCCTTTGCTATACAATATATACACGCATGATTTAGAGTCAATATTTGAAAACCGTATGAAAATTCTTCAGTATGCTGATGATATTCTAATTTATTCTACCAATCGCGATATAGAAAGAGCAACATCAATTTTATCATTAGCTTTAAATGATCTCAAACAATGGTTAGATCAGAATGGTTTAAGCCTCTCTGCCTCTAAAAGCGCTGTGGTAATATTTTCACGGAAACGTATCATTCCCTCCGTTCAGATAATGTACGATAATGATTCAATTCCAATTTTAAAAAGCTATAAGTATTTAGGAGTTATTTTAGATTCGAAGTTATCAGGCGCTCAACATTGTGAGCATATAACTAACAAATGTGAACGCCTTTTGAATATCCTTAGATGTTTATCAGGTGTGTGGTGGGGTGCTCATCCGTTTAGCCTTAAGATACTATATAATTCCCTGATTCGTAGTATACTAGATTACGGTACCTTTTTGTTAGAACCCGGTAATAGTATTGCCTTAAGAAAACTTGACAGAATCCAATCCAAAGCACTCAGATTAATAGCAGGAGCTATGAAGTCGAGTCCCATCAATGCATTACAAGTAGAATGTTGTGAGGCGCCTTTACATTTACGTCGTCAGTATTTATCTGACAGATTTGTTTTTCGCTCTATTCAATTATCTAATCATTCGCTCTTCCCCTTGCTTCAATCACTCGAAAAAGAAATTAACTCTTCCAGATATTGGTCTCACAAAAATCTTCCTTGTTTAATAAAAAGCTATAAAAAATATAAAAACCTGCACAATCCCACTCATCGTTCTAACTTGCTGCCACTTTTTGATGTTAACTATCAATCTTTAATATTATGTCCGAATATTATCTTAAAGTCTATTAATAAAGATCCTACAGCCAATTTTAATTTTAAATATACCATAGACTATGAATTTAAAGACCATCATCATATTTTTACTGATGCTTCAAAAAACAATAAGTCTGGCAATGTAGGCATAGGTGTTTATCATTCACAATACAATGTTGTTCAAAAAATTAAACTTCCACCCGAATCCTCAGTTTTCACAGGTGAATGTTATGGACTTTTAAAGGCCCTGGAATATGTTATTATTATGAAGCTTAAGAAAACAATAGTATTCTGTGACTCAATGAGCGCTCTTCAGGCTGTTGGTAAATTTCCCTTTCGAATGAAAACATATTATCCTGTTATTTCTGAAATAAGAAAATTACTTTATAAGTGTTACGTTAACAACTACTACGTACAATTTATGTGGATCCCAAGTCATTGCGGTATAGGTGGCAATGAGATAGCTGATAGATTAGCAAATGAGGCCGTGAACTGTGGTGACATGCATCCATATAAAAATTTTAGCCATGACCTCTTGTCTATAGCCAAGACAGATCTTCATAGTGCCTGGTGTAATATTTGGGAAAATAGCTCAAGTAAAAAAAGGTAAATTTTATGCTTCTATTCAACCACACATTTCTGTTAAACCATGGTACCGTACTGCTGATTACGGAAGAAAGGCTATTTCAATAATAATTCGCATGCGACTTGGACATGTTTGCACTCCTGATCATCTCTCTAGACTTGGTATTATTAACAATAACATTTGTGACTGCGGTAAGGGTATTATTGGCGAACTAAATCACATCATTTTTGCTTGTTTAAAGTATGATCGCTCCTTCTTTTTAAATGACCTAATATCAATTAAAATTCCTTTCCCAACTTCCGTATCCTCTTTGCTCGCTACGAATAATCCATCTGTATATAAATCTCTAGCAAAATTTATTATTTTCAACAATATTAAACTGTAATATAATTTATTTCTATCATCCCTTTACCTTATATTATAATAATATCCTTCATCTGATCCTTATACCCTTCTAATCCTTATTATTCCAAATTCCCGAAATCCTATAACTTTTTTCCTGACGTTTCCCTAACTTTGCTTACAAATAAATTGAGTGGTACTTTTAAGTTTTTTTATGTTACGGTTGGCTTGACTGTCATATATATATAATCTCTTCCTCATGTAACGTGCAAGAAAACCGAATAGTTACTTAAATAAAAACAACGTTAAAACAAAAACAGTTTTCATTTCATTAGTTTGTACAGGTTATGGGCCCAGAAGCGCATACCTGTTAGTAAAATAAGTAAAGTAGAATCAGTGATAACATCGAGCGTTATTTTTTATATCGGCGAAAAGTGAGGGTAGGTCTGAACGCGCCAATAAAATTTTTCGTCGAGAAGGAATTACTTGCTCTTGATAAATAGCAAGGAAGGGCAGCGCGATGGAAGCAAATCCAATAAATATCACGAATAATGTTATGAAACTGGAAGGAGCTCGGAACTGGAATATATGGAAATTCCAAATGACCGTACTTTTGAGGGGTCAGGGTTGGCTGGATATTGTAGAAGGACGGACTGTGAAACCTGAGGATGCTACTGATCGAAATGCTTGGGAGTCGAAGGACGCGAAAGCTCAAACACTTCTGGTGACAAGGATGTCTGAAGATGTAATGTTACATCTTGTCACTTGTACAACTTCGTCTGAAATGTGGAAGAAGCTTCTCAGTGTATACGAGCAGAAATCTGAGACAAGTATTCATATTATCCAACAGCGATTTTTCCAGTATAAATATGAAAAAGGAATTGAAATGTCTGTATTTTTGTCTAAGATACATGAAATACAAAATCAGCTGAAACAGTTGGGCGAGGAAGTCTCAGATAGGTTCGCTATAACTAAAGTGTTAATGAGTTTACCGGACGAGTATAAACACTTTGTTTCGGCTTGGGAGTCGGCTCCAGAAGACAAACAGACTTTTGATAATTTAGTGGCTAGGCTGCCAATCGAGAAGATAGTACACCGTCCTCATCGGCGTTTGTAGCTAGAAGAAACTTTAAGTGTTATAGATGCGGTAAATCGGGACATTTTCAAACAGAGTGCAGAAGTAATAGAGATAGTGAGAAAAAGGTGAACGATAATAAGTGTTTTTACTGCGGCAAAATCGGACATTACAAAGCACAGTGTCGGTTTAGAAGGTCAAAGGACAATAAGAAGATGAGTAATGCATTTATTGTGTCGGACTCAGTGCATAAACAATACGAAGAATCAAAGTGGCTAGTTGAGGAAGAAAGGAGTAGAGAGTGAGGAAGCAGACATCATTTTATCAGTGCCATAATGTTGTAAGTAAAGAAAGTGAACCCACTACATACAAAGAGGCCATGGGAAGAAAGGATGCAAGTAAGTGGAAAGAGGCAATTGAGAAAGAATTACAAACCTTAAATGATAATAATACTTGGGTTTTTAGTGATGCACCGGTGAGTAAAAATATTGTTAGTAGCAAGTGGGTTTTTAAGTTCAAGGGAAATAGTAACAACCAGTACAAAGCTAGACTAGTGGCTAGGGGTTTCGAACAGGATAGTGACTTTGATTTAGGTGAAATTTATGCTCCTGTTGCAAAGCTTTCAACTTTTAGAGTTTTTGTTGCAATAGCTACTCATTTGAATTTACCAATATATCAAATGGATGTTACTGGGGCATTTTTATATGGTGATATATAGATAGAGATGTTTATTTAAAATTGCCAGAAGGGGCTTATTCGGGGAGAAAAATGTTGTCAAATTAAAGAAAGCATTATATGGTCTCAAAAATTCACCTAAGTGTTGGAACAATAAATTCAATTCTGTCATTAGTAGAGAGGGGTTCGTTTGCCTCCGCTGATTTTAATTGTTTTATGTGGGAAAAACCGAATAGTTAGTAGAATAAGTTACATACCTGTATTCATCTGTTCAAGTGCTATTGCGAGGTGTCATCGTTTTCATCTGGAATTACTCAGTGTTGGTGCAATTTTTGTGTAAAAGTACGATTTTTGTGGTGATGTGATTCTGAATTATTCATCTACCAACGAAATTTTTTTACTGTTCCCCGGCACAGTCTTCATACAAGCTTAATAAGTTTGTTTAATTTACAACTTTTGACCGAGGCGTCTTGGTCAAGTGGTTAAATTTTTGCGTCTCACAAGCTGAGAGAGAGTTCGAACCCAGCTCGGCTTGGGAAATACAAAATCTCCGCTCTTTTTTGTTTTCTTCACTTTTTGAATTTTGTTATATGTGAGAAAATTATTATTTCAAAGTGGAATTTTTAATATTTTGAAATAAAAAAAATAAAACTGTGACGTTACGATCACCTACGTGAGCGAAATAGCAATTCAAGTTTTTGTTGCTAATATAATATTGAAGGAGTCTCCATTATGAACTGCAACGCTTGCAAAACAAAGATTTCAACCGAGGAATTAATCAAATGTTACCTTTGCAAGGGCGTTTATCACTTTAAATGTTTAAACATGTCTGCAGCATATTTTAGCGCAAATAAAAAGGAACTTAAAAAATCTTGGTACTGTCCAAGTTGCGCCAATATTACTCGGCGTAAAGACCCGAACACACCGGTACGACAACATATTGTTGAACAACACAGTGATACAATGATGTCCTGTGATAATTCTGTTCTTGAAGATTCTTCTTTCAATATAAGTAAGGATAATCGAACTCGGTGCTTGGCTACTCCCAAGCCTTCTTCCGATTCACACGTGGAAAATATGAGTCTCGCTCAGTTTTTACAAGAATTGGATACAAAATTGGATTCGAAACTTGATACCAAATTCGATAGTTTTAAATCATCTATCAGCAAAATGATTAAAACCGAAGTATCTGCTACAATTGATAAGTTAAGGGCCGAATTCACTACAACAACTGATTTTTTAAGCGATGAACAACGTGATATACGTTGTGACATTAACACTGCGAATAAAAAATAGCGCTTCTTGAGGCTGAAAAAATAAAACTGCACAACGACCTTTCTGGTTTACAAATACGCCTATCAATTCTTGAAAAGTCATCGCGTGGCCGTAATTTAGAAATTCAATGTGTCCCCGATCGACGTAATGAAAATGTCCTAGTCATTTTTAAAAATATGTGCGAGGCTCTAGGTTTGGGAATTCAAGACAGTGATATATGCGCTGTAAGAAGAGTGGCTAAACTGAATCCGAATTCTCCGCGGCCTCGGAATATTCTTGTTACCCTGCCATCTGAACGCCATAGAGATAACATACTTTCAGCATTTAAAAGATATAATAAAGACCACCGCTCTGATCTCTTTAATACGACGCTGATTGGCATTCCAGGAGATAAAACTCTCATTTACTTAGCTGAACATCTTTCTCCCGAATGTAAGGAGCTGTACTCAACCACACGAGCATGGGCTAAGGAACATCGCTTTAAGTTTGTCTGGGTTAAATACGGAAAGATATATATCCGCAAAGACGATAACAGTCCCGCTTTTCAAGTTAAGAATATAGAATGCTTAAACAAGTTAAACTAAACCTATTGTGTAATTTAAATGTAATTTTCTAACTTTGTTAATCGTATATGTTAACCATATGTTAATTCTTTATAATGGAACGTAATCTAAGTGTATTTTACCAAAATGTTAATGGTCTCAGAACGAAAACGAAAGATGTGTATTTGAATGTGTTAAATCACAATTATGATATTATTTGTTTCACTGAATCCAACTTGAATGAAAGCGTATACAGCGGTGAATTGTTTGATGAACGTTATAATATTTTTAGACGTGACCGACACTGTTCATTAATACATAAATCTGAAGGTGGCGGGGTGCTTATAGCTATCAAAAAATCTTTTAATATCGTTCGTCAATTAAGTTGGGAGAGTGAAGCTGAGGACATATGGGTCTCCGTCTCAAATGCTAAACCTTCTTTCTTAATACATTTATGTGTATGTTATCTGCCTCCCGATATACAATCTGACCTGCTGGTCAAATTTCATGATAAAATACAGTCGAATATACTTCATTTTAATAACGGCATTCCATTAATTATTGGAGATTTCAATGTTCCTAATTTGTCTTGGTCAAGTAACGGTGCCTGCCTTGCCCCTAGCCTTCCCACTGACCCTAAATCCAAAATGCTACATGAAACACTCACACTCTGCGGTCTTTCTCAGTTTAATAATATACACAATGCGAACCATCGTCTCTTGGACTTGGTTTTCACTACGGCTAACCAAATAAATGTCTCCAAAGCAAACCCATTATCTAAGGAAGATCGTCATCACCCTCCTATCGAGATTCATTTGAAGCCGGGAAAATACGGGAATTCTATCAGATGTAACGTAAACCCACGCTACAATTTCTTTAAGTGTAACTTTCAACGTGTTCAATCTGACCTCGACAGTACTGACTGGACCTCATTACTAGATTTAGAGAATGTCGATGATGCTGTCGATGTTTTTTATCGGATTTTAGACGATACCATAAAGCAACATACTCCACTGAGTAAAAACAATAAAAACAATTTCCCAACGTGGTTTTCACCGGGACTTGAGAGATGTATGATTGAAAAAAATAAATACCACAAACGTTTCAAGAAGTATAATAATCCTAGGGATTATGACACATTTTCGTTATTACGGCATCGTGCGAAATGTTTACTAAATGCTTGTTATAAAAAATATGTATTGTCAGTTGAGGATGCATTGGAGGTAAATATTAAAACGTTTTGGAACTTTGTGCGTTCTAAAAAAGGAAACAGTAAAGACATTCCTCAGACAATGACACTTGATGGGGTGTCCTCGTCTGATGGCAAAGGTGTATGCGAACTTTTTTCTAGATACTTTGCCTCAGTTTTCGAGAACCCTTTGCCGGTAACACCCTCTAATTGTGATGACGTGTCGCTTCTCTCTGGCTCATTGTCATTGACAAAGGTACAAGTGACTTCTGTCGACGTACTGAAAAAGTTGAAAAAGTTGGATATAAATAAGGGGGCTGGCCCTGATAAACTTCCTGCTATAATCTTCAAGGTATGTGCTAAACAGCTCAGCCTGCCTTTGTCTCTTATCTTCAATTTATCTTTACGCCTTGGTACATTTCCCTGTGTTTGGAAGACTGCCCATATAATACCTATCCATAAGTGTGGCGATCTTAGTGATTGCAAAAACTATAGACCAATAAGTATCTTGTCATGTCCAGCGAAGATATTTGAGTCAATCATCTATGACTTTGTATACCACCACATCAAACCCTATTTATCGCCTAAACAGCATGGCTTCACAAAAGGTAGATCCACGGTTAGTAACCTTCTTGAGTACAGTCATTGTTTGTTTCAAGCATTTAATAATGGCGGTCAAATAGATGCTGTATACACAGATTTTAAAAAGGCATTCGACAAGGTTAATCACCATTTACTTTGCCGAAAAATTTGTGAATTTGGTATTCATGGGTCACTTTTCCGCTGGATCCAATCGTATCTCTCTAACAGACACCAACTGGTCGCCATTAAAGGTTTTTTGTCGGATCTCGTAGAGATTAAGTCTGGCGTTCCCCAGGGCTCCCATCTTGGCCCATTATTCTTCCTGATCTTTATTAATGATCTCGCTGAAAAACTATCTTGCCCGGGCTTACTGTACGCTGATGACCTCAAGGTTTTTCAACAGATTAATTCTATTGATGACTGTATAAAACTACAGAAGGATATTGACTATATATCACAATGGTGTGCTCTAAATAGTATGTTTTTAAATATCAACAAATGCACTGTCATATCTTTCACAAACAAGCGTAACAAATGTATCTTCGATTATCAACTAGAAGCTACAGTCCTTAGACGCAGCGAAGCGGTTAGGGATCTTGGGGTAATTTTTGATGACAAACTTACATTCAGGGCCCATTATGATTCCTTATCTACCAGTGCAATGCGAACTTTAGGTTTTATCTATAGAATTACTAAAGACTTTTATAAGGCAAAAAGCTTAATTCTATTATACTATTCCCTAGTCAGAAGTAAAATCGAATACTGCTCGACGATTTGGAATCCTTTCTACAATAATCACTCTATGGCAATTGAGAGAATCCAAAGGAAATTCACAAAACTATTAAGTATAAAGTTCGGTACCAGCCGTGGTTTGATGTCATATGAGGACAGATTGAGTAAATTCAATATTACATCTCTTAACACTCGTCGTTATCAACATGATTTAATAACACTTCATAAATTAGTTCATTCCGTAATTGACTCAGAATATCTTCTTTCATCTATTAACATTAATTTCAAATATAATCCAAGGCGCAGGCAACCAACTTTTGTCATACCGACATATAGAAATAACATATCTTATCATAATCCCATCGCTCGTATGTGCAGAAATTATAATGAGATCCTCCCAGTTAATCAGGCATTAGACATATTTAATGCCAATCTCTTTAAATTCAAAAAATGTATTGGGAAAGTTGTGGTAGACCTAAATGTCGAATCTTTTTAACCATCCAGATTGATTTATACTCATTCTTTCTGTTTTCTTTCATATTAGTAAAAGTAATAATAATAGTTTGTTGTTTTTTCTTTATCATATCTCATTGTGTAAACACCTTTAGGATATTAATTTAGTACTACACAGTTTTTACTTATTATTTCATTTATATTTTGATTAATGTCTTAAAATGTAGCCTATGTCCTTTCTTAAAGTTAAGTCTATTTAAGTACTATATTAATTTCCATTTAGATGGGTTCAGTTGTTTAGGCATCTAAGCGTAACAACACTTATTTATCTTACCTTAAGCTATCGATACTTTTAATACGATTCTAAAATCTAGCTAAGTATCTATACGAGAACCATACGCTGATCAAATTAGAACTATACCGAGTTTGCCAAAGCATATGCAGTGATATATACCAACTATATTAAATCATAACATAAAATATAGTATTTTATAATCAACAATAAATATCGATTATAAGTTTATTGGAAATTAACAATATTGCCGGAATAAATATCGATTCAAATCGATTATTTTTGCTCAAGCCAATTCCTTATGAATTTTCCGGATCTCGGACACAGCAGTGCACAAGCGTTAACACGTTTTTCATTGCCGCCATCACGGACCTGAAAAAACCGGCCCGGAATAGAGAAAAGTAAAATTCCGGACGGTAAAATTCCTGACAGTGCACAAGTGCGCATTACCTACATATGGCTTGACATATCGGACCTGAAAAAAACGGACCGTCTGACATGAAAATTCAGTGTACTGCACAAGCGCCCTAAGAGTACGAGTACGTATATGCAATTAGATGTACCTATAGGAGATTTGTGATCGATATTGACAGATTGTGCAGTCAAACGCTTGCGATTCTCCATACATATTATCGATATAGAATTGCACAAGAAGGCTATAAGAAAGTTTATCAAGATTAACGATAATAACACATTTATTTATTGCATGTCACATAGTATAAAGTTATTCAATAATTAGTACAGTTCATGTGACACCCTGTAAGTGTGTAGCAAATTCAAATTTAAATTTAATTTCAATTTCAAATAATTTAAATTAAAATACTAATAATAACCATATTAACAAAAAAAAAACAGTTTTTTTTTACCGTTTCAGTCCTTAATTAATTAATGAAGTTTTACATTTCCCTAAAACATATATTTTTGTTCGTACATAATGCCTATTTGTCATTAAAAAATTCGTCAATATTATAATAGCATTTGTCAATGAGGTATGTTTTCAAATGTTCAGTAAATGGTTTTAGTTGTTTTAATTGCTTTATTTTGTTCGGTATGTTGTTATATATTTTGATTGTCATCCAATGGGGACTCGTCGTGACAATTTTTAATTTAGAAAATCCTAGCTTTATTTTGTTTTGGTCGCGGTCGTGCCTTTTATGCTTAGTGGTTTTAACGGGAGAATACAGGTTTTCATGTTTTCTTACAAATTTGCAAGCTTCAAGGATATACAAACAAGTCAATGTCAATATGGAATGTTTTTTAAAATGAGGTCTACAGGATTCCATTTTGTCAATGTTGGTTAATATTCTTATACATTTCTTTTGTTGGATAAAAACACTTTGAGCATCGGTAGAGTCTCCCCACAAGACAACACCATATGATAATCTAGAGTGGACATAAGCGTAATATGCAGTTAGAGCAGTTTTAAAATCTGTTTCTTTCTTTAAATGGAATAACGCATATGTGAAAGAAGATATTTTTTTTGTTAATTTCTGTATGTGAGACTTCCAATTTAAATTGCTATCAATATCGATACCCAATAAAGTTGCAGCGTCTACTGTTTCTAATTTATTATTTTTGTATGTATAGTCAATTCTTAATGGTGTTTTTTGGTATGGTTTGAACTGAATAAGCTTTGTCTTTTTTAGGTTAATTTGGAGATTATGTTGCTCGAGCCAGTTTTCAATTTTTTCCATAGTATTATTGAGTATTCCATCTACCTCAACTTTAGTGGAGCAAGGAAAGAGTACCGTTATATCATCCGCGAATAAAATACTCTGAGCTTCGATTATATTTGGAAGATCATTTATATACACTAAAAACAAAAAACAACCTAGTACGCTGCCTTGAGGGATAGAGCCCGTTAAGGAGATTACATTTGATTTTACATTTTCTATCTTTCCTGTAACATAATTTATGTTTTGTAGTTCAACTACTTGCAAACGGTTTCTCAGAAACGAATTGAACCATTTATGTGTTGTACCTCTTACGCCTGTTTCGTAAAGTCTAGAGAGCAGTATATCGTACTTAACACGATCATATGCTTTGCTCATATCAAGTAATAAGCCCACGGCGTATTTGTGTCGATCTAATATGTCTATAATATATTTTATGTACTTGTATACTGCCAACGTAGTTGAGCTGTTTTTACGAAAACCATGTTGATTTTCGTGAAATATATTATATTTTTCATAAAAAGAGTAAAGTCGTCGTACCATAGCAGTTTCGAATATTTTCGACGCAGTGGGTAGCAGCGCAATGGGACGGTAATTGTTTGGGTCAGTTTTTTCTCCCTTTTTGTGAACGGGTTTAATTATAGAAATCTTTAGTGCGTCAGGGAACACACCTTCTTCGAAGGATTGGTTAATAAGCTTACAAAACGGTATTGTTAATTCATTTGCACATTTCCTAATCAACATTGGAGGGAGCTCATCAGCACCAAAACTTCGTTTGTTTTTAAGGTTTTTTATAATGTTGTGAACTTCATGGAGATCAACTGGCTGCAAGAAAAATGTGTTTTTAATGTTATTATTGCGCTCTAACGTATTTTTATTACTATCTGTACCTCCTATAGACTTGAAGAAAATATTAATGTATTTGCAATTTCGATTGGATTTTCTATAATTAAATCATTAAATTTTATTTTTATATTTTGTCTAATATTCAAAGGTGTCTTATTTGTGACTTCACGTATTATTTGCCAAGAAGCTTGTATTTTATTTTCCGATTTTTTAAATTTACGTATATTGCATAATTTTTTAGATAGTATTACGGCTTTTTTTAATGTTCGAGTATAAGTTTTATAATAATTTCGTATAATCTCGTTTTTTGTCTGTGATAAAAATAGTCTTAGCAATCGTTTGTTATGGCATGATTTTTTTAAACCTAATGTTAAGTATGTTTTTTTCCTATTGGTTTTAATATGGATTTTTTGTTTTGGTATGCATTTATTGAGAATTTTTTGGAGAGTATCATTAAAATAGTAATAGTTTTCATTTAAATTTTGATCATTGGTAATTATTTTTTCCCAATTAATATCCTGTAAATGTTTTATAAAAGAATTGATATTCGAATTTGTAAATGACCTTCTCTCAAGATAACATCGTTTTAACTTTTGTACAATTTTTGGTATGGAATACATTACACCCCTGTGGTCACTGAAACCAAATTCATATGTTTTTAGTCGTATTTTTACCAGCAATATCAAAATTCGTAAAAATTAAATCATGTTGCACTGTTTGGGGTTATTCTAGTAGCTCATTTACTTTCTGATGGAAATTAAAAGATAGCATTAGATATGAGAGAGTTTCCCTAAGCCTGTATGACATTATTTTACAAAAAAAAATAATTGTTGACAAAATAAATCTTTGTGTCGACTACATTGAATATAAAGAGAATTATCTTTCTTATGAATTCATAAAAAAACATATTAGGGAATCTAAAAAATCGATTGAAAAAATGAACATTCCAAAGCGAGGTACAATACCTTATTATTTTAAGAAAGTGGGGCCTGATTCTCAAATTAATAACACAAATGAATTAAATCCTTCAAATCAAAGGAAAGCTAATTTTTTTCGAGAATAAGTTTACAATATTTCACCAAAATATACATGGCATACTCTCTAAAAAAGAAATATTTGAACTTACATTATCTAGCCTTAAAAATAAAATAAAACCAGATGTAATTTCCTTAACTGAGAGTTTTATCAAACTGGGGGAAGAAAGTAATGTTAATATATATAACTATAATCTGGCATCAAGCTTTTCAAGGTCTAAAAAAAGAGGCGGATCCTGTATTCTGATTAAGAAAGGTTTAGAATATAAAAAATTAACACATTTTGATGACCTTGCAATGACTTATCACTTCGAATGCTGTGCGGTAAATCTAACTACAAACAATATTATAGTAGTAAGTATTTACAGAATTCCATCCAAAATTAAACGACATATTACATATTTTATGGAAAAAATTGACTTATTGTTACATAGATGTTTAATGAAATTTCCAAAAAAGCATATAATTGTTACAGGTGACTTAAATTTTAATATGCTGTCAAATACCCAAAGCATTTTAGAATTTCGTGACATATTAAAAAAATATAATTTTCATTCGTTCCCACCAGAGCGCATGCATGCTTAGATCTAATATTGAGTAATATAAAAAACGCAAATGGTTCAGTCTTACCTTTATGTTTATCGGACCATGATACAGCGCAGGTTTTGGAATTTGACATTAAACAAAAAACAGTAATTCCTGATTCTGTCTTTACTTTCAAGAAATGCTATTCGCAAGAAAACATTAATAACTTTAAGAAGCATTTAAGTAGTTTATCTTTTACTAATGTATTTAAGCAAAATGATATAAACACCGCTTTTAATGAGTTCCATGAATTGTTGGTTCTGCTATATAACTTGTGCTTCCCAGAAATAAAAATTAGAAACAAATTTTCCACAAAGCTTCAATGGTTTTCCAAAGGTCTTAAAATAAGTAGTTTAACAAAGAGAATGCTTCGTTTTAAATACTACTCTAATAAAACAAATAAAAATAGATCAAAGTATTTAAAATATAATAGAACTTTAAGAAAATGTATAAACTGTTCAAAAAGGCTTGCAAATCAAAGATATGTCTCTAAAAGTAATAATATCTGTAAGGCAACTTGGAATGTCATACAAAATGAGACTGTTGGTGAACGTTTTAAAAATAATTATATTAATAAATTGGTGTATAATGACGAAGAGGTTATAGACCCCATTATGATTGCTTCTACATTTAATGATTACTTTATTGATGACATAAAAACTAATTCTAATTATAACAAAACAAACGTGATAAATTCAACAATATCAAACACTATTTTTTTACCACCAGTAGATGAAAATACAATATGCAAGACTATAATGTCTCTAAAAAACTCACAATCTGAAGGTTATGACTCTCTTTGCACTAAGGTATTAAAATATTGTAAAGGTGAAATCTGTCAGGTATTGACCTTTTTGGTGAATCTATCATTGCAAACTGGACAGTTTCCTGATAGATTGAAACTATCTATTATTAAACCGTTGCATAAAAAAGGGGACAAATCTGATGTTTGTAATTACCGACCAATAGCGATATTACCAGTTCTCTCAAAAGTTTTTGAGAAAGTCATGCATAATCACCTTTCAACGTTTCTTGACAAATTCCAAGTCATTACAAAACACCAATATGGGTTTCAAAAGCATAAATCGACAACGCATGCTACTTTTGACCTTGTTAATGAGGTACTTCAAAACGTCAATGAAAAAAAATTCACAACAGTGTTATTTATAGATATGTCGAAAGCGTTCGACCGTGTTCCACATGACAGACTGTTAGCTAAACTAGAGCGTAGTGGAATTAGGGGTCCAGCTCTCCATTGGATAAAGACTTATCTAACTGATAGATTTCAATATGTAGAAATTAATCAAATAAGCTTAAAAAAGATTGTTAAATACGAATCTAAAGTTAGGCTTAATAGACTTGGTGTTCCACAGGGGAGTGTCCTGGGCCCATTATTATTTATTTTATATCTAAACGATTTACCAGACATAATAAAACATAAATTGATACTATTTGCTGATGACATTTCTATAATAATAACAACTGACAAAAACTCTTCTTTGGACCAACATAAAAATGACATAATTTGTACCTTAAAATCAATAAACGAATGGACATATAATAATAACTTAGAAATTAATCTATCAAAAACTAATTTAATGAATTTCAATAATTTTAAAACCCAATCGATTGACATAGCTTTTAACGGACAAATTCTTCAGAATGCAACAAGTGTTACATTTTTAGGACTAATAGTTACGCCAACATTGACCTGGAAAGAACAAATAGATAAAATATGCAATAAGGTAAATGGATTTGCTTATGCATTGTACAAATTAACCAAAGTTGCAAGCTTAAATACTGCCATTACAGCCTATTTTGCGTACGTAGAAACAGTTTTAAGGTACGGTTTAATTATTTGGGGTAATGGTACTGATGTAACAAGATTATTGATTGCTCAGAAACGCTGTGTTAGAGCTATATGCAATTTGACATCAGATATATCATGTAAACCTTATTTTATTTCTTTAAAAATATTAACACTGCCCTGTCTGTATATATTAGAAGTGGCGATGTTTGTGAAGCAAAACGAAAAATTCTTCGTGCGATCGAGTAATGTAACTGAAAGAAGTTTGAGAAACCCGAACAAAGTAGTACATACATCGATACCAAAAACAAGTAAATTTTTAAAAAATAGTCTCTTTATGTGTACAACTGTCTTTAATAAAATACCCAATGATATAAAAGATTTGCCGGCTAATCGTTTTAAAATATTATTGCGTAGATGGCTGATTGAAAAAGCTTTTTACTCGATTGGTGAATTCCTTAATGAAGGATAGTTTATTCAGTAATTAATTTGTAAGCATGATAGTCGATACAAAGTTTTATAAATAATTTTACATAATTGCATCTGACATACGTTTAATATTTTAATATTTCCATTTGACATCTTATACATTTTTTAATTATTTTATTTTATTTTTTTTGTACAATTTGATAAAATTGACATGATTAATAACGTTTTGACACAATTGTAATATTTTGATTAAATACCATTATTGTTAAATTTGACACAATTTTATGTTATTATGAAATATTTTAAGTTTCATCTATTTTATTATTATTATTAGGTATTATTATTATTATTTTTTGCATGCTGTTCAAGATGGCTAAATAGGTCAAAGCTCTTAAACTGAAATATCACACTGTATATATAACCCTATTTATTGCAAATAAAGACTAAAGCCTCACTTAATTTAAATGGTCAAATAGCCTATGTATTTCATGTCTCGCTTGGCTTGCTTTTCAGCTGGGAGTACTATGTCCTGTAATAACTTACTCTTAGTGTAATAAGTATATACTAAGTCCATATATTGCCATATACCGGACAGAAAATTGCCGTATTTCAACCAAAAAGAGATAATCAATTGACCTATAACTTTGAATTTCGTTTGAACGACGCAATATTCTAGGTATGAAATTACCGTTACTAATAAAAATATTTTTTATTTTTATAATCAAAGTTGTTACCAGGGTATTGCAGATACGGGTTTTTCTTATATTAGCGGATGCTGATATTAATAAATGACTTAAATAAAATATATACCACAAAATTATTAGCAAATGTGGTATGCTATTTTGAATAAAATACAATTTTAAGTAATCTTTGCAAGATATCCATTGAAGAATGCATGCAGTCACTTTAATTGCTCTTTTTTGCGAACTAAAAGCTTTAAATATATTATTATCATAGTTGTTTACCATAATTTGATACTATAGCGCAACTTGGACTCTACGAGTGCAAAATAAATATTTTTTAATTGTTCCACTGATAGAATGTCTCACAAGCTTCTCAAAGCATAACATACCGAATTGATTGCTTTTAATATGGAATTCAATTCCGTTTTCCAACTTCGGGTAGAATCTATGTATATATTCACCTCTTCCACTATGTTAATCTTTTTGATACGCGTGTAGATATGTAAAGCATCTTTGTTGCGAGCTGTTGTGAATTTCATGGCACATGTTTTGTCTATATTCAGGTTCAAATTGTATGCATGCCAATCTGCTATTTTGTTATGATCCACATCATAATTGAAAATACTTTCCCTATTTAAATTATCAATACTGGAGGAGATATCATTTCGAGATATATTAGGGCATTGTTTAGGTGCTGAACCAGGATCTAACCAACTTGCTGGGCGCTTGCGATTGTCGTATTGCGATTCAAAATGCCATTGTTTGTGTGCCTGTTGAGCAGTGCAAGAGTCGTCTCGACGCGTACTTCATGATGATGATTACTCAATACGTGGGGTACCCATTTGTCAAGCACAGAGGCTTGACAAATGGGTACCCCACGAATTGAGCCGATTTGACGTAAATATAAATCAGTATGGTTTAATTATTCGAATTTTTAAGTATCTATGAATACGAAAAGCGTACAAATAATTTTCAAAACAGAATTCCATCAAAATAAAAATAATTTGAAAAAAATAAAAAAAATATTTCTAATTTGATAATTTGAATAAGAATTCTTAGAAAAAATAAAAAATATTTTGATCTGAAATAGCCAGTACGGTACAAAAGAAATTCGAAAGGTAAAGATCTAATATTATATAAAGGAGGAAATATGTATTGTTGTTTTATTTTTACATAAAAAATCTTTTATCTACGGGAAGCTACATCATACGCGTGGGAAAAATATTTGTGTTATTCCATTTTTTAAAATGACTTTACTCGTGTTCTAAATTCAAATTTGATTTTAATCATTAATTTAGTCAAGTGAAGGTATGTTGAAAAATAAAACATATATTGCCGTCAATCATAAAACCTCCTTCTTTTTTGATTATGAAGTCAATTAAAAGTAACTCTATGGTTAAAATTAAACAAAATTACAGTAACTTGCAGGCGTAAAACATACCACTCATTATTATAAAATAATAAGGATATTTTTTTGATAAAAATCGTCAAATTATGATACTAGCGCTATCTATTGTTAGCAAAAATAATGTCACTGTAACAAATCCACCTTGAGATATTACGATTACGATTTTTATTTGTATTGTAACTACGCCCTCATGTTGAACAATTGTATATTAACTTAGAACAATGCGAGGCTGAGTAAGATATACAAATTAACACAACCCACGACAAAGCAAGTTAGTGAATTCTGTTTCTATTATTGGTTAATATATTATGCTATTTTTACCGAAGGGCTCGACCATTTATCGCAAAATAAAAGAAATATAAATGTATATAAACTTCTTAAAAAGTGTTGTAACATTTTTTGAAATCTCTGATAATTGTGAACTACGTGTGTTTCTTTGGTCTCGCCTTAGATAGTCCTTCGAGCCGTAAGTTTAGTTTCAGCAATTTTCTTTCGTACAATTTCCCAATTTTCTGCACTCACATGAAGGAGTAGAGGTTCTTCTAAGCTTCGTGGGCAGGAAGGTCACGTTACGTTCACCGCCGCCACGGTTCCCAACTTAGGGGTTTTCCCCCCAAATTTAGGGGGTAAATGAGTGGGATGGGATTTTTTTGGGGGTTTTATATGTTTAGGGGTATTTTTAGGGGTTTTCTGAATACATAATATTCTGTAATTCTGAATCTAACAGAACTATTAAATCCAATAATAGTCATTCAAATATTTTTTTTACCCATTGAATGACTTCGAACTGGATAACATCTAATGTAATTAGAATGGTGGATCATGCTCTACATTTAATCCATCTTCAAAAATGTTAAGTTTATGTAATGTGAATATATATGATTTTAAAAATGCGGTTCTTCAGAAGATATTGATATAAAATATAACTATACCGTTTTAGATAATATATTAATAAAGAAATATTACTACATATTACTTTTATTTTATATATTATTTTTATTAAATATATTTTTAGGGGAATTTTCAAATAATTGAGTCATTTTTAGGGGGTTTTGACTTAGATTTAGGGATAAATATTTTTGAGAGTTGGTAACACTGACCGCCGCCTCTCTAGCAGTTAGCGCGGAACGAGCGACGCGTGCGCACGTCGCGGCCCCCCTCTAACATACGATCGCGAACAAACTGTGCCTCAATCGTGCCCGTTACAATAGTGTTTATAACAGTGCTTGTTTACTTTTAAAAAATTAACACTAAAGGAACGGCTGAACGTGCACAACGAAAAAGGTTTGTTACATAGTTTTGTTATGTCTATGTTAGTTTTAGTGCGGCCTAGTATTGTGATTAAATAGTCGATAGTTTACATCGATAAATGGTACTAGGTGGGTTCGCAGATACGTTTCCACCGTTTTGTAAGTCATTCATTAGATGTTATGTTACGCACGGTTGCAAGGATTACTTAACGATGCGACCTCGCATTATTGTATAAATTCTTCTGTTATACTGTTTAAGTAAGAATTATAATACGGTCACATCCGTTGATCCTAAAATCATAATAAAAGTAGTACATATAATTAATTCTGTAATCGTATCAATTATTACAATTACTCGCATCGACCTTGATAACGTTATTTAATTATACGTTACCTTACCGACTTTCAAGTTGTCTGCATATGTGAGATGCAAGCGATAAAAACAACTTGATACGGATAGTAGCTGACGTATACCGCGCAAGTGGTAAAACCCGAAAGAGTCACTATTTGAAGCAACAAGTGACCAAGATGAATGCACTATTTTTTCAGTTTTATGACAATTTATTGTACAACACAGTATTGTAGACTGCATTACCACTTACCAGCGATTTTTTTCAGACAACCTAATTTGTGAGAAGAAATAATATTTATTGTAATAAGCGATGGAGGTAGGGTGTGCGCATTGCAATAGTTAATATAATATAATATTTAAATTCGTGTGAGTATGTGCGTGCACAGGAGCGTACTATAACTTTAGTAAATATAAGTAAAATTGAAGTCATATGATTGAGGGTAATATGGATAAAGAATACTTTTTGTCTTTCCATAAGGTAGATGAGTTAATAATATAAAAAATCACTTTTTATTTTTTTGCTTAATTGTTAAATAACGAAGATACATTTAGTTACAATGTCACATGACGTCAAGCTTTTGTACATTTTCTACAAAGCTGTGACGTAGCGAGCTTCCACTTCTCGACTATTTCTTGTTAAACAGAAGCAAAGAAACGTATCTAATATTTTTCTATTAGTTGCCGACTGAATAAATAGCATTTCTTTTTTTTACCAAGGCATCAACTCTATTACCTGTATGCATTGTATGCAGTGTAACTTCTGCATATGATATGTAACTTATGCACTTTGCGAAATGTAACACAAATGTTATCCTACATTAGTCCAAATAATATGATGTTTGTGTAGCTAATTAAAAACTATATCGTATCTATATGGATAAATAATTATTAAATAGTCGCATCGACATTGTTTACAACCACACCTGTTTTATTCTAAGATTTTGCTTTTGGACAAATCATTTTATTATGTACAGAAAGATTTGGTATACAGAAAATTTAAGAATAGCAAATAGCGCTTTATTGTTGTATATTATATGCAATGACATGTTTTTTTAATGTGACTGCTTAGATTATTAATTGTAAATTAATGCAGATATATTTTGACAATTATTATGATGACATGTGAATTAGTTTTGATAATGAAATGATTAATCTTAATACTTTATATAATGTTACTATTCGATTAATTAAACTGAAGTAAAAATGTAATAAGAATTACCTTAACAAATTTCATATAAAGATATATTCTGAATCAATGATGTACTTAACAAAATAATACTAAGTATAATAAATGCATGATAGACAATGAAAATTAATTATAAAAATATATCTTATGGAAAATATTGGACACTCTTTTACAGTAAAATATGTGAGACCGTTATTTTAATGTAAAAAGTCTACATTCACCATATTTAAAGGAAGCAAATGATTGATTGATAAGTATCAAGTTTTTAAATAAGGACTCACATTCGTATATATGGTAGAGAGAAGTAATTAAAGAGAAAAAGTCATGACGTAATCAAATATTTTTAACCAACAGACGAGAATTTATTGGAGTATGAATATTGGAGTAATGGATTAATAGCTAATAATATCAGTGTTCTAATTATTAACAGCTCTTAATTCATTAAAATTCTTGTTTATTTGGTAATAATATCAAGTTAAATTATGACATATTCACAAATAATTACTTTTCTCGACTATAGGGTTAGTACATATTGCATTTTACCCATTGATATTAACTATTTTTTGGGTGACTGGCAGAGAATGCCTCTTTTTGTGATATTTTTAGAAATGTCCGCCTTTTGTGATATTTTTTGGCAATGAAGATTATTACTTATTTGATATTTTGAAGGGGTTGATATAGCTAAAAATGAGCCTTGTGCTCTCTATTTACCTAAGGCGAATTAATACAGGAGTACGCATCGTATTAAAACTCGCCCTTAAACATTTAGAAATACTATTAATATTGTATATCTGTATGATTAAGGGCAACTTAACGTACTTAAGTCATGCATCATAGGATTCTCTTCATATTGACATTTAATATATGCATAAATTATTAAGTAAAAAAGTATATGATAGGTACGTGATAAGTTACCTATTTGTAAATCCCAATGGAAACTTTTAGTAACAAAAAAAGAGATGCTATAATATTCTAAAATAGTTTATTGTTTAAAGAGATAGGATCCGTGCAACATGGTAAAACTGAATTATACAGTGTTATACCACAGAATATGTGCCAAGACCTTTCTAATGCTTTGCGAGGTCTTTGTTTGAAATATAATTCCACATAAATAACTTTGGTATGTGATTGTTAAGGTTTATAAGAATTTTATTTTGCATAATAAAACATGTATTAAACACAAATGAAGTGCTACCTTTAGAATCCAATATGAAATAATGATACCACGAGTAGTAAAATCAAATTTTAATATAGCTTCAATGTTATTCTTAAAGTATTTATTGAAAATAAATAAGTACTATTATTTTTCGTCATGGCATACTTTGGAGTCGAGTCGAATGAGAAGTCTTGATCACATGAAAAAAACATTTTTTTTAATTGAAAATTAGTTTAGTGATGTATATAATCAGTTGGTTGGTATCATGTGTCAGTAAAGTTGTCGTTATTACCCTGTGGTTAGCCCCACCCGCTTCATAGAACAGTTACGTAATCTGCTGTCGTAGTTCAGTGAAGGTACAACTTCACGCTTTAAATGAGAAATCGTTAAATTTTCCATACGTAATAAAAATCGTAAAAAGAATTCTAGACCCCAAATTGAAATAGTTTTAAAATATCTACCGAATAAAAGTCGACCTCCATAGCAGAGTGGTTCGTACGCGGGTTTCAAGGCGTCGCCACTCTGAGGTTCGCCATCCTAGGTTCGATTCAATGACGAAAAAAGGACTTATCTATAATGTCCCGGGTCTGGATGATGTGACACTTTTACTGTCTCAGATACTCCGCAATACTGGGGTTTTAGCTACACAATTTGGTATCTGTGCAATTTATGTGATGTTGTATTATAATTATTTATATAAATATAAATTGATTCTACGAAACTGGTTAGTTAGAATCGGTAGCATAGATTTTTGATATTCAAAAATAAACAGCTTAAAATGAATAAATTTTTGGATTCTAGACTTATTCGGTTCTAGAAGAATACAAATATTTTATTCGGATTGGATTCTTCTAGATTTAGGTCTAACTTTTATACTATCACTCTACAAGCTAAAGAATTGCGTTGCTCTTACTTAAACAGGAAATACTTGGTGCTTGGAATCTCAATTGCAACCTCGCGTTTGCGTACGTTATAAGAATTAAAATCATTATTTGTTTTTATCCATTACTGGCTCATGTCCACTCCACGACTTCGTTTGAATGCAATTTTGAATTTTCCATTTAGTATCCTATTTTTTCTTGTAGACAATACTACAATTTAAAATAATGTTTTAGTTTAAAACATTATTTTAATATTATAACATTACCACCGCCTCTGTATGGGATTACTTTCGAATATTAAAACTTTATTCTACCGAAAAAAGATCAAAAAACGAGCCTTGAATATTTATGAAAGTTATAAACCACAATTGAATTTGGTCAGCACCTATTTTAGACTAAGTCATTATCTTGTGTTGTCCATAAAAGTTGGTCAAACGGTGCGATAGAGCGTATCCCCGTTTCTTAGGTCTGCTAAATCACGTTTGGGCATTAGCCTCCGACGTTAATGGTTTCTAAGCCATTCAAAGCTTTTCCGAGTAGGTATACCGAGCATTCACAGGCTCGCGGCGGAATGCGCCTATTACGAGTTCCGCCTCTCGGATGCGTCTGCGTCGACGTTAGAATGGCGGGAACTTAGTGGTTGGTGTAAAGCATAAGTGTTGGAATAATAATATGATTGATATTTGATTTAAAAGGTAAAATTCGGTCAGTTAGCCGAGAAGGGTCTCGAACCGGTAACGTTTTGTAAACTTAGGCGATAACTCTGACCAGTTGAGCTTTCTGATCTACCGAAATCATCGTTAACCTACAAAATAGTATCGTCAATCTCATTCAAAAGTTACTGAACTTTTTTAGTAAAACTTTTAAATATATAACTGAACAAAAAACAATATACTAATATCTCTTATTACGTAACTCTTATTCAGAACCAAATCGTTAAATTTGGTAGCTGAAATGTGAAATATCAAGGTAACATATTAAAACTCTTTTGAAGTTGAAAGTTCGTAACTTAAACTCGACGCTTAAGTTCAAAGCCCATAAAACCCTACCATTCCGTTGTGATTAACGAAAGTAACTGCGGTGTGGAGCCCTTAACGTGGTTCTAATGGTTCTCTCTGATTCTTTCCCACTTGAGTCGAGTCGGTAGCTTCGTAAGTCCATCCTTTAGGTACAATTTAAAGACGTATATTTCTGTTTCGAGTTTTTGTGCGTTCAATAAGAAAAAAGTCATTTCCATATTTGAAACGACAGTTGACATTCTTGTTTTCATTGTAATAAATAGATGTTTGTTTTGTTAACGTCTTACTTTAAATTGTTTTAACATTTTAAGTTTGTTTAGGATTTTATTTAAACGTAAATTGTAAGTACATGTAGGTAATGTTACATTTTAAAGTGTCTTTAAGGTATAGATATATGTTATTTTTGTACAGCCACTGTACGTCAAATTAAATAACACTGACAAATGTTTCTACACTAATTTAAACCTTAACATATTTTGGGTAAAGGTCTAAATCTCTTGCAGATGTTTGAGATATTGTGTTGTGGTAACCTGTGTTGATGGCGAGTAACATAAATACGTCCAATTTACTTTAATGTAATTGAAGGAATTTTACAATATTTGATGGTCTATTTGACAATAACGTCCGTAGCCTGTCTATATTTTGGTTGGTAAAATAATAATAAAGAGTCGTCTCCATTTTATATTTTTCTGTGACAATATCTTCGCGGATGCACGCGGATGTGTCAAAAGTAAAGAGAACAAATTTATCACGGTATCAAAACAATATCTTTATTATATCTCCGCCAATATGATTTGCAGGCTGACGCATCGATACCCCGAGGAGTAATCGGACGTCCCGCTGCGATCAATCGATATTTTATTCTCATACTTTATTTTTTAATGTCAGTTGTGTTATCGATTCCATTCGCAATGTGTTTTATTTCGTCAATTCTACAACATAATTATGGCGGTCGGCGGTGCCCGCCAAAAAAAGTGGCAAAGGTATTTCCCTTTGCCACTTTTTTTTTCGTATAAAAACTTTTTTTATTCTTAATGACGAAATCGAGTTCACGGTCCAATGCTCAACCTACTATTATCTTTTGTTATGTTAAAAATTATGCTCAAATGGATTGTAGCCATTTGAGCAATCCAAATAATTATGGAATTCAAATGTTAGCATCGAGTTACGGCCATTATGTAGCAATTTCTCGGGATGGATTAGAGATAGTATCTGCGTCATGGCCTAGCCTGGAGGTGTCGTGGCTTGTGAGAGTTCCAGACAAAGGTTCCCGTAACCTAGGGCTATTCTTCTAACTTATTATCTCCAGCAAGCCACTTGGGCAAATAACATGATGCGAGAGAATAATAGGAGGTGATCTGGTATGTTTATATTATGTTTCATAACTTGTATATGTTTCTGAAACCTATTTTAGACGAATGACCGCTTTTTGCTGCCAAAGTGCCCAGTTAATTGAGGTTCTATAACTCATAAAGTTCGTAACACAACTTTACTATATTATTATAACATAGTCACGCAATTATTCTATTGGGTTAGTAAATATATCAAAAATTCATGTTCGAAATGACGCCAAGAGTATTCCTTGAAGCTCGATAGTAAAAAAAATCTTTTTTTTGTATTTTCTGTCGATCTGCGAATTGTTGTAGAATACTGCCACAGAATTAGGCATTATTACAACTGTGCGGGCACACTTGTGCAAACACAACATCGCGGCCGACATGGAACTTGTCTTTCCCGTAATCGTTGTCTGACACCGTAATAAAATATATTTTACGAAAGCACTAGAGAGAGCGATGACCGGCGATTAGTCTTGGCATTTTTTTATGGACATAGCACGCAGGATGTTGTACGTGACTTATTTATTAAGCCTCCTTGCGATTTGATATATGGCACGACAAAAACATAATGGACTCCTTTGAATTAAAAATTAATATACTTAGGTACTTATATACACACGAATAAGCGTATAGTCATCGGATTGAGTGCTATTTTTTTATATAAAGTGGGCCGCCGCATCCAACTCCGACTAGCCTGTTACAATTTGAATCAAGACAAGTGATTAGTAACCGCACTATTTCTGTTGTGTGAGATTTAATAGTAGGATTTGAACTATCTGCGAAATAAATTTCTAATAACTTTAGTGATATTTCAAACATCATTTTATTTCAAAACCTTGTTTTAAAAAGTTCTATTTTTCTGTAACCACATATTGTTACCTATGTGTATTTTTATTGTAATTATTTTTACTACAAAAGTTCTCCAAAGAATGTAACGGTTAAAAGAGCATAATGATTTATAAGAAAGATAGCGTATCTGATTGAGTTTGATGTAATCATTGTTTTTTTATAATTATAGTTTATTTTCATCTTTTCGATATTTAAATTAATAAGAGTCAGAATATCTGATAAAATATTAGATTAAATTATTATTAGTAGGTGTATAATCGATTTTTTACAAAACTATACAACTTTAATAGAACAGAATCAATAAAAGTTGTATAGTGACATTTATGAGATATACAAGTGGAAGCCGATTATTTAATCTGACATTAGCAAGACAAGGTGTTCATAGTTGCTCAATGCAAGGTTCTGTGGATTGTAGGCCATTGTAGGCGCACCTACACGAAACACCCAACCACATTCCGTTTTATTTGCATATTGAGAATTGATATTATTTCTGTCGCGCGAATTATGGTCTCGTTCCGTTTTACGTTCAGTATTTGCAATAACCTGCAGGTTTTATGATAGCACGGCACGATGAAATGGAGATGTTGTCCGCTTACAAAACGTGTGAGCTTGTTTTTAAAGGTACTTTATGACTGTTCTGTTTGCTTTTATAAGGCAATGATGTTATCACTGGCTACTTTTTAAATCCCTTTGCGTGTGTCATGTAAATAAAATAAAAACTGAAACACGTTCGGGAACACAATAATGTCAACAAAAGGTTGGCTTTATGATTGCTATACGTATGTATACAGTATTGTAGGCTGTATTTAATTGTAATTTTAATGTAAGACAATTGCATAGATTTGCTATTATTAATTGTATGGCACGGCGCGACGGCTTACTGTCGTAGGCCTTGTCGATCCGGTTGGCGTTTGCAATATGACGTCATGCGGCTGACTTAAGAATTCTCTGGTCTGCTGGTCACAGACTATTTTAAATGTCCTTCGACTACCCGTGTAACTACCTACGTGTATAAATTGTGGTATGTTGTACGTCCAACTGTAATGTACTAGTAACATTTTGTCTGTGTCGTTTACCAAATATAGCGGTACAGTTTTTAATTAAATTCATGTTATTACCAAAATTATAAATACTATACTTGAGCATTATTTCTAGTTTTTTATAGATTAACACGTCTGCTGTATAATTTTAACCAGTAGGTACTTTTAAAAAATTATATCTTGTATTTCCAAAAACTTCTATTTGTACATAAAAAGTCTTAGAGTTCTTAATAAAAAATGTTTGGATTTTTTTAATCTATCTTGGTCTCAGGGTGCCAGGGACCAAGTGGATTTTTTAAGCATTTTTATTAAGATTTTTTTTCAGTATAGCATTGTGAACCCGAAATTAATCAAATATAATAGTAATAAAATCAAATTTTCATCTTTATCGAAAGTTTAAATATTTTTAAAAATATTTCTTTCGACTGTTTGGGTGGATTGCCTGAACATTGATGAAGATACGCTCTGTAGTATTGAAAATGTCACAAGTGCTTAAAAAATTCGTCAGTCCTGTTGGGCCCTGTGTAACTCAGTGGTTAGAGCAGTCTCCCGGATTGTGTAAGGTCATGGGTTCGAATCCCATCGCAGGGTGCCAGAGACCAAGTGGAATTTTTAAGCATTTCCCATCAAGAATATTTTCCAGTATAGCATTGTGTGTTTTAAATTAGGTTATTTATAATTGTAGCCGCGTTCGAGGAAGTCATTTAAAAGTTAATCTAATCATTAAAGACTAATAATAAAGTTTCATAAAATAACTACAGCAAAATATAGTTCGATAAAAAAAAAAAAACCCACAAAACGGATGCTGTTGATAGGTTTGCCCTTAACCATATCTGAAATCAGTTTTTAAATTACATCCCACAATCTGATAAGTGATTGTTCAATAGAGGTCGGATGAAACTGCGTATTTCTTACGTTACGGACTCTGAACGGACGCTGATCGGAGATAATCTGTGGTAGCGCGCGCGTCGCATAGCGCGACAGTTAATTTCGACCGAGAGAACAAATGCCTATCAAACTTTTTGTGCTCGTTGCCGTCTAAATGAAGAAGACATTCTTTCTAGATGCATCTAAAAAAAAAATATTTCGAAGGCTTTGTAAATAAAACTGTACAAAGTATCGCTTAGTATACCTATTAAACAATTTAATAATTGTGAAAAATATTAGATTTGTATCGACAAGTTCATGAAAGTTAAAACTTAATAAGAGTTTTATTTTCGTCAAATGAAAATTTTAATTATTTATATTTGATCAATTTTGTATTAAAAACATTCTTATTAAAATATTTATATTAAATAAATGCTTAAAAATCCATTGTCCTTTGTCCATGGCACTCTGAGATGGGACTTGAACCCACGACCTATCGCAATCCGGGAGACTGCTCTAACGACTGAGCTACCCAGGACCTAAAATGACCGTCGAATTTTTCAAGCACTTGTTATATTTAAGCTACTACAGAGCATATTTTCATCAATGTTCAGGCAATCCACCCAAACAGCCGAAAGAAATAATCCGAATATGAAAACTTTAATTGAATTTTACATAAGTATTGTAGCAAAAAGACTCATGTTTCGTGCGTCTTCACTAATTTATGGAGTTTTTCATGATAAAGCTTTTGGTGATAAAGTTTAATCCTATTAATATTATAAATGTGAAAGTTTCTTTGTTTGGATGTTTAGATGTTTGGATGTTTGTATGTCAATCACGCCGAAACTACTGACCGGATTTTGATGAAATTTAGTATACAGATAGGGTGTTAGCTGACTTAGATAATAGGATACTTTTTTATCCCACTAAACATTTCCCTAGGGTCCACGCGGGCGAAGCCGCTGGCGAAAGCTAGTGTGAACTAAATGCAGTCTGATGATAATTATTGAAGATGCCAGAAAAAAATTGTCAAAAGCTTAGTATACGCTAAGAGGCGATGCTAATAAAAAATAAAAAAGTAGATACTTTTTTATTTATTGTATGTATTTTAAACAACACAATAATCGTTCAAGATAGTCCGCTGTATGTGCTTTTTTATTTTTAAATGGGTGCATGCCGCATTTTTGCGGCGTACACAAGACCACTATTGTATTAATACGATAAACCATTGCTAAAGAAAATAGACATAAAAGTAATGCGTTGTGTGTATCCGAACGTGTTCGCTCTGTACAGTTTACCAACTAAAGCACACTGTGCAATTTGGTTCAACAATTTATCGGAGTTTTGAACACTGTGCCTAGTGAAATATGAGCGGTGTCGCTAATTAAAAAGGCCTTAGTCGATTGGAGAAATATTACACGCTCCATTTAATATGTTATGTTATGGAAGCAAAAAAGATTACATCGTATCGATGTCGATGTTTTTTATGTTAGAAAGGTAATACTTTTTTATTTTTTTTCAAAAAAAGAAAGCTTTACTCATGTTTCTTTGGTATATTTAGTGAAATGAGGTATCGTCATATATTTATTGCAAAAATTTAGTCGCATTTTTTTGTTTTTTTCCGACGGCAACTTTTAATGTTATTGGATAATAGGGATCTGGCTAAAAAAAAACGAAATTCCGTTTAGTCCAGCAGTCAGATAATAGAAAAATATTAGATACGTATTAATTTTCCTTCAATTTAAACAAGAAATGGCTTAGATAAGAGGCATTAAAGTTGAGGAGTGGGAGCTCGCTACGTCACAGTTTTGTAGAAAATGTACAAAAGCGTGATGTCATGCGACATTTCAACTCGATGTATCGGCGTAATTTATTACTTACGCAAAAAATTCAAAATATGAATTTAATATTCTTTATTCCAATGCGAAAGTAACCCTTTCACAGTCACGGCTATAAAATGGGGCCTTTTGATATTAGTACAGTCAACGTCAGGTTAAATAATGCTGTCTTACACTTCAACAATTTAAATTTTGAAACGAAATTCAAAACAATTTGAGGATTTTTTTGCATTTTTTAAATACTAATGCAATCTTAATGAATCAGTGGCGTTAGATACACCATTAAGTAAAAATATGCAATATCGAGATTTTGTTTAACATTTCAAATATTACACAAAATGTTCAGTATAAATAATGTGAATCCATCAAAAATATAATTAAAGAAAATAAATGTAAACGTATCTAAAGACACAAAAAAGTTAATAACATTTAAAAGTAAAAGTTACGACTGGCGTGATTATTTTGGCATGCGTTGATGTCTTTTGAATTACTTGTCGTTTATAAAAACAAAGTGAAATATAAGTAGAATATAACGTTTTATTTTAATGAAGATTAAGTTTGTAGCACATCAAAATATAATAATAGTAACAAAAATTCACAAGATATTACAGTATTTAGTGTATACACTTCTTTATTGACAAAGTTTTAATAAAACCTAGATTCGTTGATGTCTTTCGTGCGAGATTTTACATGGAATGTTTTAATTTTGTTTTCTAATTTTGTATTATTTTAAAATCTGTAGAATAATAACACAGATATATATAGATGCATGGTATGATGTATGAAAAAAGGTACTTAATGTATAAAACATTTTTAATGTTAACTTTTGCAGTAGTGATTCTTACAAAGTTGCCTAATATAAAGCGACCAAAGTCCCAAGTCTTTGACTTCACTTGCTTGATTGTTGAGTACGGCGAAACTCAAATGAACTTAGTTAACATTTTACTGAACATTTTCCGTACCGATACGACCTTCAAACTTTCAAGCGTAGAGCTTATTCGTCCCTCAAAGGCCGGCAGCGCGCTTGTAGCCCCTCTGGTGTTGCAGGTGTCCATGGGCGACGGTAATAACTTACCATAAGGTGATCTGTCTGCTCGTCTGCCCCCTATCCATAAAAAAAAAGTTAAAGCGTTAGAAGGGGAGTGGTGTACATTCAAACCCCCAAATAGGTGGATTATCGAAGAATATCAAATACGTATTTTTATATTTTTGTGCGTAATTAATTATTTACAGCGATACATTGAGTTGAAATGTCGCTTGACGTCATGCTTTTGTACATTTTATACAAAACTGATGTAGCGAGCGTCATCCTTTTTTTAATTCTATTTTTTTAATGAATTTGATAACTTATTTACAAGTTTCATTTAATCATCAGTCTAAAGCTCGTGTAACTTTACAAGTTGGACTCTGAACTGTTGTTATTACAATTGCCGTAGATGTAAGGCTCGTACTACAAGTTAAAAGCTTCATATGCTCTCGATTTGAGCTAAAATTCACACTAAGCTCATTCTCCATAATTTGTTCCACCTAGACCATCGGCAGGCGACGCCCCTTTTTATATAATACTCACTTTCCGCCAATGGTTCCGCCCGCGTGGTTCTTAGGGAACCAACAGTAAAATAATACGCGTTCAGAATTTCGAATATTATTTTAGAAAACAAAACAAAAGATACCACTATTTACCAGCAATCGGCACTGCGCCAATTTTAAACGGATTTATATATTAGGATCATGTTCTCCTACCTGATCAAGTTGTCCCTATACCCTTCAAAACCCGTTCACTGGTTTTGCGTGACAAACACATATTCATCCTCACAAACTTTCGCATTTATAATATTAGCATCAT
The DNA here is from genome assembly GCA_918026875.4 of Diatraea saccharalis. Lineage (NCBI taxonomy): Eukaryota > Metazoa > Arthropoda > Insecta > Lepidoptera > Crambidae > Diatraea > Diatraea saccharalis. The sequence goes on along the minus strand of OU893341.1, from coordinate 19,598,941 downwards.
TACACTAGCTTTTGCCTGTGACTTTGTTCCTGTGGTTGCTTTGAACAACGAATTTTGTTAAAACAATTTCATTCAACCCCTTCAACAAACACTGTACTACGCGGAAAATATACAGAGGTAGGTATAAGTGTAGCAATACATATAACTTCATTCGGTACTCACGTAATTCGCGATTGAATTTTTTTTTAGAACAATATTTTATAATTGTTATAGACTTGAATTATAATATTTATTAGTTATAATATTGTTGAAAAACACATCAATCACACCTATCTTTAGTCAAGTCAAATCTCATATTTTTTATATCAAACAAATTTGACAGGTATAAATTAAAAATTTAATAACATGTATATTTGGTAAAACGAGATGTTTCGTGGAGAAACCTTGAACTGAGAACTTAGTAAAAAACACACGTTTTTGGTATGAGAAGGAACTCTAGACGTCACATTGAATAATGACTGTAAAGTGCACAGAACACGGAAAAGAGGTAAAGTGTATGAATTCATCTGCCAATCCTGCCATAATTATAATATTTATTTAAGCAATAGGCGCTTATCTAGGAAGCTAATTATAGGTATTACAAAGATTCCACCACTTTATGTTTTCAGATTTAATTGAATAGACTCCGAAATTATCCAGCGATTTTACGGAAAACTTTATCACATAGGCTAACTATATAATATACTCGGGCAAAGTCGCGGGAGAACATTTAGTTATAATACAATGAAATAAAATCATAATTGTCTTTTGAAGTACATTTTGTTCGATCGATCCTTTGTGCCTTGACAGCTTTGTGCTCCACCTCGAGTTCGACGTTGATTTTTTTCAATAGGACTGCTTTTATTATTGTAACAATGTAATCAAATAACTTTTTATGGCTGGTATAGATGGATTAAGTTGATAAATAGTAAACTAAATTGTTAACTTAATTTTAACTATTAATGTGTGTTTACAAGAACTTAATCACGTAAAATGTTGTTAATTACTTATCAACTTAATACTTGTAAAACAACCATTATAAAATGAAGTCACTTAAAATTTAGATAATAACTTAACAACTTGGCTCCCAATATATTCAATTTGAGTTCGATTGTTTGTTAGGTATAACTCGTCGACAATATAAATTTTGCGTGTGTGGAGTGATAATGTCTCACCCACGTTTGTTTGCGTTTACATAACGCTTCTTAGCGATCTTATGGCCACTTAAATAGACCTTGGAAATGGCTGTTGTTAAAATATCCACGTATTCTGGCAATTATCAAAACATTTGCTATGAATCTTGTATTTAGGCTAAAAGAAATCTTGTGTCTTTCGTGTTCTACGGCTACTTTATCGGGCTAGCAGCATAAAGGTACAAAATACCAATTCATTAGTTGCACTACTAATTAAGGCATTATGTCACACTAATAAATGTATTATAATAATTCTAATAAATCATTTTTTTACATCTGGTTGTATGTCTCGTATTATTATTTGAAAAATATTATGTTATTGTAGTTATTATTAATTTAATATTTGAAGTAAATATTCCAATAAAAAATCTCAACTGATATTGAGATGAGATGAACTTTCTGTAACCGAAAAATCCCCGAACCGACCGAGACCGACTCGCAAAAATTAATGTTTGTTGTATGGAGGACTGTTTTAGTGTTTGTTGTTATAACGGCAATAGGAATACATCATCTGTGACAATTTTAGCTGTCTTGCTACCACGGTTCGTGATATACAGTCTGGTGACTGACGAACGAACGTATTTGGGTATGGAACCCTTAAATTGAAATCTATGAAAGTCACATTGATTTCTCATGAATGTCTGTGATGAAAATCAATTGTCTTCATTAGCTCCACAGTTCACAAGCATAATCATAAATCAGAGTGATAATTGATGACATTTTGACACGATATTCTACCGTATTGTGTTGATAGTAAGAGTTACTACTGTAAGATTTGATGTGTTATATATAACCGGTGCGACAAACGAAAAGAACTCATTGTTACAGTGAAAGCAGGAAATAGTTATGTAAGCGAGTACTACAAATTGCGTGTCTGACTGAGTTCAAACAAATATTAACTTGACGTTACTTAGGTAACTAAGATTAGGATAATAGGTATCAAAGAATTAAACACTCAAAGAATAGTTTATGTAGGTAATTTGTTTTTAATTTCACTTGGTTGACTTGCTCGCCGTTTTCAATGACAGTCATTTTACCTTTTTTCTTCTTTAGTTATTTATAAAGGTTTAGAACCTTTATAAAGTTTTTTAAATAAAATTACAATGTATTAATTATTCCTAAATCCAGACCCTTTTTAATCAAGACACGGGTTTTGGGGATTTAAGAAAACACGACTATATACTGCCAGCAATGAAAATGTATACGAACGATTTAGAAAAACTAGGTATAGGCATTAACTTTTTATCATAAAAAACCGTGTAATGCGGCCTAAAACAGTGTTCACCCGTATAAGTCGGCTACAGAGAGTAGGTCGTCCGAATTAATGTATCGTCACAGTGAGCGTTACGGTTGTGTTGGTTATAAATAGTGGGAAATAATCTCTTTTATAAAATTTTTGTCACTGTAAACATATTGAATATTTACACCTACAAGAGACTTCTACAAATATTAGTTATATAATATATTGCTTTACAATTTTTTTACATTTTGCACTATTAGCATGAATCGGAACGTATTTTAACATGGCATTACGTCAGGGCCGTTAGCCCACAGCTGTTTGATAAACGTCAAATATTCGCGAGTGAGAAGAAAACACGTCAGAAATAACTTAGCGAACACATGATTTATTATATTTCTCATAAAGAACCCATCTACTAAAGTGTGTTAAAGCCAAAGTGTAGTGACTTGTATAGCGTGGGCACATTCATTTGTTGAAAAATCAATAAAGGTAATCCAAACGCAATTACAATTTAACACACTTTTAAATCAAAAGATAGCTCTTAAACAAGTATTCCCTATTAGGTAATGAATTAAAATTGGTTTCTTGTATAACTATGATCATTTCAGATTTGTAACACCATGATGAGCAGCAGTAAATGTTTATTTAAAATCATAATTTGTCTGTTTGGACTGCCCGCCGGCTTTTGTAACGTTCAACCTACTATTATGAATCCAAGCATATTGTCTCCTACTAAAACCCTTGGCGAGTGTCAAGCGTGCAAGCTATTTGTGGAATCGTTCAAGAAAGGTCTAGAAAGAACAGCTCGTGGAAAATATGAAGGTGGTGATGCAGCCTGGGAGGAAGAGAAACTTAAGACCACTTATAAAAGAAGTGAAATGCGTTTAGTTGATATACAAGAAGGCATATGTAAAGATGAAAAAGATCACTCAATACAATGCCATAATATGGCAGAAAAAGCTGAAGAATACATTGAGGCATGGTGGGCTCAGAATCCAGATGAGTCTTCAGATCTTTTGACATATATTTGCATAGATAGTTTAAAGACTTGTTGCCCTAAACACCATTTCGGTAAAGATTGTATACCTTGCATTGGCGACCATTCTAATTTATGTAATGGTAATGGAAAATGCAGGGGTGATGGTACAAGAAAGGGTAATGGCACTTGTTTATGTGATCCTGGTTACATAGGGGATAACTGTGATCAATGCTCCACTGGTTACTATTTATCTTATAAAGATGATAATAAAATTACTTGCTCTCCATGTCACAGAGCATGTATGGGAGGTTGCCGTCATGGCACACCAAAAGATTGCTTTGCTTGTAAGCCAGGTTTCCTGTTCGATTCTGAGGAAGGATGTCTAGATATCAATGAGTGTGATGATGTGAACAGATGTACTAAAGATGAGTTCTGCATGAACTCTATTGGATCTTTTAAATGTGTGTCATGTGATAAGTCTTGTTCGGGGTGCCATGGTGATGGACCAGATATGTGTCGTAAATGTGCCAATGGTTATTCTAAAAAAGGGGAATTCTGTATAGCCGATAGAGAGGATGAAGACTCATCTGATAAATTGACAATGACAAGGTAATTTAAATTTAGCCGTTGATCAATCATATAGTCTAAATAACAATATTCTTAATGTAAAATGCTTTAAAAAATCCACTTAGTCCCCAGTACTCTGAGATGGGATTTGAACGCACGATCTTCCGCAATCTGGTTAACGACTCTAACCACTGAGCTATCCAGGTCTAACAGGACTGATTAATTTTTCAAACACTTGTTACTTTAATGCTACTACAGAGTTTATTTCCATCAATGTGCAGGTAGTCCACCCAAACAGCTGAAAGAAATATTTCATCAACAAATATTTTTAAAAGATCCATCTTTTAAGCATTTTTCAATAAGATTATATTCCAGTATAGCGTTGTGATTGCAAAATTGATCAAACATTATAAAAAAATAATACAATGTGCGTTTAAAATTATATCTTTGATTTTTTACAGAAACACTGAGCTGTAATGTCTTTAGAGAAAGTTTTGAGATTGTAATAGGTAAAATTAAAATTTGTTTATGGTGATGGGCAACTAGCTTATATGGGGATAAAAATGCTATAATATTAATACCCTTAACAATATCACTTGTAGTCTTAAATAATATATCACATACATATTAAACTTATTTTGGGAACAATGGCTACTATTTTTATTTTTATGGGTATAATTAATTTAAGGCAATAAAATTTATATTAAATTTGTTTATATATGTATATTTTTCCTTGTTTACATTTTAAAGTTATAACTGTGACTAACCGGACCATTTGGTTACTATGATACAGTTCAATATATTAATGACTTACTTTTTAGGTACATGACCTACATCGGATTGCTTATTGCAACGGGGATTCTTTTGCCAAAGTCAACATCTCTCGGAAGTTTTGTCGGTGCAATGGTGTTGTCATACATTGTCGGAGCAGAGTATTATTGCATGATAAATGGACATGAAGGTCTAGTTAACTTGAAAGATTTTGATTTAATGCAACTATTTCATACTTGAAGTATTTTATATAGGTTTTTAAGCATTTGTATTAGTTGTGATGTATAATTTTAAGTGAAAATTTCTCAGATACAAGCTAAGTGATATTTTTAAAAATTAATATAGTGGCAAACAAGTAGAAATTAAGGAAATGTAGTCTATGTAGTCCATAATCTTGGTGAGATTTATATTGACAAAAAATCTTTTTTATACTTTACTGTATTTTTTAAACAATATAGTACACAATATATTAGTCCTACCAAGTTCTCATTGGTAAATAGTATTTGTTTTAATTAAACATGAATAAATAACTCAATGATGCATAACAGAGAATGAATTTATTAACATAGCATTTATTATAAGTAAAATAATTGATTTTGTATATGAGTCAAGGCTTTTATTTACTATTATTTATATTTTATATGAGGCATATTTTTGGATGTATGTTAGATCAGGTTAAGTAATCTACAATACCATTAAACACCACAAAAATGTATATTTTGTTTATTGAAAATGATTCTTAATTTGTATCGCATTAAAGTTTAAAATAAAGACGGCAGATGTGATCGTGCAAGCGATCGTTAAATATCATAGGGATATATTTTCGCGTCATTTTGTAACATTCGAATGAAGTCACGCCTGTCAATATTCGATTATGGAGCGACCGTGACACCGTTTATGCCTGTAGTGAAGTGTACTAAACATGATAGTCTGGTGCAAGTGACGAGATATAGTGATTATTTAATTTCAAATTTCAACTGCCATATTTCAGTAAAAATTAAAAATTTGTCCAAATTATAATATGATGTAAGCAAGATTGCATACTCATTTTACATCCTTAATTGTAAAAATAAAATAAACTTATTCATAAATGCATTGAAGACTAATTTTAGTTCAAATGTCGTTATAGTATGTTTTTCTTTTTAATTTGATAAACAAGTGAAAAAAACGAAACAATAACGAGAATTCAATAAATCACCAGAAAGTTATAGATAATTTATACAGCTTACATTACACAAAGATATTTATGGGGACACCCGCAATGGTGCGTAGCCGGGATTAAGATGTGAATTAATTATTTATCGAAAACTGTATTACAAATGTAGGCAGCAAATATTTACTCAATATGTTTAGGAAGAAAAAAAAAATATTTGAGATCGGTTACTGTGTGCAATGGCATGCAAGGGTAAAAACATTTATTTCAGATTATTAGTTATTAACATATTTATTTACTTACATATTCTGTAAGATCTATTAAACCTACCTATTAAATTATAGATAGCTAATAAAAAGTTTCTACGATTAGCATATCTATAATATGTAACAACATGTTCAAGATTAACTTCTGGCTTAGTTGTAGACAGGAGATTTGGCAGTTAGTTTAGTTTTTTTAAAGTTAGTTATAAAAGCATTTTATGTTTTAATCACATTTGATTTTCGTGTGTATTAACTTGAATTTATATCATTCAATAATTATATTTTAAATTGTATTACAGATTTATAGTTTCCGCTTTCGCTTATGAATTATACTTGGTGATGTTCATGTTAAAACGCTCATATTATGTAATTTATGCATAATACGTGTGTATTCATGTTTGGATGTTATGTATTACGTGTGTGTTTAGTCCAAGAAGTTTGGTAATTATTGCAACTGTTTCTAAAGTAACGACTTTAAAGCGTTCACAAATGCTTAATAAAGACTAACTTTCCGTCGAAGCTTCACCCGCGTGGATTTTGGTTATTACCACCCTTGTTGTGACAAAGTTATTTCGATGGTTTAATTTTACTAATTATGGTACTGAGTAGCCGAGTTCATCGTATCCCAACCAGCCCGGAATCTACGATTTTTTCCAGCCGGAAAACTTAATTGTGATTTTTGTATGCGTAATTTATTCGAGTTTTGGGTTTCTTTTAAGTCTGTGAATAGATTATTTTCATTCATAAAGTAATATTTTACATGAAAACTATCTAAATAAGACAATTTATTGGCATTTTATTAAATGTGTTTTTTCAATAAAAAAGTATTTTTTATTACTAAACCTTTTTTGTTGTTGTGTTTATCAATTAAATTCTCTTTAGTAGAAGTCTCTAGACTGGTGCTGATTATATTAAATGCTTGGCAATACACATCTAATCTTAGACGCAGCCTGGAACGAGTACTAAGTAGTTGAGCGGGTTTCGCTTCCGTGTTTAAGAAAGCAGATTGCGAACGGGCCTTTTCAATCACGCATTTTTATTGAAGTATGTAACTTAGTTCTTAGTTAGTTAAGGAGAACGATGGAGCAGTGGTTAGCACGCTCGATCTACGATACGGTTGTTAAGCAACATTCGCGATGGTCGGTTATAGGATGGATGACCAAAAATTTAATTGCCTCGAGCTCCTCCGTGCGGAGGGTACGCTATGCCGTTGGTCCGGGTTGCAACTGCAGTCGTTAATACCCACCAATCCGCTCTGGGCCCGCGTGTTAGGTTATGGCGCATTCTCCTTATTCGATTTGATTTGATCCATAGGGAAGGCCTGAGCCATTAATAGGCTGGTGATTCTGACGATGTTATTAGCCATATCCGACAATCGTTGTTGCTAAGCAACTTTCGCATGGGTTGGTTGCGGGATGGATGACCACATAATTATTGTCTCGAGTTACTCCGTGCTGCGGAAGCCAGAGATCTGTCTAATTTTATAGAGGAAATATATCATACGCGAACATAGACATAGCTTACGCGTACGAAATCACGATAAAGTGTCCTTCCTACCAGCTATTTTCCGCGACATCGCAATTAACGAGATTAATATTTCTTATTTATTTATTCTTTATTGCAACATAAAAAATCAAATCACAAATGATTTGATTACAAAAGAACGTTAAAACAAACCTCAAGTTAAAATTATATATTTTTATTTTATTGGTGTAACAGAATCGGCTCCAAAGTGGTCCTACCTACATGGTTTAAATTTTTCCTTTTAAGGTACTGAACTATAACGAGTAATTATTTTGAGTAAGTATACCTACGGCATAGTTAATGATTCATTATAGAAGAAGTTGCATGCATACTCGTTGTAATATTACAATCAGTTATGACTTTATTACAGGTTTTCATAAATATTACTTGGTAACCAAAGTTTACGATATGGAGGAAACTACTTTGGTACTTGCCTATTAGTGGATAAACAGGTTCCCTTAGATATTGAAGCTTAAGTTATTGTTATTACTATATCCTTTTCTTAAATGAGGATATTTTCATCTAAGTACATATCTATTAGATCTACAAGATGAAAATAAAGGAGATAAGTGGCCATTTAAAATTAGTATGCACTTATTTATCTGTGGCTCCGAAGATTAGATGCTTTTGCTAATTTTGATCTAGTAAAAAAAAATATGAAATTTTTTGCAACTTATTGTTTTTTTCAAAAGTTATACTTAATTTATTTAAATTAATTTTGTACCATTATTCAAGTACATAAACGATATGTACCATTAATATAATTATTATTTATAAAAGAAGCGACAATTAATTTTGCTGTTTTCTTCAAACCTTTTTAGAATTTCTTAGGTACTACAGTTGTCTTAATATTTATTTTGTTAAGTTGAAAAGATTAGTTAAGCGCAATGATGAATAGAAGTGTAGACAATTTTTTAAATCTTTTTATTTCATAGATATACATGAAATATATCTAAAGAAGTATCATTCATATAATAAGTCAAAATCTAAAAATAAACTTAATTTTCGAAATTTCCCGAGAAAACGCTACTTCTGTCATGAAAATTATTTGTTAGCTGACCAATATATTTTACGTCTTAATAGAACTTTATGACTAGATTAAAATAATAAAAGCTACATGTAAATCACCTCGTACAGGTAGTCTAACTCAATAGAAAACTGAGAAAGTTTGAGAAACCTCTTTCCACGTCAAAGTTTACAGTGCTTACAAAAAATTACTTCAATAACAATACAACAGTATTGTTTCAGGGGCATTTAATAAATGAAAGTAACACGAGTATCGCACGACATAACCGCTATTGTGTAGCGTTGCATGGGAAACTGTTGTTGTTTATTATAACATGCTTCTGTGAATTTTATTGTTGCATTTTAATGAGTGAGCGTGTAAGAGCTACCGTATTACTGAGACGAATTTCTTAAAAAGTTTAATTCATTTCGTTTCAGTTGTTTGATCGAGCATTGTAAATATTTTCAAATACCATGTTAATTTTTTGTCAGAAAAATTTTAGTATCCTTTATGGAAGTAGGTGGTGGTGCAAATAAAATTATTTGCATCGATTATGAATCGAATTTATACATTATAGTTTTCAAGGTGGTTTCTACATTAAGAGCACAAGTCAAAACTTTGCATTATTGTATATCTTTTTTCAAAGGTTGTGAATGAGTTTCACTTCTTATTACATATGAATATTTCAAATATATGCCTAGTTATTATTTACTAACTGATTATAATTACAGTTTGCACAGTAAAATACTCAAAACGCAGAAGTTTTGTGATTGATAGAAGTATTAACCGCTTTCAGATAACTACAAAATTTTATCCTGTTTAAGCATTTTTGAAGTCTGTTTTGTTTTTTTTTTATTTAATTCAGCGCAAGGGACATACTTGTTATATGGCTTTCTAGTATTTTATAAAAGATAAATTAGGCATGATTTACCTCAATATTCGACACAATAGTCAACCAAAGCACGCTCACATAATTACGGGACGGGACGTCTTATTTATTGTGATAGGGCGACGAAGTACCGTTGTCGACATGCTCCGTACTGTTAGCCACAGTTCACGTTTGTCCGGTTATAGCGATTCTAAACTCCAATTAGGGTGCTTAAGGCATGGACTCGTTTGATTGCACTGGTAGAGTTCAATAATGGCGCAGTTCAAGCCCTAATGAAAATAATATAGTTGTACTGACATTTGATGACGTCGTAAGATCGTGATTGGAAGAAACGTTTCATAAGCTCCGAGGTTAATTTTTCTACTAGTTTAAGAAGTTTACTGGGTACTGTGGGAATAGAGTTAAAGGTATGTAACTTTGAATGGCAAAGGTAACAGCAAACATACAGCTTTGTTTTCACGTTTTTGTTTTGTTTGTTTTTCTTTTTAAACATTGAGATGGATGTATCCGGGCGAGCTATTAAATATCGATGAATAAAAACGAATCGCCGAAACTAATGTACGCGCATAACTTCCGGATTCCAGTTCTGCATCAAATTGGATAATCCTATTTTTTATATGTTCAACGATTCATGACACGGTTTGTGTATAAGATTTTTTTTAAAACGGTTATAAGGCGGTATGAAGTTCGCCGGGTCAGCTAGTATACATATAAATCTAGCTCTTGAATAAAATCGCATTAAATTCCGTTGTGCATTTTAAAATATTACAGCGTAAGTACAAACAGCGGCAAGTAACTTTATTTTATAGGGCAGAAGACCCGGTTGTGGCCACTGCCCTCTTTTTGGCCATTTTGAACTTCGTCAGCCTGCCAGCCTGCCGCCTAAATGAAAGTAAAGTATTCTTTGCTAGCTTTCGCCAGCGGCTTCGTCCGCGTGGTCCCTAGGGAAATATTTAGTGGGATCCTATTATCTAAGTCAGTTAATACCCTATATGTATACCTAATTTCATCAAAATCCGTTCAGTAGTTTCGGCATGATTGACGGACAAAGATCAAAACAAAGAAACTTTCACATTTATAATATTAATAGTATTGTAGAAATGTCATACATAATGTAGGCTGTGTTATATACTCGTATTACACAAATTCGCATGAATGGGCCGGCTCGACCAGAGTGATACCACGGCCTCACAGAAAACCGACGTGAAGCAACGCTTGCGTTGTGTTTCGTCGTGTGAGTGAGGGTACCGGAGGCCCAACCCCTCCCTATTCCTTTCCCTCTACCCCTCAACCCTTCCCTCTAAGGCCGGCAGCGCGCTTGTAGCTCCTCCGGTGTTGCAGGTGTCCATGGGCGACGGTAATCACTTACCATCAGGTGATCCGTCTGCTCGTCTGCCCCCTATCCCATAAAAAAAAGGTGTTTATTGGTTAAAAATTTAAGATATCAACTTATAATAATGTGGTATGTAAAAAGGTAGAAGTTATATTTACACTTTAAGGTGGTAATTTTTTTACAAAGCTAGTTTTAAAAAAGAACGGCTTTCCCTTTAATCGAGATAATGTAGGTAGATATGATTATAATTTAATTTCGCTTATATTTATGTATAAAGTTAAAACTTTGAAGAAAATTAACAGGTTATTTATTCATTTATAATATTAATTAGTTTAAGACCGAATTCTGTTTGAGAAAAAACAGCCAATGGCTTTGCGTGGGTATACCTTTATGTTAACTTTAAAGTATATGCTCAGTTAAGGAAGTATCTCACCATATTAGTGATATTTAGTTGTTTTGTTTGTGATCAATTATGAAAACTTACCAAATGTGGCAGTTTGCGGTGGTTGACCAGAGGCGTAGGAGTTAAAATATAGATGTACTAATGTAGCTATTGAGTGATTTTTGTAGAAAAACCGTTTGGACCTTCTTGCTTATGACATTTACATTCAAATGTTTGCTTACAACTAATATCAGTGCAATTTTCATATTCACATTATAAAGTTATAACAGTTTTTCTAAAATAAATTGCGTTTTTTCCTGAAAATTATCAAATATTCGTTATTTTATTTTTCTTTTATGGAGTAAAATACTGTTTATATCTTTTTTTATAAGACACTATAAAGACAAAACTACGATCTATAAGATAATATTTCTTTTATTCGAAAGTATTTTTGAATACAGACATAAATAAAATAAGCTTGAATATTGATAAACACATCGGTATGCAACTCACGTAACAAGACACAATATGAATGACTTGTATGAATATTCATACATCTACTCGTTTTACGGGCAGGCCCCAGGACAAAGGCTCTCACCCAAGGTCATGCGATCACTTTCCATTTCAAATAATACGTGAATAAGCCTCCGAATTTTTGAGTGTATTGGAATACCGTAAAGTCTAGCTGATAAGGTTGGTTATGTAGACTATTGTTGTATGAGAACCGGCCTGTGAATGTCATGAGAGTCACTTTGATAGGACCTTCAGTAACCCTTGGAACGAGAAAATAAACGTAAAATTCTCGATTTCTTTGCTTATTATAAATTTGGCAGACGTGTCCGAACTTCAACATTCGGGTTTTATATGTCGTTTTTTTTATTGTTTCATAATATGTAGTATTATTGTCGAGATTTTCATTATTTATCTTAATCTAAAAACAAGATTACTCAAAAATTAAATTGTGGTTCTTTATTAGATCAATGTCGTAGCATTAGTTAAAAAAAAATACTCCGAGGAATAATAAGATTTCTTAATAGGAAAACGCTCCCTACAAATTCAATGCACTAAGTGATGTCACACGGTGCTAAGGTAGCGAAAAACATATCGGCAATCTTTGTTATTTGTGTGTTGGATTTAGCTGTTATAATAAAAGTTGTAACGTTTTATGTAACTAATTTAAAGCCATATGTATTTACATAAGTAAAATTTTGTAGTATATTGTAGTATACTCTTTCTATGTTTTCGAAGCGTAATATTTTGCAAATTAGTATCATAATTTTTTTTAAAATATTTATAAGTTAAAATGGTTCATAAATGCCGAACATATAACAGAAATCTGCATTTTTGCTTGTAGGACACAAGCCTAACGAGAAGATCCTCCTTTTTTGAAGTCTGTTGAAACAGTGTCTCATGTCATATTTTATAGATGTATTTGTAAAATATTCTAATTTATTTTGAGACAGCAAATTAAAGAAAGTGTTTTCCAGCCCTTGAATTTTAAAAATTAATTTTTTAGTGTATACGATAAGATTATGTTATGTATTTTTTGTTTACAGATTACGATCTTGTCTGCAATGTTGCTCTGAAATCTAGAGTACACGAGACAACTTATATACGAGGTAACTAAATATTTGCATCATAACATAATAATTGCATAAATATATTTATGTCCGTAATAAATAGCTCACCCAGGGAAGTTCGTATCGAGTGCTAGGCTGCGGCGCCCGGGTTGTAATTATAAAACTGTCTTCTTCTACTTCTCTAGAAGACTATTTAGCAAACAGCCAATTTCGCATTTAGCCTACTCTCAAAGTGCAAACTAATTATCTACTAGTCAAAGAACAATCTAAGTATAGACAAGTAGACCAAGCTATTCGATACATGTTGGTAAGTAGATGGATTGCGAAATATGGATATCATTTAATCTAAATACTAAATGTGGATTGCTAGGTTGGCTAGTAGCAAATCAGTTGCCACGAAAAGAAGACTATCGGAGTGGAATAAACAAATTGATTCTTATTTGTTTGATTTTCATTCTAATCCTATTAATATTATAAAGGCGAAAGTTTGTAAGTATGGATGTATGGATGTTTGTTACTCTTTCACGAAAAAACTACTGGACGGATTTGGATAAAACTTTACAGCAATATAGGTTATACATCAGAATAACACATAGGGTACTTTTTACTGGGAAAACTTCTCACTCCCACGGGATACCGACTTCCACGCGGACGAAGTCGCGGGCGTCCACTAGTATGACATATTTCAACATCACGACTATAATAATATGTCTGTTTTATACTTTTCAAATATTTTATCGTTATTCATCTGGTTTATTCAGCTAGATGAAAGCAATAAATAACGATGATCTGTCTAGTCGTTAGTTTGTTTAAACGGTGTAATTACCGCGATTTTCTTTCGTATATGAACTTAATTTAGATATCAAAAATAAGTTTTTAATCTACAGGAACAAGTCTGTTAATTTCTGTTTTAAGTTCCCACGGTAACTTAGTTAATATCATACCCAGCAGCATATAAGCTTGGTAAGTGTTACATATTCATTAAGAAAGTGAAGTTTTATTATAAAGTTTTATATGTGCTATAAATACGCGATGATTTATGCTGTCTATAGCAAAATGTAAGGACGGCCCACATAGCCAATTAAAAATATATGTAACATTATCTAGAGATACAAATAATGTCGAGCCATATCGTTATGTATAAATTTATCCAATAAAACAGCAGGGTAGCAACTTGTTGATTGTCGTTGCAATGCACAAGAAAAACAAATTTCATATTTGTTAAGTGAACACAAAAATAATCTCTATAATGTTGTAAGTAAAGTTTAAAGTGGCATCGAGCATAGTTTTGTTAATAACTGGATACAAAACGTACACGAATACGAACCAAAGACAATATAGTAAGGAGACGGCCATGTTGCTTGTCTATGCTAAACGATTTATAGCTCGGCAGTTTTGTAGCAATAATGCGTTATTCGGTGTACTTTTTTTGGTTGGGTAGTTTGGTTTTTCCCTATTTAAACATTATATTTTTCCTAGGCGAAGTATGAAGAAAACGTAAGATGTTATTATTGCGTTAGGGAGCAGGTTTATTGTTTAGAATGTCCTCTTGTTCCACTGTATATCCATATATATTTATGTTAATTTCACGTTCAGGTCAATACCACTCGGTCCCAATTTTACTGGGATTCTTTGCTCGTTACCGGGGCCCGAACCACATGAGAGTGTGCAACGGACGGTTTTGATGGGTACCATTGGACCGATGTCTCTTGCAGTTGGAGAACCCCGGACAATCGGTATTTCATCCAGGGAGATGAAGTGTTAAAGTCAGGTCCTTTAACTTAAAACAAAGGTCAATACCTGACCTAGATGCACGTAATTTGATTTATAGGCTTAATACGCCTATAATTAAAAATGCACTATAATGGTAGCTGTAGTGGCAGTTTCAACTCTCATTGGTCTTAACAATATGGTTAAAAAAAGAAAATTAATCAATGCATAGGTATTTATTTAATATGTTTTAAATACAATTTTGTTCTTTAAGGTTATGAGTGACACAAAAAAGTAAAGGCCGAAAGGACGTATCCCTTTGATTGAGAAAAAATAAAACTTAAAAAAAATCCATGGCGGGATAAAACAGCGGCAAAGTCAAAGTGTTTTATTTTAAAGCACAGCAAATAAAATGCGTCTCGAACTAACGAGTAAAGGAAAAAACCGACCATAATTCTCTCAAGACCCCATATTATCACGTCATACGCACCCATTCGTGTAAGTATTTTCTTTTGTGAAATGTCTCAAATTACGAACTTTGCGTGTATCATCCCATTCGTGTTTATGTATGCGATAATTTGAAATAACAACAAGTCGCATTAACGTCATAATAACACCCGAATCACAACCTTAATAACAACAAAACTACTGTGGTATTTCATGTAATGATCGGCTGTCAATCGTATGACTGTAATTGTCGAGTGCGATCATCTGCGGGTTAATGCAAACCAAGTGCAAGTACCTATACACTTTCCAACTTTAGGACTGTCTGGATCACCTTTAATGTAGTTAACATTAAAGGTGATCCAGACAGTCTAAAATCATCATTTTTTATACTTGTTAGCAACCATCTGTACGGCTGTTAGAAACCGATTTAGATTAGGTTGGCGATCGTGTGTACACCTTTTAGTCATTCAAAATTTGTCAATTACCAGCGAAAATATTACACTTTTTGGCTTTTCTACGTTCATACGTCGTAATTGGCAAGACTGGGCGTTAGTTATCTACTCACTTATCCAAACACTTTGTATTGAACTTATGATAGGACGTTACGTCACTTCCCGGATGGCAGTCGCAGCTAAAAATAAACAATGTGAAGAGTTTAACTTCGTTTATCGTGACGGAAAAATATCCAGACATAATGTTTAGACGATTAATGAAAACGTTCTTGAATAAGTGTATTTCCATGTTGTCTGTTTGTAGATTTTTATATTTGACACAATTTATGGCGTAGCTTGCGACTCTCACAAGTGCTTTTAGCAGCCCAGACTGAATAAATAATTTTTATTTTGATTTTGATTCGTAGAGGTTCGTTGAAAGTGGTGCTGCCGCTAAACGCTGATGACGCTGGCTGGCTAATAACACAAATATAAAATTCTCCATTCCTTTGGATATAAATTGCAACAAAATCGGAGTATATAACTAGTAAATATAAACACAACAAAAATATCTTGTACGCAGCTGTATGAAAATTTGGACTTTGTACCAACCATGCTTCGTATAGAACTTCCCTACTAAAAGAGGTCTACTTGAGGTGGTGAGGTGTAGCGTGAAGAAGCTAAAGCATCTGTATCATGGAAATTTGCGACAACGAAGGAACACAACTCCAAGATTCGAGACAAAATAAAAGTTTATTTTCTATATTGAAAAGATCGAGAATCGGACCCGAGACTTCAGAGATGACGACGACGACACCTTGTAACCGGCGTACGAGACACTTGGCCACGGAGGTCTGTTATGGATTGCATAAACTAGGGCAGATCGTTAGTGACTAAATAAATAAAATTAAAATAACTTGAACCGTCTCATCTAGTATTTGAACGTGTTATTATCGTATGCGTGGAGTGGAGCAAACCAAACGGCGACACAAGTCAATATTTGCCGTCTATTTGTTGTTTTAGCTAGAGACCGATTGACAACACTTCGGTTAGAGCATACATGGACTTATTACGGCAAGAATATTTTTTATGTGTCTCTTCTTTAGTTGAACTTTTAATTTTGTAGTACATAATATAAAGCCAAAGCGTTTTCTTTTAATTTAAATTAAAGAGTGTTGCCTCTTATTAAGAAATCTGCACAAAAATAATAATGTTAATATTTAAAAATTCCAAATTATACTTCAAAAGTGCATAAAATTCATATATATATAATTTTTTCTATAATAATGCTTAAAAATACGTTGAATCGATAAATACGATACTATATATCAAATAATATATAATAAAATAATACTTCTTCATAATACATACATATACTCTGCGTCTGTCTGTTTTAATTCGAAAAATAGCGAATGAAGTTTCACGCGCCAAGACGAAAGTTGTGGTTTATAATTTGTAATTTTTTGTGTATATTGACTGAATAAAAGCGATTTTGTAGGTATCGGTAGATATTCAACTTTCAATTTTAAACATAAAATCACTTTTCTATTAGATAACTTTTTTTTAAAAAAAATCTTTCTTTTATTTGTAATGTGTAACACCTGTAATTAAGATTGAATTTGTAATGATTACCTTTTATATGTAGTTACGTGAATAGGTTAATGTAAATCTTGTTGGTGTTAATAAATAAATCATTTGTCATTTCACCTGACCTAAGAATAGTCTATAATAATCTATATCCATACACAAAGAATCGGTTAAACGCGAGTCGAACTAGCCCACAAAGGATATTGTACTAGCTATAAAAAAGCAAAATATCAAGTTTTTTGTATGGTCTATGTATATGTTTTTGAGAGCCTGCGAGCCACTTATCCACGGAGGTGCACCGACAAAATAAATAATATTTTGTTATGTATTAAAAATACTTATTAAGCGATTATAGTTAATTCCCTCCGAAATAAGTTTTAATTATATTCTTATACTAGATATTGTTCTGTTTTTGTTCGCGTGTACTTTAGTTATCAGGGCGTATGTTTTAATTAGCCGCCTTATAATCAATTTATAAGAAGTCTAGAAATGAGTAAAATCCATATAAATTTCACCCCCTTAGTGGTTGAATTCCTAAAAATCTTTTCATAGTGCTCATTTACATCATGAAAGGAACCCCTGTACAAAATTTTTAATTTCTAAGTAAAGTAGTTTCGGCTGAGCGTTGATATAAAAGTCAGTCAGGTTTGCCTGTTAGATAAACAATATTATTGGTTACTTAATCAGGAAGATTTGGTATTATTATGCAGATATTTGTTGTTCTTAATAAAAAATAAAATAGATTTATGGGATTATAAACAAATCTTAATCGAAAGTTCATAGTAACGCATTATGTGCTATTGTCCATCATGTCGATAACCTGGATTAACTTCATGTAACTCAAAATAGGGTCTAATTTTGTATGATAACTTCTTTTATTATTAATTGTAGTGTTGACGTGCGCCTGCGCATACCATCACTCATGAAGACACCCGTTGATGTCTTTTGTATGACGTATAATGAGTTCATTAATATTTATGTGAATCTTTGTTCTTATTTCATGTGATCGTTAGTTATATAGAATATTGCAAGGAGCTTGAGACCCTGATATAATTTTAATATATTTACATGTTATATGCAGTTGCGACCGAATAAAGTATTTGGTCTGTCATTTTTAGAATGCAATGCAGATAAAAGGCGCAGTTGTTGGTGGATATCTTTTATAGGTAAATATTCAATAAAGTCGGTTACGTCGTCTTTCTGTTAAAGAGATAAACTGAAAGAAACACAAGCGATTTTTCATAAACTTTTATCTGTGGTCGGAGATTCACGCGACGTAGAGAGGTTTAGGTAAACATTGCGAATTTTTGTTATATTTTAACAATTTTGCATTCAGAATTCGAGTCCCATCTCAGAGTGTCAGGGACAAAGTGGTTTTTGTAAGCATTTATAATTAAGAATATTGTGATTTTTTATATTTAATAATGATTGATGATAAAGTGGGTTTTTAATATCAGTTAAAGTTACATAGCAATAACAAATAAAACTTAAATGACAAATAGACTGTGCACCAGATTAAGCGTTCCGACATTGCGCTTGAAGGGTTGCTAGTTGAGAAAAATACTTAAAAAATTCAGTCCCTGTTACCCCGGCGACTGTTCTAACTACTGAGCTACCCGAGACCAAAGAGAACTGACGAATTGTGAATACAAGATTGATCAGATATAATAATTATACATATATATGTTATATATTTAAAGGACCTTATAAAATCTAAGCTCAATATTTATAGCATCAATAATCTTAATCCAGGAGTAGAATCAAATCTCTTCCAAGAATATCAGCTTATATGTCATAGCTCTTGGTAACATACGAAGTTTTTTTGCTTGTTCTTGGCAAAATGGCGTCACCAAATGAGTCAGTTTCCTGTTTGGCATGATGGCGCTTGTTTCGTGCAAGGTTTCGTTTGGAATATTTAATATTATAGATTTGTCACAGTCCGTTCGGTTCTAAGTTTGGAACGTATTTTCCTAGCAAACAACTGTATTCGAATGTTAAGTAAATCACGAATGTTCATTGCTTTAAATTAAAAATTATTAATCTGTACTAAATGTATAATGAGGAAAGATTTTAAAAACTACAAAACTGATGTGAGTTGGTCTTTTATTAATTTAAAGCTTCATTACCAAAGTAATATAGGAATAATAAAGGATGTAAAGTAATTAAAAGCAGATACCACTTTCATCCAAATAGAACTTTTAAGTTAATGCACTCATTTTCCGTATTTTATTTGGTCAGTAAAGGTTGGGGATTCGAGCAGCGTTGGTACCAAAAGTGGCTATTAAGGGATGGCAGAGCGGTGTTATGGGTTAATGAAGCACATTTCGTGGCACTTTGAATTAATAAAAAAAGGAAGTTATTAATAATAACCTCCTTTTATGAAGTCGATTAAAAAAGAGAATATAATGTGTTATAAAAGGGGATACGCAACCAGCCAGTTGCTTACGTAATAACTAAAGGCAAGAAGAACGCGGGGTCAGCTACTTCTAAATATGTCTAGAACATCCTAATGAAAATAAATAATTTTGGTTTTTTAGATTTGTCAATATGTTTTGCAATTTTAAAAGATTAAAATTGATGCAACATTAATTTATTCTTACATTATAAAGATCAGAGTGCAATCTAAAGAAGCAAAAAACAGATAAAAAGTTTCTAACGTATTATTTGCATAAATAATGATCTTTTGTTGTTCTTTTCAAATTATATAATTTAGTGTTTTAAACTCCATAACCTATACGAATATAATATAGGAGAAATAATTGGTCGTTTGTTTGCTTTAAATAGGTTCCGAAACAGACCTAATTTCGAAGATCTTTCATCTACGGGAAACTACATCATATGCGGGTGGCATAGGATATAATTTAAGTAAACGAAATCGTTAGAAAACACCTAGATTAGACATTATTAATAAATAATTTTTTCAATTTGATTTCTCAGTATGAAATAATTCAGACTTCAAAAAACCAGCGGATCATTTTTGGGAAATGCATTGCTACGTTCAATTAAGTTCCACAAAATGTAATTGATAAATAAATTTAAAATTTATGTAAAGAACATACTTATGAGTAAAGGCTATTATAAAGTTGATGATAATTTTAAGCACCACATGGGATTAATAGCCTTCGCTTTGTTCTATAACGACTAAATTTATATACCAACCTATGTCCTACAGACTTTGAAAATTGTATCTATTATTTTTATAATACATACCATTATGGTAATGACATTTTTTATGTAAAAGTGCTTCTAACAAGCTTAATTGAATAATGACATTTTCATTTCATTTCACAGGAAATCTGTCTAAGTATGATATACAAATAGAATAGAACATAATGCAGATTTTTATCAAGCCGATGCCTCCCGTCGTAGATATGCAAATTGACGGCATAGTTTTCTATTTAAAGAAATTACCTAGAAACAAGACTAAATAATTGTGAATCTAAATATATTCCCTGTTGAATACATCGGCGGAGGAACTCTGAATAACTGTTATTTACATTACAAGCATTTTTATTATTTTTTATGCAGTTGCTTGAAATTATCCAATCTGACATTTTATTCAGTACAATGTAATATAATTTACATGTCAGAACAGAACAAGTTTAACAACAGCTGACAATAATCGCTGCTAAGACATACAATTATGTATAAGTAGACTAGTCGTACTTACCGTGACACGAGCATGGCCCATTAGATGGACCAGTCCTGCCCGAGGCTTGAGTGTCAAGTATTTTAATTAGTCGGACTGGCTTTGTCTGCTGTTAGCTATTCTAATTGTTAGGTTATCTTGAGAGTTATGTTTTAGCATTATAAAGTATCTATTATATTCAGCCTGTGCGCATGGTTCCATAGACACTAGGTAATATTAATATACATTATTATATTTGAAAATATTATTAATGAAAAATGCTTAAAAACCGTGGTACTCTGAGGTGGTATTCGAACAAAGGTTTCGCAAATCCGAGCGACTGCTCGAACCACTGAGTTACCCAGGATCTAACAGGTCTGATGGATTCTTCAAGCACTTGTTACTTTTTCCCTACTTCAGAGCGTTTTATATCAATGTTCGGGCAATCCACCCAAACAGCTGAAATAAATATTTTTAACGGACTTCAAAATCGAAAAGGAGGAAGGAGGTTATATGTTCTAGGACGATGTATGTATGTTCACCGATATTTTATAAATTGTTGACCGATTTTCAAAAATTTTATCGTAATGGAATAAGTAGTTTTCCTTTTATAACAAAACAAAATACGCTTTATTACCTAAATAGTAAGATGAATGTTATGACGTGGCCTATTTTAACAAAAAAAAACAAATGTTTGCGTATTTAGAATTCATTCAAAATTTGAAAGGAGGATTTTCTATGTTCAACGAGTATGTATACTTTACTCTTTGGTGTATATTTTTTATGAAAGAGGTGTAAGTCATAGAATTTAGATAGTAGTTATCAATGAGTTAAGTATATATATATAGGAGTAGGTATGTTAATCGGTTTCTTCTTGTCTTGTGAATCAATTTCTATCAAATTAGCTATTTCCCTGCGACTTTTCCTGCGTAAATTATTGCCTATAGCGTAGCTTCTCGTATATGAAAGACTTTTAAAAATCGGTCCAATAGTTTCGGGGCCCATCCAATGAAAACAAACAAGCAATCAAATCTTTCCTCTGTAAAATATGAATATAGTTTATTGATAAAAAGATCAATATCACTAAAAAGCATGAAAAAAAACTTTTTATAAAAGTAGAAGTTTTGATCTGAAGTCATCGTTAGTTGCACGTAAAAAGGCTAATTATGATGAAATTCTATCCCTTTCAAACGTATAGCGGTTGCGATAGTGGTTGATGGAATTGTGTAACTTATAAAGTCAAAATCGCATTTTCAACGAATGATGATTTGAATATAAATATCAATAATCAATTTCGTTTGAAATTTCCCGTTAGATTTCAAAAAAAATTGTAACCATCACTTTGCTTAGACGATTCCGATTAACGTCAAATAAACATTAACGTTCAATCAATATATTTCAAAAAAAAGTCGCGGTCGCAATGCAAATAGTTGTAGCTTGAAGTTAGTGAATATCTTTCAAATGTCAAATTCGAAGTCATTGTGATAGATTTTAAAGTTCAATAGGTCTCTAGGCCGTCGTTTAACATATTTTGATATTTCATGGTTCACATGATTTATTAAAATGCAATCAATATCTCCATAAAACATTCAATACAAAAAACCAGTAAAACCTTGTGATGGGGCTGTCATATATTCTTATTATATTTATTTATATATATTTTTCCATAAGTGTTTGCATATTAAATAGCCTTTGTATACGAGCGGATCGATCAGGTTTAATGAGTTCTAATTCGTAAGGACGGTAATGCCGCTCTCCAACGTAGACGAAGGAAATGTTTGGTTTTATGGTATTATAAAATGGCTGTTTCTAAACAGGTACAGTTAGCAAGTCGGATTTGAAAACATGAAAATTATTCAGATTTCAAACGTCTTTTTTATCCTAGAAAATCATTCCAAGTACATTTCCGTTCTCGTGGTAGGTATAGATAATACTTATATCCTATCAAGTATCTAACTGCAAAGCTTCTTGGTTTTATTTATAACAATAACGGATATCCACACAAACTTTCATCCCCTTTTCACGATAAAAGTATCCCATAGCCTTTGCCGTAGTTAACTTCAATCTCTATAACATGATGTAACCAATTCAGGACTTAGACAGATGGACTGACAGATATTTTCGCCTTTATAATATTACTAGAGATTTCTATTTCTATGTTGCTCTTGTATAACCATCCTTTTATATTTATAGAATAAAATTCCTGTCGCTTCTGTCTGTATGGCTTTTATTGGTTAAATGGACCCATATACAGATTTTAGGCAGAATCTCAATATCATTTTCATTGGTTTATCGTATGTTAAAATAAGTACTAATCAATCGACAGCTAAAATTCTGCCGACTGTGGATTAATTAACGAAGGTTATGGTGTATTAATTATTATACTTTAACCTTATTATGTAATTAATTATATGACAAGCTGGATTTTCTACGACTTCTCCCGCGTAAATTGTAGTTTATGTCATCCGTGTATGACGTCGCTTCTTGGAGATAAAAGATTAAATATTAAAATAGATAAGTTAGCTTAAATTATGTTATAACAAATTGCATTGCAAATAGAACGATTAACCTCTTTCGAGTTTTTCGTCTTTGGTCTGTGTTTTTAATAGTTTTGTACATGTCAAACGTAATTTGAACAAAAATGCACACAAAAACAGACAGCCTTTTTAGACCACTCGCCTTGCATGCATTTTAAGCGAAATAACGCTTTTTTATATCCTTTTTTACGACTCACTCAACTTACCGCGGCCCACGTGTGCCACTACTTAACTATCTTTTTCTCCCGCGCAAATTTATAGTGGCACAGATAATTATAGCGTCATTTGCATTAATTCAAAAAGTTTTTATGCTATCCTTACTACACACGACTTTCAACTCGCCGCGTGAGTCTTAAAGAGTACATTTAAATGTGCATGATTTACAAAGTAAGTTATGTTACTGCTTCGGGTAAAGTCGTGATAGAATTAGATGTTCGATTACTCTTAATGGGTTGAATTAAAAATACGTGCTAGTGGATTAGAGGTTTTTTAAATGACTCTGACTAGGGATAGAGACAAGATTTCCAATGGATTAGGTGATGTGTAAAATTTTTTTTATTTGGTAGGTAAGTTGAAGCAGCGTTTCTTAAACTTTTCTGGCTCACTGACCCCTAGGACATCAAGCATGAGCTTGATTATAAAAGAAATTAATTCAATTTACACAGTATCACATACATCACTTAGATCCCAAATTAAGTAGATAAAGCACATGTTATGGAAATATGTAACACCGAAGGTAATACAACACACAGACCCGAGAAAATATAGAAAAGTTAATTTTCTACATTAATCCGAGCGGGAATCGAACGCGGATCTCAGAGGTGATGACACCTTGAAATCTATTTATTATAATAAACGAGCAAACAGCTGATTAATGTTTTACAATCGCTATTACATATGGCTACATTTTATTAATCAAGGCCCCTCATCTAAGCAGTTTGAGTTAATGTGATAAACTAAAAGTACAAAACTTATTTTGAAGTGGTGTTCAAAAGATATATACTTGTATCTATAGTCGAGAGAAGTAATAACTTGAGAATATGGCATTACTTGAGCATATATTTTTAACCAATAGACGAAAATTTGAATGAAATAATAACTGTTAGTAGCTAATAATAATAGTATTCTTACTATTAACAGTTCTGGCAACATTTAAATTCTGGTTTATTGGTTAAAAATATTTGGTTAACTACTATTGATACGGGTGAGAGTATCTATGTTGGAGTTGAACCATGCTGCCAGCACGTTATAGTTGTCACATTAGCTATCTTTCTCTCTCTAGCAGACGGTAGTTCTAAGTGACAGAAATGGATAGAACGATGGGAAAACCTAGTCGTGCTGCCAGACCTAGTTCAACCCCAATTGTAATTTCAGAAAAAAAATACAAATAATAATTTGTTAGTGAATTTGAATTGGCAGTGAACCGCTCTATTACACATGCTACGAAGGCATCTGTGGCTCTCTTATAAAACGTCCTGATCATTTTATTTCGTGTTCTCTTTTACCTTTATACGCCGTCTTATTATTAATTGTAGTGTTGACGTGCGCCTGCGCATACCATCACTCATGTAGACACCCGTTGATGTCTTTTGTATTATGTATAATAAGTTCATCGATATTGATGGAGATTTTTACTCTCATTTCAATCGTGTTTGTTAGTTGTAAACTAACAGGAAGAATTAAAAATAATTTTAATATTCATGGAAGAAAAACTCATGAACGACGACGAACAGTTTCATTATTGTTATATCTTAATATACAAGCTACTTCTGCCGTGTAAATTAAAGCTTATGTCAGCTACTTATGATAAGGCTTCCTGTAGTTGAAACAATTTTAAATTCTGTTCAGTAGCTTCGGAGCCTGTATTAAGAAATATTAGTACTTTCATGTTTTGATACACTACTGGTGTTTTTCCATTTGAATTATGTTAAAAATCATTGTAACTTCTTTTTGGAATCTGTGAGTCAGTTTAGATTTAAATCTATTTAGACCTATATGTGATGTTTTTTTTTATCCAACCACACGTCGGGGCCTGTCCCACCTCCTCTCTTGCATGACATAATAATACTGCAGATTAATAGGTTTTAAAGTGAGACAGTAGCTTAGAAATTATAATCGTTGATTTACAACTAGCATATTCGTGTTGTTAAGATGTAAACATTCGTGAATGTAAAAAAAGTGTACTGTAATGGCGGCGGCTTGTTACATATTCTCACGTGCGCGACGCCTGCGCACCTTCGGGGAACTGCAAATAACAACCGTTCTGAAAATTCAACAATAGCTCTGAGTGATGGAATGCGTTTATTTAGATTTTTGTGATGTCATTCTAACAAATATCTTTACGTTTTTATGATTAAACCGATGAATCATGTAAGATAAAATTTTGTATACATAGTAATTGAGAAGCTCAATTGTCCAATTTTTAAAAATTTATCACAGTCGTTTTTAATTTGAAAGATAGCTAAGGCAAGTTGCTTCCTTCATCTTCCGTCGGCCTTCTTCGCCACTCTGGGCTCTGTTGAGTTATTCCGGGTTGAAGTCCCTCTCTTTTTTATATATAATGGGCCTAATGGACCTCTTTAACTTAACGATATTTAAAAACTTTTCTGGTCATATGGTCGTGCACTCTGCACAAAATACCCATATCAGCGCAAGCGATACACCTCAATTTTATCCACTATATTGGCAACTTTGAGCGTAAGTACTTATAATATAGTATTTCTAACCTTTTCTCGACTTTTCTGAATTCATATCACTATTGGGTGGCCTCCCCTGACCGCAATCTACTTTCTTAATAAGGAATATAAAACCAATGCGTTTTGTAAAGCTAAAAGCTTTACAATTTTGTATAGTGCACAACCTTACATTCAATTGTCATTTGATTATAAGTTTATTTTCCATCGATAATAACACGGCTTTTGAATCTATGGTGATATATAAATCTATAGTGTAACTTTGTACTGAGAAGAACCGGTAAGAAATTCAGGAAGGGCCTCATTTTCTCTTTGGTCTAACTGTTTTATTTTATTTTCAACATTGTCAAGGTACTCTGGTAAATTAATTCTAATGGTGGAGATGGGTGGCGCAATGAAAAGCTGGTAGAATTCTTCAGACTTGATTTATTTGCGAAAAACATACATCGAATCACTTATAATGAAATACTATGATACACACTCTGCTGGTCTCGATCAGAAAAAAAAAAAAAAAAAATTAAAATATTAACGGCCAGCACTTGACTATAAACCGTCCGAAGACTAAAAAGTAATGACAATCAGATTATTAACATATAAGTTCGACTTCAGATACCTCAGTATATTTCGTGCCTCAGTAAAGTATGGCATATTTTATGATAATGATTAATATGCGTCATTTTAAGTGTTCAACATTTCATTTTATATTGAAGTTTTAAGTTTTTTTTTAGTTCACTGTAACAGAGTTGGAATTATTTATATTTATTCTATGGAATCATAACGCCCACAGATTGATACTCCCCGAAAATTATTATGTTGATACAATGTCACAGATCAAATAGTATCAATAAAGCTTCAGTTATACATTATTTTCTATGGTACATTCTTATTATGTTAGTAATAAATACCGAATGAGTGATGACTAATATGTGAGACACCTCGATGTGTGTATCTTGGTGACAATGCCACTTGGTATTGTAGTAAAATGTGTTTATAAGTAAGTGTACAATCGAAGGAGCTGACTTTGTAATGTTTGTGGAATACTAAGTAGTGTCTATGTTACGGCCATGAGTCGTATTCAGGGTTATCAAATCAATGTTTTAATAAAATAAATAATAGGTATCTTACACACAAATTACTCCAATCAAAAATTATTTGGAAAATTTAGATGGTACTCTGATAACTTAATTCTAATGGTGGAGATGGGTAGCGCAATAAAAAACTGGTAGAATTTACACTTACAAAGAAATACTATGATACTCACTCTATGCTGGTCTCGATCAGAGAAGAAGATTGCAAAACACGAACACGCAAATTCGAATACGAAAAATTCGAATAAGTAAAGGAATTAAAAAATTAACGGCCAACATTAACCATAAACCGTCCGAAGAGTAAACCTACCTATAGGTCTAGAAATGCAGTCGTGAGAAGAATGCGGGATGATAGGGACATAGCGAGCCCTTGTAACCTGAGAATGAATTAACAAATTTTATTAAGAGTACATACATAAATTCTTTTTCCATAACATTTTTGGATTCAAAATTGGAGTAATTTGAATTAGAGATTTGTATAATCGGACGTGCTGACTGACTGTTGATATTAATGAGCACAGGCATACTTTTTCTTATTAATATATATACTTAAGGCCTTTAAAAATTATAAATACCTATTGGCATGTTCAACCCTAGTATTATAGATGACATAATGCCGGTCAACTCTGAGTCGAACACCTTTGTTGGAAGATTTAATGACATTTTATTATTATTATATTATTCAGTATCCGCATTGCGGAATAAGTTACCACAGATTATTGAGATATTATTCAGTTTGATCGGGCAGTGGTAAGCGCATTTGATTGAGCAACTTTTGTGAATGCCGCTCTTCGAGTGGGTGACTGACTACATAATATTATTTTGAGATTCTTCGTTGAAATCAAATGGCTCATCTCTTTCTGGTATTGCCTTACGTAAGGAATGCTTCTACTCTAGTTTATCATTTTAGCACAATGTTGAAGAAAAGGCACTTATTAAAATGTACGGTTTTTGAGTTTGTTAACGCTAAAATTACTATAGATTTTTGTTATGTATTGATAATTTGTCGTAAGGCTGGGTACGTGTACTGTACATAGTATGGGTCATTCTCAGCCGGCTCAAATAAGCGTGTCCGGGTCGAAATGCAGTACGAAATGGATAATTAAGAACGTGATATTATTTTCTATGATAGATATGACCGAATATAAGGTGAAGCTTGTGTTATTTTTGAAATAAATAAAATGCAAGTTAGTAAAAAAAATCAAAAACTTTGAAAATATTGACCTCGGTGCCGCGTCCGGCCCCCGATTGAGGTGAAAATCATTTTTTATATTTTTTTCTCCAATGTATGTCACTACTTTGTAAATGTTCACAAATAACTAGATAGTTATTAATTCATTTTATAACATTTGTACGTCATTATAGGCCTCGGTAGACAAGTTACAAGTAATTGTCTTCACGTCCGATGTTTAGAGTTGATATCAGTGGTACGCACAGATCCGTTCATAACTCCTTAATCTAGCGAGTTCAAGAATATTAGTTGAAGTGATAGAAAATGACCGTCGCACTGCATGGGTGGCAAGAATAACACGTCTGTGCGTCGCCGTGGAACTCCTTTAATGAAAGTACGTAATCGTTTTCGGTGGCTTGGTAACCCTTAGAATTGATTTCGGTGAATTCATTTTACTCGTAAATATTTGAGTTAAAATGTTTAAACTATGATAATAATATGTGTTTTGTGTATTCGAAATCAATAAAAGAGATCCATATTAAAAATTCTTCTCATTTTTTAAGATATCTAGAATTTTGTTAATTATTTTGATTTCAGTGGAATTGACTTCAGTGTTTTCGGTGGAAATAAGCACACCGATATCAATTTTGAAACCACCGAAATCAATCATTGTTATTTATTTACATTTCAATGTTGTTTTATATAATTTTTTCATCACCTCTCATCCTGTTTCAGTATTGTGATTATGGCTGATTCAAAAGAAGATCGGTTGGTTAAAAAAGATTGGCTGAACGACTTCGAAAAGCTCGCATCAAGAGTGTCCCAGAGTTTTACGCAGTGCACAAGGAGAAAGATAGGCAAAAATATTATAAAAGGAAGAATGAAGGAAAGATTAAGCCTGTAAGTGTAATTTCAAAGCCATTTATCATATCATCAGATGATTGAAAAAGAGTTTCCTCTGACTCCAAAAGTTATCAAGAAACTAAGTCCCAAAGTTATTATACGTAGACTTAAATATCGCATGAACAAGATATTACAGTTACATAAAAAAAAGATCGATGAATTAAAGATTGTCAACGAACGACAACGAAAACAGTTATATAGATTAAAATACCAAAGTGGCAAGTTAAGAAAATATGAACTTACGATTAAAACCCATACTGACGATATGAATCAACAAAAGAAATGAGAAACTATAAAAACAATAAGAAATAATTTGGACATTAAGCTCTTCCTTGAAGAAGATGAAAACAGTTATATGTGTTCAGGAAAGAAGGAGTTCGTTACCAAAGAAAAGGATAAACAACAAAGACGCTACTTAAATGATTCCTTAAAAGACTTATACACTAAATTTAAGCAAACAAATCCCCAAAGTAAAATTATTTACTCCAGTTTTTGCATAAAACGACCGTTGTGGATACTGAAACCAACTGTAAATAAACGAGAAACTTGTCTTTGTAATGACCATGAAAATATGGAGTTAATGGTGACCGCGTTAAAAAAAAAAACAGCTTAATTCAAGAAATATCTACCAAAGATATATTGTCATGACTGCTGTGACTCTTCGAATTTGTTATGTTTAACAAGGAAATGAGATGACTGCAAAGATAAAAGCTTGATTTATAAAGAATTCAATAACGCTCATGGATTATTTTACTGGATATGGCAAAAAAGTAAAAGAACTTATTCCAAGAATGGAGTAAAAAAAAACACCATACACACAGCGAAACATAAAAGTAATGCCTTCCCTAAAGACGCCATTTTAAAATTTTGAAAAAATGTTACCACGTTACGTGATTCACTGCGGGATTATGATCGCATAGAACAGATTTATTAAAAAATTGAAAACTAATCTCACTGATGAAGAGTGCATAATTCACTGCGATTCTAGTGAGAATTATAGTACAAAATACGCAAGTGAAATTCTAAAAAGAACAGCTGATCGAATAGTTGCTCAAGGCTATGATATCACAAGCTTATCTTCATTGATGACTCATCTGCAATCTGTTCAAGGTATTATAACGAAAACTATTTACGATTTTGTTATTTATGAAAAAGAGCTGTTGATTCCACCAATTTGCAGGGACCAAGCAATTTGCAGGGACTTTGAAAGTTCATCAGGCGGTATACAAATTTGTTGTGCCGAAGGCGACTGTAAGTATAATTCAACTTCGTGTGAACATGGCTATCATCTAGGGTTATACATCATTGGCAAGCAAACTAACGGAGTGCTGGCTGATAGAACCAACAAGAACAAGAGTGATAAGATTGATCTGATTACAAAGTCAAGTCAAGCTAAAAAAGGGAGTGGCGTCAAATCTAATAAACCTGAAATTTTATCAAACATTCTGATTAAACCTGGCAGTAGCTATTCTGCTGATCTTGCTCATCACTTCTATGAAACCAATCAGAGCCTGTCCCATACCTTAACATCAGATATTGAATTGCATGAAAATGACAGCTTTTAGACACGTGTGACAGTAATGATGTATTCTCCAACATTTTAAATTCCAAAGATGCAATTCCAAAAGCAGTGACGAGGAATATAACATTTTTGATGTGAAGCGTCGCAACGTATAAACCGGGTCATTGGCGTATAATAAGTATATACCGAACAAGATTTTTCACATTTGCCAGGCGCAAATAATATTATTAAACCTACCTACTATTTTTAATTACTGTCAACATAATAATTTAACGCTTCCAGGGTTGATTTTTGGTTTTTAATAAATGAGATATAATCTCGATATAAAAATGTTTTACTCAAAAATTAGCCAGTAATTTCTCACACACATTATGTTCAAAGTTATCTAAGGCAATAAAACATTTATAGAAGAAAAATAATCTACAGAAAATAAATTATTTGATATATTTGATTTCGGTGCTTAGAACATTGATTTCGGTGGACAGTATTTTTTTTTAAATGAATTCCTTCTTATATATTTAGTCTATGTGGTTCCCTTTACTACTAAAATGTTTTAAATTAAATATTGATTTGATACATAATGTTAATAATGCCAAAACTATAAAACAAAATATTGCCACCGAAGTCAACTAAATAATGTTGTCGTACATACACACACACCCACGAACACGCAAGTACAAACACACTCATGCACACGCACGCACAAACACACACATGCACACGCACTCATAAACACATGTACACACACCCACGCACACACGCATCACAATATACTTAATTCAATATACCCGTAAAAATGAATATGTATTACCTTGCATGTTATGTAGTTCGGTAAATAAATAAATGTATGCCATTATTAGGAAGAGTGGGGCCTCCTTCTACAGGTATCATTGTACACTTACTGGGCAGGTCCCAGCTTCGCTATATTGTTTATGTACTAAATAAGTTGATGAATAAACTGTTTTTAATTATTTTTAAATCCACGGTGTTGGATATACACATTTGCAATTTTGAGACTGTTCAGTACGAGATATATTTTAGTTAGTTTTTTGCATTTGAAAACAGTAAGCCTTAACTAGAATACTATTATAGATCATTTTATATAGAGCATAGAAATATCAAAACCATAATTTCTAATGTTAACAGTTACTTACTGTTCACTAAGGAGTAGGAGCTTGCAAAAAGCTTCCCGTTAACCAATACAATACGCCTGTCAGCGGCATGGGAGTTAAATAATTAACCCTTTGTATGTAGATGACGATGACAGAAATACCAATGCGTATTTATGACGGCATAACGCGCCTACCGGCAATGTGGGTGCATTATGACAATATGAGATTTAATTTTAATGTTGACGGATTGGATAGTATTCTTTATGATTTAGACAATAAGTGTTATTGTATTTATTCGTGTGATCAACACCTGATCACCCTAAATATTGACACATCTGTAAAAAACAGGTACAGATGATATTGAGGTGTTACTGTTCATTTGAAGGTGTGCTATTATGAATGACGCCTACTGACGGTCATTGATAATCATAAACATGATACTTTTTTTTATTGCATTATTGACAATGATGTGAATCAAGTTGTTAAATAATACAGTTAACTAATGGCGCTATGTAAAACAATTTAATGCTATAAATATTAGCGTGCGATGGATTGCTGCTTTTATAAGTTTTTGGAAAAGAATAATTTGAAATGAATTATGATTAAAATATCCATCACTAGCGATACAGAGAGCGAGTGAATTTGTTTTCATCTCTTTATGCCGGTGGTAATTTATACAAATGCTTAAATTGAAAAAGTTTGATTTTCTTTTCCTTTAATTACCAACTTGTGTTTTTGTTTGTTTCAGTAGCGAGACGACAATGTGACGAGGTGATGAGAGAGCGAGACCATCATCTGCATAATCTTTCAATTCGATAGGTGAGTGATTTTCACTTGATAAAGGTAACAGTTTCGTTGCACGAGTTAGACTAAATTTATTATATTTTTTAATTTTGCATTCGCAGTGCTATATTTATTTATTTATTTATAACAAGGTACACCAATTGAAATTTATCATGAAGAAATACACATATATTTCTAAATTCACCATTCCCAAGTGTCAGAGATGATGTGACCTATGACATTTCATAATCGAACGATAGACGACCTCCATGGCCAAGTGGATTTTCGGGAGTCGCCATCTATGAAGTCCCGGGTTCGAATCCTAGTCAGGTCAATTAAAAAAATTGAATTTCTTATTTTGCTTCGGGCCCCGACCCGAATTAATACGTTGTGGTTGGTACCTTCGTTATATAGGTTATTACATTTTCGAATCTGGGCGATATATGTAATTTTATCTAATAGTTGCTTGGATTGTGATAGGTTCGAATCTTAACTCACATTATTCCTTATGATAGATAACAAATTAGTTTCAATTCTGTAAAACTGCCTTTTCGAATCTGTGGAGAATCCTCGGTGCACGACTCCAACTCGTTCTTGGCCGGTTTATATATTTTATAAGTTAACAATCTTAATTCAGTCCACTTAGCGACGAAAGAAGAACTACTTTTTACCATTACCATTTATATGTGATCGGAATCTGAGATGCTATCGGTTCACGTATAGTTCTTATGTTTAACACGTTAGAGTAAAAAATGCTATTATTTGAAACTAACGTTATATTTGCTTAAGAGTTGATAGTTACTTTAATTATTGCAAATTACGGACATAGACAATTCTGTCGATTATGTAGCGGAATACTAGAATAAGAAGTGGTCTTGAGCTAATGGCACATTATAATTTGGTTTTTGATGTTGATAAGTGCGTAATAATTGTAAAACTTTATATAACGAAACCTACGTTATTTGAATTTTAAACATGTACTTACTTAGTTATTTTCATTACTAAAGAACAGCTTTCTAATCCCAGTTAGACAGTAGAATATTTTAAGTGTTTTTATATAGCATTCATCATATTACATTGTCATCGCTCTTTTGGTAATCTTTACCTAATGTAAAGTGACTTCATAATCTAATTAAGTCGTTTTTAGTTAGATTTTTCTGTATGAAATAAAACGGAGAGAAATAAGCTGCCCTTGCTGAGTTTTTTGCCGGTTTTTCTCGGTTATAGGTCTCCCGATGTGGATTTGCTAACCGAAGGCATATATTCACGACTTCTTGTAACAGCCGAGATGGAATGATGCAGAATTTGAATTTTGAATTTCTCGTTACGCCGCCATTTGCTATACCTTTGTATAGCAGTTGGGATGCCAAGCTTTTGGATGGTGCAGACCAGTCACCGCTAGTTATCACACAATTGCTGTGACAAGATATATCCATTATCATGAACAGAGGTCGGAATTAGGTAGAGTTATTTATGTACTTGCATCGAAATGTTGATATTAATGTGGACCTTCCCGGGATTTCTAATGGTATTTTATTTTGCGACTTTGGACATCCGATGTCATTGATGTAAGTTTGGCAAAGTCGTGCGAGCAGTAGTTTAAATTGTGTAAAAGTGAATAACTTTTTATTTAAAAAATCACGGAATTTTTTCTGCTCTTTAAAATTAATCTCGGGATTTGAGGCATATCCATTTTATTCTTTCGCTGTATGAAATTAGTGTAAGTACATGAATAACTCTACCTAATTCCGACCACTGATCATGAAATACGACAATATCCACATAATTAAACAATCCATCGTTAAAAAAACAATTTGAAGCAGTATTATTCTGTACGCATAACATAGTCGATAAAACTCACTTACTCAATCGACTTCGTTGATTGCACAGATAAAGTGTCCACATACCACAATTGACGTGTCGAACTAACGTAACGAGCTGATCCTAGATTATACGATTCCTTGTTAAGCTTTTCATAAAAAGCTAGATAGCAATATCACCTTTATTGCTATGGACTTGCATGTTATTGTTGTTTAACATCGATATATTTTGATTTTACCACTACTATTGTACTATTTGAACGCATTTCGAAAACATTTTCACCAAAGTTTAATGACAATTTAAGTTCTTTATTTGAAACATTGTATTGGTGACATGACTTTAAACTAATGTCAATTGTAATTGATATTAGTGTAAGATGTTGTCATTTAATGACATTTTTAATGGATTTTTGTGCAATGTAGAGTATACTGTAAATATTGATAATTTTAATGGACGTTGGGCAGTAAGTTGCTGTAAACTAATTACAATTTAAATGGACGTGTGTGTAACGAGCATTAAGTTGCTGTGAATTAATTACAATTTTAATGTAAGTTTGTGCAACGGCCAGTTAATTGCCGTAAACTGATGGTGAATTTAATGGATGTATGTGAAAATTGGTTAATATTATAATTTGATATGGGTGGTAAAAAGTAGTGGCAATTCTATTGCACCAACTAGACTAAATTTAGTATCAAACTTGTCAAACACCGCTTATAGTACTGTAAATAACTAAGATAATAGAAGTACGAGGGTCAAACTGAAAGTTCTTAGAACTGGCCACTTATAAACAATATAATAAAAAAATAATTCTAAAATTTGAAAATATAACTCTTTGCCAATATTACTGAGTATATATTTCATTCATTTGTCATTTGTTTTACGATTTGGCGGCAAATTGAAAATTGTCTGTGTCACGTCATCATGAATTTAACACGAGAAAATTTTCGTGCAATGATTTTTTATGACTTTCGATGTCATTTAAGTCAACAAGAAAGTTATGATAGACTACGATTGGCCTTTCACGATGAAGCCCCATCTCGTGCGACTGTTTACAACTGGTTTAATGAGTTTAAACGTGGTCGCACTAATCTCACTGATGATTTACGTGAGGGACGGCCTTCTACGGCGACGACTGAAGATAACATCTGTGTTGTGCGGCGTATGATAGAGACTGACAAAAGAGTGACCTATCAACAGATTCGGACAAGCTTAGACATCGGTATGAGTCAAGTGCACAAAATCCTCCATGAACATTTAGCGGTCAGGAAACTTTGCGCCCGGTGGATACCTCATAATTTGACTGAGGCTCAAAAACTCCATCGTGTGGATTGGTGTCGTAAAATGATTGAAAGATTTAACGGAGGTGACTCAAATGCTGTGTTCGACATACTAACAGGTGACGAAAGCTGGATTTACTGTTATGATCCTAAAACCAAAAGACAATCTGCTCAGTGGGTGTTTCCTTTCGAGGAGTTGCCAACTAAAGTGAAGAGAGATCGAAGTGCGGGAAAAAAAATGGTGGCCTCGTTCTTTGGAAGGATAGGTCATTTTGCAACAATTGTGTTAGAGGATCAAAAAACAGTTTCTGCAGAATGGTACACTACCAATTGTTTGCCACTTGTCTTAGAAAAAGTTCGAGAGAAACGACCTCGCAGTAGGATCCTCCTTCACCACGACAACGCCTCGTCGCACACCGCCAAGCGAACGATCGACTATTTGGCGACATCAAACGTTGAATTACTGGGTCACCCGCCGTATAGCCCCGACCTCGCGCCTTGTGATTTTTATTTATTTCCAAAAATTAAAGATAAACTTAAAGGAAAGCGGTTTATGAATGCTGAAGAAGCGGTGGCTGCGTATCGCGATGCCATTGAAGAGACCCCTAAGGACGAGTGG
The DNA here is from genome assembly GCA_918026875.4 of Diatraea saccharalis. Taxonomy (NCBI): domain Eukaryota; kingdom Metazoa; phylum Arthropoda; class Insecta; order Lepidoptera; family Crambidae; genus Diatraea; species Diatraea saccharalis. The sequence continues at coordinate 19,562,753 of OU893341.1, read as the reverse complement.
GCAAAGTGCTTTTCCCAGTGGTTCCATCGCATGCAGCGGTGTATTGACGTGAATGGACAATATTTTGAAAAGATATAATAAAACTAATAACTGGCTAATGTAATCAGTTTTTGATTTTCTAAGAACTTTCAGTTTGACCCTCGTATAGCACATTACGATATTAGTGCGTTATGATGGTTATAACATGCGAGGCGTAATTTCAGCCGGAGCCGAAATCGGAATTGAGCCGAGCATGTTATATATAACCAATACGCACGTATATCGTACGACGTTTTTTAACACATTTGCGAGGAAACAGAAAAGAAAACATTAAATAAACTCAATCTGTGAATGTACACTGTTGCTTTCCCGCCATTTTAACAGCGCGCTAGCGCAGCCTACTGACTGGCGCCGCGCGGCGATTAGTTCGAAATTTCAATAGCAACAGCGCGCGAAATGGCAAATAATACTGTTATGGAATTTGTATGGACTATAACTTAACTATTTGCTTTGGTAACACACGAGTTTTTTATGACCCGCTTTACATATTTAAAACCGGTGGAATTACATCAGCTTTACAAGCAAAGGTGTTAAAAAGTCATTATACTATAGTGTTCTGGAATGTAATTACATTTCTATTATTACAGGGTTTGTCACTTTCAATCCGTGTACACAGCACAGCAGTACCCCAGGTTACAACGATATGTAAAATTTGGTCAATTAAATTTTAAACTCTATCCTCAATGCTTGACGCCGGACGCTTGACAGGTACTTATAACCAGGGGAGTGAACACCTCACAATCTAGCCATAACTGTAGCCATTGCTATAAGAAAGAACATATTCATGAATATGTTAAAATAATCATAAAATGATTTTGTTTTGTTATTTACATATTCAATTAATGCTTTTGGTTTTTTAGTTTATTAAATTACAAGCTTTCGCCAGCGGCTTCACCCGCATGGTCCCTAGGGAAATGTTTACTGGGATAAAAATTATCTAAGTCAACTAATACCCTGTCTGTATAACAAATTTCATCAAAATCCGTTCAGTAGTTTCGGCGTGATTGATGGACAAACACTTAAACATCCAAACAAAGAAACTTTCACATTTATAATATTATATATAATAATAATAATAGGATTAAAGTTAGACTATATTTAAAATATATCGAATTTAGACAAACAAAGCTATTTAGGAAAGAAAAATAAACCAAAATGTTTGATTACATATATAAATTGTAAAAAATTATTTTATTATAATAATAAAACGTTTTTATAGCTATAGCCAGAATCAAGGCTGGGGAGTTAGACGTCACTCTGCAGATATGCTATTGACTGTACGTAGATCTGGTCTGGCCCAGATTTCACATATTTTGGTATTTTTTTATTTTCTATTCCTCTTACTCGTCATATTACAGAGCAGAGACACATTTCAAATGAAAATCCAAATTAATGTTAATATTATAAAAAGGTACAATTTCTAACTTTGTTGCGGGTAATTGTCGGAAATATTGGTCATGGCAATTTTTTCACCGAAATTAAGCTACATCATAACTCACTTGAGCGAAGTCGCGGGAAAACAGCTACTTAATAATAATAATAATAATAATTCTTTATTCATGCCAAAATAATACAAAAAAACATACATTTGAACAGATGGTATGCAGGTCTTAAGGTAATTAGTTATATAAGGCAATTATTATAGACGGTATAAATCACAACTGACCCTAATAGATTATACAAATAATCTGTATTTAGGGATTCAGTTCCTTTCCCTATATTCCCTTTAGTATGAGCACTAGATTGCACTAAGTTACGATAAATGTAAGGTTACTTATAATAATTACTGATAATTACAAATTTAATTATTAACCAACATTGTTCACTTAAAATCAGGTATTTTGTGTGTGTGTGTGTGTGTGTGTGTGTCTGTGTGTGTGTGTGTGTGTGTGTGTGTGTGTGTGTGTGTGTGTGTGTGTGTGTATGAGTGTATGTTTGTGTTTGTGTGCGAGTGAAAGAGCGCAAATGTTGTGTATGTGTGTGTAATATAATATATGTAATATAAATGTTATATGTGTAATATAAATGTTGTGTATGTGTGTGTATATACTTAAAATTATATTCACTTATATAATTTTTATATCACTATATGACACCCTAAAGTGTACGCTGACAAAAATGCAAACGAATTCGTCGTATAATTCCACTTAAAATATTTCTGTTTCGAATCGATGTAAAAAATGGTGTTACCATCAAGACGAATGGCTGTAAGACTTTCTCTGGTTTCCTCGTGGTAGGTAATTGATTACGCCGTGCGCATCACAACGCTCGATAAATAATCGTTTTTTGCTTCCCTCGGGCTATATTTAGTCGAGTACTCGTGATGAATTGATATGAGATGCATAAGGGTACAACTCGGTGTGTGCTCTGATATTTATCTGAGACACAGGTTTTATATTTTTTCAGGTACGGCAAGTGTAACATAAACAAGTATTAAAGAAAAACTAGTTCTTGAAACTACATTATAGATGTCGCTATGTACTTTATATTTCAAAGTTGTAGTGTTGAATGGTTTGTGTCTATGAATTGCGTACCGTTTTTCTTTTTATACAGTAAAAGTAAAAAGAGTTTCTAAACTTTATAAATATATCATCTTCTATTGTTTAGCCTTTCGTGTTTAAATTTATTAACACAAAAGCTTCCACACGAATAAAGACAGAATCTTTACTAATATTATAAAGAAGTAAAGTCTCTTTGTTTGTTTATTTGTAGGAGGTGATCTACGGAAGTTCCAATCCTATGACAAAAATACTTTTACCTTTGGGTAGCTACGTCATGAAAGGGTTATATAAGCTATCATTCACACGGGTGAAGTCGCGGAAAAACAATTCTTTCACCAATATAAAGTTATCATATTAACGAGTAACATAGGGTACACTTTATCAATTACAAGCTTTCCAGCGGCTTCGCGTACATGGTCCTGGCCGTACATGTACACTTTTCTCTTGAATCAATCTTAATATACTATGTGTAGTTTAAGAGATCTTATTGCACAGACATCCAAAAGCAATTTTGTTTTATACGAGTACCATGTATAGATAAGATGGCATAAAGTTCGCGGAGGTAATATTATTATTATATATTTTTTAAACGACAAAATCAAAGAAGTTTCTTAATCTTGTTTTTTACACTCTTTCTGTACAGTACCTTATGATTTTTAAGTGAGGTGGTGCCTCCAATTTATCTCCATAATAAGTGTTATGGGTGATATGGCTTGATCGGCTTATAATTGTATAAAATTCACTTGACACTGCGGTAACAACCGACGTATAAGGAAAATGTTAAAGTATATAATTTATTATGAAAAAATAATCAATTTTTGACACTGGCCTTATAGGTATAGGCTTTGAGAAATACTGTTATTATTTTAGTGTTACCTTTTAAAATTATAATGGTATCAAACTGCTTATGTGCATTTATCGGTTGTTTCTACACAGCGCTCTAAGGTTGACTACCTAATACCTAAGGCATTAAGTCTGCAATGTAATGTGCGTAAAGGATGAAAAAAAATATTACTGGCAGTGTGCAAGCTTTTGTTAGGGTTTACTAGGGCTTGAAATATCGTTTTATAAACAAAATTATTTTCAAACTGCTTTAGTATAAGCTAAGCAGGACTTTATTTAAAACCAAAAAATGGCAAGCTAATTAAGAGATCTAAAAGTTTGGGGATCTGGCTTCATATTGATTGGAGCAGCTGCTCCAATCAATATGAAACCATATTCAGCTGAATATGGTTACAAAATATGTTTTTGACTTGGATTTAGCTTTTCACTAGAGTTAAATTTTTCATAATTTGCAAGTAACAACAGTGCCTTTATTATAAGTATGTATCTTGTAAATTTTATATAAACATGCAAACAAAAAAAAGAATCCAATTTTACTCTGAATTGGATCCTCGAATCGTGTATGAGTAAATTGGTGGCTTATAAATTGGACTTCTTGATTTCATTTAGTTAAATCGTTTATTTATTACTCTGATTGGTTTGCTTTCGATGAAATGTTGAGTGTCAATGAGAAACATGGTAGACCCGACAGATGTTTAATTGGAATTGTTTATTCACTTGCAAGATACTTCGAGGAAACAAGGTTAACTGGAACGTGCTTCCTTGCTTCCTTGCTTGGTGGATACTGTATGTCGGCGGGTAGTCCGAAGGGGCTATTACGAAGTCCAAATAGATCGTCCATATCGGAGGATTATCTTTAAAATAACACTGCAGGCGTGTATACCAACGTGGATTTGTTCCATTTTATCACTTTTCATACGAAAATATAACGAGATGAGCGTGATGTCGTCGGATGTCTTTACTCCTCGGCGATCGGAAACAGAGTGTGTGCCAAAATGGCGGAAACTTGTGTTTTGTTAACGAACTGTCAAAGTCAGTGTCACCATTCTAATAAAATTAAAAGTATCGATGATCACGCCCTCTCTACATTCGAGTAATTAAGTAATCGAGTAACTGGCAATTAAAATAAAAGAAACTAAATCAAACAATCTTCGTAAAGATGAAGCGACATATATATTATACTTTTTGATTAAAATATGTGAATTTACTTATCACATAACTAGCTTTCCGCCAGCGGCTTCGCCCGCGTGGTGTTGTATTATACATAAAAATCCTCTTTTTGAATCACTCTATCTATGAAAAAAACGGAATCAAAATCCGTTGCGTAGTTTTAAAAATTTAAGCATACATATGGATATAGGGACAGATAAAGTGACTTTGTTTTGTACTATGTAGTGAAGCTGTACAAAATTTTAATTTATCATCGCTCACAGGCAGTTGCACAAACGTCCATTAAAATTGTCATTATTTTAATGTGGCATTAACCATACAAATTTGACATTCATTAGAGCTTAAAGGCGTCATTACGACGGTCAGTTGCACAAACAACTGACATCACATGTAAGAGTCAGACACATGTAATGGCATATAATTGGAATGAAACAGATTTTACATTACGTGTTTTACGTTACTCTACTTCTTTGTTTTATTCTTCTAATTGACGATCTCTGTGGTCGAGTGATACGTCCGCCGATTTCAAGGTTTCCCCATCTCTCAGTCCATAGTTCCGATTTCCGGTCGGGACATTATAGAGAATTGTCTTTTTTTCTTGTTTCGGATTTGGGTGTTGTAGCATCATCGTCTGCTTTTTTATATAATTCAGTTGTATTGTTGATCGAAGGTAATTCAAGTATTTTCTCTACTTAATTTGGCATGGGCAAAGTATGTGGTCTCTACTACTACTCATGGAGTTTATTACTCGAAGCTGAGGCTACTGCTCGAAACATATGCGAAATTAATTAGAGCAATTATCGGCATACCTATTTACACAAACAATAAATTAATACTTAATTGAAACGATACAAAACAAAAGAGAAAACGAAACACAGTCAAACTCTTTTATTAAATTACCTATTATGATTATTGTAATATAAAAGTTCCAAACACTCAGCATCACGTACATATAGTTTTCGTATATAATAATACTGAAAATAACAATTGATAAAACACTGTTTTTATTTCTGTTCCGTATTAGTTATTAATAAGTTGTTTTAATATCCCAATAAAGCATCAATATTTATTTTAGTTTATTTTTTCTCTACTACTTGTTAGGGTTCTGTACCCAAATTACCTTTGAAGTTGTCACAGATGATGTATTTCTGTTGCAGTTAATTGAAATTGAATAAAATATACATTTAAAGGGGGAAGGGACAGCCGACTCGCACTTGCCTGATTTTTTACCTGACCGATATGTATAATTGTTTATTATTATAGTATGCAAGACAAAGTTAGACAATGTATCCCCAAAAAAAGGTATGTTTATCTTGAACAGAACATCTGTAGATTACGTAGTAATATGTAATCTGTGAAGAGGAAAAAAATCAAGGTTTTATTAAAATTATCTCATGGATGGTATAATTGTTGGTTACAGATGCACAGTTTCCCGGAATAAAGTATTTTTTTTATTACAGATAATATCTTTAGCAAGGTTCTCGTCACAACCACTGATTTACTAATACATCTTTTTATTAGAGGTGCGCCGAATAGGTTAAACCTTTACCGAACCGGATATTCGGCCGAATTATTAGGTTTACCATTTCCCTGTTATGTCGCGTAAATAGCTTAAATAGCACAGTTTTGTCGTGTAATCGGTCATGAGCACGAGGTTAAAAAGCAACTTTGCACTCTTGTATAACCAATAAAGTAGTATTTTATTTTGTTGGGAAAACATTTTTTTGTGGTGTCTCATCAACGAGACTACAGAAAAGTTTTTATTCAAATGTAAAATAAGTACTGTTGTAAAAGAACATTTTGAAAATGGAATAAAATTCTCGGCGATTCGACAGAATGTAGGCATTGCATTATGGCCATTACATTCTCTTTGGTTGTGTTCGCGTTACATTTAAAACTAATTGTAATCACTGAAACCGATAGATGACGTTCTTCTTTAAAGACTAAATGCATAAGTAATTTTAGCAGAAAGTATAAGAATTGTCATCCTCCTTAACCATACATATTTGTATTTACACTGATTTTCACAAAGCTTTTGACAGGGTTGATTACAGGATACTGTTGCAGAAGCTTGCTTATAACGGAATCAGGGGGCCAATTCTACTAATTTACAACGATCGATCATCAATAGCGTTTCTGTAACGGTTACGTTTCGATTTTTGCTGTAAATTTGCATTCCGCTAACGTCAATTATCAAACGAACGTTTACTAAACTGAAACGTAATCGCAGCCGAACCAAATAGCTGTCATTAGTGTTACCAGAATAAAATAAGTGAAATTATTAGTTAAACGGGAGACGATTAATGATTATTCATTCCTTCATTTTTTTATCATTTCTGTACGTAATGAATGTATTATATTCTTATTCGAACGTTTTAAAATACGGACGAAACACCCGAATATTAGCTACATTAAGAAAGTGCATACCTTAGTGTTAAGCTATAAGGGAAAATACCCGAAACGCGAATTTATAATTAATATTTTTATCATTATGGGTATTTGACACTATAAAAATTAGTTTCGTATTATTATCATCAGATTAGATAATAATCTAATAAAAGTTTATTTCTTAGAATCTGTAGATTTTAACAATTATATTCATCGAAAATAGAACAGATTCTCATATAATATATTGACAGTGTGTTTATAATGTATCAAACAACTATTTTAATTAATTAGTTTTCAGAAAATCGTCATATACCTACCCAATTCTAACTATTATTAAGCACTCAACTTTAAACATGCTTAATATTTAAAGCATAAATCCGATATAATTAAGTCTTTTAATTAACAAAAAAGTCAGATGAAATACTATAAATCCTGGCGTCGACTAAAGATAACGTCAAGCTTAAAGAGTTAAGTTTCAAAATTCGAATGGTGTTGGTTTATTTTATTGTTTATACCGAGTTTTAATTCGCAAAATAAATGTTAGTATGTGAGATAAAGTAGCATGAAAGTGCTACTTTATCTCACATACTAATGGTAAAATAAAACGGTACCTACATAGGTAGGTCGTGAACAGAAAAGTTTTGACTCATTTTCAGTCACTTAACAAACTGTAAGAAGTGAGGTATGCAATCAGTCCAAGACTAAGACGAGCATTAATCCAGAGGTGTATACTTTAAACAACTCCGTTTCAAAAGAATGTACAACAAAAATAATCATTAAATGTATATATTTGTTTGTACTAAAAATTAAATGTTAAAGTTAAATGATGATTGCATATGACTTTAGTAACTTCAATCCATTTAAACAGAATTCATTAAACTTCATTGAATATCATCGGACTTCATCAAACTACACGGATAGTTCATATTGTGACTTTATGGGACTTCATTAGGTTTTCATATGACATTTCCAATTACGGGCATTGGAAATTACATAATAATAATAATATATATATATTTATTTATTTGGGCGTTGTTGAATCAACAACCGTAGTAGTCCGTAAAACTTAGGAAAAATGCAAAATTGCACCAAAATTAACTAAAAGTATATTAAAGTTTTTTTTATTCAATAAATGTTACTGCAGTTCTATTACATATAGTGAACTAATCGATTAATTTCCAATCGATGTTTGATTTTCATATTGCAACACCAATTCACTTTTTTTTGTCAATACAAACCACAATGATATAGACAATGTTTTTATTAATCTTTCATTCATTACTTTTTCATTTTACATGTAGAAATTAATTTATTCACTTGACTTTGGCAGAATTGTGTGAAATGCGCAGATATACCATTAATAAAAGAAGAATGAAATTGACAAAATTGAATTGTAAATGACAATTTAATATGGGATATCTACTAAAACAATCCCCATATGTGTATTTTTTTGTAATATTAAACTGTAATAGGAAGTGAAACATTATACTTGAAAATATTATTTACAAAATTAATTTTATAAAATGATTCATACCATGTATTGGCTACGCACGTGAAATTGGCAGAATTATGCGAAAGCCCTTAATAAAAGAAGAAGTTTTCGATTGAAAATAAATATTCATACGTATCAATAACTTAGTGAAGAAGATAAACGATAGTCGACTCAAAGTAGACATTTAAGAGAGAATTATTGATGATGAAATGAATCCAATATCTTTCGAAATCTGGCTATACCTACATCTGTACACCGAATCAAGCAAGGCAACATAATATATACTGTGGAAAATCTATACAAGATTAAATTTAAAACAATGTTTGTTATAGAAACCCATTAGAAATGTCATTATTGACTAGATATTATAAGTAAGATCAGAGAAAATTATTAATGATTTGACATATCTTTCACATTAAGTTGTATACAAATTAAATTCTTGTAGTTGATTCACAGGCTTATTTTTTTTGTTCTAAATTGTAACCCATCATAGCGTATGACAGTTTTCTTTGGAATATTGGTGGTTGGTTTTAACTTTGTGTCAAAAACAGTAGAATATGTATTTTTCATGTAGCTAATACTAATTAGGCTGAACATTTATCTTGCACGCAACTTAATATATGGTTACAGAAAGCCTCATGTTATTTCAAATGTTACATAAAACTGAGCTGAGGCTAAGCTCAATTTTATGTAATTTTTAAAATTAAAAATAATTCAGAATAAAATCTTATAAACAGTATATTTACCTGTTTAACAATCCTTTAAACATGATGATGATATGATGTAATAATCCTTTATAATATTATAATCTCCAAATAAAAAAGTGAGTAATACTTTGTCAGAAAAAAAATATTCATAATTATAATTTTTTAATTAAGATTATTATTTGATCATATTTTCTTTTTAATGTTATTGATAACATTTACACCCCTGTCTTCATAAATTGTTGTCTCTCTCTCTCTCCATCCCATGGTTGCCTGGAAGAAATCGCTTTAAGCGATAAGGCCGCCAATTGTTACATTATTTTTTTAAACTGTTTTAAATTTGTATACCTATATAACTTGTGTAATGTTAACAATAAAGAATTTTCTATTCTATTCTCTATAATGGTATTATTAATATAGTTTTGGTGAACTTCCTAAACATAAATGAGCATATGCTCACTAGTAATGCAAGTAATTCTTAAATTCACAAAACCTGCTGGTTATCTGGTAGTTAAATAGGTTTTAGCAGACGCCCAGACTGTGAGTGTTTATGGGTTTAAATCCCACCTCAAGCACTAATTGCTTGAAGTGGGTTTTTTAATTATTTTCCTTTAAGATAAATATCAATATAGTATTGCAAATGCAAAAGTGATCAGAAAAAATAATGATAAATTAATTAATTTTTAAACAAGGACTTTTTCAGTGCCATTTTTATTGGAATTCCACACATGCTTGTAAATACACACTTTTAAGTTTTCCTGTAAAAATACTACAATAGTTTACTTTATTCAATACAAAATATTCAAAAATTCATGTTTTTATAATCATAGATAAGTTTACTTAAAGCCAAAAGCCCCTACAATCTAATAATGATTTTTATGATGTTCCTATTTACAATGATTGTTTATAATTATGTAAAGTTTTAACAGAAATATAATTATTGATTTTAATTTACATTACATGCCTCAACTAGGTGGACCTTATTTATGTTAAGAATCTACATAATATGAATTTAACATTTCAAATTGATAGAGGAATGAAAACCTATTAATTTATCTATAAAATTTAAGTTTTTAATAAAAAATAATAATTTAAGATTAATAATCAAGATATAATTTATTTTATTTTTAAAGTCTGCCAACATTTTTACATATCAATAAGCAACCACAAAATTACAGAACTATCTATAACAAATAGATGAAATGGTGTACATAAAAAGTTTATTAAACATATGCATGCACTATCACACTTGTTTATCTAGCTCCATAGTTTTCGATTTCATTTTTTTTTCTAGTCATTTTACATAATTTATATCATATGGATTGCTATGTTCTCATGAGGTAGATGAGGAATCTGGTGTTTGATACCCAGATTTTGTATATTTACTTCAGACGTCAGGGTGCTCATTGAAAGTATCCTTGTATCTTTGTGAAATAAATAATATTGGATAGAAAATTTTATATGCTTGAAGTGCTAGACGGTTAAAGATTAAAATTTTTTGGTACCTTAATATAAGGTATTTTTATAAATAATTAATGATAAAGCAAACATATCAATGGATTTACACAATTTATTATGTTCTTTACAGTCTATTGATAACTCACTCACAAACTCTTAAAATGTAGGAATTAAGAGTCACAGTGGATTGGAGTATTTAATATATTTCACATTGTAAATACATAAAAGTCAGATGAGAGTAAAGAAGAGAGTGACATAAAAAACAATAAACAGTGCATAAAATACTAATTCAAAAAGGTATATGAAAAGATGCTAGTGTCTGATTAATATAGAAAAAGGTTTTATCTACACCTCCCTGTAATCAGGACACTTATGTACACCCTTTATATCAACACACTGTATGTACAAAAACACTATATCAAAGGTACCTTAACACTGATGCCCTAACCTAATTAACCTAATAACACAAAACAAATCCTAAATTAGTTAGGCACATATAGTGTCTCAGCTTAGGCAGTGGCTTTGTGAGAATGTCTGCTGTTTGGTGAGCTGATGGTATGAATGACACATTGACTTGTTTAGTGGATATAGACTCACGAACAAAATGATGTCTAATATCAATATGTTTTGTGCGGGCGTGATGCATGTTGTTTTTTGTTAATTTAATGGCACTTTGATTGTCACAATTAATGGTGATGGGTGACGAAAAGCAAAAGATGTCGCTTAGTAATGAGCGAATGTAGATGGCTTCCTTACAGGCTTCACTTAGAGCCATGTACTCATCTTCTGTTGTTGATGTTGCAACGGTTCTCTGTTTACGTGATTCCCATGACACTGCTGAACCACACCTTTGGAAATCATATCCTGTATAGGATCGTCTGTCCACCAGATTACCACCATAATCGGCATCAGCAAATCCGATTAGATCACCACTATTGTTATAGGTCAGTTTCCTATTTTTTATAGCCTTCAGGTACCGAAGAACACGTTTCGCAGCTCTATCAGCCAATGTACCGAGTTAAAACCTTTTTCTATACAAACACTACAAATATGTTTGCCGAAGTTACTTTTGTAGGGCAAAATGTTTTTAATTATCAATTCTGAAGATGGATCAAGGTATTTTATTTCACTCAGCTATTGGGGGTACCTAATTGCACCTCTTTAGATTTTAAATAATATAAATTGTTTCACATCTATCATTAACCGCTAACTATCGATCACCAAAAAGTAGAAATTTGCAACTTTTTAGAAATCGTTAATTTTGACAGATGAAACGTTCGGATTTAGTAACGTTTCAGTAGCGTTTCGATCCAACGAAGTGTCAAAATTTTAGTGGAATAAGGGCCGACGATCGACTCAAGTATATGGACGTAGTTATGCAAACCAGCCACATGATGTCAGTTTTGAGAAAAATGGGTTTCTTGTTTTTAGTTATAATTTATTGTAGAATATATTTTATTTTATTTATTTATCAAGAAGTTTTGTCAATTTACAACATGTGAGTTTAATTGCAACACTTTTAGGCTTCTCTGCACATAACTCGATTTTGACAGATTTGTGGGTTGGTTCCGGTTTGCATAACTACATCTATATAGTTCTATGTTCGATTGAGCGAGTAGAATACCGTTTACAGTTTCTGTCGATCGATAGTTAACTAAACTAAAATAGAACCGGAACTGTATCGTTTGACGCCATTTTGACACCGAGTAGAATAGGAAAACCACTAAAAGTTGTAGTTTCGTTCGGTTTCGTTCCGTTTTCGATTCGATTTAAACAAAATTTATTTAGTAGAATTGGCCCCCAGAGGCGATTTGTGGCGTTGACTTAGCGACGGCAAGCAAAAATAAGTTTAGAAAATATATATTGGAAGCGCTTTAGTAGTATATACACTTATAGTGGCTATGTATAGAAGTAAATTCTATATTAATCAGCTAAACTGTATTTGTTATTTAAGTTATTAAAGTAATTAGTGGTAAACGGTGCTGGTGACACAACTAGTATGTCATCAAGTTTTGTATCGTGTACCTTTATGTTGTTTACCCAAATATCAACTATCATCATCAGCCCTTTTACGTCCCCACTGCAGGGGCTCAGGCTTTCCTTATGGATAGTTAAGGAAGATGGGCCATGCCCCTCCACGCTGGCCCAATGCGGATTGGAGGGTATTAACGACTGCAAATGCAGCCGCGACCAACGGCTTAACGTGCCTTCCGAAGCACGAAGTAGCTTGAGATAATTTTTTTTTGGTCACCCATCCCTAAACCGACCCTTGCGAAAGTTGCTTAACAAATAACGATCGCGGGCCGCGGTGCTTATCCACTACGCCACCGAGCTACTCCAGTTACGTTACTGTTGAAATCAATAGTAATTACTGAGACCGATAGATGATGCTCTTTAAAGACTAAAATGAATGAGTAATGTTAGCACTAAGTATAAGAATTGACATCCTCCTTAACCATCCATAAGGGAGGACTGAGCCCCTGCAGTAATATGATGATAAGAATTGACCTTTTAATACTCACAAAATTTGATGTAGTTGTTTTTCATGAGTTTTCTGATTGGCTATTTCGTTGCATTGTCTAAATGTGGGGCACGGGACGTAAGCAAGGACGTCCGCTTACATAGTTGGCGCAAATGTTGAACTGTCAATAACCGAAACCTTATCACGACTGCACAAAACATAAATTCCTATGTCTCAGATTCAGATGTAGGCATAGAATTCGTTGTGTTTTATTACAAAGTGGTTGAGTCGAAAATGTTGTGGTTTTTCTACTGATTAGTGTAATAGTGGGTTGACATCTCAGAAGCAGTTGTGCAAACATACTACTAATTTCAAATGAATCGCTTGTGACATACTGCATTTAGGTAACACATGTTTTAGATAAAGGTTGGGTTTACTTATAACAGTGTCCGGTTATTTAACCTTTTTTAAACTAATGATTAAGACTTTAGTATTTTTCACATAGTATGGGTGTGGTGACGCTCGAGATTTGAAGCTTTTTGTCGAGTTAGAGTTCATTCCTAATAGAGATAACAATCGATTTTAAAGTCAATGTAAGAAACGGGATTCAATCAAATTATATAGAAAAAAAATTATAATTACTAACCAAAGAGTCTAGGTTAAAGTCATCTACTATTTCAATATAGTATTAGGCATTTTTTAAAGTCATGTGAATGCCACCAAACGTGATATTGGTATAAAACAAAACAGAAGAGGTTACTACACCGCAACCGATCCTTGGGGCACGGAAAATAATTGTTGTATATTAAGATAGTTATTTCTGTATATTCATGCACAGGCATCTTCAAAAACCTGCACAAGCTCACCTGAATAAAAACCAAAATATGCATTCATAAGTTCTCGCACTTGTTTTAAATGGAACAGACATTTACAATCATGGCCGATTCTTGCGAGCAAAAAGTGAAAGTGGTCTTTACCAAAAAAGAACCAAGGAGGTCGCATTACATCATGTGTTGGACTAACATAACCTTTTCATCTCCCTTCATCTTATTACCAGCTATCAAGGCTCATATTTGATTAATTAATACATATTTGTGTTGGCATTTTAGTTTGGTGCACGTTTCTTGTTTGTTTTGACGTTGACGTATGAAATGACCCGAACTGACTTTAATATTATTATTTAAACATTAAGCTTTAACGAAATAAATGAGCACAAGCACCCGGTTGCAGATATGCAGTCTTTAATTTATAAATTAATGATAACCGAATCTTGTCGCACATAGAAACACATTTACGAACTTCATTGAAATATCTAAGCCAAACGAAAAACGCATAAAAACTATCGAGGTACATCAAACGGAAGAATTGAATGCTAACAGAAATCTTTCGGCAAGTTTAATTAAGTTTTTATTATTTCTTGATCATTTAAATCACATTTCGTTCTAAAAGCGAACTTTAAAAGTTACATAATTCCATAAATTGCCGTTTAAAAAAGATAGTGAAACCTTTAAAAGAGATAGTGGTAGTAAGACGATGTAGACCATAGATAAGTAAATCATATAGGACACTCGGACGTTGCGTCATACGACCGTAGAGATACTGAGAGGAGGTTATGGCGTACCTGTGTTTGAAAAAAAAAAGAAATACTCATATTACGTTCGGCGAAGATGGCACAACTAACACATATAGTAAACAAACAAACTTTTTCTTAAATGTTGTCTTTTAAAAATGAATGATTCCCTTCTTTCTTACATTTAATGACTGATGAAATTACACTAATTAAAGTTTCAATAATAATCGCTATGAGGAGACTTACAAACTTTGCCCGGTGCATAATCTACCTTTATTCACAAAAATTAATTGTTTCAAAACGAAAAGCTATGACTAATAATAAGTTTTCCGGATGAATGTCGTGGGTTTTAAATAATTGACCTTCACCAAATATGAACAGATGTTATGGCTGATTCATAGTAAAAATTGGCAAAGTACAATGATGGAGCATAAAAATACTAAACATAGTTTGGTGGCGGATTGGTGGGTGGAAAGACTGCTGATGCAGCAGGTTACAACGGCTTAACGTTCATCGTTCATTCCGGAGCGCGAAGAAGTTACTAGAACGATATTAAGATTTAGACACCCATTTACTGTCAGTAACTTTAAATACTATTATTTGCTTTTGGGGCCAAATATATTTTTTCGAGGTTAGAGTATTTATATTTTCTTGACAAGGTAAAGAACTAAAAGACAAAACTTTTTATGTAAGATTTATATTGTATTATAAGTCAAAGAAATCTTATGAATCATGTTTTCAATGAAGCTAATAAAATATATCAATCAACCTCTGTTTTTAAAGCTATTTACGCGACAAAGCAGTGAAATGGTAAACTTAATAATTCGGCCGAATATCCGGTTCAATAAAGGTTTAAAACTATTTCTAATAAAAAAGATGATCAATAATCCGTTAATTCTTTTGCGGTGCGGAACCCTAAACCATAGAAGATTAGTTCAGTGAGATCAGTTTAAACCAACCTCATCCTGAATTATTTCATATGAAAGAAACAACAGTATTTTATTTTGCTTTAAGAGTAAAACTAATGGCCGTTATTATATATATGCTATTAAAGTTCACATTATGCAACATTTATAACCGTACCAAAACAGACTCCCACTTATAATTTATGATACGAGCCTTTCAAGTTATCCGGTTTAAGGCTAAATTGTTAAATAAAGCTATATTAGACTTTGTTATGAAGTGTTAAAGTTCATTTTTGTTTTACATTAAGACATTCAATAATAGCCGATGACGGAATCGTTAGAAATGTCTTTGGTGATATTAAAAGGATTGACGCACGGTTCAAAGACATCGGGGTGCGAGTTAGATGGAGTGTGTCGGTTTTATACCTTGCTGGATCGCATTTATTATGTTAACGTTTTCTTGATATAGAAACGATTCTATCAAGGCGACTTGATACAGGTTTACATTCGCTATGATTTCGTACTTAATGTTACAGTGTTATTATGATACTATACGAGCGGTTGCACAAACCATTAAGGTTAATATATAAATTTGTTATTATTTTAAAGCAAATTTACCGTATTTAAACTCTAATAAATGTTCTAAATTTCCAATATAGAACATTTAATAGAGTTCAAAGGCCGCGTTTCACAATCGTTCAATAAGGTTTAATGACGACTTTAAGCTCTAATGAATGTTCTAAATTTGGAAATCAGAACCAGTAATGTCACTTTAAACTAGTTACAAAAAATGGACGTTTGTGTAACGATTAAAAAGTCGTAATTAAACCTTATTGGTTTGTGTAACTGCTCGTTGCGCTTAGCAAAATATAGTCAAAGTCATGTTAATCTTTATTCCAATAAACTTATAAGTGCTTTTGAATCATCTAACTCTTTTGCTACCTGTTAAAGATGTCTTTTGTCGGATAAGAAGAATTAGCTTACAAAACTCACCAGCTCAATGGATATAAAAACTAAAAAAATAATTTATTATCATCATCATTTCAGCCGAGAGACGCCTACTGCTGGGCGTCTCTCGCGCGCCTCCCCCAAAGATTTCCAATGTGATCGGTCCTGCGCTTTCCGCATCCAGCGGCTTCCCACGACCTTCACCAAAGAAACAAAACAGGGAGACAAAAGTAGCCCTTGCCGAGTTTCTTGCCGGTTCTTCTCGGTACAAGGTCTCCCGCCGTAGATTTACGAACCGACGGCGTAGCT
This sequence comes from Diatraea saccharalis, assembly GCA_918026875.4. NCBI lineage: Eukaryota > Metazoa > Arthropoda > Insecta > Lepidoptera > Crambidae > Diatraea > Diatraea saccharalis. Next base: position 19,545,965 of record OU893341.1, on the reverse strand, counting down.
CTCGACTTTCACAAGTGCTTGTAGCAGCCTAGACTGAATAAATGATTTTGATTTTGATTTTTGATTTTTTAACAAATATTTACTTTATTCTTTGAAGCATAGGTTTTTTTTTGGGGGGGGGGGGATGTTTGAGAAGCGCTTCATTTAAAAAGGAGCAAAACGAAAAAGCTTGTTTTAACTATCTTTATTTATTTTTGAATCTCCGGGGTAGGTATACAGATTCGTTCACTATGGTCTTTGCGGCTTCTATTGGGAGGACTTATCTTTAAAGTTGAAAAAGAGATTTAATGTTGAGTTCGTGGTGCATGGTTCGTGAACCACGAAGCCCCGTAGGTAAATTAGCGTAGGTTAGGCGAGCTGCGGTGGAAGGACCCCAATTTTGGGTTATTTAGACACACTTCAAAATATTTGAACAACACTTAAAAATGAAGTATTGCCGCGCGAGAGGTCGATTTTATACTATTTCACCACTAGAAGTCGCGCTGCGTTACATAGGAATGTCTGCCTACCTCCGTACAATAATCGTTTCCAGTGTACCTACAATTATGATATATTTATTTAAATATTTAAATTGGAATTTATTTGGATCAAAACGTAAAAAGGAATTAAGCGCATCAGCTAAATAACATGCGAAGGAACAGTTTATTTAGTAAACAGTTATATCTTATAAATTTATCTTTCACTATCCAATTTTAAATTAAAAACAAAGAATAGTAACAAAAAGCTAGGAATAGGGGATGGCGAAACTGTTTTGAATTGATTTACTCGCCAACTATTACTATTGTAATTTGTAAAAGTTTTGCGTAATACCTTCGGCTTCAAAGTAAGTAACATAAATATTAATTTTCCATATCCAGTTTTCTTTATCGAGAAAATATTAAAACTCTTTTTTTGCCTGAGACAGAACCCTTACAAGTATATTAGAGCATAAAACTCAGACGCTTAGTTCCCAAAACTTCTCATTTTGGTAGCTAAGCGTCTGAGTTTTATGCTAAGATTGCATTTAGTATATTAGTCAAAATATATATTTTAGCTTAAGAAGCTTAAATAAATTCAGGATTTTCATTTAAAAATAATTATTGTTTACACGATTGGAATGCTGACTTGCGGTAGATGCACTTGCTAACTATTCGTGAGAGCCTTTCTGCCCACATCTTTACAAATGTGTTAATTAAAATCAAACATTCCAGTTTTTCGAGTTTTAAACGTTTCTTCTTCGCCGTTTACTGTCAGCTTATATATCCGGACACTCTTTTTTGGATTTTATTAGACTATATTAAAGTTTATTTTACTTTGCTTTTACATTTATTTATGGAATAAAAAAGGCATTAAAAACATGATTTATACTCAGTCGGTGCTATTAATAGTCGGTTTATCGTCAGAGTAAATTTACGTTAAAATTGCAATTTTAATATTAGTCCAAATTCATATTATACAGAGAATAAGCAAACCTACTTCATGGAGTAAATGTTACTGCCGTAGAACCTCGTACTAGGTTAACTTTTGCCAAGTCTCTGTATAATAATATGAATTTGACTAATACTTAATGCATTCTCAGCGTAAATTTACTCCAACGCTAAACCTAGTTTATTAATAACACTGAATAATACAAGTAAATTTTTTATAACATCAAATAAACATAAATTAAAACCTGCACTTGAAAAAGAACTTAACTTTAAACACCTTACAAATTTAGAAGGAATTTGACATTATAAGTTTTATAAATAAATATTTTTGTGTTCTTGTGCCTTGTTCTTTTTGTCAGAGACAAAACTTACGTACATACATATACTTCATAAAGGGAATAAAGATTTTTAAGAAAATTTGCAATTTTTTGGTGACTCCATTATTAGTTCTGAAGAAGAATTTACTTTATATTCTTATGCAAATTACAATGATACTCACTGATATTTAACGACACTGCGTTAATCGAGAATTAGCAAATAAAGTTTTATATTACTCCATATATTTTTTTATTATGGCGTATATAATACAGAAATTAAAAAATATATATATCAATCTAGGAGTCTTAAAACAGTTTTTGTACGTCGCAAAATCTTTGATGTTCCAAAGGCACACCAAATAATAAACTACTACAGTCTGTAATCATTCAGATCAAACTATAACATATAATTATTCCAAATTTATAAATAGATTCATTAGCAACCATTCGTTAAATATTTCAAAACAGATATACGGACAGGTAATCAGTTTTTTTAATCAAACATGTTTTTATCTTACGGGCCATTATTTCATAAACAACTTAAATAATATGATTAATCTTATTTAATATTAGTATCATAAAACCCTTTAAACATATACTTTTTCTTATAAAAAAGTAAAAAGTTATCATATTATTATCGTTGGGACCAGTTCACTGTCCCATTACAGTTCTTGTTTTATTGTCCTCCATAAATTTGGCAGCTAATGCGTTTGCGAATTCCTGTTCAATATTTACACAGGGATTACTGATATTAGCCGAGTTCATTGCTCTCATTTAAGCCTCCGTACATACCCTATGACGTCATTCCTACCGGTCATTTAGACTGAGTTCACTCGTTTCCATAAAGGCACATTTTGTTGCCACATAGAGCTTGCACGAGTGTCAATTTTGTTTCTAGAGTGGATGAAAAATCAGACAATGACGATATGTGTGCGTTTTGTGTAAACGATATGTATCGTCGCCAATAGACCTCTGTATCGTACCCGTACTACCTATATTGTATAGGGTGTGGTTTGAGACCTGTAGTGTGCTGTACAATACAAAGTTCTATGGATAGCGACACGTATCGCTTAATTTCATTAAGAAATAATAATACTGTGGGTTATTATCCTATTTTTCTCATACCTTAGGCACATACTATAGTTGATATTGTTGTTCGAGGGCACGGATGTTTTTGAAAGATGAACAATATAATAGGGACATTATTACACATGCGGGAACACTCGCATATGTATAACGACTTTAGTCGCTAGACCATTTTCGGTAAATCCCGCATACGGTGTATCGACTAAGGAATTTGAGTGCATAGGAGCACATGATGTTATATTTGCTGTTCATTACGACTTGGTTTGTTCGAATCTAAACATTTATTGGAACTGGTATCACTAGATCGAACCACGATGAGGGTTATATATTAGAGTACTCTTACGGCTGGTTTTGAAGTATGTATCACCATAGATATATAAAACGTCAACCATGAGGTGGAATGAAATAAAACAAGTGAAGTTTGATGATATTGTTGAAGTTATTGAAAAAAAATCATATTCACTGGAAGTTCTATATACATATGTAAATTGAGCTTATATAGTTGACATGGAACGTTACTTAAATACCTTGAAAATTCTTCACGTAATAAACAGAGAGGACCGAGCGCCACAAAACGTGGTTCTTACACATTCGTAATTGTTTTAGATACATACTCGCTGGTTTTTATGGCTTCTGATATCACCTTCATAAAGTTAGTTATATAATTAAGAAAAAAGTCGAGGGTTCTAGTTTAGCCTGTGTTTTATACGAGACATTTGTTCTGTAAAACTATTTTGCTAAGAGATTTAGACGAATTCAGTCCGCAGAGGACGATTCAGCAGATAATTTGTTAAAAAGTAACATCTGGTTCTTAGCTTACTGTGATATAATGATTGTGAGCTCAGATATTATGTATTATGTATTAGTTACACGGTCGTTTCGTGTCAGTTGATTATATCGGTACCTGTTTTTATATATGTTTGTGTCATGTCACAGACAGTGGGTGTCAGTGTGGCACGTATCTGTTCTGGCGACCTTGTCTAGTGAAAGGTTACTTAGGCGGGCGCACGATATCCTTGTTGATTAAAAAATAATACGATTTATTTGTTTCTTCTTATGTTTCACAACATGGCGCCTGTAGTCCAGCTGTGGGAGCATCAGTAGGCAAACAAGACGAAATTTATCACTTCGAACTCCTCTCTGGTTCGAAAGTCATGTTAAAATCTTCATAGCCACGAAAGCCTCGATTCTAATATTAAATGATATAATGGCATTTAAAATGGAGTTTTTAATAGCAGTTTTTTGACACAGTTCTTGTTATAACACCGAATGAAATATTTTTACCGAATTAGGCACATTTTTGTTACGCCCTTGCTTAAATGAATTTAAATAGCAGAAAAACAAAAGAATCCGTCATCATTGCTTCATTAAGATACTGTTGCACTAATAATATTGGGCGTTGAGTGAATAAAGGAATTGAAATGCCATTATTACCTACGTTACCAATAATAATCTTATCTATTCTAATATTATAAAGTATAAAAAGGATAGATTTTTCGTTTGAAATAAAGCATTGAAAAGTCTCCGAAACTACTGAGACTATTTTAAAATTTCTTGCATTTACGAGAAGCTACATCATACGCAGGTGATATAGACTAAAATTTACGCGAGCAAAATTGCGGGAAAACTGAAAGTGTTATATATAATTAAACCTCCAGGATTAGAGCGTGATTTCCCTATGAAAAAATTCACTGTATATACGCTAATATATAAAGAAATGTTATTGTGTGTGGAAAATGTATATCGGACTTCTATGAAATAAGTTATTCACAGCTAGAGTAATTTAACACGTCGCTGAAGGGGCGAACCATTCAGTTAACTGGTACTTAATGATAGTCATTCAATCCACACGTTTTATGGCTATAAAGTTAATGGAATGGGACTGGCGGTTTTTTAAAGTTCACAATATGCCTACAGGGATCTTTCTGTGAGTTCTTTAAGCCGCTTCCAGACTGTGGTCGATTATGTTGACTGTATATATTGACGCAATTTACTTTTAGTCCTTGCTTATATTTTTATTTTAAAATAAAAGCAGTATAAGTAAAGTATACAATAGTATTATTTATTTTTTGATAAGGTATATGGTGAATATATTATTATGTACAGTCGGCCAAGAAAGTGGTCTACCACCCTAAGGTTGAATTTCGCGTGTTACGTCAACTAACAACAAGGTTGATTTTCCGTAGCATTAATTTTTTGACACGTCAAGTACACGTCATTATTGCTATCTTCATCATTTTGACGTAACCTTTGACAGTAATTATCTATACCTATAATAAAAATGTAACAAGGTTACATTTGTAAGATATTTTGGAAAAAAAATATATGGACGGCCTTCATAAGACTAATAGAAGCCAAAAATATTTTTTTTTCTGTCTGTCTGTTTGTATGTTTAAATACTTTAGAGTTAGAATATCGTAAATAAAGTCTTATAGTCTACAAATATCCTACATTAGAATGTAGATTAATTATATTTTAATACAAATAAAAAAAATCAGTAGGTAGTGAAATGCTATGCGTAAGAAGCTATGCGTGTTATAGGTCTGAATATACTGAGATAACGGATAACAGAAATGAATAGCGACGAAAAACATATTGCGCCGACCCATAGCTTAGTGCGAGACAAGGGCTAAAACTAGAAGAGATAGTGAAAATGCTAATTCTTTGGTTGTTAAAAAATATATACAATTCTTTTATAAAATTATAATTCTTAAAATCTTGTGTAGCCGCCATCTGCCTCTATAACAGCTTGGAGACGTTCCCTCATCGAGCCCACCAGTCTTGAGCAGATATCAGACCCACGTGTTTCCTCCCAAACCTCATTGCAGTGCCCTTGTAGTGCTTCTGCTGTTCGTTCATTACGGTTACACCATCTCTGAACCATAAGACCCCACATATTTTCAATAGGGTTGAGATCTGGCGATTTTGCAGGCCATGGTATCAAGTTTATTTCCGGATGTGCATCAAACCAAGCACGTGTTACCCTTGCTTTATGTAAGGGACAGTTATCCTGTAAATAATTAAATTGACGCATTTCATTTTCTGGATAAACGTTCCTGGACGGATGGCAACATAGCATTTTGGAGAACATCAACATAATCTGATGCCGTTGCTCGTGGTGGCAAAAAGGTCAAGTCTCCAACACCATCAGCAGTCATCCATCCATACAAATTTACCGAGATACGACCCGATTCTCTATTTGGCACGACATGATTTTGCGTGTATCGCGTTTTATTGAATCGCCAAAGGTGTAGACGCCCGTGTTGACTGGATTTAAAAGTTTTCTCGTCACAGAAAACAGTGTTACTCCAATCAAAATCCAAATATTCTATGGCGAAATTTAATCTGGCCATTCTATGAGCGTCAGTCATATAAATTTTCTTTGCATAACGCCTGTGATGTAAGCCCATGTAATGTAAATGGTTTCTAATGGTTTGGAGAGTCACGTCAAATATGTCGGCAAAATAACGCGTTGGTATAAAGCCAGATTCCTCATAACTCCGTCTCATGAAGACTCGCTGAGTATCTGATATTTCAGGTCTACGACCGCTACGACTCCGAGCGTTCAAATTCCCCTCCTCGCTTTCTCGTCTTATCCAAAGACGGACAGCTTGTCTCTATAATCAAAAATAAAATATGAACAGAAAAAATAAAAAAAAAATTTTACACTCGGACTTGGTCTGAGATTTTACATTAAACTCACGTCAGACATAATAATACTTACCGACACATTTAATTCTCTAGAAATCTCACTAATATTCAAACCATCATTGTGTAATGCGATTATTTGTGCTCTTTCGTTAATGGATAAATTTCGGGGCATTGTAGTGTAAATTAATTAGGAAAATACCTACGGAAAATGCCGAGAAAATATTTGACATGAATTGTCAAGTGATATATTCTTTTTCAGTAAAAGAGTTTTCGTAACAAAATAGTTTCCACTTTGAAGTGACCTACTTAAATTTTAAATTTATGAAATATTGTGAAGACTATTTGTTGTTGCAAATTATTATCTAATGCATAGGCTGCAAAGGTCAAAATAACATTTGTGCTCTACGACAACACGTCAGCATTGTGCATCTCTTTTATTGTTTGTATGCAATTCTAAGATTCGCCTTTAGCGATGCTTTAAAGACACGGGAAATGTTGTCAAAACTGGTAGACCACTTTCTTGGCCGCGTATACGTTTACCGTCAGTCGATTTTAGTATGGAAACCGACACAGCACCCCTAGCGGTAGCTAGCAAGAACTACAAATCTCTATACAACAATCCTTAATGCGCTAAATAGTGAACCTTTTAACGTAATACGCTTACCACTCTGCACGTGGCCTAACTAGATGCAATAGTGGTGTGGTCGAAGGATTGTACTATATTCACGTATAGCTGTGTCTCATTTTAACAACTCTACCATTTAAGAGCTCATGATAAGATTCCATTCGCAGAAACGAATAAACTTTTTTTATAATCAAACTTTATCGAAGAATGATACGAGATCGTATCTCGCTAAATGAGATTACATTCGGAGAATCGTAAGAGGTAACACTTTATGAATTACCCTCTTTTTTATTCTGTTAATGTGATTGGCAATTGCGAGCCGTGTATTTACAGGAAATAAATACGCCCCATACGCGAGCTTTGAGCTCTTTATGACTCAATCAAACATGATTATGAACTCAATCGACTTGTCCATTAACGGTAAAGTTTTCTTAGTATTTGTAAATAAATATTTAAAGCACTGAATGCGGTAATGTACTGTATGGAGTTGGAAAAGGTGTGTTCTTTCAGCTCTAGAATAATTGATATATTTATTACGTATAAAAATCAGCAAATTTTAAGTATTGTATTTGATGAATTTTGTATTCATAGTGCTATATTTTAAATAGAATTAGCATTGTGTCTATAAAATTACTTTAAATTGCTACAAAATTATATTTCTTATACATGAATAACGGTCTGAATCTCTTTCCAATGACTGATGTCTGACTGACTTTTAAGTACTATTTTTATCAAACTGCTAACGACTCGACGATCATTTAAAAAATTAAAATTAGAAACGAAAACCTTTTTAAGTGACGTTTAAGGTAGGTCTAGTAAGGTCTGAGACCGGGAGAGAGATTGAGAAACCGGGTATAAGTTTTAATACTAAATTGAGTTTAATTTGTGCAACAGAATTGTCAAAATTAAATCCTTCTAAGTAATTTAACCTTTGGTTTTATTAGAAAAATAAAAATTTAATAATCATAACATAACAAATTACGTTAAATTTCTTTAAAAAAAGGTTTTAAAACTTAGATAGATAACAAATCCCATAATTTTGAATAATCCAATTAATATATGTTTTACGGTTTCAGATCAAAGATGGCGCTGCTGTGGTGCGTGGTTGCCTGTGCGTTGGCAGGCGCGTTCGCGCAGTCAAATTACGATTCGCAAGCTAACAATATAGAATATCAAGGGGAGGGGCTGCCGGAGCAAACAGTTTTAGATGGAAAGGTCAGTATTAAAACAAAATTATGTCTTTAAAGCTTCACGTCGTTTACTTTGGGGGTAGATAGAGAAAATGGAGCGCTACAAGGCACGGTCTTTACACAAACATATCTACCGTCTCCTCAACTTCATTAAATTTTTTTTACATTCACGTTGGTTTTCATACTTCTACACGGAGAGCTTGTGACATAAAATGTGTAAGAGTTTTCTAAAGCTTGATATATAGCTGTGTACTCAGACCAAATAAAAAGTATAGACGGAGTTTTGCCTAACAGAAAAGTGAAGCCGACAAAACTACGCCTCGGCGTATTCGTACACAGTTTCACGCACACATACATAACGAAACTACGCCTTCCTTATCAGTCTAACTAAAGACAGTGTGCGGAACGTTTCATTATAAAAAAAAAACAAAAATTTCTTATTAACTGCCGATTGTGTAGTAAAAGGTTGTAAAACCAATCCTCAAAAAATAAAAAGCAGGATGGAATCACATTTTACACGTAAGTATTGAAGAAAACTTACATTTTCAGTAATTCAAAAATAAAATTTAAGTAATTGCTTGGAACACAAAACCTCGGCCAAATATTACCATCGTTAAACGTTTTTATTTACCCCGAAATCAGGTAACTTTAATTTTATAACGCGTTATTTCTAACAAAACACAAATAACGTTATGTATTTTTTTCTTGTTGTATGGAAATGATATTTATAATAAATTTTGCATTCAAAATGCTACATAGAGGTCCAGATCACAGATATTGAAGTGTTAGTATAAGGAAGTAAAAAATAAAAAACGGGTTTAATTTTTTACTTCTTTATTTTTACTAAACGGGTTTGCATACATTTTTTCATTTCCAAACAGACATCAAAATGTGAAAGAGAAGTGGATTTCAGTCATTCGTAATAGTCGAAATGAACCTTCATGGAATCCAACTTCGGGCAATGTAGTTTGTTCGACTCATTTTAAGAGCGATGATATGTATTATACTATAAAAGTGTTACGTCGAATAAAGCAAAACTTATATCAAAGGTTTCAAACTTTCTATATATTAAAATTTTAGTTAACATGGTGGAAGTTTTTAAACTTAACTTAAAAATTAATTATATAGTCTCTCTAATGTATGGCCTCCAATAATAATTACCTACTCTTAAAGATTTTAGAATATCTATGCTGATATTGACAAACGAATTTACATTATATTATTAAATAGCATAGCGTTAACGTTAACTCTATAACGTCGTAACGTTAAGTTATTGGGGTGTTTTTAATGACTATGGTCACACTGGCACGCACACTACAATTGCTAAAAATCGGCTTCACTTTGTTATTCATCGAACTCCGTCTTTACTTTTTATTTGGTCTGAGGCTGTGTATGTATGTTTAAATACTAAGCATACATCATTCAGTACCCAGTGCGGAATAAGACGCTAGAGCAACTGGTAGGGCGATTGCTGAATATGTTTGTTTTAATTAATGCAAGTCTGAGTTGATTAACTACTAGCTTTTGTCCGCGACTTCGTCCGCGTGGTGAAGTTACTTTGAGCAGCATTTCTAATGAATATTTATTTATTCGTCCCATTAGGTACTGATAGATTCAAATTAATATACAAACAGCCTCCATCATCCCTTATTTTATCCCCATGGGGGTTGAATTAATCAAAATCCTATTTAAGCGGACGTCTTCATCATAGTAGCTCCAATCATTAATTTAAGTTCAATCAGTCGAAAATATAAGATTTATATAAACTGTCTTCCCCTATTTTATCCCCTTGGGGGTAGAATTGATCAAAATCCTTGCTTAGCGTATGCCTACGTCATAACATCTGCATGCCAAATTTCAGCCCGATCCGTCCAGTGGTTTGGGCTGTGCGTTGTTAGATCACTATGTCAGTCAGTCACCTTTGAATTATATATATTTAGATTATTTTTCCGTGGGATTGCGTCATTTTCCCGCGGTAAAAAATAGCGTATGTCCTTTCTTGGGTATTAACATACCAAATTTCATGCAAACTGGTTCAATGGTTTAGGCGTGATTAAGTAACAGACAGACAGAGTTACTTTCGCATTTATAATATTTGTATAGTATAGATAAACTTGTACATATTTAGATAGTCGGTTTCACATAAACGTTGACGTTTGTTAACAAATCAATTTCACGCCATTAGCATTTCCAAATAATTTAAAATCATTGACTTAATCAATAGTTTGACTGTATATATAAGATATTTATTTAAATTTGCATATTAAAACACAAATAAATTTTTAATAGCCATAATTACGGAAATCTTACCGTCTTAAGTTTAAAACTTCAATACTCGGAACGAAAAATGGATCGTTTTTTTAATAGAGGTTGAATGAATAAAATATATTTAAACGAAATGTATTCGGTAAGCATTTAACATTTTCTTATATTATTGTTGTCATAACAATAGGGATGATGACTGGGTAAAAAAAATGCAATTGTATTTAGTCCGTCAGTCAGATAATAGAAAAATATTGGATACGTATTTTTTTTTTACTTCAATTTAACAAGAAATAGTATTGATAACAGGTATTAAAATTGAGGAGTGGGGGCTCGCTACGTCACAGTTGAGTAGAAAATGTACTCTAACGTGACGTCATGCGAAATTTCAACTTAATGTAACGCCGTAATTTTATGATTACGAAAAAAATACGTGTTTAATATTTTTTAACACTCTACCTGACGGACAAACAAACAAAAATTAGTCATCATCCCTATTAAACCTAACTATAATAAAATTTTATATTTTTTCTGACTCGGGATCATCTTGTTGATGTAAAAATATGTTTATTGAATCCTGTTTTATAAATTATTTTAAACATTATTTTATATGTATGAAAAAAAAACCGCACCAAAATCCATTGCGTAGTTTAAAAGATTTAAGCATACATAGGAATATAAGGACAAAGAATGCGACTTTGTTTCATACTGTGTAGTGATAAGCTTTTCGATAATTTCCCAGTCCCGATCTGATAGATGTATGTATATACAAAATTGGATTTTAGTCGACAAACTTCTGTTATCGATTTGTTTGAACAAAACCTTGAGTTTAAAAATAAATCTGTAGCCAAATTAACAGTTAATTATAAAGTAATGGTCATAACATAAAGATACCAGTTCAATAGTAACAAATTGCTTTAACAGAGCAATGAACCTTGTAACGAAACAAAAATTACCTAACAGTATAACGAGTTGTTCGTTAATAGTTTAATTAAATTTTTACTGTCTTGTTCAAAGATGTTGTTTCACTTTAAGTGAAAAATAAGTATTAGAGTTCATGAAATTCAAGACTCACATTTTATTTACTAAACAATATTATAAGTATGACCGTTATAGACCAAGTGATTAATGGGGCATTATAAAAAAGATTCATATAGTTTGAGAAACACCTAATATGAGAGGGAATATGAACTATAGAAATAATCAAATAGTTTGAGCCAATGAATACGAGTTTATATGTTATGGACGAAGGACGAAGTGATAAAATAAGGAATTATTCATAATGACAAGCAACTTAGGGCATAATAGATAATAATATTTTTAACCTCCTTATTTATCACATTGCCCTGACGTTATATGAATATTACCAAGTGGTGTTCGGGCTATGTGATAAAAATATATTATACATATTACATTGTACGGGATGCGGAGAAGAGAGCAAGTAGGGAAGGACAGCAATTAATTCTACAGAAGAGTCTCTCAATAGGACAATGAATTTAAATTTTAAGTCAATAATTTTTAAATGCCACTTATGCCACGTTATTGCTGTGGTTTGAAGAAAACCTCTGCGGATTGATGGGTGTTATGGACCAACGGCTAAATGTATCTTCTGAAGCATAAAAGAGCTCTATATAATACATTTTTGGTCGACTATCCCTTAAAGAAAGTTGCAACAATCGTATCGCAGACCGAGTGCACTAACCATTGCGCCATAGAGCTCCTCCTATGGTACGTATGGGTTATGATGTCTAAATTCAAATTATCGAAATTCTGCGAATAATAATTTAAAACCTTTAACTTAACTCAATTATAAAATCTGGATGAAATGAATCCACCATCCTTGTATGCAACTCAAAGTTTTATCGAGTCAACTGGTCCGTGGATTTTAATGGGCAAGAACAATACTAATAAATCGTTTGCCCAACTATTATCGACTTTATAGAGTGGGCTTGCTTTGACGTCCGTACGCATAGAACGAAGGGTCTGCGATATGATAGATACTGCTATTACTGATATAGCCTGTAGCACTTCTATTCTTGCTACGTTTCCATTGGAACTATAAGCGTAATAATATACTTATTTATTATAATTTCCGAATTTATTCCGACAGCACCTAATTTATATCTTATCTGTGTTCAAAACTTTTTCAATGTCAACCAGTCAAAATCTGGATATCATTATAAATTGAATTTTGTTTAAATATTTACATGTTTTGGTAAAAAATAGTAAAGTTACTAAAGGAATTGGAATAAACAAAATATTCAAAGTTAACTAACTTGGTCATGTTGAAAGGCAGTTTGTACTTTGTAGAAGTTTTTATGGTAACGATTTGGTGCAAATGAGCATCGCACACGTTTCCATAATTTTCAATATAGACAATTGCGACCCTAGAATTGAACACTGAGGAACAATGTTATATAGGAAATTCTCAACATTTTAAGTGAATTTATTTCGAAGTCTGAAATTAATGTCAAAATATTATACCAAATGCAAAATGCTTTGGATATACGTAAGTCAACAATACTTAAGCATTTTTAGAATTTATGTATAGATTTCTTAGGTTATAAAGCGATTAAAAATAAAATCAATTTCTATAGAACGTTCTTTATGGAATCCAAACTTTAATTCACTTGAATCTTTAATTCACTAGAACTTGTTTTTAATCGACTTCAAAATTCAGAAGGAGAATGTTTGACGCCGATGTGTTTTTTTCTATAAATTTCTTAAAGAACCTGTAGCATGTGTCCCATTTTATTTAACAAGGACTTTTTAAAACTTTTGAAACAGCTGATTGTTTTGAAGAGTCTCTATTTGTATAACGTCTTTAATTTATTGTTAACGTTAAAAGTAAAAAATGGCCCGAATGGCATCGAGAAAAGGATGGTACGTCCGTGCCCTTTTTACTTTTTCGCTCGACTTGGCGGAGGCACTTCCGCGCCTCCAGTTTGTTAATTATCGGCTGGTTTCTGAGTTGAGAAAAGTACAAAATTTCAACTGATTATTCTCAATAACTTGAGTTATTTTAAGGCAAAACGTCCTTGTCTATAATTATCTTAAAGAACCTGTAGCATGTGTCCCATGTTCATTTAACAAGGACTTTTTAAAACTTTTGAAACACCTAGTACTGTTTTGAGACGAGTCTCTATCTGTATAACGTCTATGTAATTTACCTGTTAACGTTTGGAAACTAAAAAATGGCCCGAATGGCATCGCGAAAAGGATGCGTACGTCCGTGCCCTTTTTAACTTTTTCGCTCGACTTGGCGGAGGCACTTCCGCGCCTCCAGTTTGTTAATTATCGGCTGGTTTCTGAGTTGAGAAAAGTACAAAATTTCAACTGATTATTCTCAATAACTTGAGTTATTTTAAGGCAAAACATTCTAGTTTTTTATCAAACTGCTTTCAAATGATCATTAAAAAACTAAAAACGAAAACCTAGTACAGTTTGAGACGAGCCTAACTTAAAGTTAAGTAATACCTATTAAGTTTTGGAAACTAGGAGTTAGATCCAAATCCATCGCGATTTTAAACATTTTGCGGAAGCATGTTGTGCTTTGTGTAAACTTTGAATACTTCTCGAGGAGCAATAAAAAAGTATTTTAAGGAAATGTAGGAACCGAGTGCAAGAAATTATGGCTTAATAATGTTAGTATTTACACAGTAAGCAGTTTCTACAAAAAGTTTTCTGGCGTATTTTAGCTAATTGGAAACATTTAGGCTATTGGTTAAAAGTTTTAAAAGTAACGCTGAGGAGTAAAGTTAATAAAGATGCTTTTAAGTTTTGTTGAAATTTAATAAATAGAAACATTGTATAATTTGCTCCTATCCTAAACAACGACAGCTATTATTCCGACTTTAAATAATAAAGAAAAGTTCATTTTCGGTTTGTAATCGACTGCGGCTTACAAATTAAAATATTGTGACTCTATTAAATAATTTACACAGCAAGCCACGGTCCGTGAATTGCAATATTAGAAGTTCTGTGGTTAGAGGAGTGGCCCGGATTGTGAAAGGTTATGAGTTAGAGTCCCATCTCAGAGTGCAAGGGACAAAGTGGATTAAGAATACAATATTTATTAAGGTTCCATGTTAATTGTTTAACGGTGGTTGTAAATGTCGGAAAAAAACACACCGAATGGGGAGCTGTATTATTTGTACTAAATCTAGGCAGGTCGCTTCTGACGAAATAAAAAAAAAACTTGCTGAGTACAATTTGCATTCTGTAGCATTTTACGGTAGAGTATGGATACTTTTCTCCCGATAGTAAGAGCCGCGAGCTAATAATTAGCAGTATGGATTTATGGCGACGCTCGGCGTAAAGACAGGGTTGCCATCTATTCAGATTGGTATAAAAATAAATAATCGTATTTCGTATACCGATAGGAAATTGAAACTGATTTCTTGAAATAGTAAATTAGCTATATTAAATTTTCCAAGACTTTTAAGAATAAATGTTAAGACAGCATTGTGAATTTTCATCAGTCTATTGATGTCCCCAATGCACAGGGCTCAAGGCCCAGTACGGATTAGAGGGGTTAATAACCTTAAATGCACCTATATAAACGGCGTGACTTCCGAACCATCGTAAAGCTTTTGATAATAAATTTTTAGTTAACCATCCTTAACCAGCCGTTGCAAAACTTACTTTATTTTCGTATCACAGATCTAACTGGTTTTTTTTAATTTAAAATAAATATTTTTTCCAAGTGAAATTCAAAATGTATTTAAAACGCTTTACTACTTTACAAATTGTTACTCATGGTGAATTGAACAAAAATAAAAATACAGAGAGCCTTAATAATTGTATGGAAATTCTTGATTCGTAGCCTACTTATACGAAAAGTCCACAGAGTATTAATATATCTAACATCGTATATTATCTACTGCAAATTTATTTATAGACGACGAGAATGATTTTCATTTGATAAAACCTAACTGACCTTCTTCCTAATTTTTTTATTAGGATGAGTGGCAACCATTCCCTTACACAGTGGTCCTAACCCTGAGGCCAATGAACTATCGTTTTTATTGGAAGTATATTTAAAATGAGCACCACTGCAAAGATTACATGTCATTTTGAAATAGGATTTTAGAAGAAAATATTACCATACTCTTTACGAGAAATAACAAAGGTCTATAAGTTTTTGAAGCCGGTGTTCATATATTTGATAAATTTTGCCTTTTCAATGCTAATGTTTGTTTTAAAGCATATTTATTAAGATTTTTTTCCTGTTTTCTTATTTTTAATGAAGCAAGTAGAAACAGTTGATATTTTTCTTATTTCTAGATTTTGAAAGTTACAAAAAAAAAAAAAAATACCTAGTTTTGCGCGGATTTGTTATATTCATTTTAGAGTTTTTATTTTGTTTTTGTTTTCGTAAAATTGTTGTTATTTTATATAACAAAGCATTATGCATATCCACCGTATTTAGTTATGAAAATTTTTTAAAAGTGTAAAAATTGGTTAATGGTCTTAGAGCGGATTTTTTAATGGAATTTCTTAATTATTGATTTGCTGAAAAACTTCTAATTTGGATACATCATTTACAGTTTGAATTAAAACCTTTTGCTTGTAACGTAATGATAAAAAGAAATCAGTTCGTAGGAGAAAAAAGCGCAAAAACAAAAAAGTTAAAAAAAAATATTTTGATGAATTGTCTAGATTTTATTCGATTGTGTATTTATGTAAACTTTGTCTCATGGAAGAAGTCACGCGACATAAAGCTAATTCCTCTAATTTGAAGAGGGGCTTGAAAAAATAAACATCTAACAGTTTTGTTTTTTCTTTTTTTTTCAGGTTACGAAACTCGATGACTTGAGTCCAATCATCTTTTTGAACAGAACCAAGGCAGAGTTGAACTGCACAGCGGGTTCTATGCAGGTATTCTTAGTTATATAATAATAATTATATATTATCTTACTAATACACAATTAAAAAAGTTTTTTTTTATTATTACCAATATTGAAGTCATTTCAAATAAAAAAAAAAACATTGCAAACTATACAGAGGGCTTACACATTACTTGTTAGTAGATCTTAAATTTAATTGTTAAAAATAAGATATAAGTAATACCTTCATATTTGAGCCGTTTGGAGTTGAAACGATGGGTCCGTGGGGCCCTGGAGCCCATCGTCTTTATCAAGAGTTAAAAGAGAAAATATTTTGTCAGGTCTGGTGAATCGGAAACAAAATCGGGTGGTGAAACTTCAGGTGGTTTATAGGTAATGGTAATAGTATAAGGTAATGTGAAATGTATTTGTTATTTAGGTTGAGCTGAAATTCCATGAAAAATTCTACGGGATAGCGTACGCAGACTTCGATCGGCATTCGGCATGCCAGGTCCGGGGCAAGGGGCTCCTTTCGTACAGACTGGAGTTGCCCCTAAAAGGGTGTGGCACGAGACAGGTCAGTGTTTCAGTAAAAACTTCTTTGCAAAGTGTGTATTACGAGTCACAAAAGTGCATTGATATTTTAAAAAAAGTTTTGTACGTAATAATTACCTGTGTAATATTGCGACATATATATATTGATGATGTCATTAAAGTAAATAGGGCAAAATTGGACATTTCTTTGATTAAAATACCGACCTAGTGCTAGTCGGATATGAACACGAAGAGTTCCGTGACGGGTCCGATGCTTAGGCAAATGAATAAAAGGCTGATTAAACTTGAGAACTTGATTGAATAAAGGGTAAACAAAAAAAAAACCCTTTCTTCGGGTTTGGTGAGTAATTTAACTTTATTATATTTGATTTGATATATAGTATACATTCTTTTTGAGTTCAAACTCGTGAGTATAACGGAAATAGATAATAATAATAAATAGATTTTAACACGTTTTTACACCATATTGATATTTATTGAAATTAAGTACGTATAATGTTTCTGACTCGACGAATTTTCACGAACCGACATTCATATTGGATTACTTAAAATTTCAAATTTCGAAAAGTGAATAGTAAAAATAAATTATGTTGAAGATCAAAGAGAAAAAGTTTGCATGCGGAAACCTAGGACGAAATAAACGGTGATACGACGCACTGATACAGTAATGTCTTAACAAAAACGCAATAAAGTCACGTTCTTCGTGTTGGAGCGGCACTGACTTTTTTCCTATTTTTAGAATTCATTGTTATAGGGCAACACAAACGAATATCTGTAAAACTTCCGATTGTCTATGGACTTAATCGTATTGAGTTTTGCCCAGTGCGGAACAGAGTGCTAATGGATGTAGTTACAGCCGGGACCGATGTCTTAACGTACTTCAAAAGTACGGAAGAGTTTGAGCTAATAAAATTGTGGTCACATATCCTAGACGGACCTTTTGCGAAAGATTTTTTTCAATGCAGTTGCTCATAAAGCGCTATTTTTTTAATCCATTGTAAACACCGAAAGTGAGTCTTTAAACACGTGTTAAATAAAAATGTACTGAAATCCTTTACGGCACACGTGCTTAAAAGTATTTTTTTAATTTATTTGTGCCGAGCACCAAAGAAATTTAATTTTTTTTTA
Organism: Diatraea saccharalis; assembly: GCA_918026875.4. Classification (NCBI taxonomy): domain Eukaryota; kingdom Metazoa; phylum Arthropoda; class Insecta; order Lepidoptera; family Crambidae; genus Diatraea; species Diatraea saccharalis. The sequence continues at coordinate 19,527,917 of OU893341.1, read as the reverse complement.
TGAAAATATGGCAAACTTTAGAAGCAAAAGTATTTCAAGGAGCCTAGAACGAGTATTTTCAAATAAAAAATGTATGACACGAAAACATGTTCAAATATCACGTTTAATTTTAACAAATAATTTTTACCTTTAATACATACTTAGTTTTATTAACCTATATATTTGTTTTATTTCCTCGCAAAAAGCATTGAAAAATGTTCTAAGAAACTTGAGCGTAAAAGGTTTTTCGAATTCGTGCTAATGAAGCCTTTCGCTACGCTCGTGTTTTCAATTTGGCCCTTATTCGTAAAACCTTACTTTCCGCACTCGTATCTTAAATATAATATAACCGCATCGCAAACTGAACGCGTTAACTAAAAATTTAAAAAATATACCATCTTTCATATCTTCTATATACTCGAAAAGCTTTAAACACTGGCATATAGAAAAATATGTAAATGTCATAATAAAAATCTATAAATCTACGTTGCAGGATCCACTTCGAGTATTCACAAACAACATAGTGGTCCGGTTCCACCCCAACCTAGAGATGGAAGGTGACGAGGTGATCACCATCGTGTGCCGGTACCCGCCTCCAGTGGTGCAAGAACCGGTGCCCAACGCCATCTTGTCCCCGTGAGTGTCAACTGCCTCAAAATCCTAACTGCTCAGACTAAATAACTTTTTACTTGGTGTGACTCTATGTTTATTATTATTATTTAATCCTTTATTTCTTGTTAAATCAAGTAAGTTAGCAATCAGTGTGTGACACATAGGCCTCTTCCGCCTGTTCCTATTATACTCTGTTTTTCGTTTTATTTGATCAGGGGGCTTATTTAATTTTAAAATCTTTTGCAATAATTGCCCTTTTCATTTGACATTTGAAACGAACTTTACAACTCTTTGACATGCGATAAAGATTGTGATCATGACTTTTTTTTTACTGTGACTTCGACGTTAACTTTATAATCCACTATAATCATCGATCAATCTACTCTAAGCTAACGTTCAGTTTCCATAGTCTAAGAATTCATGCACAGAATAAAAGGAAGCTAATTATATAACTCTTTCTTAAACCTATTAAGAGGTGTAATTTTATAGATTCAGGAATCTTATTTAAATATTCTCTGATACATATAGTAGCAGTTATTTGCATATCCAAGAAAGACAGACTAGATAAATAATATTTAAATTTTTTAACTTTACTTTGGAGTAACATCTTTTAAATGTATAGTTTCTATTATTCTTTTGATTAATTCTATTCATCATTCGTTCCATGTGCGATAGTAACTTTAAACGTTACATAAATCCGAAAATCATCGCTATACCTTTGAATGGAACCTCCGTAGCCGAGTGGTTAGCACGCCGGTTTCAAGGAGTTGCCACCCCTGAGGTCCCGGGTTCGATTCCCGGTCGGGAATTAACTTTTCTATATTGTCTCGGGTCTGGGTGTAGTGGTACCTTCGTTATCTTACTCCATAATACGGGGGCTTTACCTACTCATCTTGGAATCTGAGCATTGTATATGATGCTGTTGAAATATATATTTATTTGCCCACATATTGTCCCCGCAATAGCCTTATTCTAATTTATCCATATTTTAACATGTCTGCCTCTTTTTCTATTGCTGTCCCTTGTTTACCATTCTATTTGTCCATTTATACTGCTGTCTCTTCCTATAATTATATTTTGATTCATATGCATTCAAAATGCCATACTGAAAATTATTCTTTAGATAATAGACCTTTCGCAATCCGGGCGCAGTCGTGGGTTCGATTCCCATCTCAGGGTACCAGGGACCAAGTGGATTTTTCAAGAATTTTGTATTAAGAATAATCTTCCTATAATATCGTTATATGTCCTATCCATCGCCATCACAATCCTAACAGCCTTCATTAGAATGTGGAGGAATCGTAATTTGAGGATTTATTAAATAGAGTCCTGCCATCAGTAAACCAATAGACGTTATGAGTGTTATTAATTTTTTTTTAAATAAACCTTTTTATTGTATTAACATTTTTAATTAAAAAAAAAAACAAAAGTACTTTACATAGGCTTACGATTCGAGGTATTTCTAAATGAAACGTTACTTAATTCATCAGTTAAATTCTTCTCATAGTTGATTAAAAATAAAAGAAAACAATAATTATTTGCAGAAGTCCAGTCAGTCCCCTGTCGGTACATTCACCGTTGGCCGGTACACATATTCTGATGATAATATGCGCAATATTGTTCCTCACTCTACTCCTGCTTGGTCTTGGCGTGTCATATCTGTGCTTGCGCCGGCGAGCCGTACCCGTTGCTAGAAGACTTATTGATGACTCTTCTGGTTCTATTATTAGTAGGGAGAGTATACAAGGTAAGAGAACGTATTGTAAAGAAAATTATTATATGTATTTTTACTTCTTATTTTATAAAAAAAATATATCAAACATCCTTCTATCGCAACTGTCATTTTACAAAATTTATTAATTAACATAGACTCTTCTCAATATCCGTTCAGAATATTCTGAAATTGCTATCCTAATAACATCTGGTTAATGAAAAAGAGTAATCACATTTTTAGTAATCACTTATTATGCTTCTAATTGATCCATCACGGAAGCTTTTGGTAGATGTACTGGTTTTATAAGTTAACGATTATAAATCCTCTACTATTGTAATAGAGGTCAAAATCCCTCGAGCTCACCCGGTGTACCCGGTGGCGGCAGAGAGCGCTAGTGTCGCGTCAGACACTATACCATCAGACTACCCGTCGGAGACTCCCAGTGAAGCGGAACATGCGCACACCAACCAAGCGTTCATCGTAGACGAATATCATAGCGAAGGTATGAAACATTATTCATAATAAATGTAATACAAATAAAGAGAGAAGGTTATTATATGTATGAGGGAGGGGACTTCTAGGGTGGGCCCACAGCATTCAATACCCTGCTTCCTTCTTTTATAACGCAGGGTAAACGTAAATTTAAGCCTTAAACCAGGGCTCGCCGACCCCGCACCCGTCCTGAAATGGTCAGGCTTAAATTAGGCCAACGCTGAGAAATGCATTCCGCATACCCGCTTCGCCCTGCGCGAGCTCCACGGGTTATGTGGGACTCTCCCCTGCGGACCAACCCCAGAATGGGGCTGGTCAAAGAGCAGGGGCCTACCCACTAAAACTCAGCGATGTCCCTCACGCGCCAGTAGGGCACGGCATGGGTCCCATACGGGACCATATTCCGCGCACCTACCTACGCACGACCCACCCCTTTGACAGGGCGGGTCCCGTCTCGGGTTAGGGAAGGGCTCAGGAACATTCGAGTCCAACCCCAGACAGGACAAGGAGCGTGCAATGCCTGGCGAGCGCGCTAACCCGCCAGACTTGCCCCCTGTCAAAGGCGAGAGATGCGCAATTGAGCATCTCCCACCCTAGCCCGTCTAAGAGAGGGAATTCACATGGGCTGAACCCTCGTGAATCCCTCACCCCGATAGCCCCGGATACCAATGTCCAGCCCAGCATGCACCGAACCAGTCACCGGTATTCCGTTCCTTAGTCGCTCTCTGATAGTGGCCCCGCCGAGGCCCGATCACTCCACACACCGAACGGTGTGTGGGGCAGTCCGGCCCCGACGGCCCCACTACCAGAGAGCAAGATGGAAAATTCCCTCACCAGCGTACGCCGGCCGACTCCTCGGTTTTCCTCACTACCAGCTCTCCAAGCCTCCCTGCCGATCGTAACCAACAGGGTTGCAAGGTGAGAAGGTAATCTTCACGGATTCAAGACCTCGAGTACGGGAACACTGTCATGCTCCCGCCACCAGAGGCCCGTCGTCCGGTCCGCACGGAAAGATCCGAGGCACGGGAATTTGGCTGCCCACTAGGAACAAGAAGCCCGCGTCCCTCCCCCCCCCCCGGCCCACCGGCATCGCATCCGGTACCCTCTCTAAGGAGAGGGGTGGAAGCAACGCCGACGGGGCGGGGGAGGGGAAAGGTAAGTGTAATGAGGTAAGTGTTTATGTAGTGTGTATTTGTAGTTAGTGTATAGGTGTATGTATGCATGCGTGTATGTGTTATTGCTAGTGTATGTGTGTGCGCGTGTGTCCGTATGTGTGATGTGTGAGTGTGTGTTTTGAGTGACCGGATGAAGCGCCCCTCCGGGGCCGAGCACCCCTTTACGGGAGTCCACGGCCCCGGAGGGGCGATCACCGGCACTCGAGTGTATATGATGTTATGTCTGTAATGTATGTGTGTTAGTGTGTGTGTGTATGGGCACGGGCCTCAAGTCCCTAGGCATCATTGCGGAGGAAGAAGGCGCGCATAGCGCTGTCTTCTTCTTCCCCCTCTGCGGCGGCGGTTCCGAGGACCACCTCTGGCATCTTCCCTCTCCCTTTCTGCGGCCTCCTTCATCGACATAACTTCCTCGCAGAAGGAGCTCACTGCCCTCCAGGATCTGTCGTTCCCCAACATAGCTCTAACTATGCTGGGGAGGGAGAGGTCCTGGCCTATAACCGACATTAGGACCCGTCGTTGATCGTCCCATGCACTACACTCCTCCAGAGTGTGTCTTGTTGTGTCGATCGAGGCATTGCAATGATGACACGACGGGTTCTCCTCTCTACCGATTCTGTGCAGGTATTGTCCGAAGCATCCGTGCCCTGACAACACCTGCACAAGTCGGTATGTTAGCTTTCCATGTCGGCGTTCTCGCCAATCCCCCAACACTGGTTTGATGGCCTCTAGAGTTCGAGAACCAAAGGATGAGTTACTCATCTGACGTTCCCAACACTCTAATAGAAGTTCTTCGCCTTCGAGCCGTATCCGCCTTAAGTCGTCTATGGACGGGGGCTCTCCTCTAGCCCTCGCCTCAGCACGGACTTTGTATATTTCTGCCAGGATTCTGGCGTCGAGTTCCCACGGTGGGGTTCCTGCCAGAGCAATTGCCGCCGCATAGGAAACAGTCCTATATCCACGAATTAACCTGTTCGCAATAACTCGTTGGGGCCTCCGTAGCGCAGCTCTGTTAGTAGAGTCTAGGGAGTCCGCCCAGACCGGACACCCGTATAACGCCATACTACGGATAACCCCAGCAAACAGCTTCCTGCATTTAGCATTCGGTCCTCCGATATTAGGGAGTAATCTCCCCAATGCCGCCGCAGCCTTTTCCAGTCGAGGTCCCAGAACGCGGAAGTGCTCATGGAAGGACCACCTGCTATCGAGCCATAGTCCTAAGTACTTAATATGAGGCTTAATAGGTACTCTTACTCCATCCACCTCGATGCTCTCTCCCCTCGGGGGGGCATTTCTAGGACCGAAGAACATGACCGCCTCTGTCTTGTTCGTTGCTACCTCCAGTCCTAGTTTCCTAATTCTGTCTATTATTAGACCAGAACCCGCCATTGCTAGCCTCTTCAATCTACTAAGGCTGCTACCGCGAACTGCTACCAGCGTATCGTCGGCGTAACAGATAACGCACATTCGCGGTAGCAGATTGCCTCTTATGGCCCAGTCATAGCCGAGGTTCCACAGGAGCGGCCCTAAAACCGAACCCTGTGGAACACCTCGGACCATGCCTCTTGTCATCAAGCGTCCCTCTGAGTTGATATAAAGAACCTTTCGATCTTGCAGATATTGTTTGATCGTACAGCATAGATATTGAGGAAACCGGTGGTGTCTCAAGGCGTTCTCTATACAGCAGTAAGGGAGAGAGTTGAAGGCGTTTGCGATGTCTAGTGATATCGCAATAACTCTCTCCCCTCTGTTTGTTGCCTCATGAGAGAACTCTTTGAGTTTCAATATGGCGTCGATAGTAGACTTAGCTCTCCGAAAACCAAATTGACTCTCCGATAGGTCAGGACCCACGTCCTCCAAATGCTGGACTAGTCTGTTTGAAATAATCTTTTCAAACAGCTTGCCCATCTCGTCCAAAAGAACAATGGGCCTGTACGCACTCGGAGAATCAATTGGTCTTCCCTCCTTTGCTAGTAAGCACAACTTTCCCTTCTTCCATACGTCAGGGAACCGTCCATTTTTAAAGCAGGCATCAAAGAGGGCTCCGGTTTGTTCGCCTAGGTGTTTGAGGGCAACGGGTAAGATTTTACCTGGAACACCACCGGGCCCTGGTGCTTTCTTTTTATATTTGAAGCGATCTACCGTATCTTCAAATTCTTCTTGTGACACCATCGGAATTTCCTCTGACTCGTTCGATTCCGGTAGAGGGGGAAACGACATCCTTGGTTCTAACTCTGGGATTGTGGATGGGAACAACCCATCTAGAACGCTATTTAATAGGTCAGAATCCATAGTATCCGTGGGGGGCGCTCGTTGTTTGAACTTGTTACGGATCATTCGATACGGCCTTCCCCACGGATCATTATTTAGTTCTTCCAAGTATGCGTCCCACGCCGCAGTTTTGGCTCTACATATACCTGCTTTGAGAGCTTTTTTTGCGGCATTGTAGGCTCTAGAGAGACGCATTTCTTCATCTGGGATTCTGTTCCTGCGACGTCTCAATCTGTTTAAGGCTCTTTTTGTCCTCATACTTTCTAGTCTCAGAGCGTTAAGGTCGCTATTCCACCAGTACACCTGTTTCCTGGTGGGAGCGGACATTATCCTCGGCATAGATGTGCTGCAGATTTCTTGTAGGGAGTTTTCCAGGCGCTCTGCGGTCCTATTCACATCTATGTTCTCAGGTAGTTCGTCAGGAAATGCCCAGGCCTGAACTATCGATGCCTCTTCTAATAGTTCACGGTTAAGTTTCGTCAAGGCCCACTTAGGGAAATATGTAAAGGTATTTCCTAAGTGGGTTGTTCCAGCAAACACTCCTGGATCCGGCATTATATCGAATTTAATATACCTGTGGTCAGACATGGTGTATAGATCTTTGATGACCCTCCAGTTACTAAACCGAGGGGCCACCTCAGGAGTAGTGAATGTAAGGTCCACTATCGAACCCCCTCCCGGTCTGACACAGGTATATTCTCGACCCCGGTTCATCAGTTCTAGGCCAAGTGAGCCTGCCCAACGAACGACCAATTCTCCCTTGACTGTGTCTCTAGGGGAACCCCAAGCGGTGTGCTTCGCATTGAAGTCCCCTAGTACAATCATTCTTCTTTGGCGGTGACGTCGTACGACCTCTAGGATGCGACCTATCCAGGTTTCGTAAGCATCTACTCTGGTATTGGGTGAGAAATACACCGCTATTAGGGTAAATTCTCCCCACTCTGCAACCACGTATCCCGACCCTCTCTCCTTTGTAGTCAGTGGAGGAGAGTAATGGAAGGTGCGTGGTACCAGTATGGCCACACTGTTATCCATATCCTTTGCCCAGTTGTTGTGTGGGGGCACAGAATATGGCTCTGCAAATATGGCCAGATCAACCGCCGATTCTGCAACCGTTTGCAGCAGGAGGTCTTGGGCTCCTGCTGCATGGTTGATATTCCCTTGTAAGCACTTTATGGTTCTATTAAACATTGGGAGTTAGAACTATTTATCGATACTTCTTCAGGGGGCAGTTGACTACCTTGATCCCCGCTTACCGTCTCCATGGGCGTGGGCAAAGACTTTGTGCTCAATTTGATCACCTTGGAAGGTGGAGAGCATTGCTTGCTGCCCATTATATGTGAAGAGGGAACCCCTGCGCTGGCACACACAGCGCATTTTGGGGTGTCGTTTGTGCATTTGGATGCCAAATGTCCCTCTTCTCCACATCTATAGCACAACTTCGAGCAGTCGTTGTCAGATGGACACATTTTCCGAGTATGGCCCAGCCCCATGCATTTAAAACAACGCATGGGACGGGCCTCTAGTACCTCGACTCTGACCGATGACCATCCTATTAATAGTTTGCCTCCACTCGTAATGGTTTTAGCAGTATTAACAGGGCATCTCAATATTACCGAGCCCATACCGTTTTTATTCCTTCGAATATTGCCCACTTTAACTTGTGTTACCTCGCAACCACCTTTATCAGCAACGGCCTCAGCCACCTCTTGGCTTTCTACGGAGTCATCGAGTCCAGTGATTCGGATATCGATGGTCTTAACCGGTCTGGTAATTTTCGCCTTGTCTCCGAAGTAATGTTGGAGATGCTCCGCCAGTTTATCAGCTTTAGCTCCACTGGTAGTACCAGGAATCTCCAGCTTCCTAGCACCAGTGGCAGTGGGTCTAACTTTTAGACTGTCAATGTCCAAATCCTTTAGAGCGATTGCTTTCCTAGCCTCACCAATTGCTTGCGCATATGAGAGCCCTTTCTCAACAGCTTCTGGCGAAATTGTGATAACAACTGCCGCTGAGCGAGGTGCTGTGAGTTTGGGCTTTTTGCGTTTAGCATTTTTGTTGTTGGTCTTGGGGGCAGTCGAGCTCTTTCCTGTCCTTTTGTCTGTAGGAGTCGACAAAGAGGAGGTGGTTTTTGGTGCTTTCGGCTGTGTAGCCGGTGTCTTCTTCTTTTTATTATTAGCTCCTTTCTTTCTAGAAACAGTTGTCCATTCATTTTCCTGCTCTGGGGCTGCTGTTGTTGGAGCAGGAGGAGGAGGAGGAGGAGCAGAGGGACGTGAAACATTAAAAGAAGAAGTTGTTTTTGCAGGTATTTGAGTAGTACTTGCTTTTTTCTTCTGTTTCTTCTGTTTTTTGCCAGCCTCTTTCTTGCCAGATGCGGTTGGGATATTTGACACTTGGTTTGTTGGAGGTGTCGATATCTGTGCCGCTTGTGCATACGACATAGTTTTCTGTAAAGGGGAGGGGGATTGTTGTTGCCTTCTCCTATCCGCGGCGAGCGGAGGTCGAATATTAGGTTCTGGCAACAATCGATCTTTAAGCCCCTCAATCCTAGCATTTACCATATCTCCGGCAGTCCGTATAACCTGAGACTTAAGTTCCTCAAACATACTGATGACATCTAAACTTCCAGCTTGTATGGAATTAGCATGTTCCAATACAATAGGTCTGCTTTTTGGAGTCTTGTCACTACTATTCGTCAATTCCTTAATTTTGGAGTTGAGATGGGCAACCTGTTTTTTAAGCTGATCGATATCATCTGTCAGCTTGTTATTTCTTTCCTCTAGGTTTTTGACATATTGAGGAGTATCCCTTTTGGAGAGCCTATTGAGTAAGTCCTGTATATGTCTTGTGGCAGTGGTATAGGAACCCCTACAACCACCTTTAAGGTTTTTGCTCTTATCGGTAGTTTCCTTTATCACGCCTAACCATTTCATAGCCTGTTTGATAATCTGATCCTCTGTTTGGATGTTTTCCAGAGGTTCAGTCTCCATCACCTGTTCTACGTCCTGTATCGATCGTCTACTACGCCTAAATTCGTAGCTTCTAATAGTGGTTGGGGACTGCCCACCGTCCGAGTCCTCACAACTAGTTGCTAGCTCAACGTCCGAAGCATTCATAATGGCTTTTGCTTTGGCTAGGCCAATGTTTTTTCCGTCTTTAATATTAGCTTTGGGTCTTCGCTTTCCACGACTAGCTCTCATTTTCTCACGAGATGTATCGGAGTCTCCCTCACTTCCTCCAGTATTGCTGCTAATAGGTGAAGTGTGCTGGCGCTTCGTACCTATTATTGTAGGAGGTAGTTGGATTTTATCTACGGGGGGCTCCGAAATCACCAATCCAGGTTCAACGGGTGTATTATCCGTAGCTTTCGACGACGTATCAGTAGCCAAAGTCTCTGTTTTAGATTGACTCCTGGTTATCCTCCTGTCGGGTGGTGTGCTTTCAGCGACTATAACAGTAGTGGTTTCAGTTTCACCACTACTCTGAGCATTACCTTCCATTCCTATAGGGAAAGACAATTTAACCGGTTTTTTGACTCTTTTATCACCGGTTGTCCCATCACCAGCTGTCATATTATTAGCTGTCTTATTAATCTCCTGTTCGGAGTGCGCAGAATCAGACTGTGCAGAGCCATAAATGGTTAGGTCACTGCATGAGGTCTCAAGTCCTCTTCTGCGGTCAATACTTCTCTCTCTGGCGAAACTTGAGGCAGAATCGCTTCTGCTGCCAGGTCTGTTCGGACTACGATCTCGTACGTCCAGTTCTCTCCGCGCTCTTCCGCCTACGCGAGGCCCCCTCCGCTCGTCCACGCCCGAGCTCGGCCCACAATCGTCTAAGGGTTTTTTAAAATTTAAATTTGATTCTTCCATAGCTTATCCCACGAGTCGAACGGTTTCGCGGTCCACCCGGGCAGAGCCGACTTACCCGGGTAAGGCTAGGGTTGTGAAGGTGGGGGGCGCCTGTTCCCCACCTCCAGAGGACGTGTCGCGACCGGCTAGAAACCGCCGGCCACAAACCCCTCGCCCACGTCCAGCTTGGGCTGGTTGTTTTTTATTGTGGTTGTCTCCACTTGAGGACACCCAATGAAGGGCAGCCCCACCCCGGCTCCGCACTTGCGGAGTAACGAGGTCGGCCGGTGGTTGCCGAAGCACCGACTGATCATGGCTTCATGACCAGCCGGCCCACCGCCCTCGCTGGCACGGCCGCTACCCGGGTTACCCCCGGGACGCCCGCCCAGCCCGGACCGCGTCGCCGCCTCCCGGCTTACCGCCGGGGCGCCGACCCGGAACCCACACACGCGAGACATCTCGCGACACGGAGACGGAACTCCGTAGCCCACACACGTTCTGACATCAGCCGTGGCGGCTCAAAGATGCTTTGAGCGGCCACGTTGCCCGGGGTGCACCGCGAGGAGGTTGTCAGACACCGGCCTACCTGGTAAAACCCCTAAATAGGACCCGTGATCCGGCAAGGATCCCTCAATTCAACAAAATCTGGGACACGAGACGGACGCGAATCTATATTTTAAATAATTTACCTAATAAAAGGTTTATTTATTAAGACTTTTGAAGTTATATTTGTGAACGTGTAATGTATAGGATATGGTGAGGCGCACGAGGCACACGTATCTAACGGGCGCATGGTGGGCGTGGCGCCCGCGTTCGACGTGCGCGTGCGCGTGCAGCGCCCCCCCGCGCCGCCCTCGCCCCCATCTACCGTCACGCTCACGGAGACCGACGCCGGAAGTATACGGTCGGTACCTTTCATTCGTTTTTTGTTTTTAAAGATTAGATGGTTAGCTGAGATGGTTTTTTTAAAGTATTGGTTTTTAAATAATAATAATTATAATATACAGGCAGTAAATAATTTTTAATATACAGGCTGTTACAAAAAATTTTTCGACAAACAATGATGTCGTTTCAACTAATCAATCGTTCACCCCTCGATATAAAATTAATACGTTAAAAACAATAATATAAAAAAGAGGATTAAAAGCCTTAAATATTGATGAGAAGTGATTCAGTTAAGGGAAAACCCGAAAGAGAAGCTAAGCAAATTTCTGTCTATTTATACACAAAGTATAATTACTACAATTTTGTATATCGTCCATTAAACAGTTTTTCGGGTATGAGTTAATAGTTATATCATGTAATTTTAATTGTCTCTATTTTGTAAATATATGTAATTGATAAATCAATCTCGAAGTTGGAAATTTAACTAGAATTGTAATACAGGCAAACAACAATGATGGAACAAGAGCGCCAGGAGTCCGTGCGCACGGTGTCTCCGGTGGCGCTGCCCCTCCCCGCGCGCGCCGCGCACCTCCCCCCGCCCGAGCGCCCGCCACGGCCCCCCGCGCACTCACACTACAAGCAGGTAAGCTCAACACATACGTGCTGACATTATAAATGCGAAACTAACTCTGTCTCTCTTCTATGAGTGTGTGTTTTAATGAAATTTGGTATACAGATAGAGGTGAACTTGTGTATAGGATAGCTTTTATCGCGAAAAAACTGAGTAAGGATGAAGAGTGTGCAAAAAAAAAATTTTTGTCCGTCAGTCAGACGATCGAAAAATATTAGATCCTTTTTTCTTTTCGCATCAGTTTAAACAACAAATGTCTTAGATAATAGGCACTAAAGTAGAGGAGTGGGGGCTCGCTCACAGTTTTGTAGAAAACGTACAAGAGCGTCACGTCATGCGACATTTCAACCCAATGTATCGCCGCAATTTATTGAAAAAAATAACAAATACTTATTTAAAAATTCAAATAAAAAATAGGGAAAGCACTTATTTTTTTAAAATTGGGAATATTAGAGAGAGTATAGAATAAATACTATTTTTATTACTGAACAAGCTGCGCGGTACTGAAAAAATACTCACCGAGCTGTTAGAACTTATGTAGAATTTGCTTAATAAAACTTGCAAACTGTATTTGTAATCATGAGATAAGAAACAGAGTTTGGTTGTATTTCTGTCTAAAAGTTTCATTTCATTTTCAAATCGATCGCGTTATAGGAGATTGATGTCAGAAATCATTAATACCACAAAATTTACACCGTGAAATAATTTCTCACAAATGCACAATTCAAACTATATGCACAATAATTTATCTACACTGATACCAGAACTGTCTAACTCATTTTCTACACTTAATCTTAATGTCGATATTTGCACATCTTTATCATCAGTCCGTTTTATTAATTTCACGTCAACTAAATCGATAGTTATAAGTCTCCATATGTCATTACCATCACCTAACGTTGACTAACCAGGAGTGGTCGAGGCGGCCGCGCTCCATCGTGTCCCTCAGCACGGAGATGACGGACACCCACTCCGTCACGGAGGTCACTGACCGCTCACACGCTAGAATGTTCCACATCAGGGTAAGACTCATATCACCATCGCTGCATGACAGAAAAATTACTAATTTATATAGGTATGTGTGCTTTCAAAAGGAGCAAAAGTATGATGCCACTATTTCGTTTTCTCGGACTTCGACAGTATTGCATGTTAAAATTTTGAGAACGTAAACTTGACGTAGTTTGGTTTTCTGTTTCTTGGGATGAGTTGGTTGTGAACCAATTATCTTACATTAAAATATATTAGGCATTTTATAGACAGAATAACGACAATGAGGAAGTATTTAAAAAAAAAGAAAGTACTAAAAGAGCACCTCCACTAGATGGCGACTCTAGCAAAAGTTTATTTTTGCCGGAAGGGAGTCATGGAGAAATCAAGGACGTACTAATACTTACACAGGAACTAATACTTCCTCATTCTGAATACCTAATATCTACTCTATGGTAGGTATTCAGAATTGTCATTATTCTATCCTATATATTTTTTACTTACCTGAGTAAGACAAAGAATGTTATCAAGGATTGTTTTGTAATGCATGGTACTAGTGAGCATGTAATGTGTTTATCCATGAAAATGTATTAAAAAAAATAGGAAACTTCAACTTCAATTTAGTAGGTTTGGTTGCTATTTTTGAGCTTGGGTATAGCTTACTCCTAATTCTTTTGGCTTTGATATTGTCGATAATACAGAACAAATCTGTTTTATTTCTAAAGAAACCTCCTCCGCCTCCTCCTATGATGAGCGAGCGTCTGGAGTCTGAAGAGCAAGAAGTTCTAATGGAGAGTTTGGAGCCAATACCTGAAACGCCTATCATTCCAGCCAGGTAAATCTTAATCTTTATTTTTCATAATGTTTTTTTTTATGTTTCGAATACATAAAATTTTGATTATATATTTTGTAGGAAACCCGAAATCACGTCTCATGTAGTAGACGATGTATTCCTTCGCACGATAACCGAAAAGAAGACCATAGAAGACATAGAGAGGCACAAACGCTTGGTGACCGAGTACAAACAAGTACCGCCACCGCCCCCGCAGTTTGACGTTACAATACGTAACCACACTATGCCTGAAGCGCAATGGGAGAACTTCTCCGACATCAGCAGTGCGTCAGGAATGACGCTGACGCCGAAGATGGAGAGGATGCCACTGTCATTACCGCCCCAGAAGTATATAGGTAAGACAATGACTTAGAAATCGTTTGGTAGGTTAGGTTTAATTCATAAGTATCATCATTGTATTAAAAGTACCTGTATAAAAACACTAAATAGTTTAGATTTAATGATATAGGTACTGAGAGATTCATTTTTAGGTCTCTGATGCAAGACTTGTAAGTAACTAAGAAAAGGATTTACTATTAGGCTTTGTTATTGTGCGTGTTGGTCGACATATAACTTGCAGTATTATATTTTTTTTACTTATTATCAAGTAATCTACTTTACTTCGACATCATTTAATTTGGCTCATATAGATTCCATTTATACTTCATGTTATCATTTCACGTACTCAGCACACCGCTGCCACCAGGTGCTTCAGCAACTGACCTCCGTACTGGGTACTACTGCAGTGACGCTCTTACTGAATTATAAACCGTTATAAAACTTATATACATTTTTTACGAGGTATTTAACTATAACGGGTGTTCTTTTAGGTAAAGGCGGTCCAGATCTATTCTCGCCGGAGCTGATAAAGCAGACAGACCGTTCGAGTCAGGTGTACCACCCCCCCGCGCCATCTCTACCTCTGTTGCCGGAGTTGCCGCCCGCACGCAACCCTCTCTATAGGGAGGAGGACGACGAGGACGTGCCGGAGCCCACGCCTGCGCCGCCCGTACCGCCCAACTGGAGCGTGCTCACGAGGGTGCTGAAGACTGAAGCACAGGATGAAGTAAGTCGTGTAGTTTGAGTAGTTAGTACGTTCATTCTGTCAATAGATGGCTCTGATATTGTGCACTTTCAGTAAATAAAGTATCTGTATAATTTTGTAATGAGGAAGTATTTAATTAAAAAGGAAAGCACTAAAAAGCACCTCCACTAGATGGCGACTCTAGCAAAAGTTGATTTTTGTAGGAAACGAATGGACCAAAGACAGTCATTGCCGTTCCTTTTAACTAACGTATTAAAAAACTGTAATTTGAAAAGTTCAAAACCTATATATCAATACAAATACGAAAAAGTACAAACAGAATATGAGTTGTTTATTGAGTTTTGAAAACTAATTTACTTTTAACCATGAAAAAAACCGGAATAGTTGTCATGGAGAAATCAAAAATGTACCGTAGCGACATCTAGTTTGATTTCGAGAACTAATGTTTTTTTAAATACTTCCTCATTGTGTGTTTTGTGTTTGTAATGTAATATTAACTATGTACCAATTTATGGATTTTAGGTTCTAATTGCAAAATATTTTTGAATAAGAAATTGGTCCGATTATGAACCATTTCTAATTTACTAAAATAAAAGTAGTTAGCGTTCAGTGGCTTAATTTTAATAGTTACATATTTTTCTCAATAAGCTGTAATGAAAAAATATAATAAAAAATATTATTATTATTATCCTTTGGTACTATTATCGAGTAGCTCGTTGGCGTAGTGGATAAACGCCGCGGGTTGCGTTGTTGTTAAGCAACTCTCGCAAGAGTCGGTCAGGAGGTGGGTGACCAAAAAAAAATCTCAAGCTATTCCATGCTTTGGAAGGCACGTTAATCAGTTGCTTCCGCATCGCATACCGTTCATTTCACTATCGACCGGTTTCTGAATTGGGAAAAGTACAAAATCACAACTGGAGGATTATTCTCAAAATCTTCTTTTTTATATTTCACTAGTCAAAATGTTTTATCAAACTACTATCAACGCATCATTAAAAAACAAATAGAAACAAAAACCTGTTAAGTGACATTTGAAATGGCTCAAGTAAGGTTTAGACGTGAATTCAAAAACAGGGTGTATGTCTCCAATGTGTTTATCAGATTCTATTGGACACGGAACGTTCGCTCCGGCTGACGCGCGAGGAGCGCCTCCGTTGGCGCGAGCTGATCACCCACGAGAGTACGCTGCGGCGCGAGCTGGCGCGCTCCAGCACCAGGGAGGAGTTCTCGAGGGTCGCCCACGACCACCGCTTCGCGCCGCTCTACGCCCCGCACAAGTGGGAGGTCATCATACGCATACTAGCCCCCCCACCGGATAAGCCCAAGGTATTGTATTTCATTTATTTCATTGCATTGCATACATGTGACTTGAAAATTAAATACATAAATTTCAGTTAATAATATTCACATGCACCTTGATAGGCATTATAGAAAGATGGAAAGAAGAGGGTCTGAAAGTCCATTTTATCTAAAACTTTTCATTCAAATATTAATTCAAAGACTCCGTAAAGTGATTATCTATTGGACCCGGGCCTAATAGGTATGATAACTGGGTTAAAAAAAACTATTTAGTCCCGTCAGTCGGATAAAAGATTTTTTTTTTGCTTCAATAAGAAATGGTTTGGATAATAGGCATTAAAGTTGAGGTGTGGGGGCTCACTACGTCACAGTATTGTAGAAAACGTACATAAGTGTGACGTCATGCGACATTTCAACACAATGTATGGCCGTAATTTATTGATTACGTGAATACGTGATTAATATTCTTCAACAACTTACCTGACAAAGAAACAAACAAAATTTGTTGTCATCCCCATTATCTTATGTCAGAATTATGTGCAATCACTTTCAAAGGTATAGCGATTGTTATGGCGATTAATGGAATTATGTGACGTTTAAAGTCACAATCACTTTCGGTGCGAATGATGATTTGAATCAAGAAACAATAAAAACTTTAAAAACGTCAAGATAGGCCTAGGGCCTACTTGTCTTATTTTATAATCTAGCGCAATCCCTTTTAATTTGACATCTGAAAGATATTCACGAACTTCACGCTACGGTTATTTGACATTTGATAGCGTTTTGTTTCAGATATTGAACGAGCGATATCTTTCAACTAACGTTAATTGGAACTGTGTAAGACAAGCGTTAGGTGTCAATATAACTTAGAAGGCTATTAAAAAATTTCAAACGGAAGAGTTTAATGCTGATTGCAATTTTTCGATGGATTTTAAGGTTTCATTATGTTTTTTGAACATTCAAATCATAATTACATTTTAAAAGTCACATAGGTTAATAAAACGGATAAAGATAGATTTTAAAATCAGAAAATTAGCCCGCACTTAGTGTGTACTACTCGTACATTAAATTAGAACTCTAACGACATCTGTTGGTATTGAATAACATTATTTCGTCTTTTTCATTTAAATTGTCATGACGTGAAAACTGATGCATTTTATGTCGCGTGCTGAAAGTAAAACAAAAGAAATAATATCGCAAAGCCGACCAAATTGAAAATCAGTACTAATGATTTACTTTAATTGAGTTTCGGAACGCGGCATTAAATCCTCCAACGATGTATTCTGTGCTCCAACGCACACACGCACACTGTATTGATATGATTGAATTTCAACTTTGTATAGCGGTAATAAAGTGCAAATTGACTCTTTGACGTTAGGAACACACCTACATTGCTTAGATAACAGTGAGTGCTTGTAATTTAATATGAACTTTATACAATAGTAATAGAGCTCAAATTGACTCAACGTTTTAGTTAGAAAACGTTTGTATGAGAAAAAGAAAATGGCTGTTTTTACGGTTTTTTCGGCATATATTCAAATTTTTCTCGCCGTAAAAACCATCCTTGAACTTCAACGAACATTTAAAAAAAAGAATTGGCCAAATTGGTCCAGGCGTTGTTGAGTTATGCGCTATAATCTTTATTCTCTAAAATGTTCCTACGTCGTCATTCAGAATCGTTACCGCAAGAAGACAGAATGGGATTCGCGATCTAGACGCAGTTCTTTGCCCACGTTGTACGAGTATGACAGCGACGCGACATCCCTTAGAGAGCCGCAGAGGTCCAGGCGTTCTTCATACCGCAGCGACCACGTTGATATGAGGTAACAACCAACAGAATAACATACCCTAACGGCCGTGGTCATTCACTATGGGTCCATAAGAAAGTCACCCAGCGGGCAATGGGGAGAGCAATGCTTGGTGTTGTTCTACATGGTTAAGGAGGATGGACCATGACCCTCCACGCTGGCCCAATGCGTATTAGAGGGTATTTACGTTTGTAAATGCAGCCGAGACCTTCTGTAGCGCGGAGTAGTTCGAGATAATAATTTGAGATCGTATTAGGAACGATGAAATCAGTAGGAGAACCAACGTTGCTGATATCGCCCGATGAAGTGCTTAGACAGTGTTGTCGCTTTTAGGAGTTTCGCCCTAATTTAGAGCGAAACCATCGATTCAAAGTATCGCTTAAAGCGTTTTTTTTAATTTTTAAGTGTTTGGGGTAAAATGTAAAGTTATCGATTTTTAAGGATTTAGGCTAAAATATAAAATTATGGCAGCAACACTATTTTGACACAGACTAAGCAGTTTTTCTGTGATCGATTTCGTAGGTTTTCAGTTATTTGGCAATAAAATACAATAACAGGCATCAAATAATAATGAATGGTGGCTGTTATCATATTTATGTCTACTTCTTAGATTAATTGTTTTTTAATACTTGCTTTAGATCAGTTCTTCGTATTATTTTATAAAAAATGAAATACAAAGCTTAATTGTGTGTAAACCAGTCGTAACTGTTACATATGTGTGTGTGTGTATTAGGTCGATGTCTGAGATGATGGTTGATTACGCCCGCGAGCAAGCGGACACTCATTCAGAAGTGTCTGGCACTCAGCTCGGCAGGTACTACGACGATGACAGCGACTCCGAGCATCCCTTCCATAATCCACAGTGAGTATATATGTGTATAGATTTAAATTTAGCTGGGGTTTAGCTGCTATTTCAATAAATACTAAAATTGGTGTTCTTATTTGATTTGTTTATTTATTTATCAATAAAAATGTTCATATTAATATTCTCAATGAAAAATACTTAAAAATCTTTTTCTTCAAGCACTCGTTACTTTTTCGCTTTTACAAGAATATTTTCAATAAAAGTATTTAAAATTAATACCGATAATCACAGTTTTATGTTTGTTACATTTATAATATTGCTTAAACTAATGTATTTAAAAATAAAAAGAAAGCACCGAAAAAGCACCTCCACTAGATGGCGACTCTAGCAAAAGTTGATTTTTGCAGGAAGTGAATGGACCCAAGATAGTAAATTCCATTCCTTTTAATTAACATATTAAAAAACTGAAATTTGCAAAGTTCAAAATTTAGATATCAATACAAATACGAAAAATTGCAAATAGAATATGAGTTCTTTATTGAGTTTTGAAAACTAATTTACTTTTACACATTAAAAAAACCGGAAGGGTTGTCACGGAGAAATCAAGAAAGCACCGTAGCGACATCTAGTTTGATTTCGGGAACTAATGTTTTTTTTAATACCTCCTCATTACGAAAAAAAAATAAATATTTTATGTTCATTGTCACGTGAGTGCAAACAGCGTGTGACGTCACGCCCCTCTAACTCATATCCGAACTTGGAGAATTCAACCTTATGCACATATAGAACGATATCCGTTTCAGAGTGCCGCGACGTTATAGCGACGTTATGACAGAACTGGCATTATCGCGGGAAATTTTGAAAATAAAAATTTTGTTTTTAGATCTTAACTTATTATATATATATAAAATTGTCTGCTTGTGTAACGTGTACGTTGTGTAACAGATCGTGGGGCCGCCACTCGCTGCACCGGTCCGCCAGCCAGCCGTCGCTCGCGCGCTCAGCCACGGAGGTGGTGGAGCAGTGGACCGCGCCCGACGGTGACGTCACACCCACGCCCGGACGACGGATCAGAGGTACGTATTTACCTACGTGTACCCGTATACACTAATATTATAAAGAGCAAAGATTCGATAGTTTGCTCCTATATCATATACGGTAAAGGCTATATTATAACTTCAAAAACAATAAATAGGGGATGAAAATTGGAGTGGCAGTTTGTATGGAGAATTAGAACGTCGCCATATTAACCATTGTTTACATTTCAATTTCACGTCATGGTATGAATCGATATCCAAACAAACAGTTCGCTGCGACAAAGCGGGTGAAGCCGCTGTAAAAAAGCTATTTTTTAATAAATGTCTAACCAAAGAAAACCAGACACTTGAACATATCTTTTATTCATGTCCAACTAACACTATCTTGCGACTCGTTTTGATACATCACCTCCTGAAAACACATAAGACAATCCCGCTTTCCCTTCAGAATATCTTAGCTTGCTCAGAAAACGTACTGATTTATGACTATATTAGCTTCACTCTTGGAGAAATCTGATTTGACCATCTCGGATATGTGAACAATAACGCTGAACAAGACATTAAAAAAGTATATATCAATAATTTTCTGCTTGCTCTAGAATTAAAATAATATTATACAAAGATTGGGCTTTGCCTCATAAAATAACCTACTCAAGATTTGGCAGTATCGTTAAGTTCCTACGTCTGTCCTATTGGACGAAACAAACTACTGCTACTACTGTGATTAATAATTTCTCCCGCTCTCTCTTCAGCCTAGAGGAGTATTATTGACATTGTTTATTTGACCGTATTGAACGTATAGTTTAAAATTCCTGAAAGGGTTTATGATATTTTACTAGCTTATTAGTAGCTGAACTGATTAGCTGGCATTACCAGAAACATGATTTTTCCACTATTGTATTCTATCTTATTCATTATATATTCTTAAATACATTGAAGTTATTAATTTCAGGTCCTCAAGGTTTATCTACATTCACATCATCTGAAGTTCGCACGTTCCAAGCGTCATCGAGAGAATGGCGCGAATAAATGAAAGAAAAAACAAATGAATAACGAGTCAAATGAATAGTCTATGACTGTGAAATATTGATTTATCTCAATATAGAACGCATTCAACTTAGGCCATAATAATATCATACGTGCGTCGATAGATGGCGCTGGTATACATTTTATATTTAGTTCAATACAATGCAATATTATAACGCCATAGGTATTTTTAGACAGTGATAAATTAGTTGAACAATGCATTAATATTGTAATGAAAAGAAAAATGTATTATTTTCTTAGGAAAATTATACTTTTTAAGAAAAGAGTGATAATAGTTGATCACTGCCTTTTGAAATAAGTTCTGTACATTCTCATTTTGTGATTTGATAAGAAGACAATAATTATTAAATTCTAATAACATTATAATTGTACTTAATATTTTTTTCATATAATATTTTGATCTTAATTCAATGTCTAGTACTAAATTTTGTACTAATTTATTAAATTACAATTAAATTAGTAATCAACACTTTTTGTTTTTTTAATGATGTGAAAGTTTTTTTTGTTACGCTTTCATGTTCACACCACTAAGCCGATTGTGATGAAATGTTTATATATATTTTGACGACTCTATACTTACATAGTATCCGTTCTAAAGTATTTATGAAATAATAGATTTTAAAAATTACGCGAGAAAAGTCGCGGATGAAAGTTTGTTAATAATATTTCTATAAAGGATGTGATAAATAATTTCATTATGAAAATAATTAGTAGTGCTTAACATATTTTTATCTCATGAATTAGGTACATAATAATTTACTATAATCAATGTCAGTGCGTAAGGCTTATAAAAACCATTTTCTTCATTTGATTTTAAATCTAGAAGTGTTGATTTTGGGTTCAAATTCGTTTCCGAAAATTTAACTTTTATGGAAATCTGTTTTTTTTGCTATATGTATGTATATAGTGATACATTTAGTTTTTTTTGTAATAATAAGAGCATGGAGTAACAATTTACATTGCGTAATTTTCTTTTATAATGAGCTTTCTTATTTTTTTTCATTGATTATACTATATGCATGTCCAGGATATGAGCTTTAAAAATTAACGAATTAATTGTAAAATGAATGTACAATTTTTTTTTATTTTGTTTTTATTTCGCTTACGTAATTAGTTGTAAATATTTTTTTCTAAGGGTTGTCTATAACCTAGCAGTTAAGGCAAGTTGTAAGTTTAATTAAGAAAATATGTTTTTATATATTTTCAAATATTTCTTGCCTTTATTGCTATGTCAGAATAATTGAGTGGGTACGATGGGAGTCGGGATTTATGCAAGAGTGCTCAATTTAATATTAACTAGACCTTTTTTGTCGGAGACTTTACGTTTAGAATGAATGAGGAATATATTTTAATATAATAATAAATTTAAATATATAGTAATGTTTATTATAACATTAGTCGATTGCTTTTTACGGTATTTTTTATAAGTCTCCGAAGAGACATTATACTTCACTAACAATAATACTAATTTTTGATAATTGTCAACTGCGTGGTGCTAAATGGAGATGTTTTTTTTTCATTTTTGATTATATTTCGTAAGCAATACAAATTGTATTTTTTTTATATCTGTAATCAATTACATTTACCGTAACATTTTATTTCGTGTTTTATTTCCTAATCCTTTTCATTTTTTTATTAGTACTTCAAGAAATAATGATACTTATTTTTGTGCAAACAAATTGCTAATTATATAAATTCGTATGTTAAAATATATACGTTCAAAGGGGGAGACCTATGTTCAGCAGTGGACGTCTTCCGGCTGATGATGATGATGATGATGTATGTTAAAATATCGACACGACGTAAGAACAAACGATGGGACTTTGTCATATTGCGACATCTAAGAAAAAAATATTTTTAGTGTCCTAATAAAAGTTCATGTGTGATTTCTCATTGTTCATCAATCCAGCAGGGCCGCCATCTTGTGTTTTTAAATGATCATTCTTGGACTCAATTAGTTCTTACTCTTTCAGTTAATGGCCAAATAGAGACAATGAGCCTCTCAATACGCTGTTTCGGACGCTAAGTCCATATTGCCCCTGAAGTATTTTCCCTAGGGGCAATACGTATCCAAGTATTTTGACTAGTACAAGCCAAGTGCCTGGTCATATGAATAGGTCATCGATAAATTGATATTATAAAGAAATAAAAGTGATAAGCAACTTTTAAAGATATATTTTATTATTGCTATATTTTAAACCAAGAATGCTTAAAAAGTATAGTAAAATAACTTGGATAAGTAAATCCCCTGGAAGAAATACTTCAGTTGCAATCAACAGACTAATTGATTTTGCCGATATGTGTACTTTGTGACAGTGCCTCGATTAGAACTCTTTATATTCAAGGAACTATCCAGGTCATTATTTATTTTAATTCACAAAGTGACTTAGAAATAAAAAAAAAAAACCATTTTATACGACAATTCAAAATATTTTTTTATGAAATTTATTTACATTTAATCAAAGTATGTAGGCACCATTTTATTCGATAACTTTTTGCAATCTTGTAGATAGAGACATGATGCCGATGTTATAGAATTTTGGGACTTCTGATCAAAAAACCAAGACAAGTGGTTTTGGTAGTCCTCGTGTGCTGTTAGCCTGACACTGCCTAAAGAATTTTGAAGAGGCCAAAACAGGTGGAAATGTAAAGATGCAAGGTTAGGACTATACGGCGGATGCATTAACACCTCCCAGCTAAACTCTTTTAATTTTTGCTGAGTGGAAAAAGATATGTGAGGTCTAGGGTTGTCATGATGAAAAACCACGCTCCTTCTATTGATTGGTTCGGGCCAAATTCTCCCAACTTCTTGCCTTTATCTCATCAGTTACTCGCAGTAGAGTTTAGAATCGATGGTTATGTCTAGCGGTAACAGCTCATAATAAATAATACCCTTCCAATCCCACCATACACACATCATCACCTTGTTCACACACAGCACCTGCCGGACCGACCTTTGACCACGACCTTTTTAGCACGTTATTGTAAGTACTCCACTTTTCATCATCAGTTATCAGCTTCTTCGTCAAAAAATCGTTCGGTTTCATCACGCCGTAATAACGAATCATAAATAAGTACACGGTTCATTAGGTTATTCTTACACCCATCCTTTTTCAAATGCACCAAAACTGTTTTGTGGTCAATCCCCAGTTCTTCAGCTACGTCGTAACTTCTGATATGCCGATTTTGCTTTTGCATTACATTTTTCGCGGCTGACATTACATCATTACCTTTTTTGTAATATAATTTTAAAATGTATCGAATTTCTTAATTAGATGAGTGAATCTTTTGATAGTAAGAAAGGGAAATGAAAATTTCAAATTTTCCTAACTTGAATTCGGAGTTATCTTCTTTAAAAGCTATTTTTTTTTATTATACCGGAACCAGCCAGATCTGGCTGGTAAAAAGGATGTAGCTATTTGTTCTGGGCTGGTAGAAATATTTTATTACAAGTTCATGTATACTAGATGCGAAAAAGCTTTTCCCCAACCTAATACTTCTTACCTTTTAACTAAAAGAAAATGAATATCATTGCGGTTTAGACTAAGTTTTTGTTGTATTTTTTTATTTAGGTACATTATGTGGTTTGTTCATAATAAATTTTATTTAGATCGTACCTTTTAATATTTCAATTTCGCTTACTTGGATCAAAAATAAAACTTTAAATTTTTTTGAAGTTTATTTAAAATATATTATGAAATAATTCAGAATCAATACAAACAGAACGTGTTAAAATACATATTACTTTTAAAAATAAATAAATTCGATTCGCTCGTACAATATTAACATAGATCTACAAAATTACATTAAAATGTTATACGAATACTCACTTCGAATATTCCCTATAAATTCAAAAAGCATTATATACTAATGAAAAAGATGAATTTATAATTCATGTTCAAATAGACTGCTACATAAAAAACTTTAAGCTCAGTTAAATTTCATGACATAAAAATGGACGAAAATACATTTACAACCAGTTTAAGATATTTAATTACAACAGTGATATACAGAAAAACAGTTAACATTGTTATAATCACTGAATCATCCTAATAACAGCGTAAAGTCGGTTAGTCAATTTATTACTACTGAAATATTTCCCTAGGAGTAATACATATCCAAGTATACTATTACTTATTATTAAAGTAATCTTAGTTAAAAGTATAATTACAAAAGTAAAATATTAGTTACAAAATATTTTAACACTTTTATTTCTGATTATACCGATGGGAAATATAACAATAACATTATAAATCATATTGGTTTGTCCTAGTAAAAATATATGACTATGGCCCTTAGGGGAAATACATCAGGAGCAATATAAAGACAAACCGCATAAGTTCATTAGTTAGCAAAAAACAGTTTAACTACAACTAACTATACAACTCACTAAAGCTACAGTAAAAACAAGAATCTAGACTTTTATCTGTACAACTATTTAGAGTAACATTAAACCGCTCATTGAGTATGTACAACTTAGCCCTAAATTATGTTTGGTAAATTAATATACACTATTACATATTTGTTACGACTATCTACGATATGAAGTAGGTACAGTCAATAGGTCCCGTTTATCAAGTTCATCATGGTTATTTGGCATTACTTTTGCACCTCCGTCTTTATTTGGCAGTCTGTTTTTCTATAAATCATTTAGCTCAATCAAATTAACATATCTCCAGAAAAGAAATTTAAAAGACTTGTGAGAGATGTAAAAACTTTTCCAGTAGAAAGGATGTCTTTTTGTCCATTTATCTACCTGATTATTGAAGAATATTAAACGCGAATTTTCTATTTTTACATAACCAATAAATTACGGCGATACATTGAAACCGAACGTCACATCTATGTATATTTTTTACTTAATAGTGATGTGACGTAGTGAGTCCTCACTCCTTAATTTTAATGACTATTATCTTAGTCATTTCTTGACAAATTTAAGCCAAAATCAAAATCATCCAAATCAAAATTGTTTATACAGTTTAGACTTTTACAGAGCCCCTGTGAAAGTCGAAAGCTACGCCAACGGTTCGCATAACTACGGCGGGAGACCTTGTACTGAGAAAAAGAAATACATATCAAATATTTATTTATTATCTGGCTGACGGACTACAAACAATAGTATAATATATAGGCTGGATCACGGCTGGAGAATTTACAAATAGAGACAAACAAAGGCATCGTCGTTGTAATTATTTACGATTGAAGTACGAGAAAACATTGAAAAGATAATTTACTTATAATTAAATTAAGAGGGGACGTACAGCTAAAATATTATTGTACATTTATACATCTCGTGTTAAGAAAAATAGAGACAGGATAGTGAAAAATGCGCGACGAAAACGACTTTTACATAATTTTATTATTTGTAAACTGTAACGATTGTAAAAGTGCAACATAATTCCCTTGGCTAGTGTTTCATTTATTCATAAAATTTTCATGTTCAAAAGAGTTTAATTGCAATAGATAATACTTTAAAATGTTGAAAAACAAAAGAAATGGCTATATTAAGTATGTATGAATGCTCTAGTTATGGTATATATAATATCAAACATTGTACATATGATATTAATATTTCTTTTAAAAAGTACCAAGAGTCACACATAAAGTCATAAATCAACAATATATTGTTAGCGACAGCTTGCACGAAGACTGTATTAAAAAAATAATACGAATAATACGGCAAATAAGACAAGAACACTTTAAAGAACTCGAACTAAAACTGTGAATTTTATATTTACAGAAGATAGAAATTTTCATGTAACAAAAAAAATTCCTTATAAATTTTGTATTTAAAAAATATTGAATACCTATCTGCAGAACCTCAAATCACAAATTATAAACGACATCATAAATTAAATAGGATTAAAAAACCGAAATAAAATATCTATTGATTTAGAGCAAAATTAAAGAGACATCAAAATCGTTGTACTGACATAGTCAGTACTTAAAAGATAAACTGTACCAAGAAATTCGGCATGATCTAAAATTAAATCAAAGACAGATTAAATTTTTTTATTTTCACGCAGAATATTTTTTTATAATCTTAAAAATTGCAACTATCAACTTTTGTTTGCAGTTGGAGTATTAAGCATACATGAAGAGAATATATTTATCAAATACCAACAAAATTTGGTTAATTCTCCAACTGGAGTTTATTGCACGGAACCCTCAGTACGCGAATGATTCTTATTTCTTAATCCACCATTGATAAGTCACCTCCATCACAATTTTCATGTGCTATTTGATTTTTTAAAAACAAAACAGCTATCTACACATTACAGTATCTAATAACTAAGTATATTCAGGTAATGTTACATATATTTTCTTATTATTTAACATGAACACCATTTTTATATGCCTCTTAAAATAGAACAGTTCATATTTGGCTAATGGAGCCACATGATTGACGTCTTCTCGTCACTTGTTTCCAGAATCTTTTCTCGAAATGTTTCTCCTGTAAAACATTACATTGTACACAGAGTAAGAAGAGTTAGATATGTACCAGGGTTGTTGCAAATATAGTCAACATCAGAATCAGGATCAGTTAGAAACAGCGGATTTTCTATAATTATTTTAAATAAAAGCATCCGAAACAATATTTACACTATGTGATTCTGATTTTTCAGTTGATAAGTCAGCACTATCGCTAGCAGTAAAACATAACGTTAGAACTTAATTTCGTCACATGATGCGTAATTTGAGTAATTAAAGGCACTCGTTGGTGTTTTCATCGTACAGAGTATACTGAGTCTGCCCTCCAGAGTCTAAACCGAAGTTACGGCAAAATTTGCGTTTGAGTTCTGAGTCTGAAAGCCCAATTCGAACCCTACAAGCCTAGTTTATTCATCTTTTTCTACGACCAGTAACAGTATTTTTTTGTTTCTTTTAAAATCAAGCATTTCCATATTAAACCATTTCCACACTGTCTAACAGTTAAGTTTTTTATTATACCTACTAGATCAATATCAGCCGATATTACTCTTAAAACTTCAACATCATCAATTTCAACACCCCATATCTGCAATAGTCCTGGTATGTACTAAATTATTTTGACTGGTGTTCAAGTGATGACTATAAAAACTATTTGTGTGATAGGGTGGTTTGGTGCGTATAAAACTGCTCTTAAAATATAAATTGTTTGCGAAGATATTGGTTATAAAATAATAAACATCCATCTATTGGAGTACATATAATATAGCATGTACTAGTAATGACGAACTAAAGATAGGACGGCAGCTGCTGCAGGATCAAAGAATGAAAAGCGCAATGAATTTTTGATAAAAATATATTTTTTTGAGAACACCACGTTCCAATCAAAATGGACAGATTAGTTCATTAAACAACAAACAAAAACAAATTTTGCGTAATGTTGAAAGCTGGATTTAAACTATGCATATATACATTAATCTTAAAAGAGGATAGAACAATTGACATTAAATTTTTAGAGCTAATTTTTACAATTTGAATAACAATTTTAACAATATTTTAAACAAGGTAAAAGTGAATATTACATTAGCCGAAGTATGAAATGTTTAAATTGAAGCTTGTTTCATTATTATCAATTACATTTTAATTGAAAATCAAAAGTTTAAAAAGGCAATTTCATTGACCATTTTTATATCAATTCAAATTTATACACAACCTACATATTCGCATTAAACTATCCTCTACCTCACTCACTATTTAATTTAATTAATTTTTCATAATTCTTTATGCGTACTCTACTAAAATATTGCTTCAAAATACAGTTTTCAATTGTATTGTAACCTTTACAAAAAATATCATGTCTTTTAAATATTAAAGGGCAGTGGTTAAAAATAAAATATAACATCAATATAAACAGAGATACCGATAACTTAAAAGATACCAAAATAGATACTTATTATGTAACTTTTGAAATATTTTATTCTAACACAAAAGTTTTGGCCAAGTATCTAATATTTAATTTCCTGAAAGTTGATTGAGAAATAAAAAGTGCATAAAAATTGGTGGTTTAAGAAACTCAATAGAAATTACGTAATAGATAATATCTGAGCTATCTATTGCATTGTCTTTTTTGATATTTATTACTTTTTTTCTAAAGCAAAAACACGTCTTGATCTTGAAATGATAAATGTCAAACATATAAAAAATCTTTTTGAATAATCAAAAGAGTCCCACGGTGTCTGAAGATAGTCAAAACATTAAACATAGACCCTAACAGACATTAAATCAAGACAAGAATAAATGAGCCAGGAAAAGGATAAAAAAAATGAGAAAGCAAATGTAAATTATCATTGTGGAACGTTTAAATCCAGCTGGTTGGCACATAGAAGCCGGGCGGTGCGTGCGTTACACATAGCCATTAACAAAGCATATCTTGTAATATCCGTTGTTGCTCACAGTGGTGCGACGGGGTGAGAACGGCCTGGTAGTAATGTTGCCGAGCAGCAGCGGCTCTCGGCGGGGGCTATCGGACGACGCCCGACGTCGTAGGAAACCCATTCTAGAAAAACATGATCAATATCTTTTCACATGAATTCATTTAGCTTGACTAGCTCAATCAAACCTAGTAACTGAGATTATGATTGATCTAGTAATACAACTTTATTTTTGAATCCAATAAAAATTTGTGTTTCTGTCAGTACTATTGTAATTTTAACATGGCTGACATTATCAAATAACCGATTACATACATTTATTTAGTATAACTTTAAAAATCTAAGATGACTTTCAAAACAAAAAAGCAAATTGTTATGTTTTTATTTAAAAAACGATTAAGACAAAAGGGAATCCTGAGATGATGGCTGTTTCAAAAATATCTAAGCGAATGATGTTGACGATTGATGGCGTAGAGTAAATATATTTTAATTACACTTAATGTAAGTACACAGACGATGGTAGGGATAGAAGGCTTATATAAATTCTTATATCAAATTTATACTCACATCTTCCCGTTCTGGCATAGAGAGCGCGTCCGCGAACGCATCATCTGAGCTTCCACTCGTGCCAATTGTTCCATCTCCATAATTTTCGTTTCGCTTTCTGGAACTAGATTTAATATTATTTTTGAAATTTCATTTTCAAACAAAAATACTACAAACATGACGAATTTGATACCGTTTGTATTGTATAAAGACCCATTTCAATGCGTGTGGATGTTAAAAAAGAATGTCAGAAAGTGGTTGAGAGCTGTTCCTTAATAATGGACAGATTGTAGCTTTTTGAAAAAAGTAACATTTCAAATATACAGGATAGATTTTTGAGACGGCAAAGTAAGGCTACTATAATTACAGTTACCATCTGAATTTAATCTGAACTGCATTCACAGTCAAAAAAATGTATATCACAAGAAATATAATTGTTTGGCAGTAAAGCCAATTTCGAAAATGTATAAGAAAATTTATTGGACATTTGTCATTTCTAGTACTCATACTGAAAATTTGCGAATGCAACTCACACTTTTTTGAAAGTTATAGTCCTTCATTTACCGGTATGCTATTTTATCCTCTTCTCAAAAATGCAATTCACACTCTCTGCCGTTACGATTTGTATATTTCTTACCCTTCCAAGCATATACAGAATTGCGCGAAGTAGTATGCGGGACGGTGCGGCGTGGATGTGTGCGGCACAGAGTCACCGCGTCTGCGCTCGCGACGCGACGGAGCAGTGACCGCTGGCACGCCGCGCGAAACGACCAGGGGTCGGACCCGCCATCCTGCTACCATGCGCAAACTGATATTCACTAAAATTGGTGGCACATTTTGTGTTTCCAACTAAGAAATTTTTTGAAGATTTGCTCTTGCAAATTTTGTTCCTTCTGAGTTAACACTGAAATGAGACCAATCGCCAGCTATTTAAGAAACTCTTTATCAGACAACTAACTATCTCCCTCTACAGCCTACTACTGTGATAATGTATTGTTTTTAATATGATTTAAGTAGCAGTATTTATTATTTTAAGTAAAAAGTAACGGATACACAAATGTTGGGTACGACCTAACCTTGAAGGAAGAAAATCAATCACAATATTTAAGTACTAATTTTAATAATTTTCTCATTGTTATTTATTATTGCTTTTTGGGTTTTTGAGTATTTCAGGCGTTATTATTTTTGAGCCTCTATAAATGTAGAAGAAAAGCAATCTATACCCAAGACACTTCCTGATCGGCTAGCATGTCCTTCCCTTGGTCCAATGCTAGCCTCATCTCCGCTCGAGGACTGAGCCGCTCCTCCGGCATTGGTGGCTTCTCCTCTTTCTGTAGTGAGGGGTCTTCCACAGCTGGTGCTGGCTCCGAAGCTGTCCGAAAGTATATATGTTATGCACTTTCTCATTTTAATTGAAATAATTAAAACACAGTATCTTCGTTAGTTCTAACGTATTTTATCAGATATCGCGTACTTTTATGCTACAGGGGCTGACAACCCAAATTTGTCAATGAATAAGTGTACTTTTGTTATTCTTTCTTGATCGTAAAATTCATATATGTGTCTTGCTTGCTTATTCGTTTTACAAATATAGTCGTAGGCAGAGAGGTTTAGCTGTGATGATTTATTTAATTTTTGCAGTTTTATCTTACCCGGTGAAAGTGTTTGGTGTGGTGTAGGGTTGTGGATAGCGGTACGCTCGAGTGTGGAGGGAGTGCTTGCCGAGCTGGCTGAGCCCCGACGACCGGCCACACCAGCAACGGCTCGCACCTCCACATACTCTTTTGAAACTGTAGTTAAACATTTTATTAAGTTGAACCTTTGAGCTCTGAGCTCTTGAATATTACTGGCTGGACATTTCTTCATTAACAGTTTTGGTTGTGGTAGCTGTATAGAAAGCTGCTATTTAATACTTTTCCTGAGATTGGAGCAGTGCTTGTTATATATTGCCTAATATGTGATGGTTTATTAGTTTGAAAATTGCAATCTGTCTTACGCCAAAAATATCGAAACTTATGAGCACAAGAAAAGTATTATTATTTTGATTTTTTCACGACCACTCCCAATCAAACTTTCTCTCAAGTTCGAGTGTGCGACTGTGCGTAATCATGTGAAGAAAAAAATAAACGATATTAATAATTTAGTTGCTGTAATTTTGTATGTTCTTCTTACCAGATTGTAAGGGCATCGAAGGCACCTCGTTGGTAGGTGTCCGTTCTGGGCTCAGCTCTGATTCGGCGCCAACATCTGACTTCTCTCCAGCAACTGGAACGCCTTCCGCACCCCCGCCCCCTGCTTCTGCGGAAATATTACCCTTCAGTATCAAATATAAATAAAATCAAAAGTGGCTTGTAAATAGTAGCTGTGTTTACGTCTGCTTTAACCGTGTATAATTTTGTTACTTTTATCAATACTACCAAAATCCTTATGAAAGGTGTTCCGAAAATTAAATTACCGTTAGTGTCAGAAAATACATTAACAAAATGTAAGTGAAGTGCTAATTCTACTTTATAATAAAGTCGTGCTGGGTACATAACATATTTAATTTTAAAGGAAGACGTATGTATATGCAAGGTAAAACAACTATGTAAGTAACATTTGTGTCGTATGGAGGTAACATTCATTGACATGCAAACATGCAATCAACAAATTATTACTTTATCATATTATTGGTGAGTGAGTTTGTATTATTAAAATATGAACCTATATATTCATCGAAGACATTTTTGTCTTTCTCACCTCTTTTTATTCAAGATGTCCATTTTGCTGTTAACATGTGTTCTGTTAGTTTAATAGTGTTGTGTTGTTTAAATATCTGTTTAGATAAGTCCTACAGAGATAAACATAATTTATTAGATTTTTTCTGAATTGTTTATTTGTTGTGAGATATTAACGAGGCATAAAAATATTTAAATTTATGGTAAATCAGCAAAGGGATAACTGAAATACAGGTTAAGGTAAAAATATTCAGAAGCTTTTAATTTCATTTTTATGGTTCATAAATTTATAGACTAAGTAGAAGGTGATCCTTTACGTTATAGCAGTGACTACAATGATGTCATCTAGATACCTAGAAACTCATAAAGTGTTGACTTACCTATTTCTGAAGCAGAGGGCGGCAGGTGCGGCGCGTCGCAGCAGTCGTCAGCACCAAGCCCGCTGCCCTGCGCCAAGCGCCGCACCAGCGGACCAGTCATAATGTGAGATTCAACCTAACTACAGGCTACGCGACGCTGCCAATAACCTTGCTTCAAATCAAGTTTAAATTTTGGTCGTGGTTTTTTTTAATTAGAAATGACATACAGTCAGAAATATCTACAGTGGAAGACCTTTATATAGGTTTACTTCGACATTTCTTACGAAATAGGATTGAAACAAAAATTAAGTAATTTGCAACACTAAAATAAAATATGATGATTATTCCATTAGAATTAAAATATTTTTTGTTCTTATCAAGTACGTTCATGCAACGAGCATGCTACGTGTATCATTATTGGCATGCTAGGATGGTTATTGACATTGATAAGCTTTTACCTACTTCATCTGTCAAAATCCTTTATTGATATTAATTTAAATAAACTTTAAACCATAAAAATTTACGTGATTTATTTTTACATTTACGTAAGTTTAGATTTTGACACATGTTATAAAACAGCAAAAGTTATACATTTTGTTTTGTTATAAAATTTTGTTATTAACATCGTATATTAATACTGGTATTTGGCATTTCATAGTACATTCGCGTGTGTGTGTATGTGTTTGTGTATTGTTTAAGGTGTTCAGTATATTCACCTGGTCATCAGAGTTGGTTGGCGTAGGTTTATTATCTTCACTCCCGCTGTCTGAACATTCCTCTTCAAGAAGAGGCTCCAGTCTTCTTCTAAAAACATCTCTGCAGATATTCAAACTTCAAATTTAAAATTGTTTATAACTATCGATATAACATATATAACATAAATAATAATGTTGTGTACCTTGGTAATAAAGGTCTCAAGGTAGTAGGCCCGGTTATAGTTGGTGCCATTAGAAGTTCGTCCATCATTAATTCTGTATCATCATCACCAGCATAGGATGATGAAGACTTTGTAGGCGACTGAAAAATTTAAAAGTTTCTGTTCAAAAAAATTAAATGTAAAACAAGAATCTGACAGAGTTATATTTATCGCCATTAAAAAAAATGGCGGTAGAAGATATCTACCGATAGTGTTCCATGCTCGGAGTCAGGAAGATTATCAGATAAGTCTCCAGAAGAAGGTGTACCCCATGCTTCTTCACCACTAGCACCACTTCCTTCTCCAGTCTCCGCTGTTCCTTCTTCGGTTGTTTTCCAGTCACTTACACCCAAGCATCTGATGTTAATTATCAAAAAATATATATCTTTAGTGAAATATAAATAAATTAGAAAAGAAAAAGAAACATTGGAAAAATCTAAATTTAAATAGACATAATTATTAAATATTACATAATTTGCTAAGTGGACATATTATTTTACATAACCAGTTTTGCATTATAAAAAAAACTAGCTACTAGCTAACATTTAAATGTAATATCTAATCTATTACTACTATAAAATTATACTAGGTAATATTATGTTGTTCTGTGAATTATCAAAATTTTACAAGATTTTTAATACAATGGTGTACAAAATAAATAATTTCACTAGTGTCTAGATAAATTACACAATTCAAAATTTTTAACAGTTAAATCGCCACAGTAGGCATATTATTAAAACCAACTAGGAGTATAATTACATACATGGTATTTATAGTAATATAAATTAGCTCTAATAGCCTAGATAATAAGATAATTTAATTTATTGACATAAACAAAATTTTTGGTTAGCACACCCATATACTTATCGTGTTGTAATATTTCCATCGAATGTTGAAATCCAACTGAATGAAATGAAAATTAATGTTATTGTCGTGATTTAAAATAAAATAAATCTATATGTAATTTGAGATTCTGGGATAATATAATTTTGATGAACTTTTATTACATAGTAACGTATTACATATCATCTATAATCATCTCTGTCATCGACCTTTTCAGAAAAGTAATTTGGTTTCTCGGGAAGGGTAAACTTCTCGGAATTCTGCAATTCACTCGATTACTAATAAGTTATTAAAAAGTATTACTTTTTTATTATTAACTGACCTTTCTAAAAACGATGGTTGTTTGTGTGCTATTGAGGTATTGGGAACACTTTCTGTGTAGCTAAAAATATTCATTTTCTCCACGACGAAGGATCCAGCCCGCGCTGTCCAGCCCATAATACCGCTTGCTGTACCTGCTACTACTGCACATATATAAAAAGAAACACACTTGTAAAATATTTTTTTGGTGTTACATTGAAACTATTAATATTTTTTAGTATAAAATATACCTGGATTATGTATATTAGTTTCTGGCTCCTCCGTAGTCAGTCTTACGTTGCCATCGTCAGTCTCATCGGATGGTAGTCTCTCGAGGCTTGACATAGTACCATATCTGAAATGAATAATTTAAGTTATAAACTGTTTTATTTGTGTTTTTCATAATTATTACCTTGCCTAACATAAAGAGCGGTGTAATGACCGTTTTAGAGTCACTTAGGTAATGAGTTAAGATAAAAATTCATTATGTTTTGTGCAATCGTTGTTTCGCTTAAACACAAATAATTTTATTCACCGTTTGAGAGACACGTAGGGAAGATCCTCAGGTACATCTGGAGAATCAGGAGATTCATCTACAAGCGTGTCCTAGAAATAAAAAAAAACAATTTCGTATTAAAAAAACTCAAACTAGACAAAATTTAGTTTATTTATTATAGGAGTACTTACAGTCTTATTAGTGGTATTATAATCTGGAGTCGGTGGGACTACTGCTATATTAGGCACGGGAGATTCAGATTTAGCGGGACCTAGGCTACCTGGTCTTGTTATATTCGCTATATTTGTTCCCGGGACTCGTTTGAATGGTTCAACACGCATAAGGTGAGCTGCCGGGTTTATAGCTGATAACCCCATTAACATTAGAGGACCTAATTCTAAGTCATCATCAGAGCCAATTTCACTAGGATTAATGTTCGCATTAAAATCTTCAATCCTTTCAGTCTTTTTGTTAATATCTCCATTCATTTTGCTAACCGCAGATATACCCATCCTAGGAGATCTACGTTTACCCTTATCTAATTTAAAATCATTATCATCCTCGTGAATAGTATCGTCTTCTAAAAAAACTGATGATGTCTTTAAACACGTGCCCACATTTTCTCTTTTAGCTACAATATTCATACCTAATACTTTATTTAGTACGTTCTCAGCCTTTTGTCTTGTTATTTGTTCTTTTCTCACCGAATTAGGTGAAGGATAACTTGATGTAGATACTTTTGTCTTCGAAAGAGTAATATTTTCTACACATTTGATTTCATTTAAATATTTCTCCTGTGCAATAACACACTGTATTTGGTTAGCAATATTTGAACTGGACATTCTTAAGTCATTAGAACTAGAGTTAAAAACCATAGAGCTACATGTTGTATGACTAGTAGAGAGGGGACTATTATTTCTACTACTAGATGAGGGACTAGGAGTTCTGATAGAATTATCTTTTCTTAACTCCAAATGACTTTTTGTATGACTTCTACGGTTAGAATGGACACTTCGATTTAAAACAGGTGATTCAGTTTTTAGTTCATATGAAGTAGACTTGAGCATTTTCTGACTTTGCTCGATAGAATCTATTACTTTCAAGGCTGCCAAAGGAGCATCTTCTGGACGTAACTTCATAGCACCTTTACGCTCTAAGTGACAGCTAAAATTTTTTGGCTTACGATTACCACAGTTTGCACTACATGTACTATTAGAACTTTTATTAGAGTTTGAGTTTTGCGGTGAGGGTTCTGTTTTTAATTTATTTAGTTCTTTTTGACTAAGAGGCTCTCTATGCGAAATTTGTGGACTATTTGGTTTCGATAAACATTTTTTATGGCACTGTCTACACACTGGTATAGTATCTACGACTACAGGACTCGTTCTGACGGTGATCTGAAAATAAATATAATGAAAGTTTAAGCTAATGCGAATTTGCGTGAATTATGATAAGCGATGTTTCTCAATTATAAACACACCTGACTTCCCGAGTTACTGCTTTTGGAAGGACTCCTTTCGTTCTCTTTCTTCTCTCCAGGAGAGGAACCCTTATTTTCAGAAGTCTTTACAACTAGATCTGCTACTTCTAAAAGGTTTAGCTCTTTAGATCTTTTCCTGAGCTCTTCGACACTCCACATCTATTTGCAATAAAAGTTCTTTTTAAAAGAAGAAATTAATATTATTAAGAAAATCTTTTTAAGTGACTGTAAGTTATCAATTTTTTTTTGGTTAGTTGAAACATTTGTCAATTTGATAAGTATTATACATTAAATATTTACTTCGACGTCAGGTTCTGGTGGGTCCATTTCTTCAGATTCGGGAAGTTGTGTCATCCATCTTTGTAGATGAATCGTGGACCCCTTGCTTCTTGTGCTTCGAGCACCTTCAGTGGCACTCCCACCACCTCCACCAGTTTGCGTTTCCGCTGAACTTCGTCGAATCTATAATATTTTGTTTTACGATTTCAAAGTCAGCTTTAATTGATATCATTTTATTATCATTACCCATGTGGATAGTTTGTGATCAATGTCAAATTTCTGATAAATCATATTAATATAAATTAATTTTCACTCACCATTATCGATTGTGTAATTTTCAGTCATTGAAATTGAAATCTATTATGTGAGATGCCATAAAATGCGACGGATATTTTTTAAGTTAAATTAAAATAATGTGTACGTCAATGTAATCAATAATTTCTCATTTGATATGATGTACACCAAATATTATTTATAAGAAAAATGGTAAATCGTATATTAACTCGTTAGCGTCGCAAAAATTAATAACCTTTTGGGTATTATCAAATTCAATAAATAATTTCACCACTGACAAAATCACTTTATTTATGGAATATACTGTTGTGATCTAAACATAAACATCCAAATTCGTATATTATATTTTAGATCCATTAAATGTCACCAAGAAATCCAGAACTATAAGTAAATGCTTTCTCAAAATTATTTTTTCATCATAATCTATAACACTATATTAAAATTTACACACAGCCAAAGACATCGAAAATTATTGATTCTAACTACGAGTTTAATTTTGTAAAAAAGAAGGTCATATAAATATAAAAAGAACCCGGACATAGGTTATGTGAACATTTTGCGATGCTAGCGAATACGCACAAAGTATCTAATTTTATATTACAATTTTACTATTAATAATGTGATTTACATTGTATGTTCAATAATACACTAAGAAACAAAAAAGCAGTAGCTAAAATTATTATACATTATAAATTTATACCGACTACCATTTTTCTTAATAAAATACATTTTAAATCTAGGCGAAAAGTGCATCAGACATGAGAAAGCGTTGAGAAACAAAAACAAAATTGCATTAGACAATCTACAATGGTGTCTACATGATTTAACTTTCGCGAAGCTGATCGCCAAATATCCACATGACCTGTACAAGTGATTGTTATCGTATGTACAGATTAACATAGTATAACTATCATGCTTTGAAACATCAGTTCTTAGGTAAAATTTGCATCTAAGAAGCCACAGTCCCTGATAAGTTCATTAGTTACATATTGATTTTGCGATTAAGAAGTGTTTAAGTAAGTTAACTTCTGATTTGGTTTTTCTGAAGAACAAGCAGTAGAAAGTCATAAAAGGTAAGGGACGGAAGACTTATAAAACAAAAGTATATAAAAAGGAGCAAATTTTGAAGTCTTAATGCATCATTATATTTGGTACCCTACAGTTACATTTCAATTTGACACTGATTTTAATTATGTTAAAATATAAATTGGCAATACACTTTTAGTTAATATTTAGGCGTGTTGTACTTGTGATTACCCCATTTTGATCGTTCAGTTCTGTGATTGCATTAATTTCTTCATATTTATATAATTACACTGCAATTTCATAAGTGGGTATCAGACTTATTAATAGTTCTTCTATTATAATCAAAATACCGACATTTCTTTTCAATACTGCTAATGTTCGAAAATATGTCTCTCAAAATTTTTTTTAACCACAACCTTATTATCAACTATAAGCAAATCTATAACAATCCAACAAACTTCGCTTACGCTGCGCCTTTCGGCGTGCTTACACGACGAAAGCATTCGGCACCTGCAGTTCTTCTTTTCCTAAATATCAGCTATAAAAATGACAAGTCTACTGGAACACCATTGAAAGGTCAGTGTTGTTTTTATCTCCATCTTGTTCTAGATCTCCGAGGGTAGCAGGAGTCTGCTAACTCCGGATCTGACTCCGCGGATCAAAGTTCTAAATACGCGGGTGGGGTAGGCCTTTCTGGAAGTACACGAGGCAGAAGAGGATCATCGGGCAAGAAAATACGTTCTTCTACTGCATGTTTATAAGAGGGGTCAACGTCTAAGTCCGCTAATGCCAAATCAGCTTCAAAAGATTCCCATCTACATGGGGAAGCTGCTGAGTAGTCTTCAGCACCATCAGGAGTGAGTTGAGCACTTGGAGACGTAGCCCGTTCCTCATTTTTCTCAATACTAGATGAAGATACGAAATGTGAAGAGAAGGTTTGAGAATCAGCGGGAGATAAATTCGCTGATGGAGTTTCAGGTGTAGGAGCGGTCCTCCATACGGTACTAAGAGGACCCCTGACAGGTTGTGGTGATCTCGTAGGTGAGGCAGAATTGGTTCGAACATCAAAGCTAACTCGTACTTCTTTTTCGTGTCGTTCCTCTACGAGCATATTAAGGTGCGAGCGATAGGAGCTGGCGGGTAAGAGAGCCAGACTCGAGTGCCGTTGAATGCTGGACGCCGATACCTGGCGTTGCTGTGAGTCCAATGTCGCAAGAGAAAACGTCAACTGGGGATCAGGTGAATCCAGCGGGGAACCCAACGGTGTACCAGTCATAGTGTGAGCGCGATATCTGCAAATAAAAATAATTGTTTCAGCAGTTTTTAAGTAAGGTTAGTCGTCTACAGTAATAGACGACCTTATAAGGCGGGAACATATGTATAACATTTATTTAACTAATTTTCTATAGATTATGTTAAAGAAACAGTTAACTCACATTTGACGCTGCAGCAAACTTTGCCAGACCGCCTTCAAGTCTATCGAAGGTGCTCGCAGTACAACTGTTCGAGTACGACTAGGCGTTCTTGGTGCACAAGACACTAATGGACTTTCACCCCCTGCACGTCCCAGTATTAACCGGAATTCCGTAGCTGAAAAAATAAATAAATATAACTATCGTTTTTATATACACACACATAAGAAAATGGAGTAATTTAACGAATAATGCTCATCTGGTTATTTTGTTAACTTATTTCTTACAAAAACTGTTTTAGTTTTGAACAAAACTTCATTTAATTTGTTATAACGAAGAATATGACTATGGTAGTAGTGTGGGCTAATAAAACACATTTAATAAATATTAAAATTACAAATACAGACAAATTTAAAAAGGAGGTCTGTCCAGCTGCTTGCCACCAATAATGATTATAAAAACAAGATAGATGTTATATACTTGGTTAAGAATATCGGTCATATATAAAATTGGTAGTTCATTTATTCGTTCATGAAATAGGCTTATAGGATGTTCCTTGATGGGCCTATAATAGATTCAAATAATACCTTTCTTTCTAACGTTGAATTGTGCTTCGGACACAGTTCCTAATGCCACGGGCTCCTCAGTAACAAAAAGCACTCTATCCCTTGATACAGTGGCGAATAGAAGTAGGTCTGAGAATAACAAGGCCCAGTATGGCCTTACTGCTCGACCCTCTACTCTAGACAATTCTCCGCCGAAAATCCACTGTCTTCCAGCTGTGCTTAGCACGAATGGCTGAAATCAAAGATTACATAAATCAGAAAATATTTTTGCTATAGACAGACTTTATTGTTGTTATTTTCCGAATTTAAGACCTAATGCCATGTGATTATATAGTGTTATCAAGTTTAAAATAGTTTATATTGTGTCGTATTAATCATGTTACGTTTATTTTTTATACTTACTTTACACCTAGTGAACACGAGTCTACTTTCTAGATCTGAGACGGAAAGCAATGGTTTTCCATCTCCAGCCAATCCCATCAGTCCTGAACCCGCAGTTACATCTTGATACCCACACTGAAATCATAAAATACATTGTAAAATATGTAGAGCTTAGAGACTCTTTGTTAATAATGAGCTGACCAAAAATCTAATCACAATTGAAAGAACCATTTTGTTTTAATGATGGTTCACTAATTTAAGCCTCTTTCTCGAAATTTAATTTTTAATTACCTGTAGCTGTTCCACAATGACTTGTAGCTGCTTTTTCTCTAGTTGGTCATATGGACCCGAACCATTGGCTGCCGCAGCTGCCCGCATAAGTCTTAAAAGCTCTCGGAACTGTTCTAAAGGTTTGTGTACCAAAGACGTGATGTCTGGCCTTCTTCGGGGAATGGGAGGGCTTGTGCAGAAGCGAGAGAATGCACCGCTCGGGTCTTTTGATTTTTTTACCTGATAAAAACACATAATTTTAAAATAGCGTTCGGTTCTTTTTGCCTGTGCCTCTATGGTAATTTGCGAGTTATTTTGTTGCAATTTAACTCAAATGCTATATTCATTCAGTGAATAATATTAAAGCGATTGTTTATTAGAATGTTTGATGATGGTGTCAAACTTACCAATACGCAGTCTGCTCTTTTCAATCCTAGACAATATTTCTTATATAGACTAAGGAACACAGGGGTCTTCTGCAAGTATACCGCTACCACGGTCGACGTTTGGATTTCACCATCGTCTTGCACCACTTGGTCCAGAATATCTTCCGACAATCGGAAGATCTGTTTGATACAAAAAAAAAACAATAATCATATAATATATATTTCAGATAATATTCGTCGGAGTTTGTAAATTTGCAAAAAAATAATTATTTGTTTCATCACTTTATAGGAAAAAAGATTCTCTCCTCATAGATTCTATTGAATGGGAGGTTTATTTTTAATTCTAATATGTTTAAACATAGTACTGTATATTTTCTCGTGTTATAGTGTATAATAAAAGTATTATTAACAAAATAAACGTTTATACTTTGAAAATAGACTGCGATAATTGGATGACGTTAGAAAATTGTAGATTTTATTTCTCAGTCTATATAACTACAAAATGGAACAAATAGCTTACGATAGTCATATTTTATTTGTTCTTTGTTATAGATGACTTTCTTAGTCGAATTCAGGGTACTGATCTTTATTGAAATGTTTATACTGAATCTGGAATGGAGTTTAATTTGGCGTTCATAAAGTTTTTTTTTAATCTTCTTAAATCTGTTGTAAGTTATTAAAGGTTTTCAGGTTATTCCCATACCGAGCCTATTTGAGCTTACATATTTGACTTGGTTATTGTTTTCGGTGCATTATCTAGCAGTAGTATCTTATGATTTCACACATTCATTATAAAGATCATTTGTTGCATTATTTCTAAGTTTTATGATATTTGGAATTATTGTAAACAAACCTCTTCAATGTTTTGAAATAAGAGCAGGTGGTCATTGGGAGCAATGAGGTCAGCTCTCTCAGCTAGTGGCGATACGAATCGCACCAGCCCGAACTGCAGACACGTGGCGTAGTGCTGCTCTCTCGCTACTACAGCGAGGAGCGCCCGTTTCCTACCGTCCGTTGAGAGGCCTGGCATCTGGTGATGCCAAGAACAAAGGCTCTATATATAATTTATATTAATGTTAATATAGTAACCGGCGTGAAAAAACAACTAACGTACAAATAAAAACTTAAAGCAAGACTTCGATATATATTTAAAAAGTGAAAAATGGCGGTAAATATACTGAAGAAACTTCGATAAATTCTACATTTGGGTGTACGTTCGTGTCGGGTACCGAGTTGTGAAGAGTTAAGTTCTTCGATCATTCTTCTAGTCAGCCAAAAGACGTTGTAAACTGGTTAGGTAGGAAGAAAATGTTGGACGATTGAAATGTGTTTTCAAACAGCTTACTTGAATAGATAGTATATAAGAAAATTATTTCCACTCCTCCCACCAAACCCATTAATCGAAGGATTGGGGAAAAAACCCAATGGAAATTACTTCTAATGAGGTTGTGATCTTCGACTTTTTTATCCCGAGATCAACACAGCGATTAAAGACTGAATATGATATAGGTACTCTAGAACTAAATATAAGTTAGTTTTAAAATTATATGCAGTGCTCTAGTAAATGTGGTCAGTATGACCTAAAAGTAGTACTGATTGTCCTTATTTGCAGCCCGAATTATAATATTTCATTTATACCTGTAGCCTCTAAAAGTCCATGATATTGCTGGTTTTCAGAGCCTATATATCTTCTGCTTGTAACTTTGGCTTGGCTTGTGACTCACTTATACCACATATATTATGAAATTTATTTAACTATACAATAAAAACTGTTGCGTAAGATATTGATTTTTTTTATTAAGCGTACACCCTTGAGTGGACCTTGGCAGTAAAGGGTTGTTCAATATTAGTCTTTGGATTAAGTAAGGTGTAACGGTGTGGCGTACAACCGTTTATTTTTCCTAGGTTTCAGTATGCAGACTTTATACATCAATTTTTTTTTATTATTCACCATTCGTAATTTGAATTTTTGACTAATCAAATATGCTCTTTATGAATGTCCGTTCGTTAAAAAAATCTTCTATTGTGAACATATAAATTTAAAAATATAAATATGTGTCTAAAATAAAAACTATAAATAGAATATATAAAATTATATCCTGTAATAGCGTCAAAGCTTTTATTAAGAAACCCAAAAAGGGATATTTATTTGTTTTATTTAGCAATTTTAATTTTATATTTAGTTAAACATACGAACTGTTTTTATATTAATTTTTTGTTTGTTACAGTTTCTTTTCTTTACCCATTATTACCATTAAATCAATAAATTCTCAAGCTAGTCAGCCTTTCTTTAATTCGCCCAAGCATCGAACCCGTCACAAAGGTATGTGGGCTCCAATTTTCCGCACTTAAGACACTTATCGGTCCTTTTACGCGATATTAGGCATTATAGTTAAGAAAATAAGGCCAAGCGGTTCACATATAGGTTTCAAGGCGTGGCACCGTGGAAAATGGTAGAACAAGAGCATATCAAAAATACTTTTTATGAATATCATAATTTGTTTGATTTGGTGATTTTATTAGGATCTCAAATAATCGAATTATAATATTCATTAAGTTTTTTATCGAAAATGCACGAAGTTACATTTTTTTCATAGGTAGAAGTACATAGAAGACGGGAGTGCCGAACTCGAGTCTACGCATATACATGTTTCAAAACCATATTGTGCAATATATATTGGGTACATATATGCAGTATTATACATTTTTGGAAAGGTTATTTCATGCTTATTACGTAACAGCTTCTTAATTTCTAAAGCAGCGACAATTATGTCAGTAAGTAATTAAAAAGTGGCATACCTTATTTTTGACTTTTCTTTTTTTTCGTCTAAGGTTTTCAATATTACCCACGACTCCCCACGCGCAACTTTTTATGTTAATTGATAGTCTAACTATTCAGTAACAGAATACAAAAAAAAACAGCTGCGGAAGTTTGCGGTTTTAGAAAATATAAGAAATAATGTGTGAAAAGTCGGAAAAAAAAATCAGTATCTTTTGCGGTTTACCACAGACACCGTTCACAAGGACAATTATTATATATTACTTTTGGAATATTTTATTTATTTAGCGATAACAAACGAATCTTATCAAATTTGCACTCGTTATGCGTGAGAAATTACTAGATAATAATTATGTGGGTACCAATTTGATATTGGAAACAATTTGATATGGCAATACCGCACGAAGTTTTTTTTTTTAATTACACTTGCTCAGCGGAAATTACGGGTGTAGACGAAACATTCGATCAACATCGAAAATTCACGAAGTTACATTTTTTTCATAGGTAGAAGTACATAGAAGACGGGAGTGCCGAACTCGAGTCTACGCATATACATGTTTCAAAACCATATTATGCAATATATATTGGGTACATGTATGCAGTATTATACATTTTTAGAAAGGTTATTTCATGCTTATTACGTTACAGCTTTTTAATTTCTAAAGCAGCGACAATTATGTCAGTAAGTAATTAAAAAGTGGCATACCTTATTTTTTACTTTTCTTTTTTTTCGTCTAAGGTTTTCAATATTACCCACGACTCCCCGCGCGCAACTTTTTATGATAATTGATAGTCTAACTATTCAGTAACAGAATACAAAAAAAAACAGCTGCGGAAGTTTGCGGTTTTAGAAAATATAAGAAATAATATGTGAAAAGTCGGAAAATAAAAATCAGTATCTTTTGCGGTTTACCACAGACACCGTTCACAAGGACAATAATTATATTACTTTTGGAATATTTTATTT
This sequence comes from Diatraea saccharalis, assembly GCA_918026875.4. Taxonomy (NCBI): domain Eukaryota; kingdom Metazoa; phylum Arthropoda; class Insecta; order Lepidoptera; family Crambidae; genus Diatraea; species Diatraea saccharalis. Next base: position 19,483,079 of record OU893341.1, on the reverse strand, counting down.
ATTTAGCAATAACAAAGGAATCTTATCAAATTTGCACTCGTTATGCGTGAGAAATTACTAGATAATAAGATAATCCTATTGGACAGCTGTCGGAAGACGCACAAGAGTCTCGCAACAAAGACTACAGAAACATGCGACTTCATCATGCCAAAAAATGTTCCCAGTCTGCAACAAATGAAGATGTCTTTAAAATGCTTTTGTGCACGTCAGATCCATATATAACAAGTTTAAGAAAACCATACTTAAGAAATGTAAAAAATCTTGAAGTAGAGGCAATAAAGTCTTTTAAAAGTGGTACCTGAAAGTGAACGCACGTTTACTGACCCTGATCCTGAAGCAATATAAGTACCTACCAAAATAAAAATAATATTGATATTTAGTTATTAGTAATGTTTGTAACGAGTTATATCAATCTCTGAAGCTACAGGCCTAGTATAGTTTGTTTGTTCAGCAAAAAAATTTTTTTGTATTTTTTATTAATTGGGTAATTTTGTATTTAACCATAGTTTTAGCCTTTTTAGTCATTAAAACTTGTCTTTCTTTTGGAATTATTTTTTTTACCATTTTATTTTTGTGTTTTCCCCTTTTTTTTTACTTCTATGACATATAACATATATATGTATATAGAAAAACACTACAAATTATACATCATTTGAATTTCCAAACCTCACTGAATATTTGTAGCAAATTTCATTGCGGTACTACAAAAAATCATGAAGTTATACATTTTTGATCCGATAACGACCGATTCTGCCCACCGTGCGTGGCCTGTCTAAAGTCCACTAGTGTCAACCTTACTGTTTTAATAGTAGAATTGCTGTTTTCACATTGATGCACCTGTTTTCTGTTTCATTCTTAATTTTTACTGTTTTTCAATAAGTGTTCAGTCACAGAAAGGCACGTGAAGAAATTAAATAAAACTATGTATGATTTAAAAAAGGAAATGAGTTAGAAAATACGTATAGAAGATGACGCAATTGAGGATGAAAGTGGAAGCTGATTTATTTCGTTTCATTTTTCTTTATTTTGTGATTAATATTATAATATAATAATCTATGTAATTTGTGACAAATACTAAAAATATAACAGTATTATCATATCACTTTCATTTATATGAGTATAGAATGAAATATGCCTTTCTTTCATATCCTACTGTTTTCTCCTATTTTTTATTGGTGATCTGTCGTTTTCTAGTTTCAAGGGGTTGGCAACACTGCTAAGGTTTACGATTCAATTAACGCTCTGCTCAATGTAAAAAATGAACTTTTGTAATCATATATTGTCTCAGATCTAGGCGTTGTGATACTTTCGTTGATTCAACAAGATGACAAGTGCTTTAGCTACTTTAGTTTGTAATATTTATTTATATGTCTTATAATATTTATTTACCCACTATAACGTATCATACCATGTAAATACCGTGATTGTGCCAGCCAAAAATATTTTTATTTTCCGTTGAATTGTAGAGACGTCACTTTCTTAAAGCTTTCATTAACGACCTTAACAAGAACTGAATATTGCGTCTTTCCTCAGGTTTGACATTTTCAATTATAAGTTTTTTAATTATGTTTAAAAAAAAAAACTTTCTGATCTTTTACCTATTTATTTAAAGATTTCTTAAATAAGGATGATGACTGGTTAAGAAAAAAAGAAATTCTATTTATTCTGCTGCTTGGATAATAGTAAAATATTAGATATGTATTGTTGCCGACAGCCTTACCATGTTTTTGATATATTATTACTGACCTCTCTAAGGAGGCTTTTATACTTATTTTTAATTTTTTTTTTACTTTTTGACTTCGTCAATGTTTTGGTTTTTCTTGTATCTTGTGCTTTTGTACGTTATTCATAAATAAATCTTTTACTTTGCCAAAGTTATCTTATTAAATTATCTACAGTCCATTGTGCTTGCTGTCGATTACACGTATTTTTTTTTGCTTCAATTTAACAAGAAATGGCTTAGATAATAGACATTAAAGGGACTGGGGGGCACGTTACGTCACAGTTTTGTAGAAAATGTACAAAAGCGTGACGTCATGTGCCATTTCGACACAATCTATCGCCGTAACTTCACTAATCAAACTGCCGAACAAACAAAAATTAGTCATAGTCCCTATTATACTTGATACAGATTATGATTTTCTTGACCAGTTCATTTTTCCCAATTTGTTATCTGCCAACTTAATTTTTAAATTCAATAAACGGAAATAACCATTTTATTAATGTGGGTAAATCTTTGAAAGTATTTTTCTCCGATATTCTTCAAAGATTCTCTAACTTCCAAAAACATTTGATGAATATAGCAAAGAAAAATAATTGTTGTGATTTGATGATGAAGTATAATAAATATTTAATAAAAAATGTGCAGTTATATTACGAATAGAAATTTAAAACGGGTATATAAAATAAATATAAAATCAAAAGCAATAAATTTATTAAACGAAATAAAATTAACAGGAACCAATTCATTCATATTAATACACAGAAAAATAAAGACACAATTATAAAATTGAGATGCTACAAAAAACAAATCATACTACAAAAGTACAATAGCAACGTAGCAAAAGATAAGATTTTCATAAAAAAAATAAAAACACACGAAGTCTTGGACAAAAAATAAATAAAAAAAAACATTAACAAAATAAATATTAACAAAAACAGCGAGGTTAAACGTAACTATTCCCCATTGAATGAATGCGACTTAAAACTAAAATGACAAAAATTCTAAAACTAGTTTTCTGCTACTACGGAAAATCTTAGTATTACGATAACATATTTAAATTATGGAATGCATTACGAAGTGTACAAACAAAAAATATTTCTGTACATGATAAATAATACACACTTAAAATTACTACTATACAGAATCCTTCCGCAGAGAATAACAAGACACACAAGAGATATTAAATAAGTTAAAGAATATAATGTCTATTTAATTTAGGTCTAATACTAGCACCACTTTCCTAAAATTGTCAAACACCAGTTTAAATTCGTATTTTTCTACAGATGACTAGTATGCCACTAATTTGAAATTTTCAAAGATGCTTCCCCATTATGCAAACAACAATTATATCTGATAAAACCTTGGATATAAACAGTCAGGTGATATGACATTCATTAAAGTATGCATAATGGTTTGACATTAGACAATGATGCCATTACCGACCTCTTTGGAGAATGTGACTTGGGGTAAATGTAGTTTGCGTCTGTCTAGTGACTGGCTAGTCGATGAACAGGCAGTCGGTGGCCTCGCCTGTGTCGCTGGAGACGCTAACACTGTAGTTCTCGGCGAACGAGGTGCAGGAGGAGGCGTGGATTCTACAGGTATTGTCACTTGGGCTAGACGTGGTCTTGGATTTGATGCTGACCCATTGTGAGGCACTCTTCTGAATGTTTCCAGAGTTAAGATCTGACCAGCCGATCTGAAACGATAAGTGTCAAAATTTACTGTGATGCTCCAAAGCCAACTAAGATATCCAAAATAGCTCAAATAATTATTGCAGTTATAACGTATTGCTTTTATAGAGATTATTTTAAGCTCTATTGAGTTCCTCACTTGACAAGAGTCCTGACTTCCTCTTCAGAGGCAGTGACTACGTTTTTATTGCCTACGAAGACGAGATAGTCCCCTGCTCTCAAGCCAGCTCTTTCTGCTGAACCTCCTGCAGCCACTCTCTCCACCCTGGGTGGCCTTGTCCAGACCACAGTGAAACCGAAGCCACCACCTGTTCCTCTGACGAGTCTAGAAATTAAAAGAAGATGTAGATTGATATGATCTTGTAATAATAGTTATAATACTAAAGACATGTTTTAAAAGATTGTTTGATGAACGATTCGTTAAAATAAATTTATGTGGTTTGTATCATTTGTATCTGCGCATAAATTAAGTGACTGCATCAACAAGCCAGTACACGTATTATTTTGGCAAGTAAAGAAATTTTAATAATTATAAGTTCATATATTGGTATAGACAAACCTAAATGAAAGGGATTGTTCAAAGTTACTCACTTTCTAGTCGTTGTAAAGGGAGTTCTGCCATTCCGTTGCGACTTTCTTGGTGCTGCAGGATCCTCGGGTGGGTCGAGTTCCAAATACCGGAGGAACAGATGTTCATCAGCTTCCCTCTGAAGAGCTGCCGCCACTGTTTGAGCCTGATTCGCGGCCGTGGAGGATGGCCCGTTTGCTGCCACACCTGTTTCGATATCTACATTAGTGAATCAGCAAATTAGTTTATTGACTTCACAAGTTTTTATAGAGTTTGTTACAGTTACGAACAACTTATTGGTTTTAGAAGATAAATATTATGAATGAATGAATTATCAAAAATACTATTTAAAATGTAATCACCAATGCTGTGTTCAATCTCTGATTAGTATCCAGACTCAAGTGTGAAACAAAATATATAAGTCCGTTTAAAGAAAAACGATTATGTACCTTTATCATTGTGATTTTCTTTAGTGCCATCATTAGTACTTGTCTCGATGTTGTCTGTAGCCATCTTGCGTCTGTCTTCAGTCAGTCGATCAGTTCTGTCATTTGGTGTCTGCTTGCTTGACCCTTGCAGGAAGTACGTGCCAGATATATCACTGGATATTGCATCTTTCAGTGGGAACGAGACACATCCTAGAAACTCGCTCCTCCTGAAACAAGAGAAAATTAATTTTTACTTTTACGAAAACCAAATCACATTCATGGAAATAATAAATTTGTTTTGAAATCTCGGTTATGAGCGGTATATCGGAGTTTGTGTTTTCGTTCTTATTTTTTCGGGTATAGATATGATATATCATTACGATTTATCGAGAATTTTTTTATGCATATCTATTATTTTATATAAAGAAAACATTTCGATTTTAAATGAGTCATACAGTAAATAAATTGAGAAATAACAAGTATGTTGTAAATTTATTATGGATGAAGAAAACTCAATTTAATATGAAAGGTTTTTGTTATTAGTAGTACATCATTTAAATATGTTATATATCCTAGACACCAAAACTAACATTTATAGAGTTGCAAGGCTTTTTATTTTACAGGAAAAAGGCAAGTATACAATTATGAAGTTATTGTAAGTGCAAGGAAAGTCCATAGAACATTGTGTGTTCTATCTTTAGTAATATTAATATATCTTCGGTATCTATCTTGGTTCTTTCATCTTTATTATCATCTGAGCAATAGCTTTTAACTTCCACGAAGGTGCCGTCTTGAAATTTATTCAGTGACACTCGAGTTTCTTAATGCAATGCTCTTGACGTTGGTAAAGAACCGAAAGCTTTTGACTTTTACTGAATTATTCTTTAGGTTTATTTCATTCAGATGATTCAAAGGTTGAAATCTTTTGGACCAACATTGTGAAAATCTACTAAGTTTCCATAAACTTAAATTTTTCAGTACTTTAGTTTGCTATGAATTCATTTTTGTATCAAATCTTCTTTACATCTTCAATTCTTTGGCGTTTCATTCCACTGTGTTTTAAGAAGTATTTTGTATAAACGCTAAGATTTTTTGTATAAGATTCAGTTTAGGTTTAACAAGATATTAAGACCTTTACATAGGATTTAAATTAAAATTTAAAAGTGTCGATATAACAAATGAGCTTTAAGCTTAAAGCCATAAGAGTAAATATTACTCATATTTGCATAGTTTCTTTCGTTTTCATGTCTTATTTCCCTCAGTCAATATGGCTCGCATGTGGAGTTCGCGTGTTCGTTTTAAACATATAAACTTAAGGTTAACAGCCAGTTTACCTTCTTCCATGACTGTTTAAGTATTAATTAAGAATTTCAAAGAAACCTACAACCAATAATCAATAAAATGAATACTATTTTAATAAAATAAATAGAATGAGGTGATATTATAATTTTCGAAATGGTCCACGTTAACAAAAGTTTTTTTTTAAACATATTGATTAATTTTTATTGTCACCAACTTTGAATACATGAGGTTTATTACGATACAAGACATTATAATTAAATATTTACAAGTGTTATCAGTTTATATCGGAAAATTCTAGAAAGCCTGCACATTTTTCTTACATTTTATTTTCCTCCAGTTCTATGTACCAACAGATTGAAGAGAAATTTATGGATATATAATAAACTTAATGTCGTTTAATTCTGGGTTTATAAAGCTTTGGGTATTAATAAATTTAGCCAAGCGGTTACTTAATTCTATCACTTATTATTCGGTGTTCATCATGATGCACGTTGGAGCTTTATTTCAACCAAAAAGGTAAATCTTCTTTATCTGCTTCTGATTCTTCGATATTGACATTTATAGAATTGCCTCCAAATAAACATTAATCACAAAATAAACACATCTATAGGGTTTTCGTGCAAGGTCCTCCCCTAATCACATAAGCTTCTAAGCATGCAAGGGGCTTGTCCCGCAAAGCCTTTCTTCTTTCCCGTGCTATGGAGTGCGTCCATGCGTACAAGAGTGACTGGGGATACCAAGGGGGACTTACGGAGATGGCTGTCACTCTTCTTCTAGAATAGGTGGGCTCTGTGAAGGGGAGCCCTTAACTCTGTCGATGATATCTGCTGGGAGGCTGTTTTTCCTGACTCTTGGTTCTGGGGGATCCCATTCTGGCAGGCTGTTCTTTCTGCACAGTTGATGATTGCGATGTGTGTGCTGATGTGAGCAGTGTTGACGTGGTGGTGGGTCTTCGCGTCGGGTTTGGCTCAGGCCAGCAACCGTTTGAGAAACGAATGACATCTTCGGTTTTTTTTTTATAATACAACTGGAAATGGCTTTGGTTCTGACTTAGATTACTTAACTGAGAGGTAAGAATATAAATAAAGTCTTCGCACTGGTTTAGGTTAGTGAAATTATCATCATCGGGTAAATATAAATGCATGTATTCTGAAGTGATATATGAAAGTGATAAATGAACTAGCAAAAGAAAATCGAAAACAGACGTTTAACAGAACGAAAGTGAAAGAAAGTTGTGGAAGGAAACAGGCTATTTGTCAGTCACGCAAGCCTAAAGTTTCGTTAGAAACTATGAGTTGTTAAGTAAGTTCACACGTGTATGCTCTATGAATATGTAAACGGTGGTAGCTTATCGTTTTAGTTACAGTTTTAATGAGATAAAGTGACTAGTGTCACTAATTATTAGAAAAAGTAATGACAACAATCAGTTGCGCTTTCTCCTTAAGATTGATTTAATACGCATTGTTAATAATGGTGGAACTGATTTTAAATAAGATGAAGTTCGAATTGGTTTAAAGGTATCGTGTAAATTAACCTTTTTGTTGAATCGTACTAACGATAAATCAGGGTAGTAGGTAATTTGATTTTAAATATAAATTTTTGCTGTGCTACTAATCTACAACTTTTTTATTTATTTTAATAGTGAATACTTAAATCACTTCTTCAAAACATCAGATATATGGATGTTTCTGAAACTTAAGACATCCTTACTTACTGTGCTTATAAATGTGTTTATTTAATGTAATTTGTGCGTTTCTCAAAGTGTGCATAGTCTTTGGGAAATCATATAATCAACGAAGACATAGTCTGTAGTCCTGAAGTTGTTTCCATATCAACTTTATATTATTTAAATTAACAATTTTGTCTATTTTGTATTCCTAGGACTTAATAAAGATATGTTTTTTTTGTATAGAGATATTATATTACTGTTGATAATACCTATATAAAAAAAATTTTGAATATTACCAAAACTAACAACCTTCACAAAACCTCAGCCCGACATAAATACAATTTACTTCAATATATGAAACGCCATTAAGATAATTGTTAATTTCATTTTTAAACGATTTAAAATAACAGGCAATTTTCCTTTTTTCTTTTGTATATTCCTAAGTGAATCAGTTTTTTTTATTCTTTTATGTTAAATAATATAATGTAAAGTAAGTTCTCCTATTAGAATTCTATCCCCAACAGTGTAGACGTGAATCTGCTAATGATGGTTACTTCTAAAATTCATATTATTTATATTGATCTGGTAATGAGATGGTTTTTGTTAATATCGCTACTACTTTTCTTTCGGTCGTAGCCTAATGATGTTCTGAACTGGGGGTAGGCAGAAAATGTTATATAATATAATGAGAAATGACACTTGCTTATATTTTTTATAAAACATAACAAAGAAACATTTACAGAAAGAACCCGACAAAACACAATTTATTTCATGATGTCATAAGGTTTTTTATAAAAGTCTCCCGTTGGTCAGGCTGTCTATGTCCACTGTCTTTGTAAAGGGCTGAAAAATGTGTGAAAGTTAAAGTAACAGCGGCACAAATAGAAGTTGGTCACGCGATCAAGTGTCCATCTGTAATGGAATTGACGGTTTAAATAAAATACGATGTTTTGTTGCTGGCATACTTACAGTACTATGTTTCTTTTTTTTTTTAAAAGAGAAATTATTACTAGAACTTATAGCATTGTGTTGCCACAGTCTATTCTACCAGTCCGTCAACGGGACATCTAGACAGAGCGATCCTGAACGCATGACGGGGTTAAAATAATAGCGAGCCCAAGCTATTATACGCTCACTTGGGACATGGCAGTCAGGAATGTAACATTTTTTATGTGTACATACAAAAGATATGTGGATGTACGAGATAAATCTTTCATTAAGCTTGTTCTTTGTCAATTTATGATTAATAACCTTACATTCGCATAGGTATTGTATGTAAATGTAGTCCGTATAAAAATATTTACGATACTCGTAACTTTGCCACAATGACGAATGTCTAGACAAAACGATACTTAGCGCAACTTCAAAGGCGTTGTTCCACTGTAAGTTTTTTTAGTCTGTGGTTTATTATCTCCAGTAATAAGTAAGTTAGACAGCAGAAAAATGTGTAGTGCTACTTTTTGGAAAGTAGGTCAAAGTATTAAGTAGAAGGTATTATTTTGGCCAATCTCCAACTCTGGATACACAAACATCGTGTTTGAGTGAAGGTTTTGGTACTCGTATTATATTGATAATTTCCAGAACTAAAAAAAAATGTGTTGTTACGAAATTTTCTAAATTTGATATCGTTATACACATTAATATTTTATTCGATAATATTATAATAATTATTATCTGTGGTCATAACTTAATGTGTAAGTAGTCTATGGTGGACTCCATCTTGTTGTTGATTAGAAAGCCAATGTACATGTACTATGTGTGGATTGTATTTGAACAAATAATAAATATCATTGATTGCCAAGTGTTTATTTCATATAAATAACGTATAACATTATATGGCGCAGTCGGAAATAATAATATTAACGAACCATTGATTAAGAACAGAAAAAATGGAAAATCTCAAGCAACCTCCGCCGTTGCTGTTGGCATCAGGCAACCTAGAAGAAAACTTTAAGAAATTTAAGCAAAAGTTTACCTTCTATTTCAAAGCGTCAGGAAGTGAAAAGAAACAGATGAGTGAAGAGGAAAAAGTAGCATTGCTACTTCACATAATGGGTGAACAAGCAATAGATTTATTCAATACGTTTGACCTTGACGAAAACACGTGCACAATGAATGAAGTTCTTAAAAAATTTGAAAATTATTGCACCCCACTCAAAAATGAAACAATGTGCAGACACATGTTTTTTCAGCGAGACCAACGAGAAACAGAAACATTTGATGAGTTTCTGACAGCTTTGAAGACTTTGGCAAGTGATTGTGGGTTTGGCAACTTAAGGGATAGTCTCATCAGAGATCAAATAGTGAGAGGTATCAATATTGTTAATCTACAAGAGCGATTGCTTAAAGAACATGAATTAGACTTAACTAAATGTGTAAATATGTGTAAAGCAACAGAGATGGCTTCGAGGAATTTGAAAAGTCTGACAGAAAATAATATCAATAGTATAAATAGAGTAAAACAATCTGAAGTTAAAAGTGATCAGCAAGAAAAGAAAATACAAGTACAAGAGAGAATTGCATTTAATAAAGAAAAAAAACAATGTACCAGGTGTGGTTATATCCACGGATTCAAGTGTCCAGCGTTCGGTCAAAAATGTGCTAAATGCAAGAAATTTGGACACTATGCCAAAATGTGCAAAACAGTGCAAGTTATTAAAACAAATGAGAATGTTGATTATGTGCTGGGATCCATAAACCATAATGAAACTAAGGATAGATCACAATTCGAAACCTTGGAAATAAATGAAAGGTTAGTAGACTTTAAAATTGATACAGGTAGTGATTGTGATGTGTTACCAATAAAAATAGTAGAAAAACTTAAGTTATTACATAAAATTGATAAATCAAACTGTAATTTGTTCAATTATGATGGAACTCCGCTAAAATGCAGTGGAAAAATTAAAGTAAATTGTAAATTGGTAAATGGAAGAAATGTAATTCTTGAATTTCAAGTTATCAATATGAAAGGAATATGTCCTATTTTAGGAGATAAAACTGTAAAAAGTTTAGGGCTAATAGAGAGAAAGTACTTATATAGAATTAACAATGATAATAAATATAATAAAATTTTTGAAAAATATAAAAACAGCATATTTAATGAAAACAGTTTAGGATTATTGAAGAACTTTGAATATCATATAGAGTTAACAGATGGTAGCACAGGTAAAATTGCACCACCACGTAGCATACCTATAAAATTGCATGAACCTTTAAAGCGAGAATTGGAAAAAATGGAGCAAAATAATATTATAGAAAAAATTACTGAACCAACTGATTTTGTAAGTAATATAGTAATTGTAAGAAAACCAAATGGTAATATAAGAGTTTGCTTAGATCCAAGTAATTTAAATTCTTGTATCAAAAGAGAGCATTTCAAATTGCCCACTTTCGAAGAAGTTGCAGCTAAAATGACAGGTTCTAAAATATTTTCAAAGTTAGATGCCTCTACAGCATTTTTTCACATTAAATTATCAGAAAACAGTGCAAAACTCTGTACATTCTCAACACCTTTTGGGCGTTACTATTTTAAAAGATTACCATATGGTTTGTCATCTGCACCGGAAGTTTTCCACAGACAATATAGTGAAATATTTAGAAACATCTCTGGTTGTCAAGTTTTTATAGACGATGTGATTATTCATGCTGTAAATCAAATAGAGCATGATAAAATATTGCAACAAGTTTTAGAGAGAGCTGAACAAAATGGTATACAGTTCAATTTAAATAAATGTCAATTTGGAATTAGTGAAATTACTTATTTAGGTCACATATTAAGTGATGTGGGTATAAAACCAGATCCTAAAAAAGTTGAGTCAATATTTAATTTAGAAAAACCAAAAAATGTTAAGGAAGTACAGAGGTTGTTAGGAATGATAACATATGTGTCAAAATTTATACCAGCAATGTCACAAGTTTGTAACCCATTAAGAGAATTAGTTAAAAAAGGCAAAGATTGGCAATGGTCTAAAGAACATGAGTGTGCATTCAAGGAGTTAAAAAATATTTTAGTGTCGAAACCAGTGTTACAGTATTATGATCCGAATAAAAAATGTAAAATTTCTGTAGATGCATCAAAAGATGCTCTAGGTGCAGTATTATTACAAAATAATTTACCAGTTGCTTATGCATCAAAGTCTCTATCCAATACTCAGAAAGCTTATGCACAAATAGAAAAAGAAATGTTAGCGATAGTGTTTGGATGTTTACGTTTTCATCAATACATATATGGAAGTACAGTAGAAATAGAAAGTGACCACAAGCCTTTAGAAGTAATTTTTAAAAAACCATTATGTGAAATTCCTTTGAGATTACAGAGAATGAGGTTACAGTTACAAAAATATGATATTATTGTTAAATACAAACCTGGTAAATATTTATTGTTAGCAGATACACTGTCACGAGATGTGAGAAGTAAAAATAATGAGGATACTATTTTGGAAGAATTATATGAATCTCAAGTTTGTTTAGTAAAATGTAATTTCCCTATTTCAGATTATAAATATAATAAATTTAAAGAAGAGACTAGCAAAGATGAAGAATTAATAATTTTAAAAAAATTTATTAATGAAGGATGGCCAGATAATTTAAAAAATATTCCAGGTAATTTAAAGTCTTACTATACATGTAAAGAAGAATTATATTGCTTTGATGGATTAGTGTTAAAAAATAATTGTATTGTAGTACCTAAAAGTTTAAGACAAGATATGTTGTATAGAATTCATTATAATCATACTGGAGTTGAAAAATGTAAAAATAGAGCAAGGCAATGCCTGTACTGGCCGAATATGTCAAAAGATATTGAACAAAAAGTGTTATCGTGTAGTGTATGTGATAGATTTAAGAAAGATAATTGTAAAGAACCAATGACAGTAAGAGAAATGCCAGATAAGCCATGGTCTATGTTAGGCACGGATGTTTTTCATTACAAAAACCAAAATTATCTAATTGTGGTTGATTACTTCAGCAAATATTTAGAGGTTGTGCAATTGAGTAGTCTAACACCTGAATGTACTATTGAGGCGTTGAAATCTATTTTCTCTAGATATGGCATACCTGATAAGTTGTATTCAGATAATGGAACAAATTACTCTAACTATAAATTTAAAAACTTCTGTAGAGATTGGAATTTTATTCATATTACTAGTAGTCCATTACATGCTCAGTCTAATGGACTTGCTGAAAGATATATTCAAACAGTAAAAAATATGTTCAAAAAAGCAGATTATGAAGGTAAAGATAAATATTTGGCATTGTTAGAATACAGAGTGACACCAATTTCCAATTTAGATTTCAAAACCCCATCTGAATTGTTAATGGGAAGAAATATTCAAGGCTTGTTACCATCTTTCAATTATTGTCAAAATAAAAATATACAAAGTAAATTATATGAGAATTCCTACAAACAGAAACAATATTATGATAGAAATGTTAAAAAGTTAAATGACTTAATTAAAGGTCAAAAAGTTGTAATCACTGGTGATAGGAAGCCATTGCAGTACGCAGAAGTTTTAAACAAATGTGATAGGCCTAACTCTTACAGGTTATTGACTGAAAAGGGAAATATAATAGACAGAAATAGAAAATATTTGATTGAAAGTAAGAATGAGGAGAAAATGATTGTTAATAAGGAAAACGAGATAGATATAGGAGAAAATAATGTTGATAATGATATAAAGAATTCTAATTTAGTAATTGAAGAAGAAATGAAAAATGAAATTAGGGAACATTATAAAGATTGTAAAAATTATAGTAGATCTGGTCGAGAAATTAGAAAACCAAATTACTTGAATGACTATGTTTAAATTAAAATAATCTTTTAAAAATAGATTACACTATGTACGACATCCTTTTCATTTTAAAAGAAAGGAGATGTAATATTATAATAATTATTATCTGTGGTCATAACTTAATGTGTAAGTAGTCTATGGTGGACTCCATCTTGTTGTTGATTAGAAAGCCAATGTACATGTACTATGTGTGGATTGTATTTGAACAAATAATAAATATCATTGATTGCCAAGTGTTTATTTCATATAAATAACGAAATCTCAACAGTTGGCTTCTAGGACGAAAACTATTCGATAATAATATCGTACTCGTATACCGAGTTTATAATGAGGAACAAATTAGCGAAGTCAATGGGTGACCTTTGCCGCATTACAGTGGGGTCGGGGCGTGCCCAACCGCCCTTCACGTTATACACTAAAACATAGTGCAAATCTATATATAAGCAACCTTAAAAAAAACAGGATTTATATCAATAAATAATGTTAATAACATGCTTTTATATGGTTTTTGATCAAAACTCTTGGACGAAACTAATTCCGTAATAACTAGTCAACTTTTATATAAAATCCAATTCGACAACGATTTGTTTAGGTTGTTGTTATGCTACTAATAAATAATAATAAATTTGTTTGCATATCGTTTTTGATCAAAGCTGAAAATTGCAGGGCTAACTGATTCAATTTTCCTTATTTATCGAATTAGCTGTAGTTCCGAATAGCACGTTAATATTTATAAAAAAAGAACAGTTTGATGAATTGATTCTTATGGCCTATAGAAGCGAAACGGTTATTCACTATGATTTTATAAGGCTGAAGGCAATTCAGCCGGCAATGAAATACTTGGTGTTTCTCTACGTAATAGAATAAAAATTAGAATATAACCTAGCTTATTTGATATCGTTCGAAAGATAGCTTAGCTGAAATATCGTTCGAAAGATAGATTAGCAGAAAAATACAAAACAAAATTTGTTGAATATACGTGTCTTCTATTCTTATGTCACTTCGAAACTCACTTTAGTTATGCCACGAAACGTTATTACGGATTCAAGGTTGAGCGGATGGGGCTTTTTGAAGTAAATTCGGACCTGAGTGAATTCGAATTCTGATTTGGAATTTTTACAGAATCGCAGGGATGCATTGGTTGGGGCACATAGCGACAAGAATCGATGGCCCTTAGGGCGAAAAGGTTCTGTGAAGGTGAACAAGGGGTGCAATCAGGTGGACCTAACGATATGGTAAAGGTCGTGGGCACAGTACATCGTCGTAGAGATCCATAGGGAAGATTATCCTAGTACTGGTTTTCGTACCCCTGAGATGGTGATGATATGACAGTTATCATGAGGCATGCAAAGATAATTAGGGTTATGATTTTGAAGCAAAGTCAAATAAACGGTCAGTTACACAAACATCCATTAAGGTTTAATGACGCCTTTAAGCTCTATTGAATGTCACTTTTGTATCGGTAATGTCGCTTTAAATTATTCACAATTTGAATTATTAATTCTATGACACTACGTCATTTTCCAGGGTCAGTAACCTTTTTAAAAGTTTAAAAACAGCGTCAGTACACGAGGAAAACCCTTGTATTCTAAACATTTTCAGTTCATTTGTTACCAAGTGAAAGTATATTAAGTAGGGAAAGCGACCGTGACGTACTAGCAATCGATGGGGGGTTGTTTACCAAGCACGTTGTGAGTTATGCACGCTCGCGTAGTTTGCATACCAGATTAGATCAAGGTGAATGTAAAGCTTGTTCCATACAGTCAGTATAATGAGAAACAAGATAGTTGTTATGCTATTAATTTATATATTTTACTAGTGGCCGCCCGCGACTTCGTCCGCGTGGAAGTCGGTTTCTCGCAACCCTTATCACTAAGGGGTATGAAAAATAGACGTTGGCCGAATCTCAGACCAGTAGGTCTGAGAATTGAGTACAATATGCTCACAAAATTTCATGAGAATCGGTAAAGTCGTTTCGTACGAGTCGAGTACGGGAACGAAAATTGTGACACGAGAAGTTTAGTATAAATTATTTTATATATTAATTAATTTTATATATATAGAGATTATGACTGCATGAATGCAGCGTTAAACAGCATCTTTGCTACTTTGAAAATATGATCGAATGCAGCGCCAAGCACAGCATTAGAGGTTGTCTTTCAATCAAAAAACTTTATTATCTTTTAAAGTAGGTTTTTTTATTTTACCTACTTCTATGTATATATCTAGATATGTATATTATATTTTAACCTTATTATACATTATGATACAATATTTTATTATCCATCTTATAGGCCTTATATTGTGAAAGTATTATTGTTTGTTTTGATTTTCACAAGGTTAATTTATTGGAGTATTCATTTTAAAGTTACTGTAATATCGAGGAATGGAATGTACGAGTATTTAAGACATAGGTATAGGCATTAATTTTAAATTATTATAGCAAAACATAACTTTCTACAGAAATAATCGCATTAGAGAAGCACTTTTTTTTGTGTAACACAAGCTTTAGGATGCAATATATGATTTCTTTTCGTACTTTGTTCATTGGATCCGTGAAATATCTCTTGTTATATCGGTGCATAAGCACGTTTTATGACTGAAGTGTGATGAAAGAAAGTATTACATAAATATATGTATAAAGTTGCTATTATTTAATCCTAAACTAACTACTTGCTATTATTTTCATAGGTACTTTTGGTGGGTACTGCTACTAGTACTTTGACAGTTTGTTTACCTACTTAAAAGTTATAATATTAAGAAGATACAGTTATATTAGAGCATAAATTAATATACTGAAAGAAAAATAACAATATATTCTTCCATTTATCCATTCTTATATTGATACCTCTGTTTCAATCAATCTGCATTTTGAAGTTCTTTCGTTTAACAATTCTTTGGTCACTCATCCCGTGACCGACTTTTGCGAAAGTTGCTTAATAACAAAGACCGCGAGCCGCGGCGCTTATCCTCTACCGAGCTATCCTACAGCTACAGTTACAGTGCCTAATTACAACAAACCCCCATTCGGGTTTGCTCGATAAGGAAATAATCAAAAAAATCGAACCCTATATTGGGATAATAAAAAACAAAATGACTGAAGTGCAGTCACGAAATAACCATTAAGGCCGGCGAACGGCAACGATAGGAATAATTTGAAAAGGAACATGGTGGAAATGTGACCGGAGCACCCTGTCCGTGGGTGGAAACAAACAGATTATTTTTGATTAAAAAGAAAAGATGTGTGAAAATTTGCATTGATGGTCGTTATATAAGTATTTATGCATATAGTCAGAGATACTTTTTTTAAAAAACAATTTGACATGTTTCTTTTAACAATGAAAATTCGTTTTGTTCAATTTCTTTTAAATAGAGAACCTATGAATCACTCTTAAATTCTACATATTTTTTTTTAGTTTTTAAAATGTAATTAATCTTCTAAACTAAAAAGTGGTTTCACTTTACGAGCTATTTTTTAAATAATTAAGGATGTTAGATATGTATTAATTCTATGCCATTGTTTGAACATGTTATTTACATTACTTTATAAAGACTTCTTTATGCATTTAAAACCAATATTCGTCTAAATTTCTTCCAAAAGATACTATTGCTACCAATGTACATTGCTACAAATACACATATATGACTTTACCTTATTTTTTCAGGAAATAACTATATCATTTGAAACGTTGTAGAATGGGGCATGTTAATTTGTCATTCCATTCTCGATACACCTAAGGTTGTCTCTGTTTGTCTATGGTTTGTACTCGTCACCGTGTTTCGCCCTATTTCTACGCCGGGTGAGCTTCATCAAACATTAGTAAAAGCATTAGTTAAAACTTGCCCCCTAAAAGGGTTGGGGATCGTTAATTCGCTTGTTTACTGAAACGGTATGCATGGAAATAGGGGAGGGTATTTTTTAAGCAGGATATGTTGCGGTTCTCATGAGGTAAATGCTACATAGATACTTCTTGTCTATTTTTTGTCTTTCGCTTTCTTGACATTCATAAATCATAGTTTTTATTGTTTCTGACGTCATTATTATCTGATCAAATCGCGTGATTACACGCTATTTTGGTTGTGAAAACGTGTATTGATCTTCTTAATTTCTAAATCTTTCCAAATGTTCCAAAGGATATAATTTTCGTGAATATTTCTTATTTTTTGTATTCTTTTCACATATTCAAACCAACACGTAGGAGCTTTTAGTCTGTAATGTGGAACTAAAGCAACTTTTGCGAGGGCCCCTCATAGGGTGGGTGGTAAAAAATTTGTTATTTTGAGCTCTTCGTGTATCGGAAGTCACGCTAAATTGTTTGTCCTGGCTGCACTTGCCATAATTGGCATAGTTGGTCTCTTATCAAACACCTACTAATCCGCAGTGGGCTGCCATGGTGGGTGGCTAGGGTATACGTCCAGATATATCGGGGCTACCACCATAATTTAGCTCTTTGTTCCAATGTCTTGACGAAAGACGAAAATGTCCCGTTGATACGGCACAACTGATTACAGACAATTTGGAGTCAATTACAGAGTCAAGTAAACTATGATATGACTTGCACAGAATTCTACCGCTTCATTCCGATTTTTTTAAAAAGGCAAGAATTTTCTTAAGGGTTTCCCCAGAGTACTGATTACAAAATAAAGACTAGATTACTGAATGTGGTTGGAGTTGTTTTAAACTTTCATGGTCATTAACATCAGAATGATTTCTAAAAACGGGACGTTACCTCCTTGATCATGCGTCATAATCACGGTGTAACTGACTGTTATTCCGTGCTCATGGCACTTTCAACAGCACCGAAATATCGGGAGCGTGTAAAATACAAGAGTACTTTTCAAAATTGGGTATTTTTTCTCCCCATGAACCTCTATTTATTTTTATTTATTTTTTATTTATTTATTTATGTATTAAAAACATTACAGAAGGTACATTTTTTATTTTCGCCAAACTGCACAGCAGTTTGTTGGCGAAGATTAGCACTCATTTTTATGTACATGTATATATCTACCCACAACTACAAACATTTGCAAAGATAGAAAATACCAATTAGGGACTTAAAATAACATTACATTTACTATACTGTTAACTAGTTATTCAGTAAGACATCTTTTAATTTTCTTTTAATAATAGGTCTACATAACTTTTTATCTTCTCTTAACAAGCTTATTTTATTACACCATTCCGGAACGACATACTTTGAACATCTTTTAACATAGTAATTAATTATAAACGGTTTAACAAACTTATTTTCTCTAGTCCTTTTTGTATTATATCTATTTTTAACTTTAAATTTAAATTTGTCACTATAATAATTTTCTATTGATATCATATATTTTACTTTATCTTCTACTGGTAATATTTTACAGAAAGGAAACAACCTATCGTAATTTTTGTTACCTCTAGAACGTCCCAATGAGACCCTGTCTGAATATATATCCCTATTCCTAAAGGTCTGCACCCCAGTAGTGGAGACATTATTAGGCTGGAGAAGATTCAAAACAACGGAACATGTCAATTTTAAGTTTTATAAAAATGTTTGTTTCAGGTTGATCAAATCTAGATGAAAAGCGAGTTTTGGATGACATTTTTATGATCCTTATAAAAGTCTCGTGAAGATTACGAAGGATGTCTCTATTGAGTGGGACGTCCTTCCAAAACCGGGAAGTCTGCCAGCACTAGTGGGTGCGACCGTTTTACGAGTCGCTTTCATGAGTCACTATCACGCGCCCGCAAGCATATAATATGAGCGTAGTTTATGACCGTTCACCGAGTGTAACAAACATTTATGATGTTTGAGCTTCCAATTGCACATATAAGTGCCTTGAGTGTATTGTTTGAAGATCCCGATCGACCTATGAAACTAAAGTTTGGTTTATATGATATTAAAGAATGTTGAGGTAATTTTAGAGGGTATTTTAAAGTGTGTTTGGTTTTGCATAACCCCTACATAATTAGAGAAAACCTTTCGGATTGTCACTCACTCCTCATTTAATTATTCGAAAATCAAATATTTACGTATAACTAAATGGTAAATTTTTTTGGGTGTTTGCATGGAAAGCCGTTTTATAAATATGACATTAATTCCTGGAATTAATTGACACGTGGTTAAATTAAGTAGATTTCCATACATAGATTATTATCAAAAATTAGAATTCAGTATAGATATATCTTCAATTAATCGAAGAAATAAGAAAAGTATGTCCTTAGGGTGTTTGTGTATATTGGCACTGTCGTTCGAAGCACTGTTTACTCAGCCGGTGATGCTTCATTCACTTTGGCCAGTAACATGGACAAATAATAAATAATTGCCATTTCTTACCAAACATACTATTTACGGATAAAATCAGAAACATGTTTCTTTCAATAGTTAACCGTATAGCGCTTTAACTGCTAGTTAATATATAGTAAACAAATTATCATCTTAAGTTTTGGAAGAGTATGCGTTTGTTCTATAGAATAAATAAAATATTTATTGAAATGCAATTATCAGAACAATAAATAATATAGCGGTTAAATTACTCGATCATCGGTAAAAAGGGAATGGTTGTTAATGGAAATTATGACTTTAAAGGATAAAATATGGAAGGTTTAGCCATTTTATGTGATATTTTTTATGCAATACCATATTGTACATATACGAAGGATTCCAATATTTAATAAGAGTGCTTTAGATAGTTTATTTATCATTACAAAAGATGTTATTCAATTTTTATGAATTTGTTACATAATTTTCCCTCGAACGAAAAGAAATTTTTTGTTATTTCAATTTGATAGAGCAGAAAATTTATTTTACAACACTATTTTCAGCAATTTTATTAGGCAAGTGAACACGACCATCTGAACGAGTCTTCTCTATGTAAAGCCATGCACGACAGCTACTGACTGTGTCAAACATTGATCGATTGAGGTTGGTATCGTTTTACAATGTAATTAAATTGATTACAGCATTTGCCTCTATAAAGTTTTTAAGTGTCCTTAAAAGCTTTTAATGTATACAGCACTTTAATCTAGATAGTAAATTTCAAAATTTTTTCGTTGTTAATAATTTCTTGAATCGTTAGCTGAAGTCAATAGAGACATGAAATTTATTTATAAATAATCTGAAGCTATATAGAAAACAATTACTTTTGGAAAAGTTTTTTTTTTATTATGTCATTTATAACTTAGTACCATTTTGAATTTGATGGTTATCTTTGATTGTGTGTTACTACTTTAGCTGTAACTGTCGACCTATTACAGAACACGTAAATCTAAAACATAATGTTTAAGTAGATTTGTAGTCGGAGAAATAATGATTATTGTGATTTATTTCTTCAGTAGTTTTTGAGTTTATCGCGTTTATACAGACACACGCAACTAATACTTATGACGAGGCTACTTACTGGGTTTTATATTAAGTCAGGATATACCTATATAAGACTCCTTCATGCCGTTTAAATTAATCGATTCAATTTTAGAAACAAATGGGTATGTTAATAGAGATGAGCTGGTATTAAGTTGATTAATGCTTAACCGTGTGGGTGGTTTAGGTTCACGGTTCACACGGACGATTTGTTTCTGCTGAGACTCAATTTGTTCGAGTTACGTTGGTACTTTTTTCATCAAGGTTAATCTAGATGGATTTTCTGGAATTCCATTTTTAAAAATTATGTTGAGAAAGAGAAGCGATTGGCGCCAATTTGTTGTGACATATTTGGTAGCCATTTTTTTTTTAATTTTTACAATGCCATGTAAGAAATTTACCTTATAGCGATAGGTATATTATAATAGCGATGACAAAAGGACAGCGTAGTCGTATGCCGCTGATCATAACAAACCAAATTGTTGTGGTAAACTTTTAAGAGCTTGATTTCGCTGTAGTCGGGTTTTAGTTTTTGAACATACTTCTTAATTGAATTAATTTAAATGTGCTAATTAAGTTTTTTAATTTGATACCTACATGATACACGGAATGATTGAATAATATCAACTTTTTTAGTTTCTTACTTTATGCTCTCTAGAGGCCGCTGTTGACAATTTAATATAACGTCACATAGCCTACAGCACGCGACCAACTAAAATACTTCTTATGATACTTGTCGAAGTTATAAGGGAACATACATAAAGACAAACCGATCAAAATCATAACCCTCCTTTTTACTTCGCCGCCGTAGTCGGATAAAAATGAACTAACTGGCTTTATTAACACTGAAAATGTACCTCACTCATATTTTATGTATTACCATTATCATTACAGTTCCATAGAGTGAAACTGTTCATATTTCGATGTAAGTCGATCTCTTTTGTTATTTATGAAATGATCGATAAAATGTCGCATCAAAATAATCTGGTTCTACCTTTGTTTTATACTAGTTATTTTTTTACTAGGTCATACAATTTGCTCATTCTTTTTATTTTTAACGAACTATTTTCCAATAGTTTGACCCGTGTAATTATAACTTATGCAACCCGCGTATATTGTAGATTACCGTAAGTGAAAGAATCTCAATGATTAGAGCAGTATTTTCTAAGATTAACACCCTACAAAGAAACAATTGTATATATTTAACGCCTAAATTCCTCTCATGTTTCAATTTATCAAGTAGTTTATGTTTGACACTGACTTATGATTATATATGAGCAGTTCGGTGGTGTATAGGATAAGCGCTGTGGCCCGCAATCGTTATTATTAAGCAACTTTCCCAAGGGTCGGTCACCGGATGAATGATTAGAAAATTACTATCTTGAGCTACTCCATGTTTCGGAAGGCACGTTATGCTGTCAGTCACAGCTGCATTTGCAGTCTTTAATACACTTTTATCCGCATTATTTGGGAACAAATCAGCTGTAAAAGAAGGACGAACTAGCACATGAGTACTGCTATATGGGATATAATTTACGTTAAAAGGATGGAACCTTAAATTATACGGCACAAATTTAAAAGCAAGTGTATTATTGCAAATATTGAAAGAGCTAGAACTTTCTATGATACAAAAAATAAGAGTCATCGTAAGTAAATTTCGATTATCATTTCATAACGTGAAATGTTATTTGAAAGTTATTCGTCTGCCTTTAATAAGCTTAAATAAGCTTTAGATCTTTGTTAAACATAAAAAACGCCTTTTGTATACTCAATAAGGTATTATTTTCAACGAAACTTTCTGTTCTCATGGTATCGACAAAAAGTGTTCAAATATCTTTGACCCTAATTGGTCATGTGTGCCCTCTTTACTACCTACGAAATTGCAAGTCACCAGTGACTTTGGTTAGCGGTTTTTTGGCCGGTAGCCAGATCACTGTATGTTTTATCGTTATCGAACTCAATGTGGATAAGAAATTGTCTTCAATAAAATATATTTATGAAACTAAAAGTGCTTTGATATAATATACTTTATATTTGATAAATTTTGCGTAGGAGATTCTATATTGATTTCGTCAGTTGATTCACTAATTGAATTTCTAAAGCTCTCTTCTATCACGAACTTTCTGCTTTTTTCATTTATATTTTAGTTAATTTACATACACAGCTGAGAGAAATATAATACTATAACAAAAATGGTTTTATGTACGTTTAAAATTATACAGTACTAGCGATTGGAATTGTTGTTTTCACATATAGAATTAATATACATATATTAATATTGTAAAAATGAAATATTTGAAACTACTGGAATGATTATAAAAATTCTTCCACCTTCGGGAAGCTATATCATGCGTGGCATAGGTTGTACTCGGGTGAAGTTGTTGGAAAATAGCTAGAATATAATGATTATTTAAAAAAATAGAAATGTGTTGTAACAATTTTACGTACTTATTATATATACCTTTTAATATATTATATATACTTTATAATACCTTTGAGTTATTACCAATAAAGTTAGTGTTGGAGTGTACTTGACGAGGCAATGAGAAAAGCAGAAAATTTCTGATCACAGTTCTCGCGTTAACGTAACCATATGCTGTTTACTGTATTCTCCAAAACAGAAACGACGAATTCACGAAAAAAAAATTGATAGAAATTTTCTTCACCTTTTTCCCCGTTATGTACTAAAACAAAAATTTGAATCTACATCTTTTCTTTAAACAATAGATTTAAATGAAATTAGTATTCACTGTGCTATATATTTTTTAAATTGTACTATAAAGCTATTCATTTAAATTATAGTTACATTTAAATTTTAGTCTTTTTTTATCCATATTAAAAACAATGCTATTAATAAACATATTAAATCATATTAAACGTTTATCGTCAGAGTAAATTTACGCTAAAATTCCAATTTCAATATTAGTCCAAATTAATATTAAACAGAGAATAAGCAAACCTACTTCATGGAGTAAATGTTACTCCCGTTTCTACGGGACTAGATTAACTTTTGCTAAGTCTCTGTTTAATAATATTAATTTTGACTAATACTAAGTGCAGTCTCAGTAAATTTACTTCAACGCTAAACCTTCTTTAATAATAGGATCGAAAGAGTTTAATTAATATGAGAGACACAAAAGAGAAAAAGAAGTCGTTTGCTCTGTATGAATATTATGTTTTGGCGTAGATCTCAATGAGTAACTTATAATTTTTCATTTATTCCTTAATTTGAAATACGTATTAATGTTATCTTTCAGTTTATGTCGTATTATTTTTCGTACATTCAAATAAAGAAGTTTTGACACAACCTGAAAACTCTTACTGATCATTCTTATTCAGATAACAGTCTAAGGTAGCCATTAGGGAAATCACGACAGTTGCCTCAGTGACAAAAAAATATTTACATAAGAAAACATTAAAATAAGCCAAAAGTACGATCCGTATTATAATTTTTGTCATAATTATTTTTCTTTTAACTATTATTTATTATTTTACTCATCCCATAATAGAACTGCCAATAAAATAACTATAATGAAAATTACGTAAATTTGGCATTCGGTTATATGGTAAAAAAAAACTTTCTATTTTGTAGTAGTTCATTGATATGATTGAAAAAATCATATATTTTTTTATTTAACAACGTTATGTAATAATTGTAGTATGTTTAAATAACTATAAAAACCTTTGTATTTTATATTTTAAACGATTTTGATTCCTTTCCGGGCACTTAAATATCACACTGGGTTGTTATCTAGCAACCTTTATTAGATTTAAAGTAATATTGCTTCAAAACTAACTCATCTATAGACAAGTTATAAAAAGATGGAATGCAAATATACGCATCTGATTTGTGACTTACAAACTATCTAAGTTTACTAAGAGCATGGTACGTAACATCATTTTCATGTCCTAGCACTACGATATGTATGAAATATTAACTTTACCAATGACTCTAGTTAAAAAGCAGGTCAAGAAGTACTACATGTATGACCGATTGTGCTGGTTTTTTGTATAATTCTGTCTGTATCGCCATTATAGACATTGCTTTGAAATTGGCACCTAATATTATAATGTAGGTAAAGCATACTTCAAATATGTTGACTAATTCTTTAGATATAAATATTCGTTTTTCAATTACATTCGTCCACAATCACTGTAGAGAATGGAATTATGTAAAAGAAAATATTCATGCACAGTGACTGACAAAATCTAAACCAAAAGCATTGGAAAACGACACAGAAGACAATGAAATTGAAATTAATAAAAAAGTGGAAAAATATATGATAAATGAATGTACGCAAATTTGAAAAACTAACCCTTAC
The DNA here is from genome assembly GCA_918026875.4 of Diatraea saccharalis. Classification (NCBI taxonomy): domain Eukaryota; kingdom Metazoa; phylum Arthropoda; class Insecta; order Lepidoptera; family Crambidae; genus Diatraea; species Diatraea saccharalis. The sequence goes on along the minus strand of OU893341.1, from coordinate 19,458,238 downwards.
CAATTGGACGCTCCTAATAAAAATATACACACTTAAATATATCACAATAGAAAAAGCGATCACAACACAGTACACACACCACACACGGGCATTAAAAAAATTTCAATGCGTATTTTTCTAAGGTTGAAAATGGGAAAGTCCGCACTTCCCTACCGCGGCACGAAACGCGACTGCCCGGGACTGCGCCCGGAGGAGATCGATCGTTATGCGCATGTACCTTGCGCCTCGCGTCACCTCAAATATCTTATGTATGAGAGCGGAATATGCCGGAGGAAAAGTGAAAAACTCTACGCGCCAGTGTTCCCGTAATGACGACGCGTAGCCAACGCGGCTCCCTCCACCATCCCCATTACCTTTATAGCTATTTGGTTAGTTAGCAGTAACACGATTAACGACTGTTGACTCTGCATCCGTAAGAGCTTTCTCAACCGTCGGAGACGATTGTAATGTCACTAAATATCAATAAGCTACTCGAGTATTATTCGCAATAAAATTGTCATAGTCTAGAAGTGTAATATTTATTTTATCACATACAGAATTGGGTCTTTTGTACGAGTTGTTCAATAATTTATAGCACAAGTTCACGTAGTAACCGTTACATTTTTACCTGTGTTACTTGGATTACTCCAATTCTGTTAAAACAGCCCGATTTAATTATTGATATCTTGTTTTATTATTCAAGTTGTAATATATGCTACAGTTCATGTTAACGTTGGTGTTATGTCTAGGAAATAGATGAAGAAAATGTGTTCGTGTGATTTCAGAATAAGGTAGAAATATTTGTAAATTTTCTATGAACACTCACCGATATTTCTTGTCTCTATGCCAAACAGAGATGTGAAGAACTTGATGATCATATACAACTGAAGGGACGGGTAACTTTAGATGCCTCTGGAATTCTGGCTCTCTTTTTCCATACAGCACGGAAGTTCGTTGGAATATCGACCTTTGAGTTGGGAGGGACTGATTTTCAGGTACTCCGCTGATGACAATCTGTCGATAATACATAGCATATATAATAAAACAACACTGTTTTAAGATTTTCTATTCCACAATAACACTTATTTGAAATGGCATTTAAAAAATACCTTAGTATAGGCGTTTACATCATCCATTTTTCCTGTGCATCGTTGCAAATCTCGACATCGTATAACTGAAAATAAATTACATGATATTATTAACTAATTACAAAATGTTGTTAATTTTTATTAAAAAAATAGTCGATAGTCACCACTCACCGTGCACGTCAATGACGTTATCCTGAGTTTTAATTTCTAAATCTATAGTACCCTTGAGAGCTTGAAATCGATCAGTACTTTGTTCTAAACGATTACTAACTATACTTCTTCTTTTTTCTTCACTACTATTAATACTACTCTCTTCTGGAGAGTATGTGAGGCATCTTCTTGATGATTTGTGTTCTATAATAGGTGTAACAATATCAGTTGATAGTAATTCTTCATCTAATTTACTAGTTTTATGAGCTCTTTCTTCACTCAAAACGTTACTTGATCTTTTTAAACTTGCCACCGGAGTTATAGGACTGGGTATACCATTTTCTAGAGTTAACCCAAAGAGTTCTCTTGATCTTTTATTGCGAATTAGTGGTTTATGAGGCATCAAACTACTGTGTGACACATTGGACTTCACAGAGATGTTGTCATATGCAATTTGTTCATAATCTGCTTCATATGTAAGACCGTCGTGACAATTTATTGAGTAATTTAAAGGTTCACATAAAGATGTATTTTGAAGTTCTAGCGCAGGGCTTGGAATACCCATTTCTAATGTTAAAATAGAATGCGAGACAGGTTCAGTGTCAATTATATTTCGTCGTCTTTGACTTTCATTGCTGACAGTAGACTTTTTTCTACGTATACATCTTTGCCTTCTCAACGCAACGTTACTACTTTCTTTAGAACTACAACTGTACAAATCTGGTGTTGATTCTGAAGACATATATCCTAAATTACTTTTTTCACTATTTGAATAATTCATAGAATAAGATCTATTTAACGATTTCTTACGTTTTTCTTTTGGTTTAGTTTTTGAAACAATGTCAATATCTGGCGTTCGCACCTCTCTCTCATTGTAGCCATCACCGTCGTCTAAAATAAAACAGCCAATGGGAAGATTTTTTAGTAACTTGTCATTTACTTTATGAATTGGCATATTCTTTTTTGTTGGGGTACTTTTTGGTGATATTGAACTTTCTCTTGATAAATTAACGTATCTTGCTTCTTTTATGAGATTAGCTTTATTTTCTGCTTGAGGTTTGACAAACAAATCCTTTACAGCTTCTAGAGGTGGTATTTCATCTTCCACAGGAGGTAAATCATCATAATTTTTGTTTAAAATCCTACGTTTAGTTTTTACTATTTTTGTGCTTTTTATTATATCTTCAATCATTTTCTCAAGAGTAATGTCACCCATTTGTGTTGTTGACACTGTTGATTCCGTTTCATTAGTCAAGGAATCTTTTCCTAATATAAATTTATTTTCCATCTCAGTAGACGTTTCTTCGTCTCTCAAAGGTATAGTAAATGGATATTCTATATCTGGGAAGTAATCTGTAATGTCGTTAGTAAATATTTGTCTTTTTGATTTGCTATGAGTGCTTAAAGTACTAAATCGCAATGCAGCTAATTTAATAGATATAGGAGTGACAGAGACAGGAGAACAGCCGTCTCGTACTAAAGCATGAGTATCTCTTTTATCGACTGAAGGAGACTTAAAAGAGGTTTCGAATTCATTTGATTTTTTCCTAGTTCTTTTTAATGGTCTAATACTACTCATGCCAATATTACGTCTGTTGAAATAAAGAGGGTCGTCCAAAAATATGTGATGCCCAAATATGGGTAAAGTATTTTTTTCCGGCTGATCATTATCAAGAGGGAGTGGTTTTTCTATACAATTTATTACAAGATCTTTATCATATTCTATTTCTACTAGTCCCTCACTTGAAGTTTTAGTGGTACTAGTAGGATTACTAGTTAACATTTTACTTAACATTAAATATTGTCTGCTAGTATCCGTTGTAACACTTAGCCTATCTGAAAGATCATTAAGTGAAGGTTCAGATGTGCTATGACTTAATCTAGGTGAATTAAACTCATTTTTATTTACAGGTTTAATACGTCTTTCTGATTTATAAACATAGCTATCTCTTCTAAAGTGATCGTTATTAGCACTAGTCATTTCTAGTTTCCTTTTCTTAGCCTCTCTCACTCGTCTGCTATAAGTAGGCGTAGGAGGTATATTATCCTTGGAAACATTTAGGTAATATTTTCTTCGATCATATGTTTTGATTGGAGTTGTCGATGAAGGTGTAATGTTACTAACATCTTTAAGTGCTAAACCTTCAGTTTTTTTTATAAAGCCTTCTTTATAATAATTTGGTGTATTACCGATGTAATTGAAATTTTCTTTGTCAACAGTTTTTAGATTATTTTTTCTTACTGCGTTTGACCCTAAAGATCTCCTCTGGTATCTACTAGGCTTTTTACTTTTCTTGACTGACTGTGCGTCTAAAGATCTTCTTACATGATTACTAAAGAGTTCATTGGTATATACTGCATGGTTTTCACTTTTCGCTTCATCAGCTGGCTGAACCTCTTGGTTCTTTTTACCATACACTGTCCATTTCAGCATTTTGGTTCTGGAACAAGAAAAATCTTTTTTAATGAAGATATAATGGAATGTGAAACATTACGGTTAACATACTACTATGAATTATGAAAGTAAAATAGCTTCAAATATGTATTATATTGAGAGCAGCTCGTATTCAATTGTCAATTGTTTTTAATATAAAATTGATAAATATAAATATTTAATAGTAATTGTTTACACGAATATATGTATGAGTATGAGGTTGAAAAATATCGTATGAAAATGACATTCGTATTGAGCATTGTAATCTTTTTGGCATTGATATTACCATTACAAAAATTTACTTTTGTGTTAAATATGAATTCGATTCGCATTCTATAATTTTTCGTGCCAGTGTACGGATTTTGCTAAAGCGTATATTGTATTCGATATAACGGCAGAAATCGTGATTTTCATTTATAACTTGGTCATGCTCATCGTAAACTCATAATATGGACATTACAATTTACCGTTATTAACAATATATTACTCTTTATAAATAAAAATATACCGAATATTATCCAATGTACAAATAATAACTTAATTTTGATTTGTTCATCCTCAAATCAGTTTGTGAGTTTCTGTGTTCTGTCTGATCTATTATTTTATATGTCGATCTTATATACGATACTTTTCATAAAAATCAAATCCCTCGGGTAATTTAGCATTAGTTTCTGTCTTTTTTTCTTCTTTTAAATTAATGGTGTTGCCCTTGTGGATTTCGCCAGAATCCAGTGTTTCGCTCAGTTTATTTCATATTTTAGTATTTTATATTCATATTTTATTATTTTATAAACTGCTTTTTGTATGTTAGTAGTCAAAGTCCAAGTTAAATTTAGAATTTTGTTGGAATTAAATTTTACCTACCTGATTTTTTTTTCTGTCTATGTGGAATATTACAAGTCATATATTATGATTTGATGATATTTTAGAACTAATAGATTTTGCTATAGCGTTCTTATTCAATGTTTGTAAAATATATAAATGAAAAACATAAAACTTTCAATGAATTATGTACAATTTTATTCAAAATATCAAATTTATCATCAGTGTCATCTATTGATACTCAAAAATAACGTATTTATTATACTCTTATATCTTAAAATATAATTTTATGAGTGAATTTTGTTATTACAATTATTATAAAGAGGTAAGTTTGATTATTTGTGTGTTTGCATTAAATAAGTTACTCTCTAGTACATAATAGGAAACTACTGGTCCGTTACTTCAATAACTCTTTAATTTATGGGAAGCTACATAATATGCCGGTGAAATAGGCTATAATTTGCACGGGCTAAGTCTCGGAAAAACAGTTACTATGCATTAAAAACGAATAATTTTAGCAAGACATTAGGTTAAATTATTGTCCAGGATAATAATATATCCATTTTTAAATGTTTTCGAAGTAAAACAGTTAAACCAAACAAAATTCGAAGGTTTTCGTGACATGCTCAAAAACCCTCGAATAGTAAGGTATCGTAAAATTTTATTGTTCATTTACTTATACTTGAGAAAGCTGCACTATACTGTTATTTTCAATATTTAGTCAACATATACCGTTTACTTTGTATCACTTCACGTAAGTAATTTGTGCTAGTAGGCTTGTGGTAGTATCGCACCAGCCGGCGAACCAATTAAAGCTGGGTGCTTAATAGCAAACGCTCGAGGCATACTAAGGTTATTTTTGAGGTACACAGCTACACATAGAGTCGGACAAGAGACTATCTGAAATATTATATCAAATATTTAATGTAATTGTTATAAATGGTAATTATTATTTCGATCATCGAAGTGATACTAAAAGCCTGTCTAAAAGATAAAAGACACTTATAGAAATTAAATTAAAAAATAATCACAGTTTTACTATTATAGGGTCTCAAGATTAAGTTATTGTAAATTTGGTAATTATTGAACAAAAATTCTGATGGTACCTACTTAATAAATAAAGTAAATCACTAATATTTGTCACTTGTTAGGTGTAAAAGTTACTAACAGTTAACTATCTTGTCGCCTAAATGATTGTAATAATAAACTTGCATTGTCGAAAAATATTTTTTTTTGTCAGCAATTTTAATAATGTTATTGAAATGTTATAATTTTATTAAAAATTATACATATCAAGTTAGCATACCACGTTAATGAAGTCAATGACGTGTCCCGATATGATCTACCGCTGTGGACTCGACCTTCTTTAGTGTACACCCAGCTTTAACAAACTATTTCAAGATGTTTCTATTTGTATAACTTTCTTAAAAGTGATGCCACATTTTGCTCTTTTTCTTTGTCATTCTACTTTTGTTACAATATTTGTAATAAAAGTTCGGGTATTAGAACAAAAAAAAGACAATTTTGTATTGAATAGTGTTTAATATAAACTTATAATTTCTAATACCTTTTTTTTGAGTCTCTCAAAATTTATATTGATATTATAAAGAAGAAAGTTTGTTTGTTTGAATCTTATAGGCTTCGAAGCTAATGGCATGATTTTAAAAATTCTTTCACCTACGGGAAGCAACATCATGCGCGGCTGACATGGGTTATAATTTACGCGGAAAAAGTCGCGGGGAAACATGTCTCAAACAAGTCCGACGATTCTTCTTGGCTATGCGGAAAAATAGCTAAAGACTTACATCTTCCCGCGCCGTGACATATGAATACATAGAAAAATGACGGAGCCGGAGACCATCTTTAATTTATAATGGTGCCAATTCTATCGTAGAACTATTAAATTAAATTAAACATTTTCATGTCGTTACGTAGTAAAATAAACAACTTTTTTATGTTAATTATTTTCAGAATACGCCCATTCACAGTATTTAAATTAAATAAGTATAGTTTGTGCAACATAATTGCTGCCAATATCTTGGTGATAGAAACAAATTTTAGAATTTATAATTGAATTAGCCTTTAATGAACCCCATCTACCAAAGTTGTCATTCAAATTGAAATGAATTTGAAAATGAAAACGTCACACTGATTTCATTATTCCGCCAATCAAGTTAACTAATCGCTTTCTAACATAATCATGAAAGCATTATTATGCTAAGTTCCGAAAATTCTATTAAAAAGCTTTGTTGACATTCAAAACGGCCGATTTCATCTCGGTTACGGCTGTAGGCAATAAATTCACGTATTTCCCTTTGCCTACCAAATTGACTGTGTAATTACGATTTTGGCGCGCATTCATACATTACTTTTTTCTGAGAGACACATGCTGCGTTCGAAAACCAGTGTGTACACAAAACGACCCTGGAGAATTTCGCGAACTAATACAACACCGCAAAAACAGGGCGTACGACTTGGTCCATTATCCTCGCCCTTGCTATTCAGCAGCAAATTACTATTGAATTTAAGATTTCTTCTGGAGCATTTTTTAATATCAAATGCACGTCTCGGCTCGCGAAACATGGGGTCACAGAACAAAAAAGTTTCTTGTCGAAGTGTAGGTAAACTTTTTGCCGTTCAATCATATCCTACTTTCAAAAAGTGCATAAAATAAGGTTTAATATCAAGCGAATTTTCATAAACAGACTGTATGTGCGCGCTTGGTATTAAAAGCGTGGTTCTCAAAAGGAACGGAACACGTTTTAGCAGATTTTTTGAATTTCAATTTTGGAACGTCGAGTTCCATTGCAGAGTATAAGATGGATTTGAACTCTATGCTTATGTCATAAGTATATTGGTAGACAAAGTGATAAGAGATCGAGATAAACTGATAGGCTATTCAGTTAAAAGAGTATCAACCGGCTTACGCCAAATACCAAACGGATATTTTCATCTTTAGAATTTGAAAGTGATCTTCGTCTTCATTTACGTATGTAAACAGGGTGCTATGGATGTGCAAGGAAGCACAAATAATATCAGACAGTTAAAATTTTACTGAAATTATTGTACAAACATGTTTAAAATTTTTAAATTCTTTGAAAGACTAATGGTCCGAGGAATATACATATCACATCGTTTCCTATTTCGAGTTTGTATAATGTATTGCACCAAATGTTAGTTTGTCGGTTGGGCGGCAGGTGGCGTTGATACATGAATTATTCAAAACTCTTTGGACAGTGCGTTTCCCTTTGTCTACTGTACCATATTGGGTTCGGTGCATACTTTACATAAAACCAGGAAATATGAATTTGAAAATAGAATACTTAATGTAAATTTTTATAATGCTTTCCGTTTCTGCAACATATTCAATAAAAAAAGATATTCCATAAGCGCGAAGTTAAAAGTTAATTGGGGGCTTATTACGAAAACAATAGTTTTTGGTCAGTTGCACAAACGTCCATTAGGGTTTAATGACGCCTTTAAGCTCTAATCAATGTCAAATTAGTATGAGTAATATGACTTTAAACTAATTATATTTTAATGGATGTTTGTGCAACTTGCTGTTAAATTTTTTACAATAGTTTTTACCTTTAACTTTTTACAGTGGCTTGTCATTCGGCCAGTTTTTTAAAATGTAGGTACAAAAATTATTTATATAAACAAAATAATTATAAAACTATGTACCTTAAATAGTTTACAGATACTACATATACTACAGATATACTAATATATTATTTTGTAATGATCTTCAATGCTTTCGCATACTCGAGCTCTATTGAGTTCGGTTCCTACATACCCCAGAAATATCTTTTCTTGTGCTGAAGGTACAGGTTAAACATTGACTCTATTTTTTCTTGGAGTCCCACAGGGATCGCAACTTGGCCCAATATTTTACAGTCTTTATATTACGATATCTTACACATACAAAACACTTGATGTAAGCTGAAGATAAAAAGTATAAAAGTACGTACTGATGAAGAGTGTTTAATCTTTAGAGCATTATTCAAAATGGATCAAAATTATTAAATTATAAACTGCATGCACGTCTTTTTAAAAAGAAAACAAAATGATTTGGTGCAAATTATAATTCAATACATAGGTTGTGGTATACAGCCATGTATTAAATTATAATTATAAAACTAGGTCGACTTATTTTTTTTATTTGCATTCATCTGTCATAAATGACTTAATGGTAACCTTTAGAAGCAGATGGCATAAAAACAAAGGTGGTTTGTGAAATTAAGAGCACGTGCTAAAATTGACGCACCTGCTACTTTGTTGCCTTAATATAAACTTGCTACTATTTGATATCGGAATAACATTTTTTTCTTATAAGACATCAAACATCATTATTATAGTTGATCAATTTTGTAGTCACAATGCTAAATTGGAAAATAAACTTAATGAAAAATTGATAAAAGAAAATCTCAGAGTATCAATGGCAAAGTGGATATTTTTAAGCATTTAACTCCAGTGGTTGCCAATTCGTTTACGCCGGAATGCACATATTCTTTCCCTTCTATATAGTACACGGAAAAATTATTCTGGTATGTGTAACCATATTCTGGTTACCATTACAATATTTATTGCTCTATATGTGACGACCACTCGTATCGTAAGCGTTACACAATGATTCTAGTTAAACATGAATTGTAGTTGTCACATTGTTATTGTTAATTTTACTATTTAATTTTTCAGGTCTACAATCCTTTTTTGTTCTACCAACAAGAAAGTTTGCGTTGTTAATCTAAAGTTTTGTAAATAACATATAAACGTTTAATTAAATTTACTGAATGTCATCGTTTAATTTACAACAAAAAAAATTACTAATACGATTTGTTGTGTACCTATGACAAATATTGTATTATAAATGGAACATAATGATACGTTCACATTATAAAATGACTTGTAATGACAACAATAGAGTATTGTGTAGGTAACTTCTTATTTTGTAAATGGACCAGAAAAAAGTAGTTGACTTTTTCCACCGGAACTGTCGGTAAAGACGTGATTGCTTAAAATGTGCTTTTATTTCTCAAGATTCATTAAGTTTTCCGAAAAATAAAAGCTCTGAACTTTAAGCAATCACGTCGATACACGACAGTTCCCGCAGAAAATGCCAATAAAAGAAAAACAATCAATAATAAGAATCAACACTTTTATTAATTAAAACGTAGAATCAATTAAAAGTAGCTGATACCCTGTCGGCTTTTTTAAAATAGGGTACTCATTCATGTAGTCAGATACTGTTATATTTTTAGTCTCTTCAAGTCTAATATTACATGTATTTTTCCTTTTCTCTTCAACTGTTTTCCAAGGCTCGCTGGATTTTCTAAGCCACTCAAGGTCTTTATGAATATTTTCTGAAAATATAATATGATTCATGAACTTGGCACCGACAGATTAATGCCTAATGTCCCTGAAGTGGGAAATGGTAGTAAATATCTATACATATAATAAAATCTTAGGAAAGTCAAAACTGTACATTGAATATTTTGTAAAAAGAATACTTGAGGTGTGATCTACAATCGATATCGAAGCCAAAAATATAGTTTTTAGAATTTTTGTCTGTCTGTTTGTATGTCCGGGCTAAACTCAAAAAGAACTGCATGGAATTACTTAAAATTTTGCATGAATATTACTATGAGGTTGGGTCAACACATAGGCACGCGGACAAATTTGCGGGCAAAAGCTCTATATATAATTAAAAGTATGTAAATCAAATTCTTACTTCTTCTTACTTATCCATCAAGGTCTTCCAATTGTTTAAATTTTGAATAAAATTTACTCTATGTCCAACTGGTGGTCTGAGCTCCATAATAATATGCGAGTCCAACATAATTAAGCAGTCCATCGTAATGTGGTTTTCTGAAATTAAAAATGCATAATAATTAAAAAAACATATAGATCAGTCAGCCCGGGTACCTAATATCTAAAAAAAGAGGTAAGGATTTACTTTTATATCCCAGTCCCACCTACATCTCACAACATAACATTTTGTATATCTACAAAGTTATGTACTCATACGCAGCTCTGGGAGAAAAAGAAAAACAGCTGCCATCATTCCCGTGCAAGATCCAAAATCAGAGTATCAGGCTGAAGGAAAAGGACATTTTAAAGTACTCTATTGAGGCGACTGGCTGATGAGCACTTGTCATATCACTACTCAGTAACACAATAAAAACATCTAGCCCCCTCGTCAGACGTGGCCGCTTATGTGAATTACACCGTAGGGCTCTGCTTGCCCCGATATATGAGCGTGATTATAAGTACCTATGTATGTAATCTAAAAAGTCAGGCGTATATCATTTCTGATGAGTACATATGAAATAAATAAAACTTACCAGAGAACACATCCACATAACCGCTGACAACCCAAGCAATAAGTAAGTTTCTGACATCTTCTTCCATTTCAATTTTAAAACAATAAAACACGATTAGGAAGCGTAATGGTGGCGATCGGCGGGCGATTATTTCCAGTATAATATTGTAATCTTTGATCCTATCACTGTCACTTCACTGCGCGCGCGACTAAAAGAATGAAAAATGATGCAATAAGCGCACGCTCGTAATTTGAGGTCGTCAAAGAACCTAAGGTTGGATATGCCAAGACACTCCACTGGTTTCTGTGATAAATCCTTTTCTGTTCAAGCAGTCTGCCCATGGAATGCTTTGCCAATTAAATTAAGACGCGCGCAGTCTTTAGATCTTTGTAAGAGACTTATTTAAGGAACTCTACTTCGCATGTATACATAGATCATAATCCAAGTTGTTATCATATATGTATGTAGATGTGTATGTATGTTTGTACCATACACACATATACTATATAACATATATGCATTATTTTGCTCTACGTAATAATAATTTTGTTTACTTTGTGTTACATGGTTATTATTGAAAACTTATAAATATAATAATCACTTTATAGTCGAAATATTTCTCGATCGACTGTTTATCGACAGGGAGACTTTCCAAATTCAAATTCAATGTCATTTATTCAGTCTAGGCTGTTACAAACTCTTGTGAATCTCAAAAGTTCTGCCTTCAGTTCACAAATCTACGGCGGGAGATGCAAAGAAGAACTGGCAAGAAACTCAGCAAGGGCTGCTTTTTTCTCCTGTTTTATTTCATACAAAGAGGTCCAATTAAAAGTGATTTCATTAGACTATAAACTCTTTTTTTATTACCAAAAGAGATAATTCTTTTGTTTTAATCGATTAAAGTTAGACAAATTTCTTGTTGATAAAAATGAACTCCAATATACAAAATAACTAAATCCCCACTTTCATCACCTGTTCACGAGTATATGCTACATTGTATCCTCATTTTCTGACATACTCGCTGGTTTTTATGACTTCTCATATCATCTCCTGATTATACGAGATTATTTCGATCATGAATCTTCTTATATGAATTTTGTAAATATACTCGATACAAGATATAATTTTAGGCCTAGTAAATATAAGGACAATTCTTTCGTGCGCTTCGTTGGCAAAGCAAATTATAAAGGCACCTACATATAAATAATAATGTATATTTCTTTATACAGAAGTGAACTTTGTCAAAATGAAGTGTATACATTTTAAATGTCTCCTTTGAAGTGTGGCAGCTATGGCGCACGCACCCCACTCCTGCGCAGCTGTTATGCGCCACCTCGTTAAGTGTTCCTAATTACTGAACGATCATGCAACTCGAGTGCCGGTTTAAAGTCACTATTGTTTTGAACTGCTAATTATAATAGTATCGTAACACTTTGATTTGCATGTTTCGAAATAGTGAACGATTTTATTTAACGTCAGGAACGAGTGTAGCGAAACTGTATGTTAAAAAACATATTATAATAATACCTCTAGTACCAGGAAAAAATAATAAGAAACGAATAACTTGTGTTAATTTGCTCAATTTTTATTTTTAGCTTTAGTGTTAAAATATAGTTAAAAAGGTTTTTCAGTAAAAAGATTTTAATATATATAAATATTTTTCAATTATATGAAATATTTATGTGTAAAATTGTTACTAGACAACAAAAGCGTAAAAACTGTTTTGAATTCGGGCGAGGTGCTTTTAGAAGGCCAACTAAATAATTTGTTAACATGATGAATATACACGTAGAAACAAAAAAAAAAAAAACATCTATAAAAAAACCGTCTAATCGATAACCTTTTTCTTTTTCGAATTTGGTTAAAACGGAAAACATTGATGAATTCTATTATACATGTATGATGAGTGTCCATCATAATTTGGATTAGGCAATGCAATATTCTTGTGCGTTCGAATTGCTTATAACTATGCAATATCAATCAAGAACCTTTACAATCGGGAACTACATAAAGTCCCATGGTGCTCAGGTCAATATACCGACAACAAGTATAATGTAGATCCTTTTTTAACTAAAATTCATAATTTTTATCTATTAATCTTACCATATGGTCTGCCACTAGTGTGTCTACCTACCTCAAGGAAATAGATATTGTGTTGTTACTTGTATTTTAATTAATACTTAAAGGGTTATTTTTGTAAAATGTATTCGATTGTACTTTTGTATTTTTATGATTTAGTAGATAGAATATATATAGAATATTAATATAGAAATTAATTTTTAAATATTATGCGTTAGAAATTCACAGAAATAGGGAATATGCAATGAAATGAAATGAAATGAAATGAAATGAAATGAAATGAAATGAAATGAAATGAAATGAAATGAAATGAAATGAAATGAAATGAAATGAAATGAAATGAAATGAAATGAAATGAAATGAAATGAAATGAAATGAAAATGAAATGAAAATATCTTTATTCAAGTAGGCTATTACAAGCACTTTTGAATCGTCCAAAAAACTTTTTTCCCCTACCACTTGTTCAGGACGTCGTCTAATCACAATAAGATTACTAACCTTAAAATATTTTCACTTTTATTTTATCGCGCTGCATTTCAAATTGTATTTTTAAACGAAAGTTTTGATTATCATTTTGTTAGTATATATCAATAAAATTCAAAAACTAATTTATTAATATTAGTATAGCCTCCATAAAATTTAGATGTCTAATTCAAAATAATACTCGTACATTGGAATACTAAAGTATTTTTATGAAAATGGATATTACTCATTTTAAGTAACAGCAAAGTTTCCTTAGAGCTTATACTAATAAAAATTGATATGCCTAGTGGCTTCATTTAACGAGCTAGGGGGTGGTTACGTAAAAGATTGTACTGAAATCATACGCCGTAAATAATAGCGGGCAAGGAGTTCTAATTAATTAGCGATTTTTATGAACCTCTTTGGTAATTTAGAGTGGGTGAGAATGAAATCATAATGAAACTTTTTTGAATAATTTTTTTTTTTACTACAGAAAAAGTTACATTTTTGGATAATCCTATCGGTACGTCATCATTAAGTGAAAAATTGTAAATTGCCAGTCGATAAAATTTGACAAATTTACGAACACGATTTATTCGATAGGTATTTTTTTAGATCACGTCGGTTTCGATATATGTTAGACAAAGAATTTTGGAAATACGATGATTAATAATAAAACATATTTTACATTATGAATTCAGACAACTTTTCTGGCTATTAGACGCCTAATAATGAGATAAAGAAAATTGCGGACAGGTGTTACACATTCATAAAGTTCAAAGTCGTTTTCGTGTTTCGTTAAGCAATTACGACTTTTTAATTAAGTATCATCAATGTGTATCGGGAAGATATCAAGCAGATGTCCCGCTGTACCCTAGCTTGAACACCATTGTTTGCATCAACAATTCAGATGCGCCTTCAGAACACGGAATAATAACATCATTGTCAAACAATCTGGAGCGGAGAGATGCTGAATCTTGCGATCTTTGTTAACGTATCTCGCTCAAACCATTGTTGTTCGAGGAAGTGTGCAAAATTTGACAATACCGATGCACCTACGGGTTCAAAAGTTCACAGTTTAATCTTACAGCTGTCTTTAATATCATAATAGATTCTATAGTCTATGGTATAACGTCGCTTTTGCGCGCCTTGAGAAACTACGTTCCAAAGAGTTTCGATCTAGTTTTTTTTTTCCTTGGACAATGACTGCTCATGTAAATGGTATGATTTATTTTTGACAACAATCGCACCTCGACTGTTGGGTTGTGGGAAATTTACGAGCGATCCCAAGGGGCGGGTGAACTCAATAACTGATTGCGTATATTGAAGAATAATTCGAACGATAATTCATAGGACCCTTAATATATATATTTCAGAGCAAATACATATTATTATAAGACATAACTTTGTTAAATTTAGAAAGCTATACAGTGACCATGCTGATCTTCATTTTGGTACCTAGCATATCACCACTACAAAAGTTAGCACGTTATAGAAATTTTTCTGTTGCCTAATTTAATTTTCCACTGACCAATAAAGTGGTCTGAGATGCTCACAAAGAACGATGTTACGTCAACTTAAATAAAAAAATCGCAATAAAAAACTCATCCTGCTCTAGATGTAAGTAATGAAATGGCTTTATTACGTGTCTACAGCTATAAAAGTCGACGCGGAGGACCCCAGACAATGAAGCAACTATTAATTGGAGATATAATCTATACTCAATAATAGAGTGATAAACCTTTACAAATCGCTTCCAATGTTCGTTGTGATTAAAACTAGCAGTTACAAATTTTTTTTATTAAATTTTGATTTGTTAAATCAAACTTAAGACGGCCGATACACCCCTCTGAAAGTTGATATTTCATTTCTAACAATACCTGGCTGTATGCCCGTTATTTCTTTGCCATGCATTTGCAAAAAAAGCGAACTCTATGGCCCATTGTGAACTTCAGAAATAGTTTTTTTTTACTATATTTTAAAAATAATAACTCGTTCTTGAAGCGTGACTTTTAGAAAAATGGCGACATTTCATAATGAAAAAGGGTTCGAACCAGTTCGATTTTCGACGGTTACCTGAGGACCTGCGGATGGCAGTTATTGATGGGTCAATGTTTATTTAAAATAAACCGCTTGGGATAAGGTTTTGTCAATGCAAAGAAAAATATGTCAAAAACTGTATAGTCACGTATAGTTGAAGCAAAGACGGTCTTATTAAAAAATATCGTTGTTCAAAATAATATTCAATTTTTGGCTTTGAAACTCGTTACCAGAAACTAGAAAAGCTCTCATGTTGCGCTCTTTCGTCGCAGAAGTGAAGAGCTACTTTCTCTTAACTTTTAACTCATTATTATTTCGTATACATATCTATTTTCCTCTTTAGGTATATCTATTTAATATTCTTGTCGCTATTAAACCTACTCCCCTTCATAACTATTATTTATCTATTTCTTATAATTTTATTATTGGTTGTCTGGAAAATATTGCTGTATAAGAATAATGCCACCTTTACTGACAATTTTCTTTCTCTGTACTGCGTCTATATTTGTGCAATAAAGAAAAGGTATTATTATTTTTTATGGACTTTAAAAAAAATCTAATTAAAAGTTGGCGTAAGTTTCTTCAAGAGATAATTATGTCAAATTAAACTTTATGCCTTATTCGTTATGGCAGAGCAGACAAAATGCCATATTAAGGATTCCAAATTCTGTTTCATGTGGCAATTGGTATTACGGAATAAATGTTTATTTAACAAATTTATCTAACCCCAAACAGTCCAATAAGATGTGTCGTACACTCCACCCAAGTCCTGGGAACTAAATCCCTTAATCCTTGGAACCCAGAGGTCAGGAGGCCAAACAGGGTGATTTATACCCTTAGGCACCTGGCCGTTGAAGACGAAAAGAGACAAACATATACATTACAAAGTGTGTGAAAGCGAGACAGTATACAACAAGTAATAATTATTTCGCCGAAGTAACAACTTACTTACACTGGGTAGTAACCGCTTTGGATAGTATTTAAGTATGATTTTTTAAATAATTATCTGTTAGCTATTTAGGATTCAATTAATTATTTAAATATCAACGTACATTATAATTAGGAAAGAATTTATTATTTGTTTGCATCGTATTTGAACGATTTTGAAAATTCTTTCACCTACGGAAAACTACATCATATGCGGTGAACATAGGCTTATATTTTATTCCGAAAAATAGCAAATAAAGAGATGAAAATGGGATTGGAAGTTTGTTTAGCGAATTAAAACGTAACTGTAGTAACCATTGCTTACTATTCAATTTGCCATTGTAATTATGTATATTTATCGATATCGATATAAGCAGGTACCACGCAGGCAAAGCAGCTGGCAGAAAGCTAGTAATGTACATAATTTAATATTTATATACGATTTTCAAACACATATATTATTAAAGTTTATCATTATGATTTTCTTTCAACAATTTACGTTAACATTGTTATTTTTGAATAAAGAACATGTTTATTTTAGAATTTCTAAACGAGATCTAATTATTCAATTGTTTATTTAAAGTTCCTTAAATTATTTGAAGGCACTGCAAATCGGCAGTTTCTTAAGATAAACTTGCGATTTACTTACACTACTTCTTAATAAGGCAACATCTAGTTATTACGAAAACTCGACAAGTTTTTCTTTGAATATATTTTCTTATAATTGATAGTTACAGTGTTGCATTGACGTAACTAAAATAATTTCCTCGAAGTGTAGAATTTATTAAGTAAGGGAAATTTGCTTTTATTGGTTAGTTAAGAGTGCGAAGCGATTAGAATTTTGGAAAAAATGGGAATGCTTGTAACGGGTTCGGTGCTTGGGTAAATGAAAGGCTGACTAAGCTTGTAAATTAATTTATTTTATAGTGTAAATAATAACTGTAACAGGTAAAGTAATTAGACATACCCCTTTCTCAGGTTGTAGGACAAATAGAACTTTAGCAATATGTTTCAAATTACGAAAATAGTATAATAAAAAAATAAATTATGTTTATGATGATACACAAAAAGTTTGGACCTATTACGAAATAAACGAAATGTACGACGCACCGTCACATGCTTAGAATTCCACCGCTAAGTTCCATTTTGGATATAGGGTATCCAAATGTCCTAAGTAATATACTAATCGAATTTTTCCAATTTTTTTACAGTATCATAAGATAATTATATTTTAATATCTATCGCAATGCCTTTCAAAGGCATAGCAATTGTAATAACGATTTTTGGAATCACGTAACGTTTAAAGTAGCAATAGCTTTTCAAACAACTTATCATTTAAATCATCAAGAGACAATAAAAAATTGGTAATTTAAACTTAAAGTAATATTTACGTTTAAAGCTTGCCAATAATTCAAATTAATATTAAACTAGCGATATTATTCATTCTATATTAAAAAAAAAACGTCACTACCGCTATGACGTATCAAAAAGCTGTAATGTGAATATCTTTTAAATGACAAGATGGAAGGATTGCGATCGATTTTAAAATTACTAATTGTCTGATTTATTTATAAGAAAAGAATGAAAATGCAGCTTTTTTCTATTCTTCAAACAGAAACTGTGCATTCCTGACCCAGATCTCTATGTTATGATTTTTCTGTTATTTATGCGATAACAATGCGGTGCTCACTTTATGTGGTGGCTCAGTGCAATAATGTAATAATGTCGACTTGAGGGACCAACAATGTTGATATTATCAGACTTTTAACTGCCTTTATTGGAGTAATATATGATAATGTCTGATTAATTGTTTATCACTTAAAAATGAGTAAGCTGATTTGGAAAAATAAAGTTATAAAAAACTAGTGTGGCGCACTAGTTTCCTACATATGCCGCATTGGACCCAATATAAATAATAATGTGTGGCATGTAAGAGTAACTTGAATGTAATGGCGATTTACCACGTAGGTTCTGATCTCTGGTGGCGCGCGGAACCCAGTGCACTGGTTGTTGTTAACGACTGCCGATGCAGCCTCATCCAATAGCTTACTGTGCCTTCTGAAGCACGGAGGAGTTTGAGATAATAAATTTTTGGTCACCAATCTTATGACCGACTATTGCAAAAGTTGCTTAACAACCGTATCGCAGACCGAGCGCGTTAATCTCTGCGCCATCGAACTCCTAAGTTAAGTTAGTTTTTAATATTATAATGTTACCTAGTTGACTTATCAGCCCCTCAACGTTACAATTCCGTAAATTTGTTATTGTCACCTTTTTTCACTTATTTGACATAGACCCACGAGGGATCCGTGAGAATTGATGAAGAAAAAACTGGCAAAGGAAATGAGTACACGCAGCTTTACTAACTGGAAGATTTTTTCAAAAGATTTAATTTTGTTTTCGCTTTGTAATAGTAACGTAAATAATAAATTTATATAAATATGTCATTAAGAAAAGATGTGGCCTTCGTAACTGATTACGAAGCAAAAGTAAAACATTTGTTATTAATTTATCGACGCTTAGATTAGATATTCCTGCCAAGTAAGACTAGTAATTACTACTAATGCAAAACGTTAAGATACAAAAAAAGAACTCAATTTATGGTTTTCCGATGTCACTCAAGCATCACTTACTTGAATTTTAACGTCAATAGAAACAAACCATTAAGAGTTGTAACGTCTCATTGTTATTGACCCTACACATGCAATAATTAAATGCGTGCTCCTCATTCATATTACCAAACAAATAAATTATAATGATAATAAAACATTTTATAGTTCGGTTAACGTCATAAGGAAGCGGGTTCGGAGACGGGTGCGGAGATCGCTCATCTTTTGTTTTGGACGGCTGCGATTTGTTTTTTTTTTTTTTACTAAAGTACATAGACAAGATCTTTTCTTTTGTAATTTAGTTTGAATAGGCAAAGAAGTCATCATTAAAGGGACATTGTAAATGTCAAGTAGGAAATAAAAAAATCAACAGTGTATCTAAATTGAGTTTAGAATTTATTAGAGCCTGAGCCATGATTTTTATATTATAATATAAAGACTTTTGAAAACAAGGAAATGACGTAATTGATGAGAAATGTCTTTCATGTAACGTAAAGCTCTCTGTTCTCAATCATTACGGATTAGAGCGTGATTGATAGTTATACTTAATTGAATATGGATCGTAATTTTTTCCCGCCAATAGATTTTATTTATTTTTCAATAGTAAACAATTACATAATGCACGAGTAGTTTACAATATAGTCATCTTAAGTACAATTTTTTGTTTATTTTGTAATCAACTACGTTATCCTCAAAGTAATATTATCGAATAAATAATACTTACGTTTTAGATGATGATTGTTTTTGCAATGGTGTAAGGTAAAAAAATACGTATTCTAATATAATATCATACAGAAATCCATCCCGACTTTGTGTGTTGATAAAAAATCCTCAAGAATTTCTTGTGTAACAGTGAAAAGTAATCGAAATGTTTTAGAAAAATATTTCAAACGATATTGATTAGAGCAGTCCTCTAGATATTGAAAGGTTAAGAGATCGAATTCCATCTAGAGCATCTGTAGTAAAATAAGTTACTTAAGAATTATATATTAATATAAGACGGATATCAATACAACATTGTAAATGTAAAATTTATCGAACATAATAAATAAATCGTTGTATAGGGTAGGATTAAAAATTCTATCCATAATTTATACTTTCAGATTCCTTATGGAAAGTTCTTAAAAAATGCTAATAATTAATACAGTCGTATATCTAGCATGATACTCACCCATTCGTCTGTAAATAAATAAAAAAAACATGCCAAACCCAGTAGACTGTGAAAGCTTCACATGCCTAAAAAAAGAAGTAAAAATTCGTGCAAAAAATCCGCGCACGGTTCAATGAATCCAAAGGGGTATGTTATAATCTTTAATCGATTCTCCCTTTCTGGTTCCATAGTTTT
Organism: Diatraea saccharalis; assembly: GCA_918026875.4. Taxonomy (NCBI): domain Eukaryota; kingdom Metazoa; phylum Arthropoda; class Insecta; order Lepidoptera; family Crambidae; genus Diatraea; species Diatraea saccharalis. Next base: position 19,437,980 of record OU893341.1, on the reverse strand, counting down.
ATGTAATTCGGTCTCTGTCTAGCTTTAATTAAGGGTTTAACTGACCCTCTATGTTTTAAGTGCGTGAGAAGTGGTTGTTGTGATCCTTTGTCTTATTGTGGCGCGGTCGAGAGCGTGTAAAGGCCCTTATAGTGTTTTTCAGATCTCATTGACTTTTGAAGTGAGGGAATGCGAATTTCTTCTAAAGGTCAGTATCGTTAGCGTATAAATTGCATGATTTTTAGCTATTTAATTTCAAATAACATGGTTGGGGGTTAACCATCATTCTTTGTTTTTTCAAAGTTTCAAAGTATTAAATGATACGAAATATCACCATTACTTCACTAAGATATCGTATCGATTGACAAGTTATAGCTAGAGAGTTAGATGGTTGCACCCCCAGATGAAGTAGTAAGCAGATTAAAAGTTAGAAAAAGTAATTTTTGCTCCAATGTGAAGTTTACGGTACAATTTTTTTGTTAACGCAGGGGAAATGCTATCCAGAGCTCTCAGACTCCGCACCCGTCCTGAAAAGGATAGACTTAGCGGCATCGGCCTACCTGGTATAAATCTTAGGGAGTACCTTCCTAGGGGGAATGATCCGGGATCCAGTAAGGAGTTCGCCGGGTCTAGTCCCCTAACGCTTAAGGTACAACGATGGCGAGCCGCGGCGCTTATCCACTACGCCACCGAGCTACTCCATTCTGAATCGATTATTATTTATTTATTAATAGTGTTTCACTTAATGCCGTAAGCATTTTCTACCAGTCAACCTTAGGATGATTTGGATACAAAAAGACGGTGGGATGCACAACAGAGACGGACATTTTATAGGAAGAGACTGTTTTAATATTATTAAAAAATACAAAAGTCTCTTCTATAATATTTACATATACAATATACATATTATGTAAAATAGAGATATAAAATTATTACAAAATGTATTTATTTATATTGTATTGGCGTAAGAAAAAAATGTTGTGTACCCCTGTAGATAAAAAGTCAATATTGCTTCAATTAGATTCGTCTAAATTTGAGTAAAAAACTATTATGTTATTATGAACCTAAGTAAATCTGACATAATTGATGAAATAAATGGTTGATATATTATTTTAATGCCTGAACAGGTATATAACTAAATCCCTAAGAAATCCACAACCCCTCGAAAGCAATATATTTATATACTCCCTTCGACGTTTAAAAGTAAACATAAATTTTAAAGCGGTTTCAAAAATTATATTGACATTATTCTGTTGACCGTACAGACCATTACAAATTCCAACATGGGGGGACGCTAGAATTATTAAAAGTCAATAAGTATATGTTTAAAAAACTCGCAGCCATCGTTACACATCGAATACACTGATCGTTTAATTTATGGTCAAATAATGTGCATAATGTTAACATAGCAATGAGTTGAATGAGTTTATAAAACTCATTTCACAATCTTGTTGCTGCATCTAAATCATTTTTCTAGTTATATTTGAATGACGATAGATGGCACTATTGATACTATTTCATCTATTATTTTTTTAATAATGAAAATAACTGAAACTCCTTTGACGATATTTATTATTTATAGTAGTTTGATTACTTTTGATCTTAATATAACCAAACTAAGCATATTTTAATAGCGATATTTGATTCATGTACTCTCATTAAAGCCATTGCATTGGCGGCGGGGCTCCCCCGTATCATGTATTCAAGTGGCGTTCATCATTTTCCTGGATACAGATCCTTAATATAAAGTATTTTCGAATGCATACAAGAAATTATGTTTTAAATTTTGTAATTCATATGAAGCTAGCTGTTTTCCCGCGTCCCTTGAAATTCTAGCCTATGTTACTCACGCACGATGTAACTTCCTGAAGGTAAATTAATTTTTAAAATAGGTTCATTAGTTTTGGAGCCTATTTAATGTAAACAAACAATCGAATCTTTCCTAGTATATTTTTTATAATAATAGTGTACTTAAATGGAAGCATGATTTTCTTTTTTTTATAATATGAATCTTTATGTTTCTTTAGTCAATGTAAATGATGTTATGTCGTATTAATTAAAAAAATATAAATAATTATGAGTGATTATCCGAAGATCCTTGACGTTTGTAATAGAGAAGAGAATCAGATGAAGAAATTCGGCTGTCTACATCTACACCAGGTACTCACATGACGATATCACAGAAATTCTCCTCAGAGCTCATAGTATCAATTAGTGACGAAACAAATTGAAATCTTTGTTCTTACTTTTCACTATTACATTCAAATATTAAGTAGGTTATCTATCTATCTAGAGTCTATCTCTAAATAGATAGATAGCGTACTAAGATTTTAGATTATTTCTTTGTTTTATGGTATTACTAGTGGACGCCCGCGACTTCGTCCGCGTGGAAGTCGGTATCCCGTGGGAGTGAGAAGTTTTCCCAGTAAAAAGTACCCTATGTGTTATTCTGATGTATAACCTATATTGCTGTAAAGTTTTATCCAAATCCGTCCAGTAGTTTTTTCGTGAAAGAGTAACAAACATCCATACATCCATACTTACAAACTTTCGCCTTTATAATATTAATAGGATTTGCAATAACAAATAAGGTTTAAGGTTTTAAAATTTTGGTTTTGAACGTGATAACCGATAAAAATTACACACACTATACTAGCTTTCAACGGGTGGAAAGTTGACATTTTGTCCGGAGCAACATAAAGTCTATAACGGCCCCAAGCGCTAACGGGCATCGGCAAAAACCTTTGCCAAGTGAATTTCTTCCTATTTTAACAAATTTTAATTCATTATTTAATTATCATAATTATTCAAGACAGCTGATGTTAAATGTTGGACGATTCAAAAGTACTTTTAAGAAGTCTATTTGAATAAAGATTATTTTGATTTTGACTTTCATTCCTCTTTGCTTTCCTTCTTCCCGTCTTTTTATTTATTACTTTAAAATACTTTAATTTAAGTGTAAGCAACGATATTTTACACTTCTATCTAATGCATAAGAATTTCCTTCTTAATCTAGCTAGCCGCTGCAGAAGTAAATAATATTGGCCGCCCTTTACAGTTACCCTAATAACTTTACATTGTACTTGTTGACCACTTGTAATTGGGGTAAAAACTGAAAATCAGTGCTTTGCTCTTTGAGTAAATACACACTGAGTTTTCGCACATTTGCATCGCTGCGGTACACATAATGTTTGATTGTCCTGTTTTAGTTTCTAATATTGTGTAAAATCCAAATTGTAAAATTTTGTGTATGCATGATGCAAATAAAGAATTTATCTATCTATTTACATCTACTTATAATCCATAATTTTGCCGCCTTACAGTTTTGTCGCTCAGACAAATTTTCAATCGGCAAATTCACCCGTATATCGGGCCCTGTATTATTATAAAACTAACTTTCCACCAGCGGATTCGTCCGCGTGATCCTGTATTAAACATATAAATCTTCCTTTTGAATCACTATGTTTAAGTTTAAGATCTCACAGCTACTTTGTTTTATATTATGTGTAGTTATAGATGTTGACTGTGAAAATGGATCATTGAAGGAGTAGTTATTTCACTCATTCTGCGCGAGTTCAATATACTACATAGGTAATCAACTAATGTGTATTATTAATCTAGTTTAGTGATTATGTAATATATAAAAGTGGTTATTAAATGTAGTTAAAAAAAAGAAAGAAAAAAACAACAGTTCATGACACAATTTGATTAGTACATTAGTCAAGTTTTTAACATTATATCTTAATATCGACAATTAAGTTTAATTATGAAATAGATTTCATATCTTGCCAATTTATTTTATTAAAATATCAGGATGTACAAATAAGAAATAAATGCCTTTGTGTAATTAATTAATATGACCACAAATATTGGTATATGTTCGATAATTAAAGATATGTTTAAATTGAGTTATCAATTAATTTATGGTAATTAGTTTCATTATTGTTAATTTTCAAATAAAAATATTAGAATGACCCATATCCATGGAACCAAAGCGTACTAATATCTTATTATTGAAATTAAAACATGCCAGAAGTCGGACAATTTGTAACGAAACTTTCCGTTTTCGAGGGGCATCCTATAGAAATGCAGACATTTTGTATACATTCTATACATCGTATCTCAAAGAATCCCGACTTACCGTTCCTCTTCGCCTTAAGAAAAGAAATCCCTATTTATTGCACAATGCGCTCCCGGTGACAGTTCCAAAAAGTCTGCATAACACAACACAAAACATTTTTCACAAAATCCAAAATCCATGTGTAATTTCCCGTACGACACTAAATTCCAAAGTCACTAATTTATAAAAAAAAAAAATTATAATTAAAAATTATCCGAATTGCCGGAGAAGTTCTCTATGCCGCGCGCATCGAACAACGTGCTTTCCCGCGCAAAGCTCGCGTTCGAATAAGTTCAAATTTCAAACTCACCTGGGCGCTGGCGTTTGCCACATGATCCGTCTCTCCCTTTCACACTTGAGAACGTGACGTTTGTATAAAAGAGATGTTGGATTGCATTGTGAAGGCGGAACGGTCTCGAGTTTGGTTACTTTGGGGTTGTTTTTTCTTCAGAATATGTTTTGTTTTGGCGCGTTATCTTGCGGTCACATGACGACCATGTCTGCGATAACAATTGATAACGGTAGTGTTACTTGGACAATGTTGCGATATCATGATAAGTGCAAAATAGGTGTAAAAAGTCATTAAGAGTCGGTGTAGGATACACAACACAGGAAAGAAGTAATATTACTAAACTATTTGTACTTTTTGGTAAGAAAGTCACTTTTAACCGAATTTCAAAATGCATACAATACGATGTAGTAGTTATTTATCTAATTACCCTAAGATTGTCAGGCAAAATATTTTTAGCATCCGCCTTTGTACATCCGCCATTAAATAAATATTTACCTTGATAGCGCAAATTGCTAATTTAGTCTTTAACTTACCTTTTGCACTAGGAAACTTACCTTTTGCATTAAAATGTGTTTAAAAAATTGTACCAAATAAATAACCGTTTGTTTGCATAAAAATAATTATTTATCTCATTTATTTTAATCAGTAGCCCAGTGTAGTGTTTATAAGGCACTGATCCAACATAAATAAAAATAGAATAAATTGCGTAGAATTTCTTTTCTTACAGCATCTGCAATGTTCCAGTTGTAAAATTGGCAAATAGATAAACCTACTTGAACGAGTTTATGACTTGCACGAGACGGTAATGACGAGAATTATCTTATATCCTTTTTTGGAGTTGAACCTATCCTTCTTACCGAGATCGTATTTAAGAAAAAAAATCTGGAGAATAGAATATATGACAATCTAACGTTCCATTTTCAATTTTTGTGTTTGTAAAAGTTTTTATGTGTGATTTCACGCGCTACTCTTCATTCTTGACGTGCCGTTGTGTATACCAACCGTGCGTTCCGGACCAAAAACGACATGGACGGTAATCGGGTCCGTTACTGATCGCTAGCGGTCTCCACATAGCGGTCAGTAGGTTCGATTCCATGCAATTAAACAATTTGCACGTCCTATAAATGGAACTTAGGTCGGCGTAATAGTATTCCGAGAGATTAGTTGATAATCGTCGTGTTAGAAGCATGCCAGTGGTTTTTATATTGATATTGGTGCAATTACAACTTTTATTTTCAATAATTATCCTAATGAGAAAAGTGAAATATACTTTTTGAACTTGAAGCGAGCTTTTAAGATTCTTCTTAAATTTATTTGTGTTACATATTATCAACAAATTATTTAGTTTCTATGACATATTGCGTATATTTAATCAATCTTAATACCTTGCTATGAAATATAACATGAAAAAAAAAGTATAGAAATGACACCAAAATTTTACAATAGTAACAACAATAACTCATTCACAAAACATTAGACAGGCTAATACTGGCCAGCTTCATTCATTCGCGAACATATCATTCAGCGAATGAATGGAGGCTATTCTTTATGCACAAATCGAATCTTTACAACATTGAATAGATACAACATTGAATGGAAATACTTGTCTATGAAATTAAATCTTATTATTATGTGTTGTTTTTCCTACACTCATTAATGTTTGAAAATACCGCGTACCGCATCGCACTGCTGCCAGACAAATTGTGAATGGTACATACACTAAATCCCTGGCAACTTTAATAAGTGTTTTGAATTATTTTTCACATTTACTAAGGGTTTTGCAGACAGTGTAAATCCCTTACAAAGGCAATATAATTTATCAGTTCTATTTCAGACAGGTATATTTAACAATAATCGATTTAAAAACGCGTGCGTTATTGAAAATGACACCGATAAATAAGTTATACAATTAACTGCTTGAGTGCGTACGTTATAAAGTTACATTTCATTTGATAGAACTTGAAATTGAAAGCAAATCTTAACAATGGATAAGTTACTGCGATAGCTTCTTTACACTTTGGATCGGTAACTTCGTGTCAGTTATGAAGAATTCTTTTTTAAAATTTTTTAAATATCTGAGATCAAAAACAGTTATCTAATGTCATAATCATTATGAATTTAAAAACGACCTATTCAAAATGTATACAGCAGTTTAAAAGACATGTATTATCGAGTGTCGTCATTGTCAGCACTCTTTTAACGTTCCCACTCCTTGCGTACAGATCTTTTTTATGGCTCAATTCAGATAGGGAGAAACCACGCTGTCCCAGTGTGGATTGATGAATGAATGAATGACCGCAGCCTGAATCAATAAATGTATCTTCCGAAGCTCAGAGGACTTAGACTGAGCGCGCTAATTAGTGTGTTTAAAAAATTTTACATTTTGCGGGTAGATTTTGAAGAATATTGTATCTTTTTTACATAATCAATAAATTACGGCTATACATTGAGTTGATATGTCGCGTGACGTCACGCACTTGTACATTTTCTACTGTGACGTAGCGAGCCCCCACTCCTCTATCAATTTAATGCCTATTATCTAAGCCATTCCTTGTTAAATTGAAGCAAAAAATACGTACCTAATATTTTTATATTATCTTACTGATGGACTGGATAGGTTTTTTTTCTACCCAGGCTACCCTATTGACAGACCGAAACGTCATCAACGTTGTCGCGGACGTCGTGTAGCAGGGCGCGCTTTGAAGTTTTGAAGAAGGATTGTGTGATGTAGCATGTGACGTCATAATGTTTTAACTATGCATCGTAGCATAACGACATGCCTCAATATGACGTGACATACCTCGATATTTCGTGCCGTGATATGACGCTCCGGCATTTTCGACCGGAAGACAGGAATATGAATATTATAATAATATGATTATTGTTGCAAATGAGCCTATTGGGTACAAAATATTTTGCCATGCTACACACCGCCACGTTAATGACCCCGAAATTCAATGATGTTATAGGGCTATGAAAATCGAGAAAAAATTAATCTAATCTTAGTAGGTATTCTAAGCTCATAAGATTAGCGTGCTTCAACAAACTCAACTATACATTATTACAACTAATAACCTAATATAACATTAGAAAAACTTACTTCATATTATAAAAATAATAACCTTAAACACACATACATACGTAATAAAATTTATAACGGCGCTTATTGTGATTTTTTCACGAATTGTTATTGCTTTACAAACAGTCATAAACTTTTAGTGTACTTTATGGACGATTATGTTACAATAAGTGTCGTTTTTTTACTATAGTTTTGTTGTTTATGTTTATATGTCTGCTTTTATTTTATAATAAATATAATATATTAATCTTTGCCTTTGGCAGTATGACTTAATACGTTTGCCAGTTCTAATGACCGTAGACCTAATTGTCTTATTTTAAAATTTTGACATTAGAAAGAGATTTATAAACTTCACGCTACGATAATTTGACATGTGATAGCGATTGCCATCGTGACTTTTTAAAGATATTGAATTAACGATATGGCTAATTTAACGTTAATTAGAATTTTCTTAGGCAAGCGTTAGATGCAACCGAGAATAAGGTATAGCTTAAGAAGGAAATGCCTTATCTTACGAATCGCCTAAGTATTTAGTTTAGTTAAATTGTAAATAATATATTTTTCCTTTTGTCTTTTGACACATTTGTGATCTGTCATATTCCGTAAATGCCTAGCGCACGCATATCATAACATTAGACATTACTTAATGTCTGTAGGTGGTTTTTAAGTAAAATGCGTTTTATCTTAGGCGATTCCTAAATTTTTAGGCGACTCCTTAGTTTAGCGAAAACGGGCATAAGTTACTAAGTTGTTTTTTTACGTCTTTCAATTATTCAAATTATCATTTGTTCCAAAAGCGTTGCGACTTTAAACGTTACATTATTTAAAAAACCGACATCACAATCGCTAAACTTTTGAAAGTGATTGAGATAGATATAAAATTAGACAATTAGGCCACTGATCATTTTCGCTTTTTCATGTTGATGCAGCAAAAAAACAAATAACGCAATTTTTTCTATAGGTTAAGAGAGGCGCTGGTACTAAGTAATTATTAAATATTGGCCAAAATAAAATCAGGTACACTCACCAGTGTCATAAAACTTACGAAGATCGTATAAAGCTTTTGCACCACTTAAATTAAAAGGAAATCTTACGTCCGAAATTTAACTATTTACCTAGTCTAGCTATAAGTTTTGTTACAAAGAAAATATCCGATAATTTCTAAATGAAGTGTAGTGTTGTGACTATTTGTAATGTAAGGTTTCTGTGATTGCTTGATATGATTGTTTGATATAAATCTTAAAACCAATGTTTTTGTATCTGTATTATTTATTATGCAAAACACATAGATAGATAAACACTTTTTTTACATAATAATAGGTAACATTATCAACGATGAAAACTAAGCTTTTGGTAATATAAAAAAGGTTTTAGGCAAAAAAAGTTTAAATAGAATAAATTGCTATAAATAACGTCAGATCTTCAACGGCTACCACACAAAACAGTTTTTATATCACCGTTACGAACAAACGTTCGATAATTGATAAAAAAGTATAAAACTACAAATCGGAACGAATCGTATAGTATCATAAGTTAGAAGAGCCGTGACGCAGTTAGTTGGAGTGTAATGTTAGAAATTCAATTTTTTCATAGAAAATCCTCGATAAATCTTTAACAAATTTGAAAACGTTCTTCAAATTCTTCATTTAAAAATTAAAAATGTTTCTTATTTTTTTTTTCCTTTGTAAACTTTTTGGTAGTTGGCTAAATGAAATCACGGCGTTGTAAATTTAAAAAAATATATGGTTGTTTCTATTAAAGCCAGATAGTACTACATTCTTAAATTATGTTAACAATCTATTAAAAAATATAAAGTTATCGGTTGTTTTGAATAATTTATTTGATCTGTTGGTGTCAAAACTACACAATTAACACGTAGTAAAAAATAATACAAATTAGTGTACATGTGAAGATTTTGAGGAGTTTTTTTTATATCGTAATATCGGCTCGTGCGTATGTTACGCACCTGCTGTATAATAATAAACAGTTTCTCAAACTGTGAAAGAACACCGTTAATGAATTCTAAAATTATGCTTTGAATTATTATTTAATATAATAAATATTTCATTTTCATATTTATTTTTTATTCAATATTATTTTCTTAATTTATATTTTGATATCAAAGGGATGTTGACAGGGGAAAAAGATTTTTTTGCTTCAATATAATAAGAAATGACTTAGATAATAGGCATTAAAGTTGAGGAGTGGGGGCTCGCTTACAATTATGTAGTAAATATATAAAGGTGTGACGTCATGCTATTTCAACTCCATGTAAATAAAATAAATATGACGGACAAACAATAAAAAAATTGTCATCATCTCTATTCTCATCGATTTTCTTACCTAAATGGAATATCAAGGATATTTATTATTTATTAAATATTATTGTTATTAATCGATTTATCTCGATCTATTTAAAAGCTTGAAAATATGGAAACTCAAATTGAGTTTGAGTACCTCTGGCTTTCGTCCTCTAATGTTTATGTGATGTTTTGAAAAGTTTTTTTAGGAAATTTGTAATTACAGACCAACAAACACCCACCTGTTTGTTAATGCATTTCTATAGTCAATTCTTGAATTTAAAATGTCTTCCGCATGTTTAAAGCTTTCTCTTTGTTGCCCTTTTATAAGGTACCATCTATACTAATATTATAACAACTGAAAAGACAGCATAATGCCATAAAATTTTAATTTAATATTAAATCGAAACACAAAATGTGGTTACAATGGTGAAAAATGTGTCATAAGTATGTATTTTTCTCTTATTTTTTTCATAAATATCTGGCATCGACCTAAAACATTTTTTGGTATTATCCATTTTTTATGTTTTTTATTGAACATAAAAATTGTGCGGTGTTATTTCTTTCTTTTCGGTTGTGTCTCTTTATTACGAGTTTTGAAGAGAGTTTGATTTGTTTTAGAAATTGCTTTTTTAATTTCTTTCTGTTTTAATAATAGGAGTTGTCTTCGACCCATATTACCCCTCACTTATAATACTCGTAAATGGACACATTCATCTGTATCTAAGCATTATATTTACTGGTAATTCCGTTAGGGTCGCAGTTCTAACCTAACCTAACCCACTATAATCTGTTGTAGCAATTCGTTTCTTAAGTAATTTAGCGAGTTTTCGCTTATGTTAAACCCCAAGTTGATTAATAATTAACGAGGTAAACAAAAAGGAGAATAATTTCAACCCGACGTTTAATTTACGAGAAATACGCGGACAAACATTAGCCACACATACATATGTGTACACCTGCAAAATGTAGCACACGCGTTTAGAAGACCATCTATACTAACTTAAATAGATATTGCGCCTTAATCCAACAAAATTACATACATACAGGTCAAATAGATGATATCTTTTTTTAAGGTCGCTCACAAACATACAGGGTTGACATAGGCTATAATTTACGCGAGCGAAATCGCGGGAAAACATATAGTCTGAAATAAAGAGGGAACAATTCAGACTCGAGATAATACAGAAAAATCTTTTTTTTTTAACTAAACCCAAACGGAAATAGAATCCGAGATCTTACAAATGAAGATACTTTGAAACCGGCGTGCGAAGAAAAAAGAAAAAAATACCGAAAAGAAAGAAAGTATTCTCATTGTTAAATTTTTAGTATCATAATTTCCTACTAAGTCATATTATTTTTGCTAAAACTCATATTATTAATTTAAAAATATGCCTGTCTATTACCTTTATCTGCGAAAAAAGGTTTCAATGAGAGTTTGTAAGGAAATCATCTCTATCGAGCTGAAAATTTTGTATTTAGGCACTTGATATGTTAGAAATATTTGTTTTAGCGTTTTCGGCATTGCATCCAAAAGTACTCTACCACGCAAGTTACAGGCAAATATAAACCCTTTACGAGACGGCTTTACGACTAATGAAATATTAGCTGTGCACACTGACCCTTACACGTAAGTGCGCACGCTGACCTACGTTACGCTGCGCGGGCGCAGGTGCTACAATTAATTAACGGGTGACCAACGTGAGAAAACACCCAATTTGCGCACTTTACTGAATTATTTCGTATCATAATCGTAATTATAACTGGCCGGGTCATTTTGGTTGTTAAAGACCATTATTTATTGATGCAATGACATATTTTAAAAACAGGTAGCGTTTATGTTATGATTCAATTTTTTAACTCAACTTTGAACGAGTTTAAATTTGTAAAATTTGTAGATATTTTTATATTTTTAAAAGTTTCGGATAAAACACAGTAACCGTTGTCTCTAGACTGGCTAGGTCACTGACCGACGGACAGTGGAGTCTTAGTAATTGGATATACCCTTTGGGTACGGAACCCTAAAAACATGTTAGCCTTGGAGCTTACCCGTATATTGTACCAATTTGGGTGAGCCGGTAACACATAGTTTAACCGAAACACAAATTTAATTACGAGATTAAAATCTCAATCTACATCAGACACCTGTCACTGTAACAATATGGTGTTTTAACGTTAGATTCTCCACTTGAACAGATTTTTTAATATAAAAAGTAGTTTAATTATATATTTATTTTATTTATTTAATATGGACAACCAACAGCATATATATGTATATATACATACTACAGTAAATTACAATTAAGTTTAAATGTCATATATATGTTGCAGCCAACTGGTTAAAACAACCATTTAATTGGATAGCGCCATTCAATTGCACGCCTAGTGTTCTAGAAGAATCATTATGATATTTGGACCGCTCAACAAGGCTGGTTTCATTTCGTCTAGTTATCTGTTAAAAAAATAACCTCGAAATATAAGACGATCGCTACGCTACATTTCGGGGTCATCTCAAATTTCTTACCTATCACGTGACCTATAGAACCAAAATAACTTCGTTGTTTATCATTTTATATTGTTATTAACTATTGTAGAACTTCGAAATCATAATAAACATACTAAAACAGTAATGGTTAAATACTTTATTGCTTTCTTAAATACTTTCTTTACTTGCTTTCTATCATTTTCGATAGATAGCGCTGTAGCCGTCGGAATCGCAGTATATCTTGTCTGTGTAATTAATTGTATTAGTATTATGAATTTATTGTGCTTGCGTTATTGGGATTTACGTTATACTTCTTATATTAGATCATATAGACCATTAACACCCAGTCGCGAATAAGCAGTTTGTTATTATCTTTTCGATTAGTCCTGTATCAATTACAGATCGGATCAAGGAGTTTTTGAGTTTTATAGAATCACCCACTACAATATATATTTTGTTTTACTTCTAATCCTAAGAATAAATACCGGTGTTCCCGGTGAGTTTACAGTTAATTAGTTGCCTGATCTTTGTTCAGCCGTATTGTAGAGCGTTGCGTTCAGCTACTCAGTTGATCGATTGTTCAACTGAGTAGCTCAGTTGATCGGCTGCTTGGTTGTATCTGCGGAAATGCCACCCTCATTTCCGCAAAGAAAAATTCACGTAAAAATTAAAGAATAATAAAAATACATTACATACCTACATTCAAAACGATTAAAATGATTATTCTTATAAAAGATTTTATGACTATAGATTCTCTTGTCTATATTATAACAGACAGACAAGTTTTGTAACTTTGAAATTAACAACTGATAAATTAACTTGGCACGGGATTTTGGCGGGAACTACAATATCGATAGAGTTCGTTTATTGATTTATAATAGATTACGATCAGTTGCACAAACTTTAAGCTCTAATGAATTACAAATTTCTATTATAAGTGATTTTCTATCGGTGATGTTTAAACTAATGACAGTTTTAATGGACGTTTGTGCAACTGGCTGTAAATGTAATAGATATTATTTACTCACTCAATTTTAGAAATTGTATGATAACGAGTAGAGACTCTACAAATGCTGTCGTATGAGAATGTAGTAAAGCAATTATTTGTATAACAGTAAATTTACTTTTCTCTTTTATTTAATTATTTGTTTTGTATTAAATTTTTACTTATACGGATCATATGTTTGAAAATAAAATGCATCTTGCCTTTCTTTTTAATTTTATGCCCTTCTTGCCTGACATAATTATCAATTGAGTGCAGGAGTTCAGATATAAAAACTTTATATAGATACAGATTTAAGTAGGATTTATGTTTTGTTTGTTTAAATCTAAATTAACATGCAAAATAAAAAAAATATCCAATTTCTTGATGAGAAATATTATCACCTGACATAATTCTTAAGGCAATAATGTATACTAACCACATTTGGAACACTTTGTAATTGTATTAAATTATTTTTTAATTATATATAGTGAAGTCAGTGTAAAAAGCGTTATGTTATTATAAAAGTGCAAAGAAAGTGTATAATAATAATTAAGTGATATGGTGTAGTACACTGTTTGTACTTTGGTGTATTAATCGCAAACAGGAAAGTAATTATGTGAATTTATCGCGGGACCGGAACGGGTTACTTCTGTCATGTCTCTCTATCTATAGTTTGGCGACCTTGAACAACACGTTATTAACTAAAGCAGAACATGTATAACTTTAGGCAAAGTAGTTAAACAGTCCCTGTGGCGCAGAGGATAGCGCGTTGGACTTCTAATCCAAAGGTCGTGGGTTCGATCCCCACCAGGGATGCTTCCTTTTTGTAGAATTAGGTCCAGCGTATTGTATAACTTTTAAAGTAGCGGACGCTTTTGGACGAATGATGATTTGAATTTATTATCAAGAAACAATAAAAACTTGCCTAAACTCATCGAAAGATTGCAGATAGCATTTAGTTGGACATTTATCATTAGTTTTTAAAGATATTTGAGTCTAACGCTTGCTTTAGACAATTCCAATTAACGTTAAATCTATCACATGACAATTAGTTGTAGAGTTAAGTTTGTGAATATCATTCTAAGCCAAATTGAAAGGGATCGCTATAGATTTCAGACAATAATAACTGATAAAAATACTACAACTGACGTACTTAAAGACCAGATATCTTCTCCTACGAAATATCCATTTTTATAAGTCTTAGGATAGCGTAAGTTAGTTTTTATAGCTAGGATTGTATATATCGTGTACAGAAAAATTGTTAGTTTATCATGCTGTGTATACTAAATTTGGATTATTATTTAGTTTAAATAATCTGATATTTATGTCGAAGTCATGTGTTGACTTTAAGCTGTAGGTGCACCTACTTTAATTAAAAAAAAAAAATCTTATTAGGACAGGTGAATGCAGTTGAAGAGCTTCGTTGACAAAAAGGCTTGTTGGAATAGATCTCTTTTTCTTTTATATTAAATAATTATTTTTATTCTTAATACAAAATGCTTAAAAATTCCACTAAAAGTGGATTTTTTAAGCATTTTGTATTAAGAATAATTTTCAGTATGGCATTGTGAATGCAAAATTAATAAAAATATAACAACATTTTTTCTTTGGAAAGAAGTTTGCGCTCCTAAAAAGTCTATTAAAGTAATAACAATTTGGCTCTTATTACATTAGTATTATGAGCTTAATCACTGAAGCTACATCAACATTTTTGTTTTCATGATATACAGTTTATACAGTAGTTTATTCTTTGTTTATTACATTTTTACAATATTTGAGTATTTCCTTTAAATGATACGTGGAATCTTTTTTGTTTTTGAGTTCAGGTATCTCCTGTACTAACTACTTGTATCTTTATATCATATTTTATTCGTATACATTGATATATTACCTATTTAATTTGGTTTCAGTGTATATTTTCATGAATAAAATACTATCAATTATATAAAACTATCAGCTGTTGACATACAAATGATAGTCGATAATAAAATGCCCATCGGATTCTATCAATTGCCATGACTTAGCACAAAATTTACACTTACAATCCCATTTTAGAGTTTATAACAAAACATATGAAAGCCACAATTCATCTCAAAAGCCACTATACTGTCCTGTTTGATAAATTATCTTACAATGTAAGTAAGTATGAAATCTTTTCACGGATCATATCGGTTCGTAATCGATTCTTTTATCACTTTCGATTCATGAATCGTGGGCATTATAATTTATGAATGTGTTACTAAAATTGTTATTATATATCAGCTTCCAGTCTCCCACTACTTGGATTGGTAACTCTAAAACTGTACAAGTATGGAAGAGAAATAAATGATTACTCTTATTATACTTCTCTTATAAAACTTAGTTACTTATTTATATTTAGAAACAACATACAATAGGGACGTAGAAAACCTAAAAAAAAATATTTTATAGATATACATGAAAGATATCTAAAAAAACAACATTCACATAAGTTATATTTTAAAAATAAATTAAATTTTCCCGTGAAAACACCACTTTTATCATGGTGCCGCTATGACGTCACTGCACTCTGAAACGGATATAGTTCCATGTAGGCATATGGTTAAATTTTTAAGTTCTGTTATGAGTTAGAGGTTCTTGACGTCACGCGCTGTTTGCGGCTACTTGACAATGAGCATAAAATGTTTGTTTTTTCATGATTAATTTAAGCATTATTATAAATATTATAAGCATAAAAGTGTGATTATCGGTAATAGTATAAGAAACACTACTAGAAAAAAATAATAGGTATTTATTTTCGATTACTGTCTGCACCCGTATTTGCAAACATGTTCTACTAAAGTGGTTAAAATATAAAAACTTATTACGTTGTATAAAATTTTTCACAAAATCGATTTTTAAATATTTCAAATGATTTATTTCAGTTCCCAACTGTCGGCGTTCTTTTTTTTTCTAAACTATAAACATCCGTAGTTATGGACAGTTATATTATAACATTATTATCTACTTTATAGACTTAGGAGCGATTTGAACAAATTAGATTACGCGAACAGATGTCGACGGTGGCAGATGGTGGCGCGTAGAATGAAGTTGTGTCAGTGTTGTGATTCGGTTTGGAATTACATGTTCCAACGCTTTTGCGGAATATTGTTTATAAAATGGAGTAAGAAAAATGTTGACTATCGCTCGTTCACAATGAAGTTTTTATTTTTTTTACAACGAAACGCTTTGGAATTTTTGAGATATTTTTTATCTTAAATTATTAAGAACTACACAAATATTTATATAATTTGACTCCTATACATTAGTTTAGGATTTAAAATAAATAAATACTTGTGTCTTATAATTTAAGATATGTTTTAATAGGTATAATAAGAGTAAGAAATCTTATAATGTAAACGGCAACCATATCATTTTCCTATTTAATAATAAACGACGAATTATACATAAATACACTTTAAATTAATATAAATATTAAAGAAAAGCCGAGGTTGAAAGCGGTGATATAAAGAAATATGGCGTTTACTCTTCAAACGAAATATTTTTACATTAAAAATCGGGGTGGAATATGTTATATTGAATAGACATATGTGTTGTTTATGAACTCGAGGTGATCCCACATAATTTTCATAGAAATCGAATAGGAATAGAAATTGATTAATCAAAATAATAAAAAAACAACAAAATAATTGAAAGGGTTTCTACAAATAGTCTAATATTATTTAGATGACCTTGTTAATCATAGAAGAAAAGAAAATATAGCGTATTTTGCATTCGTATGATATCAAAATGGAGGATATTCTATGTTTACCGGCTATATATTTTTTTTATGTACGTTCATCGATTTGTCCACAGTTTTATATTAAATACGTATATTGTTAAATAATTTCTAATGAAATATACTACATATTTTATTGTGAAAATAATCAAAATCTCCAGGACTTTCGTCATGTTAACATCAATTTTTTATATAGATACCTATGGAGAAAAGTATAAGTACGACTAAAAATGTTTTTTTTAAATAGAACCGACTTAAATCTTAAAGCCATACCATCATTTTAATAAGCTACAAAAATCTCCGGCCGACTGCTATTGCAGCTTCTTCAACAATTATACCGCTTTTTAGATAAGTATAGTTTGAAGTCGATTCTGTTTCATTTTCTTTTTGTTTATTTGTAATAAAAAAACACAAAGTTTTACTAATGTAGGTTATTTTTTAATAATAACTAGCTTTCCGCCAGCGGCTCTCCACGCGTGGTCTTGTAGCTCCTCTGGTGTTGTAGGTGTCCATGGGCGGCGGTAATCACTCATCATCAGGTGATCCGTCTGCTCGTCTGCCCCCTATTCCATAAAAAAAATATGTATATATATAAATATTTTTGAATCACTTTGTTTATTATGAAAAACGCATTAAAATCCATTGTGTATATCTCAGCCTACAGACAGCGGGAAGCGACTTAGGTATAGGTATTATACTATCTATAATATAAATAAGGCGGCATGAAGTTTGCAAAATCTGCAAGTCATCTTACTCTGGAAGGTAATGAAATCATTACCTTCCAGAATAAGACCGTACCGTAATATAAATATATTACGTAGATTTTTCTCTATAATATCAGATGTGAAAATCAGTACAATTAATTTTCGTCACATGTCATACTCCCGCTGGCTACAACAGTTATTATAATGCCCCTAACATATCAATTAAAGCTCTTCACAGCTATCGAGTCCCGATAAAGGGTACAACAGAACCCGCTGTTCCTATTGACGCCTCCGGCGAAAAAACACGAGAGCACACGTCACAAATTTGAAGTCCTGTTCACTCTTTCATAGTCGTATTAGACACAACTATAGTACATTGCGCTTTAATTATCCAGCTGTGATAGAATATATATGAATTAGGCCGCAATGTATAGTGTTTCTTTTATTTCGTCCGTAGTTTGAATTGAGAATTCATTCGTTTGTCCTATTGTCCGGCGTCCACAATGCGCCCACACGCTGTGCCCAGTGGGTTGCCCACCCGCGAAAGGGTCTGTTGCAAATGAATGAGTACCTATGTAAGTTCATTAAATGCGAATGGTAATGATTTAATATGCAGTGTGCGATTGAGTTTGAAAATTATATTTAAATATATTTTTTGCATTACGTGACGTAACAGTTATTTATAAAAAGAGAGTCGCCTGAACGTATACTATAATTGTATTATTAGGTATATTTTTTTTCTAATTAGATAATTAGCCTTAATACACGACCATATAAGGCATTATGTTAACTGTCGTAATTATTTTAGATCTAAAATTTAAAGTCTCTTTATTTACAACAAAACTAGAAACAAAATGAAGTCTTGCCTTTAGAAGAACACTCATCATTAGGGAAAGAGAGGAAAGTTTAAATATTATTCAGCCATTTTACTAACATTAAATAAATATATAACTTAATGCATCACGTACATTGCTCAGATACCAAGATGACTAGCTAAAGCTGCCGTATTAGGGAGTGTCTGAAATAACGATGGTACCATAACACCCAGACTCGAGGCAATAAATCTTCTTTTTCTACATTAACTCAACCAGGAATCGAGTCAGGGACCTCAGAGATGGTGACCTTGAAACCGGCGATAAACACGTTGCTACTTATAAAACAACAACAACAGGTCAATGACCACATTTTGTCAATATACCTACAGTTTTACAGTACACTACTAACTTAGGTAAACATAGTTAGTAATATATATTAGTATATCCGTACCAGGCGTGAATAACTTAATAAGTCGAAAATGCACATTTTTCAGGGCAGCCATTTCTAATTTTATTTTTTTTCTGTAAATTCAGATTTTATGTTATTAAATATTTTTTTATCTCAATGTAATTCATTTGCTTTGAGTTTTCAGATAACTTATGATTATTTAATGAATATACCCTATTTATAATAAAAAAATGACATATCAAGTTGTTCACCAATGAGTTATCAAGTTATTCACCTAAGTACCTACTGTAAGTACGTATGTAAAAAAATAAAAGTAATAAGACGTATAATCTCTGCCTGCCTCTTATGGGACTGAAATAGTGATATTATGTAAGTAGGTATGTATAGATAGTAAAAAAACTAATAATTGCAAAATAATTATTTTTATTTCAAAAACAAATTTATCGAATTAGTTGAATTCGTCTCCCTCTCCTTCTGCATCAGGGTCTTCGAAGTCTAAATCAGGATCGATGTTGGATACGTCACCGTCAGTTTTTATAAAATTCGTGAAAAATAGGATCTATAAGTGGCAATAAATCCATCAAATCCTTCTTTTTTTCTTTACTTATTGGTAAAGTCTCTTTACCTCTTTTCCTGTAATTTATGACTCTGAAAGGGCTTTCATTGTCAAAATTTGTCTTAAAACGTATTTCTCCGATAGGCTTCTTATACTGCAGCCATTTCACGGGTTGCCATAAAAAAATTTTCACCACAAGCATCCTTTTTTTTAATAGTAAATGGACCTTTCTTCGAACTCAATTCTGCAAAATTGAGAAAATTGTCTAGTTTCATGGGTACAATGGCAAATGCGTTATTAATCTTGCAAGATCTTATCAGTTGCATCCAATCGTTAAGATGGTTTATTTTAAGCTGCGTTTTCTTTTTAGTCCCTTCAATTAGGGTATGATCCGAGTCACATTCCATGTGGCTATGTCCGCTAATCAAAAACTTATGATTGATTGTCTCCAAGGTTGGATGCACATGCAATAAATACATGAACATCATTGCAACAGCATTATTTTTATTCTGGCCACCACACGTGTCAGAATAAAATGTGACCTCTGTAACTTCACGTGGCAAATTTTGTAAAAAATGCCACAAACACGAAGCAATTTGATTCGCTCCTCGAGCACCGATGGTTTCGTCCCACATGTAACAAGTAGCTTTATCATCTCTTAAGTTATGAATCGTAAGATTGTAAGACCATAGTTGTCTCTTATAAAAAGAGACAGACGTTTTCAGGAATGGCGTAGGTAAGCAGTGCTGAAGATCAAATGCATATGCTCGAAAATTTGAACTGCGCTTTGCTTTATCTTTATCCTTTCTTTTTTCTGCATAAGCGTTTTCGGCTTGTGATTGATGCTCTCTCAGCTCCACTATAAAGTTGGTCTTTTCCTCTCCTTCTGTTAACGCTATCTTTGTATTCAAAAGATCGCATGTGTGGCAAGTATCTTTAGCCGGTTTTTTGAATGATAAGTTTAAATCGTGAAAACACTGGGAATACAATTTAAGTGAAATAGGATTTGGGCAACTTTCTTTATATAAACGATACATAGCAGCTATAGAAAGGTCTGATGATAAATATTTTTTATTTGTTCTATTTCTGCAATAATGACTTTCGTAGTTTGGGAATGATAAGATGTGATCTTTAGCAGATTTTAAATTATCAACAGTCCTTTTATTTTTAGATGGCTGATGTCCTATTGTATCAGTTGGAATGATTCCGGTTGCAGAGTGCTTCTTTTTATCCATTACAATGTTAATGAAACCTTTTGTTTCCCCAAAAGTTTTGCAAAAACAATCTTTACAAATTGGTCTGCTTTCATTTGTCACAAAATACACACGCATCTCGATGCGGTAATAACTGAACAACTTGATTTATACTATTAAAACGTTAAGAAGGTTGTTGGAATAAATCAATATCTCGTGTTGTTCATTAATAGTTGGCAGTATTATAATGACATGTTGAGTTGTATAAATAATTATAATTTGTATGTTTTAATATCTCAAGATGTCACATTGTACCCTTTAGTAAGAGAGTTATTTAAAAATTCACATGTTTGCTGTGTGCGGTAAAACAGATCTATCGACTTAGTCATTTGTTCATCCTATAAATAACACAATCCTAATGCATATTATACATTAAAAAAATATATATGTAAGTCGACTTATCAACCTATTCACGCCTGGTACGGATATAATAGTACTAGACGTGAAAACATACATGTTCAGGAGGAATTCGATGGATCAGTGATTTGCGAGTTAGGTCTACAAAAAGGAAGTTAAGCAGCTTTTGCAAAGGCTGGTCATGGGATGGGTGACCAAAATTTTGTTATTTCTAGCTCCATCATCTCCTTCGGAAGATACGTTAACCCGTTGGGCCCGGCTGCAATTGAAATCGTTATCACCCACCGATTCATACTGTTTCAATTACTTCCATCCATAGGGAACACATAACACGTCATCATAAGCCCATTTGCGTCCTCACTGCAGGGGCTAAGCCCTTGCTTATGGTGTGTGGTAATGGTTAAGGAGAATGGGCCATGACCCTTCACGCTGATCCAATGTGGATCGAAGGGTATTAACGCCTGCAAAATGCTGGATAACTGGAACCAACGGCTTGACGAGATAATCATTTTTTGGTCACCCATCCAGTGACCGACAGTTGCGCTCTTCCACTCGCCATACCATCGAGCTACTACAGTATACTGATACATGCTCACTGGTTCTTATGGTTATGAAATCCTTAGTGAGAGGCGTACCTTAGCTTTCCCCGAAGATTATATTCTTCCCTTTCACTTTGTAGGTCATTTTTTATCCTTATGAATTAACGTAGCATGCCTCTGTTAATTGAAAACCCTTTTCATTCAAATTGGTTAAAAATGCTACGCGCTACAGCTAGTTTGCAACAAAAACTATTCTGTTTCACCAATAAATTCTGAAACACCATGCAATTATACACGTCAACGGCATTAAAGGTCAAAAATATATTAAAACATGTCTTCAATTGATCAGCAAACGATACCCGTTACGCCACTAAGTAGATAATACGCCTAGTATTTACAAATGTCATTACCATACACACTGCAAAAACAAAGGTCAGAGATGGAATTTTAACGTTCGAATCGCATGCGCAGTTACGAGCAAGATATTAAGAATCGAACTCTAGGTTTATTGGTAAATAATAATATTAACTATTGATATTAATGTAGAAGTAGCTCGATGGAGTAGTGGATAAGTGCCACGGTCGTTCATCGATGTTAAGCAACTTTCGCAAGGGTTTATTACGGGATGGGTGACGTTAATAATTCGAGCTGATTTGTGGTATGATGTGATCTGTTCCAAGTAATCCATCTCAGTACGAAGTCCAAAGACAAAATACAATTAAAACGTCAGAAAATATAAACAGGCAAGAATAAAAAATAATAGTTCTAGTAGTATAAGTTGACATTAATAACTTAAATAGGATCTTCTTGGTGCAAGGTCTCCCGCCATAGACTTACGAGCAGATTGCAAAGATTTTCGATTTCCCAAGTGCTTTGTAACAGCCTAGACTGAATAATTGATTTGACTATCAGCCTAGGACTAAAATGTTAGACACGAGCATCAAGCACAGTGCGGTAAAATAGAAATAGATAAACAGACAGAACAGTAGAATGATTTCTAAGAATTTTGATTCCAGTGACTAGTTCCAATTTAAGGCAGCTTGCAATGTAAAAGGTTGGCAATAAAATTTTGTACGCTTAGGAGATTTGTACAAACAACAGTCAGCTGATGTACAAAGTGAGAGAATATAAGTAAAAAAATAGGTAAGGAGAATTCATGGAACAGTTTAGAATAGAGGCCGCCATATGACTTACGACATGACCTTTCATGATTCTTTTCATGCATGTTGAACAGTTTTACGAGTTCTGACATAACAATCATGTCATATTCTCCATAATTTGATTTATTTATTAAGCCTTTTTTAAGAAATTGCATTTTACACTCCTTCACTTATTCTTCTTTGTTTTTTTTAAGGTGTAAAATAAAATATGTACGAAAAAAGCTACAATATTTACCGCTAAAGCGTTTCCCATGCGTATCTAAATCATAACTAAAATTATCTTTTATAAAAACATCGGCAATTTCTTATAAAAAATACACACTTCCATCTTACCCACGCTTTTTATACACGGAAGGGAGCTTTTAAAAAAATCACACATTATATTATAGATAAAAAGAGGGGTGATGCCATTACTCCATTCTTTTGTACTACGAATTAATGTGACAGTTATCTATGTGGAGCAGAAATTCTTATGGCATTGTGTTTTGATCGAAGAAAACGCCCTAGCAATAAGCTCGAATAGAAGTCTCAACGAAATTATTATTTTTTTATTCTAATATATAAAGTGTATTAATGTTCTTTGACACTTATTGCTTTCGAAGTAAAATGCATTTTAGATTGACACATTTTCGAATAAACATAGAATCTGTATATTTTTATTGATGCGATTATTTGTATCCGAAATAGGATGCATAAATGTGATAATTGGTTTGGTTACATGATGTATTAAGCCGTTAAATGTATGTTATATAGATCATAAACTTTTATTTAACTTAGTGTATGAATGTTCACCAAATCTAGTAACTGAATTTTAAAGCTTCAACCGATCAAGCTGGAATTTTGCATACGGTTTAAGCTTAGATGACAATATGTGACAAGATAAGTTACGTAATTTAATATTCCATATTTTTGTGATAATACATAAAAGGGGGATATTGTTGTAAACTACACGTTTTTATTATTTCCCACCAAATTATTCTACTTTCCCTCTTCGTAAGAATCTCTATCAGACTTGAATGAATAGTTCAAAAAATAAATAAGCAAGATTGGTCAGTCCTTTTCAGTGTCGCACTTAAGCCATTATATTTTTATTTGTTAAAATTTTTATTAAGAAGGATTTCCACTCATTTTTAATATCATTAGAAATGCACAAATTTCTATATGCAAGTTTCTAAATGATTGTGTCGTATTTTACTATTTAGGAAAATTATGAAAATTTCTAATCGTTCTTACAATTTTTTATAATATGCGTCGATATTATCTCTGCATCAGAACCAGTGTCAGGGTCCTACCTCCTTTTCATTATTACTTACCGAAAAATGTGTTCGTTTAGTCGTATTAGGGTTTCGAAAATAGACGAATTTTCGTTTTCAAAGAAACAGAGTAGGCCTTTAGATAGCAATGATTCTTTTTTTGTTTGATTCATTATCATTCAGGTTATAGTATAGCGTGAAATATTAATATTGAAACTCCACCCGATATCAATGGAAGTTTATTAAATTCATTTTTCACTTGCTAACTTTATTAAAGTTGATAGGTTAGGTATGGTCGTCAGTACTTGTCTTAAAGCAACAAGTATGTAGTCATTCGATAATTCTAGGTGTTTAGCCACAAAAAGTGAAGCAATTATCCCGAGCCGTTGGCAGATGCTAGGTTAGCACGTGCCAAGACCTTTGAATGTCAACCGTTTAAGAATATTAATAACATTTAAAAATGTGGTCGTAATAAACTTCTTTATAAGCTGAACGTTTAAAATGTCAAGTTTACAACTGTTCGTTGTTATAAGTAGCTGTACTGTTAATATATGGTAGAAATGCAAGTACTCTTTATACAATATAAAGAGTGCTATCCACTAACTGCTTTTAAAAAAAGACTATTGAAATATTTTAAGCAGAGATATTTTACATTCAACGTAATTTTATTTTCTGAATGACTAACTTTTCCCGGAACTTCACCCGCTTAAATTATAGTCATCCGCATATGATGCAGCTTCTTGTAGGTGAAGGAATTTTCATAATCTGATCAGTGTTTCTGAATGGTATGGATTGTTTTTGGGACTTTAAATTATCATAGCGTTTAGAGCAAGCCTTACTCTCTAAAACCGACCAGCGGATTAAGATGAATTAAGATGATGGCCAGTTTTGAGCTCTGATGAAGTCCGGAACGTTCTTTTCTAACCAAGTTTGGGTGGATCAAGCTTTATGAAAGGACCATTATTGGTAATTGAACATGGTGTTGTTGAAGAGCTCAACTACCTTCTCAAGAATGGAAATCTCGTGCCGATGTTTTGATGCATTTTTCACAAAAAAGGCTTGGTCACTCCTTCATAGCTAGCAGCCCACCAAACCATCACTGAAGTCGGATAATGCCTACGTTGTACTGTGTTGACTAATCATGAAGCTTCTTTAGAGCTTGTTCAATTGTGAAAAAATTTTCCTCTGTAAACAAAAATTTTCTATGACCTCGCTTTGCGTACCGCTTAAGTAGTTGTTTTGATTTTACCACCCTAGTCTTTTTTTTTATTTTTTATTATCTGTTACTGACCAGTGCGTTTCTTATAGGCTGCAAATTCTAAGTCATTATTTCAAATACTGCGTTTCTCTTTATCACTAGAGCTGTAAAAGTAACGAATAAAACTGTACCCGTATGTATTCGTTACTCTAAAAATCATTACTCGTTACTTTCGTATCGTTACGTTACTCGTTACTTCCAATACCTCATATTTATGTCAGAGCTACGAATCGAATTGTACAGTATGATATCGCAACATTCGTTATTTGTAGTAACGTTACTTAAATAAGTACTGAAAAATGTTATAATTCAAAAGCACCAAATGGAAGTAATTTAAATTAGACATTTTAGGGCGGGAATCTATAGTTCATATTTAAAAATAAAATCTTTTCCTTTAATATTTGGACCGATTTGGAAAAAATCCTTTCAAATGGTACCGAGGTGGTCATCACTGATAAATATTTCTCAGACATATTTGAAAGTTCGGGGTATAAAAAATAATGCGTTCTTCTAGATATTGCCTCATGCAATAAATAGTTAAAACTCAAGTGTCTCAATCATAATAACCCTTAAAAGATAAGAATTAAAAATACGCAATAATAATAAATCAAAACATATAGCTATTTGTATTCTGTTATTATTACTTTCTTATCTTGTTTCTGTACCAAAATCAAACTTTTATACACACAATAATTTTACTCAACAGTAAAATACTTGGACGAGTAATTTCCAAATTATTCTATAACAAACGTCGTTTTTTGTAACGTACATTTTGAATTCATCGAATAAGCGCGCGCAATGGGCGCATGCGTAATATCGGTAGGCAGATACCATCAACAAGCGTTTCAATACACGCATCAACGGCACTAGTACATAAACTGAAACAGTATTGGTACTTGGTACATACGAAAAATGCGAGTAACGAAATGCATTCGTGAGTAACGTTTCGTTACTCGGTACTAGACGGCGCACCCGTTACTCGGTACCGAATACATACGATTTGCTACAGCTCTATTTATCACACCAGAACATTTTATATATCACAAAATCATTATAGTATAAAACAAAGTCGCTTTCTCTGTCCTATATCCCTATGTATGCTTAAATCTTTTAATCTACGCAACGGATTTTGATGCGGTTTTTTTCATAGATAGGTTGATTCAAAAGGAAGGTTTTTATGTATAATATAAGACAACGTGGACGAAGCCGCTGGCGAAAAGCTAGTATTTAATAATTTATTAGCGCAAAAATAAGAAATGTCAATGAACAATCCTATAAAAATGACAGTTTCGAAATTCAAAAGTAATGTTTTGTTTATTTTTAATTCTAACAGTATTTATGGCCAGACAAGGTGTAATTCGTTTCAGTAAAAATTATTAACATTTTTAAATATTGCGTGTGAAAATCACGCGAGCAGCTGAGTTTGACCGTTGCGGTCAGGCCCACGTGCACACATTAGAATCCAAACAAAAATTGACCCAAAAAGAAAAATGTCACGGAAAAATTGCCAACGCACAAACTCCCCTACTCGGCAAGAATACGCAACGAAACAGATCAGCTGCTTCCACACAATAGCTGCTCTCGTTCGAGATCTGTCCATTGTCTGGCAGCCATTGTCAAACTATTGTTACCGTGAAATGCAACTGATTCTCAAACCGTACAGGAACTTCCGTATGCGAAACGGTAAGATAACAATGGAATAAATACCCTTCGTATTTTTTTCAAGACGTCCGCGAAACTAGTTCTTTTTTTTCATTCACTAAACTACCTTCTTGTCTCATGTAAATGTTGATTTATTTTCGTCAACAATGCATCGTCGGTATGGGAATTTATGGTGGCAGTACTCGAGCTAGTTTCTCGAGGGTTCAAAACCCGATATCCATTCGTTAGCAAGGTTTATTTTAAAGTTTATCGTTACGACAATGAGGCGAAATGAAGTGGGAAAAATCAAGGAATGCCAAAGCGTTCGGTTCATGTCAATTTGAAAATGTTTTGCTTAGCAATAATGGAAGGGTTGTGTTATTGCATAAATTTGCTTAAGGGTCATGTAACTGGACAATGTTGTAACCTTTTTTTATCCATCTTTCTATCGTAACACAGGGAAAAATATAGACAAATAGAAAACAGGATTTTATACATGATGGGTAGATTTTCATTGCAAACCGTGCTATTCTATTCTAATGTACTAAATTATATAAGTCCTCAAGCACTAGATAAGTGCCTTGGCTTTTATCAATGTATGTACTAAATTGATAACAGCTAAGTTACTTATCTAGTGCTTGAGGATTGATTTGAAAACGTTTTTCGGTAGTTAATGGAATGTCAAAAGTATTATTGAGAGATAAGTCCAAGTGTATGTGGACTCTCAAACAGGCTAAGGCTTTAGTTAAGCTGAGCAATGTCTAGAAAAAACAACATATTAATTTGTACGAGTATTAAATGTTACAAAGGTTAAATTTAAAATAAGATGATAAAAGGTTCAGCACAAAATAATTTTAATGCAGAATTTTAAGGAATCACTATACAAAGGATATGTGATTTATTAATAGACTAATAGGTTTAAAATATATAATTATAGGTAATTGAAATTTCATTGGTTTAGTTCCTATTTGATTTGATATTATGACTTACAAATAAACAAGCAATTTTAGATATATGTTTCCATCCTGATTTGAATATTCTTTATTGAATTTATTCTCATCTTTTATATTCTTAAATTAAAACCTTCGAACGCTATAATATTAGTAAGTACCGCTAGGATTCATAATATGTTTATAGCATATATAATAGAGTAATTCTAAAGAATAATATTCAAATCAAATTTGTTTATACATATTGAAACTTCTGCATAAATAAAAAAATACACATTAAATATTAGTGATAATCGTTTGAAGATCTATTTGATAAACTAGAAACCGATAAAAGTCAGTCGTAAATTTCAAAATTGAATCGTCGTTGTAGCAGAGTATTTAACAACCAGGGGGCCAATTCTACTAAATAAATTTTGTTTAAATCGAATCGAAAACGGATCGAAACTACAGTTTTTAATGGTTCTCCTATTCTACAAAGTGACATACGATACAATTCCAGTTCTATTTTAGCTGGAATTGTATCGTATGTCACTTAGTAGAATAGAAAAACCATAAAAACCGTAGTTTCGTTCGGTTTCGATCCGTTTTCGATTCGATTTAAACAAAATTTATTTAGTAGAATTGGCCCCCAGCTTGCCCTTACCAACAGGTCGTAGGTCAAAGTGAGGTGATTTATTTCGCTAAGACCCTGAGTTTCGTTACACTGTGCTTCTAGAACATGTTTTTTAAAGTAAGCCGTGAACTCAGCAATATATAAATGAAATATGCTTTAATTCTCAACGTATTTCAGTTATGGTCACGCGATATTACGATGGCAATGGATGTTTCTCATTAATAGAACCTCTTTTATAAATTGAAAAGTTTTTAGTACCAATTCTAGGTTTTTTTAAATTGATTAATGGAGCAACTTTCAACGTTATAAATATGGGAATAACGAGAGAACCTTTTATTTAATATGTGCTATATTACTAGTTGATTGTTAGAGATTATCTTTAAGTCAGCTATTTGTCTATTTAACTAGGCAATTGAAAATAAATATATATGTGTAGGTACAGTGAAAAAAGACATATTGGCATACTTTAATGGTAATTGTATTAAGTATACTATTGCATTGAAGCGATAGTTTCATCCTGGAGGTTCTAACGTTCCGTTTTTTTACTATAATTTGTTCAACACAACGTTATTTTAAAAGTAAAATATATGTTAAAATATATATCTATTATCATATTATTTATAACATTATCTGTTAGTATTTCTTATAAGAGTAATTTTAATTTACTTTCATTGACAATTCGATCAGTGCTACAAACCTATATTACTTCCATTAAAGAACTTTTTAGAAGTATGTATTTTATTCTTTAGTATTTTATCGCATTTATTGATATCATAAATTAAAGTTAATATATTTATCTTGTTCTATCATATTATATATATTATATATTATTAAACAAAGGACCGTTGCCAGCATCCGTTCCCGCGTTGCACACGCCGATACGTAATAGGAAAATTATTTGGCACGCCGCGCATTTTCAAACATTCGCTTGAATACATTTTATCAGTTTTATATTTTCAGAGACTTAATATTAGTTGTTATTTAAGGCAGATTTTAGCGTTTGGAAGACGAAATTTCGTTTTCGTTATATATGTCGCAGCCAATTGTTTAAAACAGCCATTCAATAAGGTGTCTAGCCTTTAAATTGGATGGCGCTAAACCGTTCAACAAGATGTCTGATTTAAAAGCTATCTGTTAAAAAAATAACTTCGTTGATTATCGTTTTATGTGGTTATTAACTATTGTAACAAACTTCGAAATAGTAATAAATATATTTAAAAATCTCAGCCAAATACATCGCTTACTCTGCTTTTGATAGCTGGCATTGTAGCCGTCTGAATCGCAATATATTTTGTCTTTGTTAATTGTATTAGTATTATGAAAGTTTGAGCTTAACTCACTTGTGTTGTTGGTTTGTACGTTATAATATACTTCTTGTATTGGGTCATACGGGCCATCAACACACGCAGTCGCGAAAACGCAGTTTGTTAACGCAGTGTATTATCTATATTATAAAATTTAGAAAAGATCTCAATATGATATTCTCAAATTATCCCAAATAACCTCCTTTTTATTTTTAACTAGCTGACCCGACAGACTTCGTCCTGTCAAAAAGATTTGTAATGTGGCAGTTTTTTTCAAATATAAATTATTTATTCACTAATCACGAACTAAACAAACACTAAGTAAACACTCTGCACAAAACACGATATACGAATTTGTTTCGTGTATCAGTTGACAAAAGCAAACTCAGTAGATTAGGTCACAGACAACTTTTTTTTTTTTAAATTTGATATGACTTGAAGTCAAATCCTTTTAAGCCGTACGAATTGTTTTATTGATTTAAAATTTGGATATTAAAAATAATAAAACACTGTTGGTAACGCGATTTTTGTTTGACTGATGTAATGACGTGGCAACTGATGCATTTTATCTCGCGTGCTGAAACTAATACAAAAGAAACGCGAGTTTCGGAACGCGACATTAAACTCCTCCAACTATGTATTCTGTGCTCCGACGCACACACGCACATTGTTTTGATAGATATGATCTTTGACGTTAGGAACACACCTACATTGCTTAGACAACAGTGAGTGCTTGTAATTTAATATGAACTTTATACCATAGCAATAAAGCTCAAATTGACTACGTTTTAGTTACAAATCATTTGTATGGGAAAAGAAAAGGGCTATTTTTAGGGTTTTTCCAGCAATAATTCTAATTTTTCTCGCCATAAAAAACCATCCTTGAACTTCAACGAACATTTTAAAAAAAGATTTGGCCAAATTGGTCGAGGCGTTGTTGAGTTATGCGCTTACCAACACATTTTGCGATTCATTTTTATATATATAGATACACTTAAGAAGTTCCGTATTCAAAAATATGTCTAATCGTCAGGAGCCAGGTGCCAGAGTCGTTTGACAAAATGCTAATGGGGTGCATTGATTGTCACACATTAACATTCAACCCTAAGTGACAAATTTGAGTAGGTGGAACGAATGCGTGTTCGTCGACGTAACGGACAGATTGTTTGATTTTTTCGTAAATAATTTCCGAAAAAAATGCACTCATGTCCGTTTTTATTTTACTTAGGGGCTCGCCTAAGTATTTAGGAATCGCTTAAAGTGAAAATGCATTTAAACAATGACTAGGAACCACCTAATGACAAGGAATGTCTAAACTTATGATATTAGTTATGCGACACCTAACTGCCAAGGCATTTGCACAATATGTCAAGTGGCAAAAGAAAAAATATTGACTTATTTGGAATCAATCTGCTTAGCTAAGCTTAGGCGTTTCCTTGTAATGCTATGTCTTGTCCTAGGTTAGTAAATTATCATTTTATGCAAAGTTTTTCCAATATAAAATAAATAGTTTTCGGCCAGCGGCATCGCCAGCGTGGTTCCTATGGTACTATTTATTTGGATATCGATTCATACAATGACACGGATATAATCACAATGACAAATTGAATAGTAAAAAATGGTTACTATGGCAACGTTTTAAGTCCCTATACAAACTTCCATTTTCATCCCTTTATTTGCATAAAGAAAAAAATGCGAAAACGATAAGTTTTGAGACAAACTTTTTACTGAAAAAATAAAATATTAGTGGCTGTTATTTTTTTTACCGATTTTGAATTTGGAATGTTAACTTTTAGCTTATTTGTAGCTGAAAAGTTTTCCTGTAAGCCGTAACTCGGGGCCTCCCACCAGAAAAATCTTCGCTCCAGTGGTAATCTGATCCTACAAACACCTACTCACCATTCCAGTTAAGTATCCAGCTCTTTCACTCGGACTGCCATCCGACTGTGGAATGCATTACAATTTGACGTTCGTAACGCCGTAATATGCTAATGCTTATAGTTACGATTTTATGTACGGTTTTTAATCTTTACCGCCTACTACTGTTCTGTACAATCTAACTGGTTGACTGGGAGATAATGCCTCTATGGCATTAAGTTCGCCATTTGTCCTTAGTTAGGCAATAACGAATAAATAAATAAAAAATACAGCGGTACAAAGAGGCAAGTTCTGCCACGGTCTGTGGGGACGCCTGCGAACATCAAAATCATCCGAGAGCGACTCGCCGAATTCCATTTTCATCGCTTTATTTGCAGTTTTTCGGGATCAGCCCTGCGATTCTGTAAAAATCCAGACCCGAATTCGAATTCACTCATGTGTCCGAATTGGCTTCAAAAAGAGGCATACGCTCAACCTTGAATTGGTAATAACGTTTCGTAGCATAAGTGAAGTGAGTTTCGAAATGATATAAGAATAGCATATCTGAGACACGTGTATTCAATCAATTTTGTTTTGTATTTTTATACAAAAAAAACGGAATCAATAGAATTTTTACACTAAATGACGTGAATTCGGACATATGAGTGAATTCGAATTCGGGTCTGGATTTTTACAGAATCGCAGGGCTGTTTGGCTTCATTGCAGTTTATGGTAGCAAGGTCTAACGTAGCAGCAATTTCTATTTTTAATGATAACTAGCTTCCTCCTGTACCTTTGCCCGCACTTAATTACATATGTTTTAAAGTCCTATTTAATTGTAAGCTGTATTATAATATATAATATTAGTAATATAAGTGTGCTTTAGCTCGATCAGTATATTAATTTTGTAAGATTGTCATATTATAAAAAACAAAAGCGGCTGATTGTGAGTATCCTAACTATAAAATATAAACAAAATTACATTAAATCCCTCTGCACGTTGAACGCTTTAAATTCGTTAGAGTTAAATGAATAATGGATCCACCTGGTGGTACCACCTTCCTCGATATGAATGATTTTCAACTTGTATATCAACCATATTAACTATTCAATTAATATAACACCCATTTAAAGTACACGTTATTATTATTTTCATATTTGATAAATTTTGCATTTAATATTAAATAATGTAATATAAATAAACAAATGAATCGCAAAATGTGTTGGTAAGCGCATAACTCAACAACGCCTCGACCAATTTGGCCAAATCTTTTTTTAAAATGTTCGTTGAAGTTCAAGGATGGTTTTTACGGCGAGAAAAAATAGAATTATTGCTGGAAAAACCCTAAAAATAGCCCTTTTCTTTTTCCCATACAAATGATTTGTAACTAAAACGTAGTCAATTTGAGCTTTATTGCTATGGTATAAAGTTCATATTAAATTACAAGCACTCACTGTTGTCTAAGCAATGTAGGTGTGTTCCTAACGTCAAAGATCATATCTATCAAAACAATGTGCGTGTGTGCGTTGGAGCATGTATGTTGCCTGTTCCCGTGTTGGAAAACCATCAGATTTGTTTATCTATGCGCCAGGTAATCAAACAAAAAACATCGTATACCACAAAGCACTACAATGATAATAATAATAATTATGATTCACATGATTAACAATAAAGCGATTACTTACTTTTAAATCCTTATATATGTTTTATTTAATTATTTTTTATTCACAACGCCCTATCACCAGGGTGACGGTTCTGTTCAGGAGAATTTTTTTAAATACGTAGGCAAAAAAACTGCCACATTACAAATCTTTTTGACAGGACGAAGTCTGTCGGGTCAGCTAGTGTAATATAAATAAACAAATGAGTTTCACAATAAAAAGAAATAAACGTGTGCGAGCAAAAGGAATGTAGCGAAGGCCGTTACAATGTATTTTAATATTTCTAACCTTCACTCGAAAAGTCACACTTTATTACCAAAACTGCTACCGGCAAATGAGTAACATAAACTTACCGAGTTCTTATTTTTAATCCTTTTTAGGGTACCCTCGAAAGGAAAAAACGGAACACTTGTTTTCAGTCCGCTTATTCAACACTTAGGTCTACTGTCTCTTGGAGCTGTGAAAAATAAAACAAATCCAACGCAATCAAAAGATACAGCCGTTTATGAAACAAATTTCTCGAAACTCGCAAGGCTTTTTGTAAATTCAGAATCTTGAAATTTGGTACGAAGTAACGTCTTAGAGGACAGATAAAGAAAAAATGGCGAAAACCGTAAATTCTTAGTTATATCATACCTGGTGTGTTCATTAGTTTTGAAACAAACTTTTTACTGAAAAATAAAATATTACTGGCTGTTATTTTTTTTTACCGATTTTGAATTTGCAATGTTAACTTTTAGTTTATTTGTATTCCAAATTCATTTGTTTATATTTTCTCGTTATAGAGGGAACAGTTATCTTTTATTAAAATGATTTAATATTTTCAAGAGTAATGAAATTTCAAAAATACAGATACTTATATTTGTACTCGACAAGGTGCTCTGAATTGGAATGCGGCAAACACTCAGTCGGCAATATTTATCAATAGGCTAGTTGACAACTTTTTTTTTTTATTTCATAAATAAATAGTCCATTAACATCTGAGAAATAATGTCGAAGTAACATCTTGTCTGCGATTAATAGTTTCGGAGAGACGGTGCTGTGTTTGTAGAACTGCTGCTAGTTGGCCGAAAACGCTCCCTACAAATTCAAGGCACTCAATGACGTCACACGGTGCTATAGTAGCGAAAAATGTATGGGCGTCTGGACATTTTTTGTAATATCTTTATTATTTGTGCGTTTCTGTTTATAGCTGTTATAATGAAAGTTGTAACATTTTTTATATAAAATTTAATGCCTTATGTATTTTAGCAAATTTTTGTAGTAGATTTTCTCTACTTTTTTCAAGTTTTCAAAGCGTAATATTTTCCAAATCATTGACTTAAAATTTGTTTTGTTAAACATTTATAAGTTAAAATGGTTCATATTCTTTGAAGATATAACAAAAACCTGTATTTTCACTTGTAGGACACAAGCCTATTCTAGACGGCTTTGCGTTCTCGTAGAAAACATTCAAAAGCGAGTCTCACTGGCGCGCAGAGGGTTCCAAATATATTACTAATATTTTGACAGACCGACAGAGAAACAGGCAAGCTAGTGATTCTATATAGCTTTTTTTTTAGATAAATGAAACCGTTTAAAAGTTGTTTCATTTAAGGATAGTGCGCGTGAAAATAATAGAAATCAATATGAGTAATAGAGTTGTTTATGTAAAATAATGCAATGATGTAAATAAATAAGAACATTTACAAAATATTGATCGATTTTTGTTTGCGTCACTCTTACAAAATTTTTCAATACCGAGTAACTAAAGTCTACAAAAATTATAACTATGCGTTATTAAAAAGAAAATCATCACTATAATAAAATTGAAATATCAACTTCGATTACACGGTTAGGGCGGTGTTGCCCTCTCAAAGTCTGTCAAAAAGTTGTCAACGGCAGTTAATGCACTGTCATCGTGTCACACCGCGATGTGCATACGCATGAACGACTACCGCAATCAGATTTGTGAATTTAAAAAAAGTCATCTGCTTTATTCATCCTACCTTAAAAAGGGCATAGACAAACTGTATCGTTATTTTTTTAAATATTTCTGAAATCGATGATGCAATAGTAGTCCTTATTCCATTAGCTTAATTTGCAGGTGTAACGTGTTATTTATGATATTCGGAATTTTCGAGAACGAATATAAATTTAAGATATGCCTTATGTCATAAGATATGTCTCAGTCAAATATTGATATAATAAACACTGCAAGCGAATTCACTGTAAGTTTTTATATTTTTATGTTATATTTTTCAGTCACAGTATTTTAGATCCATACAAAGTAATACTAATAATTTTTCACACATGAGTGAATGTATAGTCCTAATCATAGTATAAAAAACCTACTGTACAACTTTTGGTGAAGAGAAAGAAATAAATTAAATTATTATTACATATAATATTAAGGCACCTAAGTTAAGCAATATGCGATTGATGAAACAGAGTTATGATTTGATAGAAAAAAAATATTTTTATAACCAAGATTATCGATGATCTCTAGGTATTTTTGAAACTACTTTATTTTTTCCTATTCCTTAAAGGGCAAATTAAAAATTATGTAAATAGAAGTAGGTTCGCTATCTTCATATTTTTTATGACTAATATAAATATAAAAATGATTATATAAAAGGTCTCGCCTTCAAAATTTCTTTTTAAAACTCCAACCCTTTGTTACTAAATTAACACCACCAATTATGTAACGGAATTAGCTGTCGCCTTTCCGTAAATATCCACCCACAGACTTTTGATTAACTTTTTTTTATAATACCATAGACATTTACACTAGTTTTTAATTCTACAATACGGCTATGGATCAAACGTCAACCTTTGTAATGCGACCTCACCTCTTTTAAACGAAGTCAAGTAATTTGAGTACTAATTTTGAACGAATTAAATACGCGTGGAACTTTATCAATGGGACTGCGTTAATTCTTGTGTAGTCTTTACTACGTGCATGTAAGGTTTATTATCGTGTATCGAAAGATTCGTTGCAAAAAAAGCTAGAATCAGCTGCCGTCTCCACTTTTGTTTGAATCGGAATAAAACATATATTATCTTGGAGGAGTTCCTTTGATATTTGCGCGTAGAATTAATGCGGTTGAGTATTTCTTAGGAATAGATTTAAGGATGTTCCTGTATCGATACTTTTTATGGAATATACAGAAAGATTTCTCATATATCATGATAAAATAAAAAAAAGTTAATTCATTCCAATTATTTTAAATTCATTCTGCATTCTTGATGCTATACAATTATAGTCTTTCTATTCGATAACGACCAATGTCATTTGCTCTATTTCCAACATCACTAGAGGTTTATTTAATGTGTCCATATTCTATTATCTAAAATCGATATTTAATGCAATCTATTATCAATATGTGAGGTTCAATAACGTCTGGGATATTTCGCACTTTTTTATGTTAATACTTAGCAATTCACTGATGCTATTGCCATGACCAAGAATAAATTTAACCACAGCAACTACACAGCCCTACGATACGACATCTTGAAATCGAGACGGTAATTCGTTCTAAATGATTCAGATTGCAGTGAATACAGTGAACTTACATTAATGATATTATTACATCATAGGCGAGTGTTCATATTTAAGTTTGTTCAAGATTGATAAGACATCTGTCTTATCAATCTTGAACAAACTTAAATATGTCAATCTTGACAACCTAAAAAAATCTTATCGATATATTGACATAGCTGTAATCGATAAATATGGCACCACTAGCACCAGGTGGAGCGCGTGCGGCAGACACCGATGGTACGATATGTTTGCTTTGGTGGGTTTCTGGAGCTAAGCGACAATATAGCTTCGAGATTGAAACTTTTGTTTATTAATAAGTATTTAGGAACGGCGATGACTCTTTTTAATCTTTGATATTATAAATAAATAGGGTTCTGACACGAATTCTGTGTTAACATTCCTTTAAGGATAAGGACCTAGCCAAGATCTTATCAAAAGTAAATTGGAAAAATCACATCGAATCCGTTGCGTAGTTTCAGAGTTTTGTAACAGGAACAGGGAATGAGAAATGCAAAGAGTGACTTTAACTCTCTTTTAAACATAATATCAATTTTTGTATGCTTTCTTACATCAATCAAAGCACACTAACTATTTGTTAACATATTCAGCAATGAATTTTGGCGCTAACAATTATTATTATAATAATTACACACGTGAAAAATAAATTCATTTTATGTTGTTTAAATTTAAATGTTTCCGATGATTTATAAATAAGTTTTTATCTTGTAAATTAAAGTACAAAATTATGTAACCAAGAGCAAAAACCAAAAAAGTTTTTATAGCAATATCAATAAATTTAAACAAATTCTAAATTCAAAAGAATAAAGGTAACGAATGCCGCTGTAAAAAAAAATTAAGAATAGGCGACCGAAGCTTTGCTTGACAGAAAAATAAGTGTAGGCGGTAGAAGTGATATTCATAATAATACGCATTGTTAAAACTAGAGCAATTTCTTAGCATGCGCGGCAGCTGCTGTTTTTTATGCCTTCGCCAAAAGCTTAAGAAAGGGAGATTAAGAAGGATAATTTAAAAAGAAGTTACGGCTTGTGTGACGTCATTCATGCAACAGATGGATAATGCATTGAGTTACTGGAATAAACATTAAATTTGATCAATTTCGCATTTACAATTTTATACTGAAAAATATCTTTAATGAAAAATGCTTAAAATCCACTTGGTTCCTGGTACCCTGAGATGGGATTCGAACCCATGATCTTTGGTAATCCGGACGACTGCTCTAACAAATTTTCATCTTTATCCAAAAGTTTCTCTATCATCGGTTAGCTATCGGTGACAACTTGTAAATGACTTATAATCATTTTAGTTCGTAGTTTAAACACATTTATTTTAGCTGTAAGTTTAACGAAGGTAATAAATAAAAATAAAATAGACTATGGTCGTTTTATATTTCGTATCAAAACTGCTTTAGCCAATTAGGTTATAGAGTTTATTATTTATTTTTATGATTGTCCTTTAATGATTGAAGATTATCCCCATTAACAAACTTAGAAACTTTATCTCCCTTTTATTATAGATAAAATATTCAGTGCCATAATTACACTAGAAGCTATAAAATTTCACCTTAAGCGATATAGATCTTTAATGAAAACTATTGCCGTAACCATTGGCCCAAACAAATTGTTCACAGCCAACCGTTGCTACATCCACCGTATAAACTAAATTAAACTGTATATAGTCAATGATGCTATCTCGAACGTGTTAACAATTTATCGTCTCTAAACAGACGTATCACAAAGTTAACTTTACAGTTAAGTCACAGGAAAATCACCTTTAATTTTTACTGAATAAGGATGTCCGCAAAAGATTATTAGACACCTGTCAAAGTTTTCTTTTTTCACGTTACTGTTTAATCGCCATCTGCTCGAGTGGAACAACCTGTCGATTTGGATTAATGTTCCAATTTTGAATTTTATGCAGAGTCATGCCTAATGCACTTTGTTGTCTCAGAGACAGAGATGAATTTTAAATGTCAGGTTAAGTTACATGGAATTTCGAACCATAGATTTATTATATTAGAACTCTTTAAATAAATTTCAAAATATCCGTGTCGATTAAGTTCACGGTGCATTTGTAGGGCAATTCTGCTAATATTAGCGTAATTATGGAAAGTCAAAGTGCCTCAACTACAACCCTAATAAATATATCTTGTCATAATTTGTGACGATGATATTTTACTAATAATATTGGCACATTAGTAAAATGCAAGTATTTGAGATTATATTGAGATGTATTTATTACGTAAACATTAGCAAAATTGAGGCTTTGGTCGCATTATTTCTTTGCGGTGCGGTCGCGACTTAGTGTTACGGCTATAGTTCTGACAGCTATGCTACTTCATATACATCAAATACGAAAATTGTACAGACGGAGTAGAAGTTTCTAAGGAAATTAGAAAAGACGTTCGAACATTAAGGGAATAGTTTATAAAGTGCGTTTTTTCTGTAAAGAAAATTTGCCAGGAATTTTTAATAATTTAATGAGAAATCGACATTTATTTACTTCATTAATTTTTAAGGAGTTTTTTTCTTGAAGATATATATATTATCGGATCCTAAACATACATTACCTACAGCTCTGACATTTAAAATTATATTTAGACAAGGACAGAGATATAGTTACTTATAGCTGATAACTAAACTATAAGCATTGATTGACATAGGAAAGATAAAGATAACAAAATGTTTCAAAACCACCAAATTCTTTATTTAATTGAAAAAATCAGTCGCTATTTATATATATTTAATATGATAAATTAAGGTACCGTCAAATTTTACGACGCTTATCTCCTATTTGAATAGACAGGACTGTCTAGTCATCCAGACTGTCACAAACAGGAAATTCAGAACATACTCCAAGTTCACGGTCAAGGTCACCAATTCGTAATTCAGTTGGTTAAATTTGCGCAGCTGATCAAATGGATCTGGATAAATTTAGAAGCGGGCCGTTTTTCAGAGGCATATCGAATCAAGATAAGCAAAAGAAATCTTATTATATTTTTACAGAATATTGCTGGGGAAAATAAATCAGTTTTTTTATTATACATAATAGACCTGATAGAAATTTATATTAATCACATAGTCCGATAGAACTGATATCAGATAATCAGCCTATTTATGTGTCCAATGTTGACGCACAGGCCTTTACAATGAATGGAATTAAATCGAATAGGGATAATGGGCCACGACAAACACGCGGGCGCAGTGCGGATTGGTGTGTGTTAACGACTGCAGATGCAGCCAGGACCAACATCTTAATGTGCCTTCCGATGGAAAAGCATGAGATAATAAATTTTGGTCACTGATATTACAGTTCAATAACACTAATAGCTGTTAGAAATGGAAATTACTCCCGGCAGCCATCACTATCTTGCCGGCGTGCTACTGAGCCTCTTTACACCTCTTTTGAAGGAGGTTGTGTGAAGTTGGAGAGGAGGAGAGAGGAGAGGATTGTTCCACATTTAAATATTACGGCAAATATATTTACTTGAAAGCGTCGTCCATAATGTAAATATGATGCAGTTTTACTATTTTTAATAACAGCAATATGTTACATCTTTGTACAAACGGCTACCATAAAATGAAGCAATATGTTATATATTTGTACATACGGCTACAAGAATATGTCAGTTTCATCAATCGAGTTTAAACTCTAGTCACAATGTAGTAAGGTTTAAAATCATGTGGAATAATTTAACAGTTTTCTGTAACCTGACGTACTGTTGACTGTAGAACCACACTCATATCTAAAGTCAAGAGAAGTAATTAATTATTCTTTTGATCAATTTTGCATTCATAATGCTGTATTGAAAAATATTGTTAATGATTTTTCATTAACAATATATTGTTAAAGATTTTTGAAGCATTTTTCTATAACAATATTCCATAATTTAAGCAGATATTTTAACTAAATAAACAAGAATTTGAATGAGGTAAGAACCATTAATATAAGTATTTGCTTAAGTTCAATGTTATATTTCCACTTATTATTAGATATGAATGTTAGTTGAGTAACATTCAAATGAATGTTTTTGTAATAGGTATGTATTTTGTTACCAAACGGGTTGCGAAATTGAAATAGGAGTGGGCTCATGTTGTCCCTAAGCACGGCTCACGGTGCCAGGCAGTGGTGGAGTGGAGACCATGGGGTAAGAAACGCCCACGAGGAAGACCGCAGATGCATTGGTACGACGACATCAAAAGGCTGGCGGGAACAAAATGGATGGAGACTGCTCAAGACGGAGAAAAATGGCAGAAACTGAGGGAGGCCTACACTTTAGGGCTTGGAAAAGACTAGAAAGAGAGAGAGAGAGAAAGGAGAGATGTATTAAGTAAAAAGTTCTCATGTATCTACAGTCAAAAGTTTTAAAGTCATTGTAGTTTGATATTTTATATAAAAAGCATGAAATCACAAGTTGTTGCCTACATCATGAAAATCTTATATTTTCTTATTAATCACATTTTTACAAACGAATTGTTTATTACAATTAAAGCTGAGGGCATACATACGAGTAGTTTACGTCATTGTAACTGTCAAGTAAACAAAACATTAATTGAATAAAAGATGTCCAGCGACACCTATGGGGGCAGACCCCGATACATCTGCCACCCGTATCCTTTGAGCCGATGACGTTAGTTTACGTTAATATCATGTAATTACATTAATTTTACATAGATATCGAATATGAGGAGTACGATTTTCCAGTATAGCATTATGATTGATTGATTTAATATACTTAATTTATTTCACTAAAAATAAGTGAATGTTCGATTTAAACTTTTTGTATGAAGAAATTAAACTCATATATAACTCTAAAAAAAGTTTTATTTTTATATTTTTACACTTTTATATAAAATAAAGATATCTT
Source organism: Diatraea saccharalis (assembly GCA_918026875.4). Classification (NCBI taxonomy): domain Eukaryota; kingdom Metazoa; phylum Arthropoda; class Insecta; order Lepidoptera; family Crambidae; genus Diatraea; species Diatraea saccharalis. The sequence goes on along the minus strand of OU893341.1, from coordinate 19,396,244 downwards.
AGTGTATAAAACCCACCTGAAAAAAAACAAAGAAACGGCATTTAACGTTTATTCTTCGATTACTTTACTTTAATAATAATCTATAATGATAATTCACTTTTCGCACTATATTGAAAATCAAAAATAATATTGTTTTCTTTGCCTCTGCTTTAGCATTCTCTCTGAGATAGCGCCATCTTTTGAATCAATTAGGACAACAGTTTATAGACTCAGACTGCTGGCATTAAAAAGCGCGCCAAAGTTTAAACTTTGGACAAAGGAATCTTATTCATTTACACACATAAAACAAAAAGATATAAACATATATGCAAAGGGCGGCCTTATTGCTAATATAGTAATTTCAGGGGTCTAATAACAAAGGCGGCAAAGTCCCATTTATTAAGAAACATTGATTTTTGTTTTATTTCAAATAGCAACACCGTTGTGACGTAACCACATCATTCGTTTCCTTGAAATCCGGCTATGTCCCAAAGAAATCTCTGTTTATTCGAGACGTTTCCGAACAAATACGGGAAAGTCCCCGAATGACATAACAAAGGTGGTAATGTCCATTTCGACCAATCGCAAGTTAGCAGTTTCAATGGCCGCTCGACAAGAAACTACTCTGTGCGTGTTCCTATTTTTTTATGAATATAAAGTGTTTAAATTGATAATAACTAATACAAAACGTATTTTCTTGAAGATGGACTATTACCCTAAAATTGTCCCTAAAAATAAAGCAAGGAAGAAAGCTGCAAACCCAGAAAATTGGAAGCAAAACAGAGCTAAAAAACAAAGGTTCGTGTCTAATTTTGCAAGGGTTGAACAACTGTTTTTATTTATAATTGGTAAAATTTAATCAAGTGTGAGTCGGTAGGTATTTTACTCACGTACTTTTAAGTTTTAAATATACAATTCATTTTGATATAATTACCCCACTACCGTGCAGGTTCATGATTTTGTACGGCATGAATATATACGTGTGTGTATATGTATCGTATATATGTATATTCATCTGTTCCCTCATAACTTCGAAACTACGAGTACTTATCATAATTTGACAATTGGGGTATCGAAAGAATAGTCTCGATCATTGGCTGGTTATAGGCTATGTGACGTCACATAAAATTAAACAACCGGGACCAACGGCTAAACGAAGCATGGAGGACCTCGAGATTGAAAAGGTTTTAGTCAGCAGTCAGCAGAATAAATAATCTCATTTTTGCTACTTATCGCTGTTGATTAGATAGGTCTGATTTAATTTGTTTTTCATAAATGAAAATAAAAGTAATTTGATTTTCTTATTTAATGTCTTATTTTGGACAGCCCTGGGAATTGAGAATCCATATTCATTTATAACAAAAGCGGTAACGTCCTTAACCATTCACAACATAACAAGAAAAGTCCTCGCTTTACTAACAAACATGGCAAAGTCCATCGTGTATTTTAAGTTTAAAGCTTATTTTGATATGTATTAACTTACACAAATAGGTAATATCTAATATGATTACTCTTTTAAATATGGAAATACATCAGTACAGTAGCTTTCTAAATATTTTACAAAGCTATAAGTTTTTAATAAATTACCCAACATTATGTTTAGTGGACTTTTCTGCCTTTGTTGTTACAAAGTACTAAAATGAAAAAATCCAGCTTATGGAAATAGTTATAAACTTGTTTCACGAAAGTGTCCCGAGACTACGCTCGTCTAATAACCACAGGCAAAGAGTTCCACAATATAATAGCTTAGACTGTGAATGCAAAACTGCTCAAACATTAGAACAAATTTTCATCTTAATCTAAAGTTTAAAATATTTGTAAAATAAATATTTCGCCTGTTTGGGTGGATTGCCTGAACATTAATGACAATGCGCTCTCTAGTAGCGAATAGTAATAAATGCGTAGTGGATAAGCGCCGCGGCCCGCGATCGTAGTCGTTAAGCAACTTTCGCAAGGGTCGGTCACGGGATGAGTGACCAAAAAATTATTGTCTCGAGCTACTCCGTGCTACGGAAGGCATATTAAGCCGTTGGTCCCGGCTGCATTTGCAGTCGTCAATACCCTCCAATCCGCATTGGGCCAGCGTGGAGGGTCATGGCCCATCCTCCTTAACCATCCATAAGGAAGGCCTGAGCCCCTGCAGTGGGGACGTAAAAAGGGCTGGTGATGGTGATGATGGCTTGAAAAATTCGTCAGACCTGTTGGGTCCTGGGTAGCTCAGTGGTTAGAGCAGTCGCCCGGATTGCGACCCATCTTAGAGTACCTTGGGCTGGTGGACTTTTTAAACATTTTGCATTAAGAATAAACAACTATAATCTCAATAAATCATAATGAAATGTTACGTTACAACTTAGAAAAACACTTTATGTTTTAAAGTATAGATGAAACAAGTATGGCGGCCGTCACCTGTTCCCATTAATATTTATGGCGAGACTATTAATCAAGGGGTTGGACGCTGGCCACCCTCACGTGTCATCCTTGCGTTATTCAATATGGCGGGAACATTGATTTTTTTACTAGAAGGCTTCCTACGCACGGTCGACTTTGTTATTTAAAATCGCAACAAATATTTGTAATAGTAATCGAAATAAAAGTTGCAAATTTTTTAACGTGTTTGATTTTGACAGAAAATTTAAACCTCGGAATAAGAAATAATAAACTAGAAACTTAAGCACACGCCTAGTCGTTGTGTTTTAAAAATTGTCTGAAAGTCTCATAAAATGTCGTATTTACGTCTAATCTTATTCTAGGTCATAAAGATCGATTTTCACTTCATCTCAGTTTTTGATAATATTCAGAGTACGAATTTTATTTTACAAATTAAATTTATTTCATATAACATAATATCAATTAAAATTTATAATAAATTACCTGAATACCTAAAGAACGAAACAACCTACACACGATTTATAAGAATGCTAAAGAATATACTATAAAATAAATGCTATTATACAGTGAATGAATATTTGAATGAAAAATTTTAGATAAAATGGAATGTCTGACCCTCTTCTTTCCATCTTGCTATATTGCCAAGCCTATCAAGTTGCATGTGAATATTATTAACTGAAATTTATGTATTTAGTTTCTAAGTCACATGTATGCAATGCAATGAAATAAATGAATAAATAAATATGTTTCTTGTTTCAATTTATACTTATATTTTAATAAGAAAATGTGTTTGCTTGTTGTCGTTTCATGTCGCACTTGAATATCATTATGATATTTACGATAATTATGAGAGTAGTGACATAGGCTAGTTTTAACTATAAAAAAACCTCAATCATATTGACTATAAGAGTCAACTGACGGGTAAAAGCTACTTTTTAAATATATTTACATTTGTCTTTGGATTGTAATCAGCCTTATAATAATTGTATTTGAAATCACCCGCCGTCTTCTACGCTCGATCGCGTCCACTGTTACCAACAGAATAATTGTATTATATGCTTAAAAACCAAGAGGATTTAGAAAATAAGACTTCAATAGAAAAATAGCAATTAGTTAAATTAATAGCATTTAGGTCAAGGTGTCTAATTTACCTAAATACATAAGCAATTCCCATTTACACTGCTAACGAACTAGCTACTGAAATTTCTGCAGCTACACTCGGTTCTCGAAATATATTTATATAGTTACTATAATGTTTTATTAGAGTATTAATGATACTTTTGTAGAAAAATAATGATGCTGAGAAATCACCTCTTATAATATTTTTTTTTTATCACTTAACAATTGTCAATGTTACGCTATTTATGTTATGATTTATGGATTCATAGTCATACGTCTATGTAATATGGTTAATATCTTCTCAATAAAACGCGCGTAAAAGCATTATTTTAATTATTGACAATAAGGATGATAAAGGGGCAAAAAAAGACATTCTATTTAATCCGTTAGTCAGGTAATAGTAATAGGTATATTGCATACTTATTTTTTTTTGCTTCAAACAAGTAATCGCTTAAATAAATGATAGGCATAAAAGTTGAGGAGTGGGAGCTCGCTCATTTGTAGAAAACGTACAAGAGCGTGACGTCATGCGACATTTCAACCCAATGTATCGCCCTAATTTATTTATTACAAATGAAATGCAAAAATACTTATTTGATATTATTCAATAATGTACCTGATGGACAAACTAAAAAGAAATAGTCTTCATCCAAATTTATTTTTTATGTTTTTTTACATCGTAAGTGTAACATTTATAAGTTATTGATAACAACTTAAATTACGCAACTGTTGCTGGATAAAGAACGGCAATTCAGTTATCCGGCGTTTATTAATAAAACTAAAACATAATATGAGGTTATTATAAATGAAAATCGTCTTTTAGAGACGACGAGATCGAAAACGACCCTTATTGTCAAAATACTTTGAAAATCCCTGCTTCAAACAATATCGCTATTGCATAAGAACTTTTTATAAAAAGTAACCGTGCATAAGAACTTTTTATAAAAAGTAAAAAATATTTTTCTGTAATATAAAATACACTATCTAAGATCTACACAAATAAATTATATTTGATTACGTCATTTCAGTAATTACTTCTGCATGTTTCGCACCCCAATAAACATATTGCACATTACAATGACATTATCGATATAATCCAAAACGCAACATTCGCAACAACCGTGCCTTGATCTGCACGTGTGATAGTAAACACGTTGACCATAAACACAAAACGACAATATGCTTAGGGTTGTCACTATCTGGAAGTTCCTATTTTTGTATTTGACGATCGCCCATGGTCATGGCTTAAAATAATTCATGAAGTCGCCATCTTTGGAATCGCATAAGTATTCATTGCAAACCATTTTCTGGTTTTCAATAAATACGTGAGTCAAAAGATATTTGTTTTTTAATATTTAAACATTCAATGTATAATATTAATTTATTCAAATTTATTTATTCATGAAGTCGTCTAAGCTGATACAAGAATAGGGATGATGACTGAGTTAAAAAAAAAGAAATTCTATTTAGTCCGTCAGTCATATAATAGAAAAATATTAGATAGGTACGTATTTTTTTGATTTGATTTAACAAGAAGTAGCTTAGATAATAGGCATTAAAGTTAGACGTGAAGCCACGGTTTTGTAAAAAAATATAAAAAAGGGTGACGTCATATAACATCGACATCATTTATTAAAAAATATATATTTAATATTCTTCAATAATCATCAATAACGAAAGTCGATTCATAAATAGACTGAGAGACGCCTTGTACTAAGAAGAGCTGAAAAGAAAACTCATCAAGGGCTGTCTTAATCTACCTGTTTTATTTCATACACTGACTGATGTACAAAAGTTTAATTTGTCATTAGTTTAAAGCGACATTACTGATGCATATGTTTAAATGTAGAACATTTATTAGTGCTTAAAGTCGTCGTTAAACCATAATGAACATTTGTGCAACTGGGCGACATATATGTGAAGTCACTTTCCACTGCAATATTAAATTTAACTAAAAAAAATATATAATCCGTTCATAAATAATTCACATGGCATGCACTAAGAACCTATACGACAACAATAATTGCATAATAAAAATAATAAAAGGAAAATATGAATGTGTGTAATTAATTTTAGTTTATTCCAACAGCACGTCAGATTTTATACTCGGAAAATTTGTACAACAATTACAATAGTGTAGCAGCCCTAATACAAATCAATATATCTCACCAACACCCAGCGGCGGCGGTTATCCACTATCAGCGGATCTTGCACGAGTCAAACAAATTGGCAATCAGTTTAATTTTCGCATTTATTCGATCTTAAATCTCCTATACTTATATAAAAATGGGAAATAACAGGAGGGAGGTTAGCATGATGCCGGAAAGAAACAATAAAAAAAAAAATTTTTTAGCTTTAGTTTCCGTAACATAATTTTATTTAACAAGGGGAGTCAGGAGTTTATTGCATAACGCGTGTAATAATATTACAGTATATGAATTTAGTAATCAATACTTACCTCCGAGGAGTATTATAATATTTTAAAGAGGAAAGATATGAATGTTTGTTTTACTAAATATACTAATAAAAAAATATATTTACATGATTTGACTTTCGAAACCCTCATTCATTTAAAAATAAAGTCCGGCCTAATTTTATTGTCCAACACTAAAGCTTTTTTAAAAGAAAATTATATCGATTTTACTTTTACCCATATCTACTTCTAAATATTAAGTAGATTTCTCGTTTTAAATAAAGAATAAAACAAAGTTGCTTCCCGCTTCTGTGTGCTGAGATCTTTTAAACTACATAAAGGATTTCAATACGTTTTAATCATACAGAGTGATTCAAGAGAAAGCTTTGTATATGTTGAATCACTCTCTCTCTCTCTCATTCACTCTCTCGTCGTTCTGACGACGTGGATATTTGGTATTAACGATAATTTTGTAATTTAGTAGTTAAAGGTACTCGCTCTTTGGGTTACAAACGGTAACGCACGCGTCCGCCGGCCACATGGCAGTGAAGCGTGTGCTCAAGTTGATGCGTTTTTAAACGCTTACACGTGTACAACAAACAATTATTTAATTTCATCCAATTACGTATGACAGATGTCGCTGTTTGTTATATTTTTTGTTAATAATTAATTTTGATGATGCTCTGTGTGTCATATTGAACACGACACAAATTACTATTACTCGTACTATTCACTGTTTTATACCAAAAAATAATTTTGAATACGACTTTACCTGTGTAAATTATAGCCTATCAGCCGGTGTCTGAATAGAGAAAAGTACGAAATCTTAACTAAACACAATAACTTAAGTACAAAAAACAATAACTTAAGTTTTATAGTTTCAAAAGTCAAAAAATATAATCAGCTCTGCAATTCTCTAAAAACCTAAACCCGAATTCGAATTCACTCAGGTGTCTGAATTCACTTCAAAGGCGGCATCCGCTCAATCTTGAATTAATTAATCAATTTTGTTTTGTATTTTTATACAAAAAAATGGAACCAACAGAATTTATACACTAAATGACGTGAATTCAGAAACATGAATGAATACAAATTTAGGTCTGGATTTTTAAAGAATCACAGAGCAAAAACGAAAATCTGTTTATGTGACGTTTAAGTACAGTTTTCGAAGTTCTTAACTTCCTGCGTACATATGTATAATAGGACCAGTATTTCAATCTACCCCCCTACAAACAAATAAACAAGGCTAGAAAACTACTTTATAAAAATGTTATCTCGAGTTACTCCGTGCTTTATAAGGCATGTTAAGCCGTTAATGCTAACTGCATTTGTAGTTTTTAATACCCTCTAATCAGGTTTGAGCTAACGCGTAGAGTCATAGCCCATACTCCTTAACTATCCATAAGGATGACCTGAACCTCTCAATGGGAAAATAAGGGCTGTTGATGATGTTGAATATTATTTATCATCATCAGCTCTTTTACGTCTCCACTGCAGGGGCTCAGGTCTTCCTTATGGATGGTTAAGGAGGATGGGCCATGACCCTCCATGCTGGCCCAATGCGGATTGGAAGGCCTATGACAACCGGATAGAATCTAGTTTCCCGTAGCTGAAAGAATTTTTAAAAGTGGTCTACTAGTTTCGGAGCTTATTTAATGCAAACAAAAAAACAAATCAATCTCAGTATAGATAAAAAAAACTCATTTTTATTACAAATATATCTATATTCTCTTTAAGTTAAATAGTCTTGTTATGTTATTACCAGGAACTTCAAAATATTTCAAGTGCTGGAGACAGTATCACTTTACATTTTTTAACAAGAATTATATACCTTATGTTACCATAAAATTATTCTTCAAACTTAATTCGTAATTAATGAAAATATAAAGCAAACAAATTGTAAAATCATGTTATAATATCTGTGGCATGACTTTTCATATAAAATAATGATTTGTCAAATTCCAAAAGTTGAAATATTACGAAACAAACACAAAATATCTCTACGCCTGGTAGAGATTGTTACTTTAGAAATAAGGCAGCCTTTTGTGTTATACTTAACAAGATACAGTAACACAAAAGGCTGATCTTCAACAATGATGATCAACTAGCATGTAGCACAATGGTTGACTAGGGGGTGCTAAGAATCCCCGGCAGATTCGGCGCTACCAACACAAACGGACTCTGGCTCTGGCAACATACAATGACCGCACACTGAGGACTGACGTGAAGTTATTAGAGCTGGAGGAAGAATTGAGCAAGTTGCGATGGGACATAGTGGGATTATCCGAAATCCGAAGAGAGGGCCAGGATACGGTAATACTTGAGTCCGGTAACATGCTCTTCTTCCGGGAAGGAGATCAAAAATCTCAAGGTGGTGTTGGATTTCTCGTTCACAAGTCCCTCGTGAACAACGTGGTGAAGATGGATAGTGTGTCGAGCAGAGTGGCGTACCTTATACTCAGAATCACCGAAAGGTATTCGCTGAAGGTCATACAGGTTTACGCCCCGACCTCTTCACACTCCGACGATGAGGTAGAGGCTATGTATGAGGAGATTTCTGAAGCCATACATACGACTAATACCTACTTCACCGTTGTAATGGGGTACTTTAACGCGAAGCTGGGCGCTTCGAACGGCGACGAGTTGAGGGTGAGTCGATTTGGGTATGGGCGGCGCAACCACCGGGGCCAGAAGCTGGTCAATTTCATGGAGAAGGAGGGACTCATTGCGATGAACTCCTTCTTCCAGGAGATACCCTCCAGGAAGTGGACCTGGATGAGCCCTGATGGTTCGACAAAAAATGAGATCGACTTCATCATGACAACCAGAAAGCACATATTCAATGATGATCACCGAATCGTTAGAGGCACATTGAATATCAATGTTAAGCTCGAAAGGTCACGTCTGATGAAGCCTACGCTCCGTCCTAGTGCTGCTCATATCGTGGACCCCAAAGCCTTCCAACTCCAACTACACAATCGCTTTCAGTATCTAGCTGAATGAGAATCTGTGGACGAAATAAACAACGGGTTTATAGAAACAGTCCAAGCTGTGAGGTCTAAGTTCTATAAGGCCCCGCGCCGTATTAAATCTCAAAAGCTCTCAGACGAAACGCTCAAGTTGATGGTGGCGGACCGGAGGGATATGAGACTGCAATCTTCAACCGATATTATGGAATATGGTCGACTTAACAGACGAATTTCCAAATCGATGCTACGCGATCTGCGCTCCTATAATACTACACGTATTAGGGAGGCAATATAGCGGAACCAAGGGTCCAAAGTTTTTGCACGAAATTTATCTGCTGGGTCGAGTCAGATGACGAAGCTGAAGATCGACGATGGCAGGATCGTATCTTCAAAACCGGAGATTTTGATTGAGCTTGAGAGGTTTTATGGACAGTTGTACGCATCAACACAACAACCCGTTGAAAGCAATGCTCAGGACACCAGAGCAAAGCTGACCCGACATTACACCATGGATATCCCAGGCATCAGCCTGTACGAGATTAAAATGACACTCAAACAGTTCAAGAACAACAAGGCACCGGGGGATGACGGAATCACTACTGAACTTTTGCGAGCGGGTGGAAAACCGGTACTCTTAGTCCTCCAGAAATTGTTCAATTCCGTCATTCTCGAGGGTACGACGCCAGAAGCGTGGCATAGAAGCGTGGTTGTGCTCTTCTTCAAAAAAGGTCACACAAAGGAAGAATTATAGACCAATCTCGCTTCTGAGCCACGTTTATAAGCTGTTTTCGAGGGTCATTACGAATCGTCTCGAACGCCGGTTTGATGACTTCCAGCCTCCCGAACAAGCTGGTTTCCGAAAAGGCTTTAGCACCATAGACCACATACATACGCTGCGGCAGATTATACAGAAGACCGAGGAGTATAATCTACCACTTTGCTTAGCGTTTGTGGACTATGCGAAAGCCTTCGATTCAATCGAAACCTGGGCAGTACTGCAGTCCCTCCAGCGATGCCAAATCGACTACAGTCGACGTCGAAGTGTTGAAGCGTTGGTATAGCAATGCCACAATGTCGATTCGCTACCAGGAAGAGAGCACGAAACCAATCCAATTGCGCAGAGGCGTGAGACAGGGAGATGTCATTTTTCCGAAACTGTTCACGAATGCATTGGAGAACGTCTTCAAGTTCTTGGAATGGGGCGAATACGGTATCAACATCAATGGCGAATACATCACTCACCTTCGTTTCGCCGATGATATAGTCATCTTGGCAAGATCGATGGAGCACATCAGTACAATGCTCAGCGACCTGAGTATCGTTTCCAAACAGGTGGGTCTTAAAATGAACATGGACAAAACGAAAATCATATCGAATGTCCATGTTGCACCCATACCGGTGGTCATTGGAACTGATACTCTCGAAATTGTCGATCACTACGTGTACCTTGGACAGACGATCCAGTTAGGTAGATCCAATTTCGACAAAGAGGTCGCTCGAAGAATCCAACTCGGCTGGGCAGCGTTCGGGAAGCTATGCGATGTCTTCACGTCCAAATTACCACAGTGCCTAAAGACGAAGGTGTATAACCAGTGTGTGTTGCCAGTGGATGACCTATGGCACTGAAACGTGGTCCTTAACTGCTGGCCTCTTAGAGAAGCTCAGAGTCGCTCAGCGAGGCACGGAGAGAGCTATGAGCTATGTTAGGGGTTTCTTTGCGCGATAGGATCCGAAACGTGGATATTCGCCAAAGAACTAGAGTGACCGACATAGCTCGCAAAGTTTGTAAGCTGAAGTGGCAGTGGGCAGGCCACATCGCTCGACGAAGCGATAACCGATGGGGACGAAAGATTCTCGAGTGGAGACCACGAACCGGAAGACGCAGCGTGGGTCAACCCCTGACTAGATGGACGGACGACATCGTCCGAGTCGCGAGCGGCCGCTGGATGCAGCGGCCGAAATGTCGTCCGTCGTGGCGTTCAAAGGGGGAACCCTATGTTCAGCAGTGGACGTCTTCCGGCTGATGATGATGATGATGTCTAATATTTATTCACTACCAAAAAATTGCTATCGGATTAGCGAAAAAAGCATTCATGTAGTTTTACCTGAAATATAATAGCTCTCCAAAAAGGAATATTTTAAAGCATAAAATCCTCTTTTATATAAAAAAAAATTACGCTGTTGTCGTGACTTTTTATGGCCACTCTACACATTAGCCAACAATGTGGCAAATGTTACGTCAAATAAAGATTATGATGGTAGACAGCGGGTAAATTCGGAAGAAAGATTTGTAAATGTAATAAGTTTTCGTGTGGAGAAAATTTTCAAAATTATAATTTTCAACAAAAAATATTCAACAAGATTTTTTGTATGTTTTATTTTAATCACCACTATTTTGGCTTATGTGTAGAGCGGGCATTAAACGGTAGACAGACACACGCGCACAAAATTAACTATTGTGAATACAAACTTTTTGTTCATCAAAAATTGTTCTCCGATAATATTCAATTACTTTTTGCGCTAAACCAGTTGTGGACAATCCGAAATTGGACTCCTATTGTAGTTTCAATTTGATTCGTTTAACGACAGTGAATTTTTTGTCACATTTTTATGGGGTTTAGTAGCTATTTTGAAAATTCTTAAATTAAATTTAGCGCGTTTGAACAGTAGACTTTGTTTTTTGTGGATCAGCATAGAAGAATTAATGAAACAACTTTTAATCGGTTTCATCCAGTAAATAATCAAATAAAATCTCAATCTAGATCACACATTTTAAAGCCAAAAGATAGTTCATTCTATAAATATTAAATTAACGGGAGCAATTCACTTTTCTTGTCGGAGTTTGTTTCGCCAGTTTTTTCCAGACAAGACTCCCAAATTTAGAACTGGTGGTAGATTACGGTATCCAGTGGTAAATAAATATTTCAAATGTATTTTTAAAGTAATTTTATTTAATAAATTATAAATTTTAATGAAGGTAAAACAATAATATTATGATGAGAAAGTTTAAAAATTATGGACATTGTTCTTTCATTTTCTGAACCAACCTTTAAATTTGTCTTATTAAAAAGTGATAAATAAAATTATAATTGAAATAAAATGTTAAACCCACCTGCGTGAAAACAACTTACTAAAGAGGCTGCAACAAGATAAAAAAAAATGTAACATATAACCACGCAGTCGGAGGCACGATATTGAATAATAAGTCAAATCATTATCTTTTTGTGAATGCCTCCGACTGCATGTTTTAGCATTTATAGAGTGTACCTATCAAGTGTCATCATTATTTCGGAAGTGTGCCTCGTAATTGTGCCGGTAATAATTTGAAAACTGTTCACCGGTTGACGTCGAGGGTGTTTGTGATGCGGGCGACAGATGCCACTTTTTATGTTGCCATCGACAATCAACGGCTTTTGTGTTAATATTCACATAAACAAGTCGCAAATTTTCTAAATTCTAATACTAACTTAAAAGAATATACCTAATATTCGCGCGAATTAACATGACACCTGGGGTGCGACCGCGTAAATTTATAGCATTGATTTTAGACGTAGGATACGACATCTTATCGATGTTATGACGTCGTTTCGATTATGATTGCGTTTCATTCACTACTTTGTCATATAATTTAATGACGACGAACGAAGGATAAAGAATAATGATTATGGATTGATAAATAGTATTTATTCCAAATTTATCCACTAAAAGATGTGTCAAAGTAGCAGCATGAAACGAAATATCGTAGTAAAATCGCTAAAACGTCGTATCTTACGGGAAGAATCAAGGATAAAAAATAAAACGGTTGCACCCCTGAAGGCCTATTCTATTTTTTTAATTCTATTATATTTCTAAATTTTCGTCTAATTTGGAAATGTTAATACGACTCCAAAGAAACGAACTTTTCGAGAGTTTTAGATACCAGAGTGATAAATCTAAGTTCCACGTTAACGCGTTTAGTTCACTTATAAGCATCTTTAGAATTTGTAGTTCTTGATAGTTACCGCTAGGGACGCTGTACCGGTCCATTCGACGGTGAACGTGAATATACGTAAATAACAAAAATACTTACACTAACAGCTAGTTGCACAAACGCCCATTAAAATTGACATAAGTTTAAAGCAAATTTAGCGATACAAATTAGACATTCATTAGAGCTGAAAAGCGTCATTAAACCTTAATGGATGTTTGTGCAACTGATCGTAAGTGCTCTGACACTAGCCTCTGATGCACAGATAATCTTTCTTAAATTTTCGTTCGAGGACAAATAGAATTATGTTAATTCGTAAGGGTTGTACTTATGTACATTAAGCCTAAAACCACTTCTTCTTATGTTGACGTCATCTTACGAAGATTGGCGATTATTAAGGTCACTTGAATCTACCGGAAAAGAGATTAATTGACGGAGGATCTCCTTTAACTGCCTAGCTTACTAATTCCTTCAATTTTGCGTTTATGATTTGAAGCAGTCTGTACTTAGGGTTTCTCGTGACATGTCCTAAATATTCAATTGGCTCCTTTTGTCTCAAAATCATATTCATTTATTGTATTTAAATACTTTTGCATTGTCTGACGTGCTGTTACCGTACTTTAATAAATTTAATAGGTTTATTTCATAAATTGTCTAAAACATTATTTGTTTTAACAAACGACATACAAAAAAATTACGATTCTAGCAGGAATAAAAACTTCTATATAAAAAAGTATGTACTTAAATACAAAACTGATTCCTATGCTAATAACATAAAGACGAAATCAAAAGTTATTGAAAAAATATTAACCATAGAGTGATAAAATTTTTAAAAAGAAAAAATTCAGTTAAAAAACAATTTGATAATAAATCGGATCTTTATAGTGTTACAGTAATATGAGTATACTTAGAAATAAATGCGTATTTTATATTTTTCTACTATCAGCTTGACGGACTAAATATTTTTTTTATAATCTTTTATCAAAAAATGCGTTTCTTTGCAGTCGTATTAGCATTTGAAAATAACCGAAATTTCTTTTTCGGAGAATCAGTATAGGCCTCCAGATGTCATTTTATTCGTACGAGTAATATGTATTTGGGAATTGTTAATCGGGATTGCATTTATTATTAGGGCAATTCTATTTGTTGACAATATATAACTCTATGTCTATAGTGAAGAGGGTGCGAACCTCGTACGTATTGTTTGATGGGCTATAGAAATTAGGCGCGGTGGTCAGTTTTATGTCATTTATTTTGGATATGATATTTGGGGTTGTGAAATTTCTATAGCCTGGAACGTTCTGTCATTGGAACGTATTCCGGTTGAATAAATATTGTATTTATATTGGCGAAGCTCGACGAATTAGTGTCATGAGATTCTATATTAAAGATTTATTGCCTTGTTAGCGTTGTAATTAATTTTTAAATATATTTAAATATAAATACATCATATGTACAATCGAAATTCTGAAACTTTTACAATGATCTCAATTATCTGATTTACAAATTAAAAGCTTTTGTTTATTTAAAATAATTCCAATTGCACAATCAAAAATGTACAAATGGTGGACTCAATATCTTAAGGAATTCTCTATAACTCAAGAATTTAGGACAGAGAATTTATTAGAGCGGTGCAACAAACATACAAATACAAATGATGTTACAAAATGAAAAATGTCTACACTGATACAGTTGCATACAAATCACATTACACATATAAATATCATACATATATAAAAATACCACACGTAGATAAGCATACAGATACGTACATTAACATAATATAAAAGAAATAAAATGTCAGATTAACAATGTCATTGGACAGGAGAATTCAGGAGGTGATCTCGTAGTAAACTTTTGAAAGCTAGTTTGCTTGGAACAGATTGAATATGAAAAAAAGTACATTCCGGAGTCGCATAGCCTGAAGAGAGAATGAGTTTGAAATAAAACCAGTGCCGAAGATTTCGGTCTATATTTTTAGGAACTTTTGTTTTTAAAAACATGTCAGTTCCATAGGGCCTTATAAGTACACCCAAGTATTGAAACTTGCATTTCGAATGTCCGGTTGCGCGTGGTTCTTCAATGACAGAATAAAGGAGGATCCTCAGATCTCTACGACTTATTAGCCAATTTAATTTTTCCTGAATGCAGACACATGGTCGGATTTACATAGACAGAAAATGAAACGAATGCAGTTAATAAGTAAACGAACCAATTTATTGAGATGCTCTTGTGTGATATTAGCGTGTGACGGGTGCTTGTAGATGGTTCGAAAATGAAACGGCTGACTACGCTTGATAAGTTGGTATATTAATAGTCTAAATAAAAAAACTCTTTTTTAGATTTGTCTAGGAGATACGATATAAATTTATACACATGCACTTCATTATCTTTAAGATGTTAAATATCAAAGACAAAAAGTTTGGATGCGGAAACCAAGGACAAAATAAACGGTGTGGTACAACGCACAGTTACAAGCGTAATATACAGCGTAATCTAGGATAGAAAAATTATAGATTAAACTAAGATTAAAATAAGGATCTTTTAGATGAGATGGGTAGGACATTCTTGAATTGATAAAAATACCCAAGGATTGTAGCTCCCAATGAAGTAGCTCGGTGGCGTAGTGGATAAGCGCCGCGGCCCGCGATCGTTGTCGTTAAGCAACTTTCGCAAAGGTCGGTCACGGGATAGGTGACCAAAAAATTATTATCTCGAGCTACTTCGTGCTTCGGAAGGCACGTTAAGCCGTTGGTCCCGGCTGCATTTGCAGTCGTTAATACCCTCCAATCCGCATTGGGCCAGCGTGGAGGGTCACGGCCCATCCTCCTTAACCATTCATAAGGAAGGCCTGAGCCCCTGCAGTGGGGACGTAAAAGTGCTGGTGATTATTTTTATTTTACCCAAGGATTCCAATTAATTTGTGATAGTGACAGTCTGCTGTCTTCAGCTCAACGATCTGTCAATACTAATGTCCAGATCTATTACGTGAGGAACAAACTTGATTATAGTGACATTAAAACAAACAGGTGTAACAGAACTTGTGTCTAATTTGCTAAAAGACACGAACTGCTCATAATAATACACTGACGCTTGTGGGATTAACACGAAGTGTAAAAGTTAATAATTTCAAATATTATTGCGGGTCTTCTTTGGTTGAATGTATGGCAGCAATCGCAACGCTTTTATAGTTTCAGAACTTCGATTAACTAAAAATTTATTACTGAAAAGAATTGGGACCTGAACTTACGAACTGGGGGTTTATTTTCAAGTGAATTTCATATTATTGTGAGCCATAACATAGTCTACGGAAATAAAAGCACTAAGGTTAGAATAGGACAGATGATGAAACAACTTCACGATATAATTCAATAAAATGAATGGTGTGATAAAATAAACGCTTTGTGATGCAATACCTAGCATTTAGAAAATACTAACTCTATGAAGTATCGGTACATATCTTTCAACTATTAGCTTAAAGAAAGAATTTGTCAGTTATAAGAGAATTCCGTTAAAACAACATTTAGTCTTACTATAGTAATTACCATGGTCACCCAGTCATTCCGCTGGGCAAATTAATTGACCAGTTACGATTTGAGCTTTTTTTGTCTCGAGAAATCGTGGGAAGTGTTACCACCCTAGCTGTCCACATTCAAAATACTACCGAGGACGATTCGAGTTGGGGACGTTTTTAATGCACTTAGGGCTATCTCAACTTTGATATTCTAAACAGAAAGCCACAGAAAAGAATTACGCACTTTACGCTAAATGCTAAAAGTGAGTAATTAAAAATGGTATATATTAAAAAAAAACTAGTAATGTATACTTATTACCAGATGTAATATAAAATACAACATAGGGAAATTTGTCATCGACATAAGTAATACTTAGTGATATCAGTATGTAAATAATTTCGGTGTCTATCGGCTTGGACACTTAGGAGAAATTAAACCGAAACTGAAAAAATAAAACTGACTTCAAAAACTTAATATATATATGTAACTTAATATATAAATGTCACAATCATTTAGTTTAGTAATAAAATTAAAAGATATTACCGCTATTTAACTGGAAAGATATTATGTATCCAAATCATTTAGTTTAGTAATAAAATTAAAAGATATTACCGCTATTTAACTGGAAAGATATTATGTATCCAAATCAGTATAGTGGAAGAAATAAACCCCATAATATACACTTCAAATGACCATTCGCTCCGGATTTCTTGGCAAAATATTCATAACAAACTTATACCCATAACTTTATGAAGAAGCTGAAACTGAATAATTCATAGATATTTTTAGTTGCTAAAGTAAATAGTTAAATAATTTATTCGCAGCCCTACACAACTCTTCCAAGTTGGAGTTATTGATGATATATTTGGCTTATATTGATGAAAGGCCGAGTGATATTTCATGCCGTAAATTTTATCATCTATCTATCTGTGTCTTCATTGCTTTGGTTGGTATACAGAAAGGATCGACATCACCTTCTACGAGCACGTGTATCGTGGACTTCCTCGGCTTCTGCATTCTTAAATTTTGCGTTGAATTACAGTTTTGGTATTCTTTCTACATGTCCGAATCAAAGGAACATGTTTCTGACGATTTTTACACCAACGCTATCTTTCAAGTCAACTCTCTTTCTAATCTCTTTATTCCGAATGCGATCTACGAGTATTACTCTGAAAATTCTAATATGCTCTTTCTGAAATACCCAGTTCTCGATGCCATACTATAAAACACATGATGATATACTATAAAACACATACGTAAACATTTCTCCCGATTTTGTGAATTTATATATTATGTATACTTATATTCCTAGCATAACTATATTTTCTTTGGAACTGAACGCTTTTTGTGAAGAAATGAAATATATATTGGAAATATTATTGTAAGTAAAGAAAAACTAAATAAAATGATATTAAGTCAAGAATAAAGTTTATAATCGTTTATCCCGATAGTTAGGATGTTTTTGAGATCTGACTAAATAATGTCACGAAACGGCACAATATTTTTTTCCGTTTCAGAGACAATCTATTATATGGGGTTGTTTGTGTCAGCCCTGAGTATTCGGCGAGCCGTGACCCAGATATGGCTCCTAGAACTATTATTTCAGAATGTTATCTAACATGTAATTTCTCTAACTTTTCATAATGTTTGCTATTTACTTAATTCTACTATTATTAGTTGATTCTTTTAATAACCTAATTCAATTATAGATAATTGTTTTCACTAAATAAATACATACTTAAGTAACTGAGATACTGCTTACTTATCTCTAAGTTATTATGAAAATATTTATTATAGGAGGATAGAAAAAATATGTAGGCAATTACTCTTGCCAAGCTTTTTTCCTATTTACATTTGCAAAACTATTTGTTGATTTTTTTTCAACGACTTTTTCAAATACTATTATTATTTTTATACCCTATAAAGAGATAATTCTATAAAGAGAAAGTTAAGAAAAAAATCTTCTTTGCCTTGAACAGCCTCCGAAACTAATGTGGTGATTTAAAAAAATCACATCCAGGAAGCTAAAACATACGCGGATAATAGCTAGAAAGTTGATTTTCAATTTTTTTTTTATATAACATTTTCACTTTAGTTTACCTTTACACGTTGTCCACTGTACCATATTGAAAGTATGAAATATCGATACAAAATAATCTTTCTAAAAATAAATAGTTAAACAGTGACCCGATTATTTTCAATGGAAGTAGAACGAAATCGAAAAATAGATTAAATTAATATTTAATGCAATTGGCCTATTTTCTTAATTAAGTAGCGTTGTTAGTCTCAGACGTTACCAAATAATGTTAACCTATTTGACTTCTGATTTTTAATGAACTTCGAAAAGGAGAAGATCTTTTGGATATTATTTGAAACCATACTGAAAGAAAGAAAAAGAAGACACTAAGAGTAAACAAATAAACGAGAAAGTAGAGTGGTATCAAAAAATAAAAAAGGCGAGGGAGATTCCTTCTTATAGGCCAAACAGTAATCTGCCTGCTGTAACTGTTCCTGCTTGGTAAAGAGAAAAATTAAGGAATGAGAAGGCCAGAAACATATGACATTCGCGAGTTTCAGGTGTTCTCGGAGTTTCTCAGCGTGAGTCTGTCTGGCCTATAATAATAGGTCTCTACTTATGAAAGAGCCGATCTGCCGCGAAGGAAGTGTCGAGACGTGCCTTGCACTGCTCAACAAGCATACAAATGAAGGAATTCTGAACCGCATTGTTAATTGTGACGAGAAATGGACCCTGTTCGACAATCGTAAGTGCTCAGCGAGTTGGACCCTCGTTTAGCATCTAAACAATGCCCTAAACGAAAACTGAGTAAATCTAGGCAAGTCATGGTCACTGTTTGGTGGTCTAACGCGGGTGTAATTCATCACAGCGTCTTACCAAATGAGACGAACATTTCTACCGATGTGTACTGTGAAGAACTGAACACAATGATGGAGAAGCTCGAGCGTCTCCAACCAGCTTTGGTCAATCGTTCGGTTCCACTGCTCCTGCACGACATCGCGCGACCTCTTACTACACAGTAGACGGTCTCAAAGCTACAAGAGCTGGGGGTTGGAAGTTCTCCGTCATCCGCCGTACTCACCAGACCTTGCGCCTACAGACTTCTACTTTTTCCAGAATTTGGATAACTTCTAAGCGGGAAATATATTCAATACCCAAGAGGCAGTATAAAATCCATTTGAAGAATTTGTCTCCTGTCCAGCTGATTTCTTTAAATAAGCTACCAATGCGTTGGCAAAGATGCAATGCATTGCATGGGAGATTACTTTCATTAATAGAAATAAAAAGTAATAGAAAAAAATACGCATCATTTATTTCATGAAAAACGGCAATTTCAAAGGTAAAGACCGAATACACTGCACAACAGCATATCTGATGATTGGCTTATGATACATGATATATGTCACATTCAAACTCACTCTTATTACTGTGTGTATTTGCCTCTAAATGCACAAGTTCATCCTGTATTGCACCAGCTTGAAGTTCAGGGGATATGTTAGGGCTCAAAACACGTCTATATGCCGACCGTATGCAAGGATATTCCCACTTTGCACAATTTTTTCGGTTAATGCCAGTAATGTTCACCAAACAAAAATAACCTCAATTAATTCCTTTTCTTATTTGTCCACAAACGTAGTAACCCAACGCACGTTTTGCATACCTTTTGCGGAATCCAAGGCTTATCTTTCATTTCTAGTGGGTGACCAAAGTAATTTTTGTAAGCCTCATTTACGAAGGCTGTCACATTTAAACGGCATTCTTTAAACATATACTCTCCGCAAATGAAACAAAAATATTTCTGATCATTTACACAAACTCGACTTGACGATGCCATATCAAATTATATTAAGAAAACTTATTTTTATTTAAATTATCAGCAAAATAACATAAGAGAACAGTCAGTTTCGAGTGAAAGCTGTAACTTGTAAACAAGAGCTGTAGCAAAAGAAATGAGGGTATATTTAGAATCAGCGGGGTCAAATTAGTAAACATCATATGATAAAAGTCATTCATCAGAAAAAAGATTTAATTTTGTGAAATTGTGATATTAATAGCTTTCGCCTGCGTGATATTACAATCAATATTTTCATTCCTTATTTTAACTCTATCAAGCTAATTTTTCAATTCAAAAAACGATCCTATGCCTATTTCCAAGATTAACCATCAAATGAAGAAGAAGGATTTAATTAATCTATTCGTCTAATGATATTTAGTTAAAGTTGCAGAAAATTTCTTAAAATGGTTTAAATAAGTACTTTGTTTCTTTTTTTTTTTCAAAAAAACGAACATAGACCAATATATCAAAAAAATACTTCATAACTAGAAAGGGTGTAAACAAGATTAAGAAAAAAAGATTAAGATAGAACACAGAATTATGGCAAAAAATCCCAGTTCAAAATAAGTTGTTTTGAATTTATTATAAGCTAATTTGTAACCAATTATTTATTATTCTTATTATTTTTCCAGAGAAAACTTCATCTACATAAAAACTTACTGATTTCAGCATCCTATCACCAAAATAACGAGGCAGATGTTTCTAACCCTTCAAAACGCACCGGCTATTTTGACCCAATCTCATATATTTTTTTTATAAGCACGCACCTATTGTCAAACGTTTAAATGTTTTATATATTACAATAACCATTTGTTCGCGTGCTCGTATTGACCATTTCTGCATGTACATCCTAATTATTTCATTAAAATAATGATATATTATGTTAGTTAGAACACAATGGCCCAGATATGGTACAATTATGGTCAGATGCCATTGTGTTTAAAAAGGGTGTGCGATCCTATTTGAGGTTGAATAATTCCATTTTTATTTGTAAGGTCCAGTAAAATACTGTGGACATGAAAACGGATTAAAATGACAGTGTTTAGACCATTATGGAGATTAGTAAGTATAGCTTTAGGCTCTTATGATGAATTAAAAAAAGTTAAGTTCCATAGTAAACTAACTTATGCAGGTATGTACATAGTTTGTATTAAGTAGTTCAAATTTAATAATAAATTGGATAATATATGCAAATAGTACCTATAACTCAAATTATTCAACATATATTATGTAAATTTATAATTTATTCACCTGGTAATGGCATGTTTTTTGTTAATATCATTATTTCCAATAGAGCTGGTGAGTTTCAAGAAGGCTTTGAATAAAGATCACCTTGACTTTGACTGTATGAAGTTTGTCCTACACTAAAAGCAGTGATGGAAAATCATAAAAAGAAATATTTCTGATAAAATCAGCTTAGTATTTTTTAACACTTTCTTAAATGTGTGCTGTTAAAAACAATAATAAAGGACTATGTATGGCATTGATAAATACCACTAAAATGAAAATTACAGGTCACAAATGATCGCATATCAGAATTAATGAAGCATGTCTAGTTTTCTGGCAATGGCTGACCGCCAAACTTATACCATACGCGGTAGACCACGCACCCCCAAGAAACAATAATTTTGTATGTAAATTGGGAATATCTTAAGTGGGATCAAAATAGCGAGCGCGTGTATTTACCGGTTAGTAACATCGGTAACAAAACTTTTAGGAGAACTGAAAATTTTTTTTTACTGCAAAGTAAAACATTTTATTTACCTATATATATTCAAATTCAAATTATTTTATTGCATGTCACATTCTTACAAACAAAGAGGTGGTATATAATTTATGGTAGGATACATGTGACGTCCTGCTAGGACATGGCAACATCTATATATATATATATATATCTATATCTATATAAATTATAAATATTTCTTTAATGCATAGGAATCATTTTAAAACTTCATACCATTATAATTACTCATTAAACAGACATTTTATTGATTAATCAGTTTTCTTTTGTATAATATTATAGATTAACTTTCGGCGTTTGACTCCATAAATTTGTGTTTGCTAGATTAGACAGATATTCGTAAATCAACGTTAACAGGAAAACTTCATTTATACACTGCAATAACAACCTAACCAAGAGAATTTTGATGTATGTACAGTCGGTAAGTTTTCACAAAAATATTATTTAATATAGTTCTAACACTTTTAACACCAAATGTACAAGCACAGAACAGATGCTAGTGGCGTGGTTGATTTAAATACTCCAAGGGGTTACGACCATGTGTCACGTTCGGCAACGTTTGAACTGTAAGGATCGGGTTCGATTCCTGCGAGCGGTGGACTCGTTACGACTAAAAATTATGCTAATATTCAATAATTCGGTCATGTCTGATTGAGTTGAGGCTATTTATGGTTGAAATTAACGCATGTGTTATTATGATTGTGCATGTTGAAATGGCAATAATATTGACTCTGAGTCTGAATTTTTTTTTTAGAATAATATGTGTTTTTTAACTTTAAGTTTTATAATTTATTTGTAGAAATGAAAATAAAACACAAATATACTTTTTATAGGGGAAAAAAATAATAAAATAAATTAGTAACTCATTGAAAACTGTATTTGCCGTATAATTCGCTATCTTCTGTTTCTATATATCTATCTTATTGTCTGGCGTAATGAAATATACAGGGATTTTCTTTTGACTTTGCACCTCTTCTTAAGGAAATTATAAAACTAAAAATCAATATTTTCATCATTAAAAGAAAATAAATCATTGATTTATTATTTCTAGGGCCACTTGTTGCTGATTTTTTGACAAGTGGTCTGATTGTTTTTGCTTAAAACAATGAGACGTTAATACAAACACCTTCATATTATAGTTATCACCGGCCTTCTGTGCATGTCAACAGACGATAGCATCGCTCACAGTCACAGCACATCGGGGACACTATAAGGCTTTGCGATGCATGTAAATCCCCACAAGAAGAAGGACAGTAATAATAATCGTAGTATTAAAAAGTCTTTATTGCAATCTAATACGTTGAAAATATTTGAAAAAAGAAATGCAACGTTCACAAAGGGTATGTTCCGATATACACTGCGAGCACTGCGCAGTGGTCTTACTGCTGAAAAATCCGTTCCGTTATGGACTGCCAGTACACTGCTACAGTACCGTAGGGAAATTTATGATCTCATGAATTGCCGCCATATTTGTACTGTGAGCACTGGAGATTTCGAGGTTAGGTGCTCGCAGTGCTTTTGATCACGTGATCAGTCGAAACAGAATCAGAAAATGATAAGTTTCTAAATAAACAAAAAAAAATACTTACGTTTATTATAAGATGGATAAATATTTTTTTAATACATTTTTCCAATTTTATAATATTTTCTTTTGAAAAGAGGGAATCTTTATATTTATATTCACCTTGCATTAACAAATTTGAAAATGGCGCCAAAAAATAGGATTAACAGTATACTGGACTGCGTTCCGTTTTAAAAAGTCACCAATATAACTAGCTATAAAGGAACGGGCTTCCAGTATACTAAATTGACGTCATACTGTTCAGTGGTCGCAGTGTATATCGGAACATACCCAAAATCAATCGTCCATAACTTTGCAATAAGAAATTAACGATCGACAAATGGGATGTCGAAGCGTTTAGAATCGACAACACTTCACGGCTCATTACATTGCGCCGTGCGTACGCATCAAAAAGCACGTGAAGGTACAGTCAGCAGCACAAATCTGTCAAATTTCTCCAATTGATTTTATACCTTAATGTTTTGTAGGCAGATATTAAAATCAAGTGGAGCAATTTGATATAATGTATTGACATGCATCGGTGTGTACCTACACATCTGTATTGCAATGTGTTTACTAGTGAATATACCCACATAATGACTGGATGACGAATAGCGGTCATGTGGGTGGTACAAAGCAACTCTAGGTTTGTGTTTCAACCATAGAGTTATTGTATAAATAATTAAAACCCTGTCACAAAATAAAGTTGACCAACGAGTTGCCAATAATATTCTTTGGTGTTAAGTAAAAAAGTAGCTAACACAAGTGAAATATTTTGAAATTCGAACGTTGAATATCGTCTCACTGTCCTCTAATAATCTCACGTTAAAATTGTAAAAGAGTTTTTGTTTAGTAGGTTTCATATCAATAATAAATAGTCACAGAAACACAAACATCGTTATTCACAAACTGTATGGCTAATATAATTGTCCAAATTGTGGAATATTCTATATCTCGATATCGGTCCACTGACCTCAACCCTACCTTAAACTAGTAATGGAAGCAATTACTCTAAGTTCTTATCGGACATCAGAGCCAATTAATAATTTTCTATGGAACCATATGCGCGGCGCACGTGTGTATCGAGAAGTTGATTGCTCCATTTATTTACCATAAAGTTTAAGGTTTTAGTAGTTTATTTTTACTATTTTTAAATATGTATTTGATATTATTTTTTCTCTGGAACTTCGACTGCCTGCAATTAGTATTTCATACTTTTAAGCTAAACTTTTTTACGAACTTATTTCAATTTTAATTCTTTTTAAATTATTACCAAGAGGTTTTAACGTGAAAAGGTAAGTGTAATGAGTTAATGAAAGAATCTCTAAACTTTATGATATGATTTCAAGGATAAAACACGGACATAGAATAGTTTCGGTCTCTAACAGGATTGGAGGGTTTTGGATTCATGGGTGCCCAACGTGCCTTCTGAAGTACAAAAATATTTCTTACTATGCTTGATATTTATTTACAACAATTTTTGTGATTTCTAATAAAAATATTTCACAAAAAATATATTATTATATTTATATTAGTACCTAAGAAAAAAATATTTTTACAACTGACTATAAAATAATGTAGAACTGCAGCTCAGTCGCTGAATAGTTGCTGAAAAGATGCTGAAACTCTTAAGACCTGGAACGTCTAATTCAGGAACAGGTCGTGGGATTGGTCGTAAGGTATTCAATTAAAAGTAAACATTTAATTTACTTCACTATTACAGTCAGACGTTATCCCACTAGGTCGCAATCAGTACCACAGAATTAAAAAAGGAGGTAGTCGTTTGTGTAAACCAAAGAGTCTTTGAATAGGTAACGTGTGCAGACGTCACTTATATTCATTTCTATTTAAGATCTAAAAGTACTTATAACATAGATAAATACTTTTTAGTAATTAAAACAAGACTGTTAGATAATGAAAATGCAATGCATTAACTAAAGAGGAAAGCCTCGTTTACTAAATAAAATAAAATTCTGGGTGTGTTACGTGTTTAAATTTTGTAAAAAATGGATACCTATAATTTTCCACTATACGAACACGACACACATTTATTTCAATTACTGTGGGCAATCACTGAATAATATAACCAATTATAGAAGACACCCACGACCCTTCGCTATAGTATTTCTAATATTACTTTCTTAGGACACATGACCCCTTATTTATGTTTGAGAAATTAACGACATTTTGCAAACCATTGTCCGAAACTCAAGAGTATTTGTATTAAAAAGGAGGAGTAAATCAAAAAGACTATCCTGCATGTTGCTTTTAATTTATAACTCATCAATTACAAAGATTATTGTAAAAGTGTTACAGTCTCGGTAACAAAGTTACAAACTTTATCAATTTCATCATCATCATAAGCCATGTTACGTCTCCATTGCAGGGCCTCAGGCCTTCCTTATGGATGGTAAAGGAGGACGGGCAATGACCCTCCACGCTGTCCCAATTCGGATTGGAGGGTATTAACGACTGCAAAAGCAGCCGGGGTCAACGGCTTAATGGAGTAGCTCGAGATAATAGGTTTTTTTGGTCACCCATCCTGTGACTGACCCTTGCGAAAGTTGCTTAACAATAACGATAGCGTGCAGTGGCGCTTATCCATTATGCCACAGAGCTACGCCATCAATTTTCTCTATAAAAAAAGGATGGTTACTAAAACAAACAATGGAACAAAATAGTGAATTTTTCTTTATGTATCAAGAAAATTTTATAAATTTACATTTTGACTGCGACAGAACCTTGTTATAACATTATTTTTTTATAAAATAACAGTTAAAACTTAATGATAATTGGTGTGGATGTACTCTTAAGATTTATAATGAATTAGGTTGTTTTTTATTGAATACTTGCGCTGTCACAGCGCTGAACTCGACGTTGAGTTCAAGGTTGTTTTAGTAACACAATAATCGTCATTATTTTGTATATCTTTAAACTTTATGACATGTCAAATGTAAGATACTGTTGTGAGAAAATATATATATTTTTTGAAAGTTATGTAAGAAAAAATGATACTAATAAATGAAATAAAAGATAAACTAAATACACACACAAACTACTAACAATTCACTAAAGGGCTAGGATTAACGCCTGGAGCGTAACCGTCTATAGTAGCCCATACATAAATAACTATAAACCCCCATAAAAGGGTATTACGTATTTTTTTCCATAATTATGAGTACCTACGTCAGCGTTATATTTACTCGGAAGGAGGGATAATGTTTACGTTTCAATCTATCAATAGATAAATCGATATATTTATTTTTAGACTTAACATCAGTCCTCAGTTCGTCCCATAATTATTTGTGTGAACCAATCAAGAGTGCGGAGTGGCACAATTGCAATGTCGATCGATTGCGATTGCGTTCGAGAGCAAGGGGGCAGATACGACAACGTGACATCACAGCTTAAATAATTATGAGACGAATTGTGCCATTTCGTACTCTCGATTGGCGCCAGAGTATGCTACTGAACTAATAAAGAGTGCAGAGAGGCTCAATTGCATGTCGATCGGTCGCGATTGCGTTCGAAAGTAAGTGAGTTGATCAGCATTGCTTACTCTTGAACGCAATCGCGATCGATCGACATTGCAATTGTGCCGTTTCGTACACTAGCGTCGATCGGCTCAATATTGCGTGGCTATTGGATGAACTTATTGACATTGAGTAAGTATTAAGTCTGTTTCAAGAGTACGAACTAAGATAAGATGAAGATTCAGATTGTCATTGGATTGGATTGGAGTTTACATTGAAATTGAGAATGCGTTTAAGGGTAAACCTGTAGTAGGGCACTTCTGTTTCTATGTAATAATTTATGCTAACTATGGAAAGTCTAAAATCCATAGCATAGTTCTTGTTACTAGATCACAAAATAATAAGTATATCTGTCCACATTGATTATGTAAGGAAGACATTGCACTAATAATATTATACTTTAAGTAGATAGTATAATCGCTAAATACAAGTACCTAGTTGAGATACTATCGAGATGAGATTATAACGTAAAATTTACAAGAATAAATAATATGTATTTTCAAATTTTCTTTGTCTAGTATCGGTTGCACCCACTTACTTTAACAATAACAACATGTTATAGTACCTGGTTAAGTAAATAATCAGTTGCACCATTTGGCAATGACTAGACGACGTCATGACTTTAAATGTTAACTATAACCGCTCGAAGCTTACCGGTTGAAGTTATTGTAACTATAGTAACGGTCAGTTGCACAAACTTCCATTAAAGTTTAATGAGGCCTTTAAGCTCTATGGATGAATGTCAAATATGTATGGGTAATGTCACTTTAAACTAATGAAAATTTGCAACTGGCTGTAAGAAAGAGGACGCTGCAACGCATTCCCCAGTTAATATTGTTGAAGTTAATGTGACAGTTATTGTTCAATTTTGACATTAACTTAAACTACTATTATGGTGCAATCAAGTCTAAGTATTTTTAGTAACCTATCCAAAAAACAAAAGAAATAATAAAACGAAATCAGAGAATAAAAGATTATGACAAAAACTATATCACTCATAAACCATTCTTCTTAGTCGTACACTATACTACTGAAGGTCGTGCTCTGTGGTCGTTTCCATAGCGAAATGCTTTGGTATAGAAATGAATGGTCCTGTAAAACCATTACTTTTATAGTAAAAAATACTCCATATTAGAATGTACAGTTATACGAGAAAAAAGAATATTTTCTCGTTTTCCGTTTGATATGCAGCGTACGAAGTGAACGTCATATGTGTATTAAAATATGTATAGTTTAAGGAGACGACTGACTGTAGTGACCTTGACCTGACTGTAGGAGGACACTTTATAAGATAAGCGTCTTATTTATCACTAACTGTTCGCCAGCGGCTTTTCCCGCATTATTTTCATACTTCTAACTTCAGAAATAAGAAAACTGCTTATAAACTTCACCCCATAGGGGTTAAATTTCTAAAATTACTTTCTTAGTGCTCACTCGCATCATTAAAGGAACAACTGTACCAAATTTCATGTTTCTATGTAAATAGTTTCGGCTGTGTCAACACACAGCCTATGTTTTTTTGCACAATAAATGTACAAATTATGGACTTAATGTCTTAAGGTATTCTCTACCAGTCAACAGATATGGACATAGAACTTATAAGAACGGTGCAATAAAACGAAAAATGCAAAATGTTTAAATAAATAGGTCAGTCAGATTTTCCCTTTATATATGTATAGACTGCATAACGTCACATTATTGTCACGTAAGTATATAAAACATAGACAGTTAAAGTTCTACAAAAAAAAGTATGATTTTAACAAGAATATTTTCAGTAGTTTAAGCGTCATTACCAGCTTCTTGCTAAAAGAAGGCTTCACTAGAGATTTTTATTTTTAAGATAGCACATACTTAAGGCCTGGTGACCTGTAATACGGATTAAAAACCTACACAGTTCCTAGTCTCCCACGTATGACTTTAAGTAGGATACTCCTATCGTACCTCCTTTTCTAACGTTATTTGTAGTGGAATTAAACGTCATTATTAATATTATATTGGAATATATGTTTCAAAATAAATTAACGACTTAGAAAGGAGGGTATAATCTTCGCCTTAACGTGAATTCTTGCGGGAGTAAGTTAGTGAGCTATCCGTACGTGTGTATGCAATGAATGAAGCTAAGGCCACATAAAAATTTTTATATACAATTCTATGGCTTTGGCATTCAAAATATCGCGATCTCAACATATTTATGACTAGCTTTATTTCCACTACTTCGTCCGCGTAAATTATAGCCAGTCACCCGCATTAGCTTTCCGTAGGTGAAAGGTCAGTATTTCAGAAGATAACCTCTTAAAAACAAACAAAATACGAAACATTATTTATAATATGTATTGGTATTTTATACATCAATACCTCAATGTCAACGCAATCTCAAAAGTTTTGATTAGTTGCTTAATAAAAGATAAAATAATTTTTTAAATTATAATTATAGTTATTCGCGGGGTTATTATAATGTACCTTGTTTTTGCCCATATTTCTGCGTTGTTCAAAATTATTATATTTCATAAAGTAATTTTTAAGATGTCATTATTGAATAACTGTATTCTAATCTGTAATTATTAAGATGGAGCTTTTGTTTCAATTCAGTGATTCTTTCATTTTAAAAAAAACGATGTTTTATCGCATTGTTGGCCGAAAAAATGACTCCATTCTACCTAATGGAAAGTGGTAATAAAGTACAACGCGAAAATAACTGATGTAATAAGATTCAACAGTTTTATCGGCTGCCTCGTCTTTTCGGCCTAGAGTAGACTTGTCGAATTGGATAAATTCAGCCCGGCAGTAGGTATTTCTCTAAACTCAGGTTCAAGTTAAAAATAATTAAGCTATTACTGATAAGATTTCCAGATAGGTAATTTAGAAAGCACATTTCAACTACATATTAACTATTATTATAATAAATAATGACGGTCAGTCTTTATAGATCATGCTGGTCTTTTATTAAAAATGAGTAGCCATATTCCATTGTGTAAACTGCTACCTATTCGACCTCCCAAATATGATATCAATCACATGACTTGATACAAATAATAAAACGCAGATCTCACACTAACTATCCCTGACGTCACACTATTGTTACAATAAATAATCGCCATTTTGAAACCCTCTATACTCTATGCTTAGTCACGTATTTAAAAAAAAAAACACCAGCAGTATCTAATAAAGTCGGTCATTATCTCTTTATAATGCAAAAAGTTTCTATACTACTATTGTTAAAAATGCCAATAAACAAAGATTATCATGCACTTTTTAGCTTAGGGAGTTATTGATATGTTAGGGATGCTCTGTTAATCTCAAAACGTACTGAAGTTAAACGTTTCGCAAATATTTAGAGATTAAAACTTAAATGAAGGGTTGAAATAGATTTCTAATTGTTCTTTTTTCGTTGTGCTTTATAAATGTTGTCTATGGATGCAATGCAATAAAATTAAATAAAATACTTGGTCCTAGAATTAAATATTTTAAAATGATGCTTAAATAGCCTAAAGAAAATTAACTATTAAATTAAGCTCAATTTTTAAATTTTATTAGAGCGGTATGAAACTAGGTTTGTTCCTTTTAATTTCTAATTGATTAAGTGACATTTATAGGTATTAGTTTCTTTTTCATTATATTTAATACGTTAATGATTTTTGTTAATTTAATTAGTTAAAATTTTAATCAAAAATGTGTAGATTTTGAAGTTTACTTTTGTCTATCTACTTTAAAAACTATTTGGAAATTTTTAAACAGTATTTGCCTAGATAGCTATTTATTACATATTTTATTTAGTTTAATTAAGGCCTCAGCTTCACGATTGTTCAGTCTATATTGTTACTTGTGAAAGTCTAAAACTATGGTATCTATTGGACAATTATCGGCGAGTAACCATAATTTTTAAAAGTATGTAAGTTTTTCACCTTATTTGATATGCCGTCACGAAGAAATATTTATAAGTATGAATGTATTTTATATGTTAAGTAACATTAGAAACATATAGATTCCTCTATTTTGATATTTTTTACAAAATATATTATAATATTATGAATAAAACACAGACTTTATTATTTGTTTGCATTCAATAGGCTCCGAAACTACTGAACCGATTTTATAAGTTCATTCACTTAAGGGAAGTTACGTGGTTCATACGCGGATGAATTGGCTTTAATTTACCGTGTAAAGTCGCGGGAAAACGTAAGTCATTTATACAACTATATCAAACAATAATCATATTGAAATAGAGAAGGAATTTGAAGGAAATATTGTTAACAATAACACATATATTCCCTTTACCTTTATAGTTTTCGATTAAAAAAAAATCACAGAGTAAACTTGTACCTCCCCCAAGGAGTATTTAAGCGACTACACCTTTTTAAATATTCAACACATTTGTTTATTTAATGTTCTGAACGTGACGTGGCCGATTCTAAATAAAATAATAGTTTTAAAAGCACATTCTAATATCGTCGAACTGGATATGCCTATGACACAATGAACATTATAAAAAGGGGTAGTATTCTATTATTTTCTACGAACATTGTTTGGTTTAACTTGGAGTCCGTACTTTTGGAGTTTATGACAAACCGAAAAATCGTAAACATCAATCCCACTAAATGCGAAAGTGAGGATGTATGTTTGTTACTTTTTCACGTCAAAACTACTAAGTAGATTACCTATGATTTAATTTTGTATGCGGATAATTCTTAGCCTGAAATATAGCCTATTTTTTATCCTATTAAGCGGTTCCCCAGGGACCTTTCGCACGAAGCCACTTTTTTCAGGTGGTCTCTATGATGTTCTTTTTTTAAAAAATGTGAAATATTTGAATATCGACTTTCAATTGTATTTGTTATTCGACTTAGACAAGAAAGTTTGATACTGCGAAAATTCGAGTGATTTTTGAATATGATTGCTGACGCGGAAGTAACGTGGCAGAAACAGCCCGCAATATCAATGTTGCATTTGGAGAGGGGTATATAGCGGCATGTAAACCATGCCTTACCTTACCCACAATATTGACTCATTGGCGTCAAATCAATAAAATAAAAAAATACGAAAAATGGGTGCCTCATGATTTGACTGATCAGCAGAAAGAAACGCGTATTGAAACTTGTGTTGCATTGTTGAATCGGTACAGAAATGAAGGAATATTGGATCGAATCGTGACATATGATGAAAAGTGGATTTTTTATGATAACCGTAAAAGATAAATGCAATGGCTGACCCCAGGTCAAACGCCACAACAGTGTTCTAAAGCAAAACTTACCTATAAAAAGGTAATGGCAACTGCTTGGTGGTCTCAGCGTGGTTGTTATTCACTATAATTTCTCTGATCTGGCCAAGCAATAACGGCAGATATCTATTATGTCGAACTCCGAACAATGTTGTCAAAACTAGAAGTAAAACAACCCCGATTTATGAATCGATCTTCACCATTGCTACATAACACTTCATACTCGATACTTCATACAGCACGAGAAACCGTTTTGACCCTTCAGGAACTGCAGTTAGAAAACATTCGTCATCCTCCGTATTCACCAGAAAGGTCTGGTGAATATGGAGGATGACGAATGGTTACCAGCCCCAACGGACTACCATTTTTTTCGTGATCTTATCACGTAGATATAATAAGGAGAAATTTTCTTCCCAGGAGGCAGTACAAAATGTTTTCACACAATTTGTGCAGTCTAGATCCTCAGTGTTCCATCGCAAAGGCATAAATGATCTGGCAATGTATAGATAATAATGGTAACTATTTTGATGAAATAAATTTGTTAAAAATTAAATAATAAACAATTTTGATTTTCAGTACAAATCGGCAAGGTCATACTTCAACCCCTATTATTAGTATATAATATAGATTGGTAAACACCAACAGTATATAATCTGCACTGTTACATTGTAAACTATTTTATGTTTATGTTAAATTAGATTTAAATATTTCTAGTAACATTATAAAAACCAAAACGATGCCTTATATTATTCAGTGATGACTGCGCGGGTCCGATCTTCGTGGAGATTTTGATGTTTTCCGGCTGATATGATTATCGAGTAATTTATATATAGATAGAGAAATCCAGTGACATGGATATTTTAAACTGTTTAATTTTCTGTTTTAAGAGCCATATTACATCGCAACTGTGATTTCTGCGTGATTTTTCTCGGAAACAAAAACAAATTAACAATTTTGACTTGTTGAATAGTGAAGAATAACTCTTGGTATAGAAATTAGTGGCTCAACTTTTTGGAAATTTTGCTCATCTTTTTAATTAAATCCAAAATACCAGAGAAAGTTTTTCATAAAATGCGCAAAGACACTTTTTTGAAGTCCTGGATTGAGCTACTGTTCTTAACAAACGAAATAAAAGAAATAGAATGATATCTCTTATATAGTCGTAAAGTAAACAGTAGCTCGAAATTTTGAAATAGCACTGATTAAATATAGAAAAACAATTATATTACAAACCAAAAAACATCAAAAATTGCTTGAAGTTAACTTTGAATTTCTCTTAGCCACAACAATATTATTTAACAAAATTTATGCCAGATTAATGACTATTTCATAAGGAACAAAGTTATTATAATTTTAAAGCATAAATTTATTATATTATTTCAATAAATACGATAAATGTAAACGCAAAATCACTACAAAATAAGATGCAGCGGCCGTCCACGGTTCCCAACTTAGGGGTTTTCCCCCCAACTTTAGGGGGTTATTGAGTGGGATGGGATTTTTTTGGGGGTTTTATATGTTTAGGGGTATTTTTAGGGGTTTTCTGAATATATAATACAATATTCTGTAATTCTGAATATAATAGAACTATTCAATCCAATAATTGTCATTCAAATATTTTTTTTTTACTCATCGAATGACTTCGAACTGAATGACATCTAGTGTAATTATATTATTTAACTACTCTCTAATTTCTAGTATCGCTTCCTAACTTTCTGTTCAGTCTGTGCTTCCTTCCTAGTCTGTGACAGGTGACTAGAAATTTCAAGGTCATGTTCAAATAGTAATTTGTTATGTTATTGTTCGTATGTATATTACTACATATTGCTTTTATTTTATATATTATTTTTATGAAATATATTTTTAGGGGAATTTTTAAATAATTGAGGCAATTTTAGGGGGTTTTGACTTAGATATAGGGATAAATATTTTTGAGAGTTGGTTACACTGCGGCCGTCTGAGCTCAGTACCGCGCGAGCGCTCCTCAACGTTAGACCTATGTCGCATTTCTTCGCGCCATTTTTCGATCTAGATACATTCGAGCGAGCGTAAATAGAGCAGTATAGTGGGACTTCCAACTTTGGTCACGAAGTTCGATTTATATGGAATTTATATAGCTTATTGAATTATTTCTAATACATATTTGTTATTTTCAGCATAGGTCGAAAGACCCCTAGGTATATCTATAATATATAAAGCTTAATTACCACTCACTGACTCACTCACTCACTCCATGCTTTTTTCAGGTAGAAGGAGGGGGAAAATGACATTTTCAGGTATAGAAACTTATTATATTTTTTTAATTCGAGTTGAAATGGCATATCGATACAGCCAAAAAACAAAATGGCGACGAGATAATTTTTTTAATTTCTACAGTATTCACTCTACGGTTACCATATTCAAAATGGTCGTAGATATGGCTAAAAAAATGGCAATGAAAAAGGGTTTGATTAAAAAAACAAAATGGCGGCCGAGATATTTCACCTGGAAAATGTGCATTTTTCGACCTCTGTTCGGGCAATCGTCAATCGTTTTGTGGTGGGTTCGGAGGGGGGATTTTTGCTCCTTCAGCTCGGAAGTATAGTCGATTTTCACGTACGGGGAGTTTTCATTTGCGCGTCAACATGGCGGCGGCGGGGGCGGCCATTTTGTTTCGGCAATGAAAAATCGCCATTTTTCCAGTGAGATTTACTCCAAGATGGCGGCGTCGGACAGATTCGCTATCGTATGG
Source organism: Diatraea saccharalis (assembly GCA_918026875.4). Taxonomy (NCBI): domain Eukaryota; kingdom Metazoa; phylum Arthropoda; class Insecta; order Lepidoptera; family Crambidae; genus Diatraea; species Diatraea saccharalis. The sequence continues at coordinate 19,361,259 of OU893341.1, read as the reverse complement.
GCCGGTCGTAGGGCTCAGCTGGGATCTTTCTACGTTGCACTACCGTTTTCTACCATTTTCGTGGTAGTTTAGGAGATTTTGGGAGAAAAGTGAAATTTCGAAATACGCCCTTTTCGCGGAAAACAGACTCGATGCGGTGTGGCGCCGGGGGAGCCCTATGACTTTTGGTAGTTTTCGTTTCTGCGAGCTGACAACCCTGGGCTCCACGGTAGAAAACGTGTTTTTCGACATGCCCTCATAACCCGAATTGTTTGGGAACCTGGGTGGCCAGCGGAGAAAATCTGTGAATGAGGTGTCGCGCCAAATATAGTTGTGACTATAGGAAAATTATGAAACTCGGCAAAATCAATATGGCGGCGCCAGCAGCGGCCATTTTGTGATTTTTTCACTTTTTCGAAAAATTCAAACGCACTTTTAGCACACATGGCAACATCGGAGCTCTTCGCCTGGTATGGACCGGTCGTGAGTCTCCGCTGGCTCTTTCGAATGACCTGAAAATTTTTCCCCGATTTTAGGGTAATTTCGGAGATTTACCCCAAAAAGGTGAAAAGTAGAAGGAGCCGTTTGGGAATTTCAAAAATGCTTTTCCTCGACGGAGGGCACTCCCCGAAATGACATTTGGCCATTTTCATCGTCGTCACCTGGCAACCCTGGTAGGTTGCGGCGATTTGAAAATATTTTGCCCATTTTTTACTTTGTCGACTCTAGCGCAGTCGGTATTGCCACTAGGAAAATGGTAAAAAGTGCATCGGATGCGCTATCGAGTTGGCCACACCGGTACGGAGCCGGATTTTCAAAATTCAAGATGGCGGCCAAACCAGCGGCCATTTTATCCGAAAAATTGGGTATCGTCACCACGTCGAGCCGATTTTGACGCACTTGGCGACATTTGTCAGACTACTTCCGGGGAAACAATTTTTAGGCAAGTAGCTGAGGTGTTGCCAGGTGAAAAAAAATACTTGAAAATTTTTGATACTTTATGAGATTTTTGGGGAAACGCTTTTTTGTCGAATTTTGGATTTTTTTCGATGCAATTATTTTAATTTTAACTTTTCAAGATACCCGATGGAAAAAATACAACGATCGACTGGCAACACTGAGAGCAAACAACGTTTGAAATTCAACCTACGATTTTGACCGACTTGGCAACCCCGCAGGTATTCGGCTTGTATGGAGCGATTGTGTATCTCTATAGACGCTTTCGATATCGTGGAAAAATTTTACCCGTTTTTAGGGTAGTTTTTGAGATTTACCCCAAAAACTGTTACTGTCAAAGGAACAATTCTAGAACTTGAAAATTGGTATCCGATCGATGGAGGGCGCCTCCCGAAATCACATTTGACTATTTTCTTTCGCCTTCACCTGGCAACCCCGCCTGCTACGGCGGTTTGAAGATTTAACGCCCACTATTCACGTTTTGGACTCTAGCGCAGTCATTATCGCCGCTAGGAAAATAATAGAAACGGCGTTGGATGCGCTAATAGGTGTGCTACACCGGTATGGGGTTCAAAATTTACAAAATTCAAGATGGCGGCTTAAACAGCGACCATTTTATCTAGAAAATTGATCATTTTATCACGACTTTCACTTTATACAGCTGATTTTGGCGTTTTCGGTAACATTTTTAGGAGAACGTGTATATATGGACCATTTGTATATTTGTGTATCTTTACCCACACTTTCACATAGGTAAGTATGGAGAAAAGAAAATCCAATTTTTGACACGATGTTTAATACTTAAAATATATTTTTCTATACTTTAAGATTTTTGAGAAAACATGTTCTTTTGATATTCAAAATGAAAGTGTTCTACGTAGGTATGAGTTTGAAATTTGACATTTATTTATTTGGTGTATTATTTAAGGTAACACTGGGGGAAATATCTACTCGATCCTTTTTCACACTAAATGTAAACTTACTATTGAATAAGAATAAGAGACTATAATTTATTTAGAGTTTTGCTTGCGTTTTTCGACTGATTATTCTTTTTCTGTTCAGCGTAAACTGGCAACCCTTTTTCTTGCTTAAATACCTTTCGTTTGAAGACAGAACTTACTAACTTTTTGTAGGCGATTTCAATCTATAAAACAAACATAACAAAAAAATCGAAGTACTCAAATTCTGCAACGGATGCGGACTTAAAACCCCACCGCTCCGATTCCACTAGCTACTCGTGACCTCCCCGGGCTGCGAGCAGCCCGGGGCAACCAAGCGAAAGCTTCCATTCCGAAACGAAGACGGACTTAAAACCCCATCGCGTCGTGAATTGATCTATTCTAATATCTGGTCACGACATCGGTTCCCTTTTCATATAACAAATAAATCTTACATAAATAATGTAATGTAATAATGCAAATACAATAAATACTATTTCTTGACATTTAAATGATAGTAACACTGATGGAAATATATGTTCGATTGTTTTTTAATATTATACAGTAATTTACTAATAAATAAGAATAAGAGAATAAAAGACAAAACTTATTTTAAGTATCTATACAAAATTTATTTTAAATTTTGCTTGCATTTTTCGACTGAATATTTCTTTTTCTATTAAGTGTCAACTGGCAACACTTTTTCTTTGGTGTATGGTGCTTTGTGTCCTTTAACACCTTTTATTTGAAGATAGAACTTACTGACCTTTTCTACGCAATTTCAAACTGTAAACCCGACATAACAATAGGCGGACTTACAACCCCACCGCCCCGATTCCACTAGCTACTCGTAACCTCCCCGGGCTGCTCGCAGCCCGGGGCAACCAAGCGAAAGCTAGTCTATAATATATAAAGCTCAATTACCACTGACTGACTCACTGACTCACTCACTCCATGCTTTTTTCGGATAGAAGGAGGGGGAAAATGACATTTTCTTGTATGGAGAGTGACAATATTTTTTTAATTCGAGTTGAAGTACTATATCGGTACAGCCAAAAAACAAAATGGCGGCGAGATAATTTTTTTAGTTTCTACATTATTCACTCTACGGTTACGATATTCAAAATGGTCGTAGATTTGGCTAAAAAAATGACACTGAGAAAAGGTTTGATTCAAAAAACAAAATGGCGGCCGAGATATTTTACCTAGAAAATTGACATTTTTCGACCTCTATGCGAGCGATCGTCATTTCTTTTTTTGTGGGTTCGGAGGGGGGACCTTTTCACAGGCGACTCGGAAATATAGTCGATTTTAACGTAGGGGAAGTTTTTATTCGCGTGTCAATATGGCGGCGGCGGTGGCGGCCATTTTGTTTCGGTAATGAAAAAACGCCATTTTCCAGTGAGATTTTCTCCAAGATGGCGGCAATGTACTGGTTTACTTTATATGGGGCGGTCGTGGGGCTCGGTAGAATCTTTCCATATTAGTACTAATTTCTACCATTTTCGTGGTAGTTTAGGAGATTTTGGGAGAAAAGTGATATTTCGAAATACGCACTTTTCGCGGAAAACAGACTAGGTGCGGTGTGGTGCCGGGGGAGCCCTATAACTTTTGGTAGTTTTCGTTTCCGCGAGCTGACAACCCTGGGCTCCACGGTAGAAAACGTGTTTTTCGACATGCCCTCATAACCCGAATTGTTTGGAAACCTGGGTGGCCAGCGAAGAAAATCTGTGAATGAGGCCCCTTGCCTGATATAGTCGTGACTAAGGGAAAATTATGAAACTCGCGAAAATCAATATGGCGGCGCCGGCAGCGGCCATTTTGTGATTTTTTCACTTTTTCGAAAAATTCAAACGCACTTTTAGCACACATGGCAACATTGTAGCTCTTCGCCTGGTATGGACTGATCGTGAATCTCCGCTGGCTCTTTCGAATGACGTAAAAATTTTCCCCGATTTTAGGGTAATTTCGGAGATTTACCCCAAAAAGGTGAAAAGTAGAAGGAGCCGTTTGGGAATTTCAAAAATGCTTTTCCTCGATGGAGGGCGCTCCCCGAAATGACATTTGACCATTTTCATCGTCGTCACCTGGCAACCCTGGTAGGAGCGGCGATTTAAAATATTTTGCCCATTTTTTACTTTGTCGACTCTAGCGCAGTCGGTATTACAACTAGGAAAATGGTAAAAAGTGCATCGGATGCGCTATCGAGTTGGCCACACCGGTACGGAGCCGGATTTTCAAAATTCAAGATGGCGGCCAAACCAGCAGCCATTTTATCCAAAAAATTGGGTATCGTCACCACGTCAAGCCGATTTTGACGCACCTGGCGACATTTGTCAGAGTACTTCCGGGGAAACATTTTTTAGGCAAGTAACTAAAGTGTTGCCTGGTGAAAAAAAAACTCGAAAATTTTTGATACTTTATGAGATTTTTGAGGAAACAATTTTTGACGAATTTTTGAACTTTTTTGATGCAAATATTTTAATTTTAACTTTTCAAGATACCCGATGGAAAAAATAGAACGATCGACTGGCAACACTGAGAGCAAACAACGTTTGAAATTCAACCTCGATTTTGACCGACTTGGCAATCCCGCAGGTATTTGGCATGTATGGAGCGATTGTGTATCTCTATAGACTCTTTCGTATGGTGCAAAAAAATTACCCTATTTTAGGGTAGTTTTTGAGATTTACCCCAAAAACTGTAACTGTCAAAGGAACACTTTTAGAACTTGAAAATTAGTATCCGTCGATGGAGGGCGCGTCCCGAAATCACATTTGACTATTTTCATTGTCTACACCTGGCAACCCTGGCAGCTACGGTGGTTTGAAGATTTAATGCCCACTGTTCAAGTTTTGGACTCTAGCGCAGTCATTATCGCCGCTAGGAAAATAATAGAAACTGCGTTGGATGCGCCAATAGGTGGGCTACATAGGTCTGAGGTTGAAATCTCAAAATTCAAGATGGCGGCTTAAACAGCGACCATTTTATCTAGAAAATTGATCATTTTTCATGACATTTTTAAGAATACTTCTAACAAAAAATATGTATTTAGCTGAAGTGTTGCCAGATGAAAAAAAGCTGTAAATTTTTTTATACTGAGATTTTTGAGAAACTTTCATGTATGTCATTTATGAAAAATATTTAAATATCTATTTACAATGATTTCACCGTTTTACAAAATTTTTACTGTTGCATTTATAACATAATTGATGGAATAATTTGAGTGATTGACTAGCAACACTGATAGTAGTCACATAAATTTCAAAATGATTCTGACCGAGCTCGCGACTCGGAAGCTTTATTGCATATATAGACCGTTTGTGTATCTTCACTCTATCTTTACATGGTGAGAAAAATATTCAAATATTTTCGCCAGAAAAATAAAGCGAGCGAGACATTATCATTCGGATAGATTAGAACTGTGACTAAAACAAAAAGCGAGCCATAAAGAGTGACCAATTAGAAAGATTTGATTAATTTGTAAGGTAAGAACTGTGACTAAATAAAATGCGAGCGAAGCGAGCCATAAAGAACACCACCAATAGAAATCTGATCAATCAGTTACATTAGAACTGTGAATAAAACAAAAAGCGAGCGAAGCGAGCTATAATAAATAGAAACCTGGTCAATCGTTTAAGGGACTGTGACCAAAATAAAGAGCGAGCGAAGCGAGCCATAATGCGAGACCATTAAAAGAGACTTGATCAATCAGTTATGTTTGAAACGTGGCTAAAACAAAAAGCGAGCGAAGCGAGCCATAAGGAGTAACTGTTAAGAGAGATTTGGTTAATTGGTAGGGTTAGAACTATGACTAAAATAAAATGCGAGCGAAGCGAGCCATAAAGAACACCATCAATAGAGGCCTGGTCAATCAGTTAGATTAGAACTGTCAATAAAACATAAAGCGAGCGAAGCGAGCCATAATAAATGCAGACCTGGTCAATCGTTTAAGGGACTGTGACCAAAATAAAGAGCGAGCGAAGCGAGCCATAATACGAGACCATTAAAAGAGACCTGATAAATCGGTTATGTTAGCACTGTGACTCAAACAAAAAGCGAGCGAAGCGAGCCATAAAGGTTAACTATTAAGAGAGATTTGGTTAATTGGCAAGGTTAAAACTGTGACTAAAATAAATTGCGAGCGAAGCGAGCCATAAAGAACACCATCAATAGAGGCCTGGTCGATCAGTTAGATTAGAACTGTCAATAAAACATAAAGCGAGCGAAGCGAGCCATAATAAATGGAGACCTGGTCAATCGTTTAAGGGACTGTGACCAAAATAAAGAGCGAGCGAATCGAGCCATAATACGAGACCATTAAAAGAGACCTGATCAATCGGTTATGTTAGCACTGTGACTCAAACAAAAAGCGAACGAAGCGAGCCATAAAGGTTAACTATTAAGAGAGATTTGGTTAATTGGCAAGGTTAAAACTGTGACTAAAATAAAATGCGAGCGAAGCGAGCCATAAAGAACACCATCAATAGAGGCCTGGTCAATTGCTTAAGGTACTGTAACCAAAATAAAGAGCAAGCGAAGCGAGCCATAACGCTAAAGCATTAAGAGAGACCTGATCAATCGATTATGTTAGCACTGTGTCTAAAATGAAAAGCGAGCGAAGCGAGCCATAAGAAATAACTGTTAAGAGAGATTTGGTTAATTGCTAGGGTTAGAACTGTGACTAAAATAAAGTGCGAGCGAAGCGAGCCATAAAGGACACCATCAATAGAGACCTGGATCAATCGGTTAGATTAGAACTGTCTATAAAACAAAAAGCGAGCGAAGCAAGCCATAATAATTGGAGACCTGGTCATTCGGTTAAGGAACAGTGACCAAATGTGTTTATAAGTGTGGTATTTAGGTCTGAGGCTGAAATTTCAAAATTCAAGATGGCGGCTAAGACAGCTGATCCTTTTATCTAGAAAATTTTATCAGATTTCTTACACGAAAAAAATGTATTCAGTTGAAGTGATGCCGGATGATAAAAAACTGTTTTTTTTTTGATACTGTGATTTTTAGGAAATTTTCTATTGAATAAGAATACTTTAGACTTCAAGGCGATCTATACAACATTTATTTTAAGTTTTCTTACGTTTTTCAACTGAATATTTCTTTTTATATTGCGTGTAAACTGGCAATCTTTTTTTTTATGTATGATGTTTTGCGTAATTAAAGATCTTTTATTTGAAGATAGAACTTACTAACTTCTTCTAGGCAATTTCATACTGTAAACCCAGCATAACAAGAGGCGGACTCAAAACCCCAATATCTCTATTAACTGAATATTAACTTACTTTTGAATAAGAATAAGAGAATAAAAGACTACGAGCTGATCTATTCCAAATATTATTTTAGTTTGCTTGCGTTTTGCATGCGTTTTGGCAACGGAATGTTTCTTTTTCTATTTTGTGTAAACTGGCAACCCCTTTTCTTTGACGTATAGAGCTTTGTGTACTTAAACATAATTCATTTGAGATAGAACTTTTTCTAGGCAATTTCAAACTGTAACCCCACCGCTCCGATTCCACAAGCGACTCGCTTATGCTCAAGAACCTTGCAATAAGTAAAGCAACAAAAACTTGTATAGGTTTATTATGACATATGGGTTAGGTTGGGTTAGTGTATGAAAAACAACGCACGAGCCGAGCGAGCGTAGCGAGCGTGCCGCGGCAGCGGCCGGCGAAGTGCCAGAAACGAATCGCTTTTGTTGATGGTAACATTTGGTTTATAATGCTAACTGTGAGCAATCCAGCCCGCGCAGTGACCGTTTCAATTTCAGATTTTGATTTCGATGGACTTGACAATTCGGGAGCTTTATAGCGTGTATATATGGACTATTTGTGTAGGTATCTTTACCCACACTTTCACATAGGTAAGTATGGAGAAAAGAAAATCCAATTTTTGACACGATATTTACTACTTAAAATATATTTTTCTATAATTTTAGATTATTGAGAAAACATGTTCTTTTGATATTCAAAATGAAAGTGTTCTACGTAGGTATGAGTTTAAAATTTGACATTTCTTTATTTGGTGTATTATTTAAGGTAACACGGGGGGAAATATCTACTTGATCCTTTTTCATACTAATTATAAACTTACTGTTGAATAAGAATAAGAGACTTTAATTTATTTAGAGTTTTGCTTGCATTTTTCGACTGAATATTTCTTTTTCTATTAAGCGTAAACTGGCAACCTTTTTATTTGATGTATAGTGCTTAAACATCTTTCATTTGGAGATAGAACTTACTAACTTTTTGTAGGCGATTTCAGACTATAAAACAAACATAACAAAAAATCGAAAGACTCAAATTCTGCAACGGAGGCGGACTTAAAACCCCACCGCCCCGATTCCACTAGCTACTCGTGACCTCCCCGGGCTGCCGGGCGAAAGCTTCTATTCTGAAACGAAGGCGGACTTAAAACCCCATCGCGTCGTGAATTAATCTATTCTAATATCTGGCCACGACATCGGTTCCCTTTTCGTATAATAAATAAATCTTACATAAATAATGTAATGTAATAATGCAAATACAATAAATACTATTTCTTGACATTTAATTAATTAATTAATGATAGTAACACTGATGGAAATATATGTTCGATTGTTTTTTAATATTATACAGTGATTTACTAATAAATAAGAATAAGAGAATAAAAGACAAAACTTATTTTAAGTATCTATACAAAATTTATTTTAAGTTTTGCTTGCGTTTTTCGACTGAATATTTCTTTTTCTATTAAGTGTCAACAGGCAACACTTTTTCTTTGATGTATGGTGCTTTGTGTCCTTTAACACCTTTTATTTGAAGATAGAACTTACTGACTTTTTCTACGCAATTTCAAACTGAAAACCCGACATAACAATAAGCGGACTTGAAACCCCACCGCCCCGATACCACCAGCTACTCGTGACCTCCCCGGGCTGCTCGCAGCCCGGGGCAACCAAGCGAAAGCTAGTCTATAATATATAAAGCTCAATTACCACTGACTGACTGACTGACTCACTCACTCCATGCTTTTTTCGGGTAGATAAGAGGGAGGAAAATGACATTTTCATGTATGGAGACTGACTATATTTTTTTTAATTCGAGTTGAAGTACCATATCGGTACAGCCAAAAAACAAAATGGCGGCGAGATAATTTTTTAATTTCTACGTTATACACTCTACGATTACGATATTCAAATGTCGTAGATTTGGCTAAAAAAATGAGACTGAAAAGGTTTATTAAAAAAACAAAATGGCGGCCGAGATATTTCACCTGGAAATTTGGCATTTTTCGACCTCTGTTCGGGCAATCGTCGTTTCTTTTGTGGTGGGTTTGGAGGGGTGCTCTTTTACGCCGGCGACTCGGAATTATAGTCGATTTTCACGTACGGGGAGTTTTCATTTGCGCGTCAACATGGCGGCGGCGGGGGCGGCCATTTTGTTTCGGCAGTGAAAAATCGCCATTTTCCAGTGAGATTTTCTCCGAGATGGCGGCGTCGGACGGATTCTCGTTCTATGGGCCGGTCATGGGGCTCGGTGGGATCTTTCTACTTCACTACAGATTTCTACCATTTTCGTGGTAGTTTATGAGATTTTGGGAGAAAAGTGAAATTTCGAAATACGCACTTTTCGCGGAAAACAGACTCGATGCGGTGTGGCGCCGGGGGAGCCCTATGACTTTTGGTAGTTTTTGTTTCCGCGAGCTGACAGCCCTGGGCTCCACGGTAGAAAACATTTTTTTCGACATGCCCTCATAACCCGAATTGTTTGGGAACCTGGGTGGCCAGCGGAGAAAATCTGTGAATGAGGTGTCGCGCCAAATATAGTCGTGACTATGGGAAAATTATGAAACTCGGGAAAATCAATATGGCGGCGCCGGCAGCGGCCATTTTGTGATTTTTTCACTTTTTCGAAAAATTCAAACGCACTTTTAGCTCACATGGCAACATCGGAGCTCTTCGCCTTGTATGGACCGGTTATTAGTCTCCGCCGGCTCTTTCCTATGAGGTGAAAATTTTCCCCGATTTTAGGGTAATTTCGGAGATTTACCCCAAAAAGGTGAAAAGTAGAAGGAGCCGTTTGGGAATTTAAAAAATGCTTTTTCTCGACAGAGGGTACTCCCCGAAATGACATTTGACCATTTTCATTGTCATCACCTGGCAACCCTGGTGGTTACGGCGATTTGAAAAATTTTGCCCATTTTTTACTTTGTCGACTCTAGCGCAGTCGGTATTGCCACTAGGAAAATCATAAAAACTGCATCGGATGCGCTATCGAGTTGGCCACACCGGTACGGAGCCGGATTTTCAAAATTCAAGATGGCGGCCAAACCAGCGGCCATTTTATCCGAAAAATTGGGTATCGTCGCCACGTCGAGCCGATTTTGACGCACTTGGCGACATTTGTCAGAGTACTTCCGGGGAAACATTTTTTAGGCAAGTAACTAAAGTGTTGCCAGGTGAAAAAAAATCTCGAAAATTTTTGATACTTTATGAGATTTTTGAGGAAACACTTTTTGTCAAATTTTGAATTTTTTCAATGCAAATATTTTAATTTTAACTTTTCAAGATACCGGATGGAAAAAATAGAACGATCGACTGGCAACACTGAGAGCAAACAACGTTTGAAATTCAACCTTGATTTTGACCGACTTGGCAACCCCGCAGGTGTTTGGCATGTATGGAGCGATTGTGTATTTCTATAGACTCTTGCATATGGTGGAAAAAAATTACCCGATTTTAGGGTAGTTTTTGAGATTTACCCCAAAAACTGTAACTGTCAAAGGAACAATTTTAGAACTTGAAAATTGGTATCCGTCGATGGAGGGCGCATCCCAAAATCACATTTGACTGTTTTTATCGCCTACACCTGGCAACCCTGGTAGCTACGGTGGTTTGAAGATTTAATGCCCATTTACACGTTTTGGACTCTAGCTCAGTCACTATCGCCGCTAGGAAAATAATAAAAACTGCCTAGGATGCGCCAATAGGTGGGCTACATAGGTCTAAGGTTGAAATTTCAAAATTCAAGATGGCGGCTTAAACTGTGGCCATTTTATCTACAAAATTGATCATTTTTCACGACTTTTACTTTATAGAACTGATTTTTGCGCATATGATAACATTTTTCAGATAACTTAAAAAAAACATAAGCTAAAGTGTTGCCAGATGAAAAAAAACTGAAAATTTTTTGATACCGAGGTTTTTGAGAAACTTTCATGTATGTCATTTATGGAAAATATGAAAACATTTCTTTACAATGATTTTACGGTGTAACAAAAATTTTACAGTTGCATTTATAACATAATTGTTGGAATAATTTGAGTGATCGACTAGCAACACTGATAGTAGTCACCATATAAATTTCAGGACGATTCTGACCGAGTTGGCGACTCGGGAACTTTATAGCATATATAGACCGTTTGTGTATGTATCTTTACCCAATCTTTACGCGGTGAGAAAAAAATTCCACTATTTTAGCCAGAAAAATAAAGCGACCGAGACATTGTCATTCGGTTAGATTAGAACTGTGACTAAAATAAAATGCGAGCGAAGCGAGCCCTAAAGAACACCATCAATAGAAATCTGATCAATCAGTTAGATTAGACCTGTGAATAAAACAAAAGGCGAGCGAAGCGAGCCATAATAAATGGAGACCTGGTTTATCGTTTAAGGGACTGTGACCAAAATAAAGAGCGAGCAAAGCGAGCCAAAATGCGAGATCATTAAAAGAGACCTGATCAATCGGTTATGTTAGCACTGTGACTAAAACAAAATGCGAGCGAAGCGAGCCATAAAGAGTAACCATCAAGCGAGATTTGGTTAATTGGTAAGGTTAGAACTGTAACTAAAATAAAATGCGAGCGAAGCGAGCCTTAAAGAACACCATCAATAGAGGCCTGATCAATCAGTTAGATTAGAACTGTCAATAAAATAAAAAGCGAGCGAAGCGAGCCAAAAGGAGTAACTGTTAAGAGATATTTGGTTAATTGGTAGGGTTAGCACTCTGACTAAAACAAAATGCGAGCGAAGCGAGCCATAAAGGACACCATCAATAGAGACCTGGTCAATCGGTTAGATTAGATCTGCGAAAAAAACGAAAAGAAAAAGCGAGCGAAGCGAGCCATAATAAATGGAGACCTGGTCAATCGGTTAAGGAACTGTGACCAAATGTGCTTATAAGTGTGCTAGAAAATGTATCAATTTTCACGGTTTTTACTTTATAGAGCTGATTTTGGCGTTATTGATAACATTTTGCAGATTACTTACAGAAAAAGAAATGTATTCAGTTGAAGTGTTGCCGGATGATAAAAAACAGTTTTTTTTTTGATACTGTGATTTTTAGGAAATTTTCTATTGAATAAGAATAAAAGACTACAAGGCGATGTATTCAACATTTATTTTAAGTTTTCTTACGTTTTTGAACTGAATATTTCTTTTTATATTGCGTGTAAAGAGGCAATCTTTTTTTTAATGTATGATGTTTTGCGTAATTAAAGATCTTTTATTTGAAGATAGAACTTACTAACTTTTTCTAGGCAATTTTATACTGTAAACCCAACATAACAAGAGGCGGTCTTAAAACTCCAATATCTGTATTAACTAAATATTAACTTACTTTTGAATAAGAATAAAAAAATAAATGACTACAAGCCGATCTATTCCAAATTTTATTTTAGTTTTGCTTGCGTTTTTCAACTAAATGTTTCTTTATCTATTTAGTGTAAACTGGCAACCCTTTTTCTTTGACGTATGACGTATTCATTTGAAGATAGAACTCACTAACTTTTTCTAAGCAAATTTAAACTGTAAACATAACAAGAGGCGGACCTAAAATCCCACCGCTCCGATTCCACAAGCGACTCGTTTATGCTCAAGAACTTGACAATAAGTAAAGCAACAAAAACTTGTATAGATTTTAGGTTTTATTATGACATATGGGTTAGGTTAGGTTAGTGTATGAAAAACAACGCACGAGCCGAGCGAGCGTAGCGAACGTGCCGCGGCAGCGGCCGGCGAAGTGCCAGAAACGAATCGCTTTTGTTGATGGTAACATTTGGTTTATAATGTTTAAAGGATGATCGTGACCATTTTAATTTCAATTTTGATTTTGATGGACTTGACAATTCGGGATCTTTATAGCGTGTATATTTGGACCATTTGTATATTTGTGTATCTTTACCCACACTTTCATATAGGTAAGTATGGAGAAAAGAAAATCCAATTTTTGACACGATATTTAATACTGAAAATGAAAATGAAAATGAAAATTTATTTATTTTATACACTTTTTTCAGTACAAAATGTGAACTGCTCTCATATAAGGTTACCCTGTGTTATGAGAGGCAGGCTCCTCCTTCAATACATTGCAAATAATTATATTAAAGTATAAATATTAATAAAACAATGAGTAAATAATATATTGCCTGTGTTTTGTGTCTGAGCGTGCGTGCGTGCGTGTGCGTGTGTGTGTGTGTGTGTGTGTGTGTGTGTGTGTGTGTTCGTGTGTGTGTGTGTGTGTGTGTGTGTGTGTGTGTGTGTTCGTGTGTGTGTTCGTGTGTGTGTTCGTGTGTGTGTGTGTGTGTGTGTGTGTGTGTGTGTGTGTGTGTGTGTGTGTTACATATCAACATGTACATCTTTATCTTATTTTTAAGAAAGACTAGTGATTGTTTGTATTATTTGTTCTAAGTTATCATATTTGTATTGTTCTAACCATTTTATAATCGAGTCCTGAAACTTTTTTGGCCTGTATTGTACAATGTCTTTGTGTGATCTCAGTAACTTGTTATAAAGACGTGGGGCTATATATGTGAAGTGACGTTTAACAAGTGTTGAGTGAGCTGTTGGAACTTTGTATCTAGGGACTCTTCTTGTTACCAAGGGTGTATATGGAACTGTTTTGCAATGAAACCTACATAGTAAAAGGAAAACATAAAGTTTACGGACTGGAAGAACCATTGCTTGCTGATAGAGTTGTTCTGTTGGGAATTTATATGGTAGATTTAAAGCTACTTTAAGTACAGCTCTTTGAGCTCTCTCTAATTGTATCATATGTGTCTTTGCGGCACCTCCCCAAACACATATACTGTAGGTGAGTATACATTGACAAAGGGCTCTATAAGTCGATATAAGAAGTTTGTAATCTGCAGCAGTGCGTAGTTGTTTAAAAACAAACATCAGTTTTCGAGCTTTTGCTGACACCGTGCTTATGTGTTCTTTCCATTTAAGATTTTCATCTACGATCACACCTAAGTACCTAATTTTTGGAACGCGTAAGAGTGTTGGGCAATTGCAATTGAGTTTCATTTTCTGATTACATGGAAATGTGTGTAATGTAAGAGTTAAATTATTTTTCGGATCTTTAGCTTTAGTCTTACTGAAACATAAGAATTTAGATTTTACAGAATTTATTGATAGGAGATTTTCCTCTAACCAATTTGTAATCCCACATAGACCTTTCTCTGCCACTTTTATAACCTCGCTCCACGTCTTACCATGAAATAAAATTACGGTGTCATCTGCAAACATAATTGTTTCAGCCTTAGGTAATTTTATATTACATAAACTGTTGATATATATTAAAAATAATGTTGGGCCAAGAGTGCTGCCTTGTGGGACGCCGTAGGTACGCAAGGCTGTCTTACTGTAATAATTATCAACCCTAACAGTTTGACTTCGACCTGTCAAATAGTCAGTGAACCAAGAGTGCATCAGTCCCCTCACACCTAGATTTTCGAGGCGTCTAAGTAGTATCGGAATTGAAACTGTGTCGAAGGCCTTCTGAAGGTCTAGAAATACACCAACACAGTTCATTCCCTTATCCAGATGTCCTGTGACTAAACTAGTTAGATTAAGCACGGCATCCTCAGTAGACCTACCGGCTCGAAACCCATATTGATTTTCTGATAATGTATCTATTTTATTCATATAACAAACAAGTCTACTGTTTACAATTTTTTCTATTATTTTTGAAATTGTTGGTAAAAGTGATATCGGTCTATAGTTTGAAGGATTGCTTCGATCTCCTGCTTTGTATATTGGACAAACCAAAGCACTCTTGAATACTGCTGGAAAAACCCCAGTAGAAAAACTTAAATTACAAATGAACACAATTAATGGTGTCAACAACAGTTTAAACATTTTTAAAAAACGAATAGTTATTTTATCCCCTCCACATGCACTGTTTGAATCTAGATTTCCTATAATATTATAAACTTCAATGGGGTCTGTAGGCAAAAGAGCCATGGTTTGACACGGCGTAGACGTAGTTAAATACTTAAAATATATTTTTCTATACTTTTAGATTATTGAGAAAACATGTTCTTTTGATATTCAAAATGAAAGTGTTCTACGTAGGTATGAGTTTGAAATTTGACATTTCTTTATTTGGTGTATTATTTAAGGTAACACTAGGGGAAATATCTACTCGATCCTTTTTCATACTAAATGTAAACTTACTATTGAATAAGAACAAGAGACTATAATTTATTTAGAGTTTTGCTTGCGTTTTTCGACTGAATATATCTTTTTCTGTTAAGCGTAAACTGGCAACCCTTTTTCTTTGATGTATGATGCTTAAACACCTTTCATTTGAAGACAGATCTTACTAACTTTTTGTAGGCGACTTCAAACTATAAAACAAACTAAACAAATAAAAATCGAAATACACAAATTCCACAACGAGGGCGGACTTGAAACCCCACCGCCCCGATTCCACCAGCTACTCGTTACCTCCCCGGGCTGCTCGCAGCCCGGGGCAACCAAGCGAAAGCTTCTATTCTGAAACGAAGGCGGACTTAAAACCCCATCGCATCGTGAATTGATCTATTCTAATATCTGGCCACGACATCGGTTCCCTTTTCATATAATAAATAATATAATGTAATAATGCAAATACAATAAATACTATTTCTCGACATTTAATTGATTAATTAATGATAGTAACACTGATGGAAATATATGTTCGATTGTTTTTTAATACTATACAGTAACTTACTAATAAATAAGAATAAGAGAATAAAAGGCAAAACTTATTTGAAGTATCTATACAAAATTTATTTTAAGTTTTGCTTGCGTTTTTCGACTGAATATTTCTTTTCTATTAAGTGTCAACTGGCAACACTTTTTCTTTGATGTATGGTGCTTTGTGTCCTTTAACACCTTTTATTTGAAGATAGAACTTACTGACCTTTTCTAGGCAATTTTAAACAGTAAACCCGACAGAACACGAGGCGGACTTAAAACCCCACTGCCCCGATTCCACTAGCTACTCGTTACCTCCCCGGGCTGCTCGCAGCCCGGGGCAACCAAGCGAAAGCTAGTTTGTATAATAAAGTTAAAATATATATTTATATTATGAAATGCAAATAAAGCAAGGTACTTCTTCTCTCAATACACTTATACTATTGTATAAGTGTATTGAGAGAAGTACATAAAATTGTATTTATAGTACATAAAATTGGAGTGCATATTTGTAATATTAAAATAACCGCTTTTCACTAAATACATTTGTGTGTATACATGGTACATATACAAAAATAATATATTTTATCTGTCTGTCTGTTAGTTCTGGCTAATCTCTGAAACGGCTTGGCCGATTTTGAAGAGACTTTCACTAGAAGTTGACTTACGTAATGAGGATTAACTTAGACTTATGGCTCGATGCAATTCGACCGATATCAAATTTATCGGAGATCCGCATATGAAACAACTTTTTCTAAATTCAATATATTTTTAATCTCGGACGCAAAAACGACGCGGTGTTATAAGTTTGACATGTCTCTGTGTGTGTGTGTGTGTGTGTGTGGTGTGTTTGTGTCTTTTTGTGGCATTATAGTTCCCGAACGGATGAACCCATTTTGATTTTGTTTAAAAGATGTATTAGTCGGGAGTGTTCTTCACTTTGATGAAAATCGATACAAGATGGCCGCCGCCACAAAATGTCGGATCACATATTTTATCACCATTCCATCAATATAGGTATCAAATAAGAGGGCTTGAGTAGTAGAATACTGAACACTATGACAAATTTCAAATCCAAAATGGCCGCCACCAAAAATGTTGGATAACCTTCATATTTTTCACGACTCCCTCAATACGGACATTAAATAAAAGGGCTTGAGTAGTAGAATACTGTTTACTATGACAAAATTTTATATACAAGATGGCCGCCGCCACAAAATGTTGGATTATCTATTTATTTATTTTGTACACACATACAATTTCATATGAACAAATGTAACAGACATTAGTACAAGGGCACTGCTTATTTCAAATTGAAATTTCTACCAGCAGGCCCAAAACAGGAAAAAGAAATACAATAAGGTAGTCAGTGTGTACCTCCTAAATAAATTAATATGGAATAAAAAAAACAAATTCAAATACCGGAAAAGAGAGAAAATAAAAATACATAACGGTTCAAACATTATATAAATAATAATATATATATATATATATATCTATAATATATAAAGATTAATAATACCTACACTATCCAATATCAACAACAGGAAAGATAATGATCCTTTACTCTTTTTTTGAACACAGAAATAGTGCGACTGTCACGTATATCGGCAGGCAAAGAGTTCCAGAGTCTAGCAGCATGAACAGTGAAGGAATATGAAGCAAAATCCGTTTTGTGTGAAGGAGTTTGAAGACTTAAGGTAGGATCTGCAAAGAGCATCAGGAGAACGGAGAAAGGAGAAACGCTCACGCAGATAGGAAGGATAGACGGGATTATACAGGATGTTGAACAGAAGACAGACAATCCTGACATATCTACGCTGACAAATGGGAAGCCACATGAGCTGCTTACGTAAATGTGACACATGATCATACTTACGAAGACCATAAATAAATCTAATCGCTAGATTTTGAAGTCGTTCAAGTTTGTTTAATAACTCCTCAGTGGTATCCAAGTAACATGCATCTGCATAGTCAAGAAGAGGTTTAATTAAGGATTGTGCTAGTAACACTTTAGTTTTAAAAGGTAAAAAGTTTTGAAGGCATTTAAGTGTGTGAAATGAGAAGAAGGTTCTACGACTAACCTCAGATACATGGGCAGTCCATGATAGATTTGAATCCATTGTAATTCCAAGATTTTTTACAGTGTCTGTTAACTCGATCTGAGTCCCATCCAAAAGCAGGGGTGGTAAAGATAATGCAGAAATAGAATTAATATTAAACCTGCTACCTATCACAATGGCCTGAGATTTACTCGGGTTAAGCATGAGGCCAAACGATTTTGCCCAAGTACTAATGCGATCCAAATCGTTATTAATAGCTACCAGTGCCGAGTTACAGTCTTCTATTTTAAAGTGTCGATAAAGCTGCAAGTCGTCTGCATAGAGGTGGAAGTTGGAAGATATAACTTTAGTAACCGAGTTAATGAAAATAGAAAATAAGAGAGGTGAGAGAACAGCACCCTGAGGAACACCCGCACCGAGGTCGCACCAATCAGAAGATTTATTACCAAGACGCACACGTTGCGTGCGTCCCCGAAGGTAGGAATCAAACCATGAGAGAACAGAAGGAGAGATATTGCAAGAACGAAGAATAGCGAGAAGAATGTCAAAATCGACAGAATTAAAAGCACTGCTGAAGTCTAGAAGAATTAGAACTGTAAGAGCTTTATTCTCCATAGCCCAACGAATATCATCAGTAATGTTTATTAAAGCTGTTACAGTACTGTGACCAGGGCGGAAACCAGATTGGTACCTATTCAAAAGGGAATTAGAAAAAAGAAAAGTTGATAATTGCTTATGAACAATATGTTCAAGAAGTTTAGAGAGAAGGGGAAGAATAGAAATAGGACGAAAATGAGATGGGACTGAAGGATTAGATACTTTAGGCAGTGGAATAATGTGCGCCATCTTCCAAATTTTGGGAAAAGAACCGGATTCAAGTGAGAAGTTAAGAATGTGAACAAGTATAGGAAGGAGAAAAGATAAAATAGGGGTAAACATTCTTACGCTTAGGTTGTCCTCGCCAGCAGCCTCGGAAGAAATGGCTTGAATGGTATTTTTAATGTCAGTTTCGGATATTTTTGAAAAGACAAAAGATGTGCAGTCTGGCCTCGGAACCAGTGAAAGTTCTGCGAGCGTAG
This sequence comes from Diatraea saccharalis, assembly GCA_918026875.4. Taxonomy (NCBI): domain Eukaryota; kingdom Metazoa; phylum Arthropoda; class Insecta; order Lepidoptera; family Crambidae; genus Diatraea; species Diatraea saccharalis. Next base: position 19,342,289 of record OU893341.1, on the reverse strand, counting down.
AATCATTTATGTCACCATCAATAGTAGAAGGAGGAAGGGAGAAGTGTCTGTTAAGGATGCTTAAATCTACATTGGTAGACACAGTAGCAGTAGATTTCCCCACTCCTACAGAGCGCAAAAACCGCCAGGCATCAGTAGGATTGCGATCAGTAAGAGACCTATGAAAGAAGCGTCGCTTAGCATCCCTACACATACGACTGCAGCAATTTCGAAGAACCTTAAAACGAATAAGATTGCGGTTACTTGGACGTTTCTTATATGCTCTTTTTGCCTTATCTCTTTTTTTAACCACCAAAAAATTGACCACCCATCCAATTGCCGGCCTTTGCAATCGTCGCTTAACCTCCTCAATCGCAGATCAAATTAGCTATCTGGCACCATCGAGCTTTTCATTTGTTTATATACGGATATTGCCGTATTTTTTTGTAAAATTCAATATATTTTGATGATATGGTAAGTATGAGCAAATAAATCGTTCTTCGATATTATTGAACAGAAAATCAAAAGCAGATCGAGCGTTCTACCACCTTCATAAATTTGAAGTGATACCGCAGACCATGAGATTTGTGACCTATATTGACAGATAGTACAATCTCATGAGCAAACACTTGAGTTTTTCCATACATTTTATAAGTGCATGCGATTCGTGTGATATCGTTCATTCATATCGAATAACATCGCATCTAGCCATGAGAAAAGAACCTTAGGTTACTTTCCATTCGCATAAAGCCGCGGGCACAACTAGTTTAATATAATTCTAATTTACTACTTTTCCAAACAGGAAACAGTCCATGTTTCCTATGGATGACGAAAATATTTCGAAATCGTCGACGAAAAATATGGCACGAATATTTTTTAATTAATATTTATAATTTTATTGATATATTGTCATCGCTATTTATATTTATAGCCTATGATTTGGCTAAACTTGTTTCTTTTAATTTTTGTCCGATCTTAGCAGTCGTGTTTTTAATTTTTAAATAATTTTTATATTTTATTCATTTTAGTGAGCAGTTAATTTTGTATACAGATTATATATTTTTAATGGACCTTTAATTTGATACCCATAAAGTTATGATTATAAAAAAACATACTTTTTTAAATGGCGTCACACGTCCCCATACCTATTTAATATTAATAATTAAGCTAGTTTCACTGATACTCTATGTATTTTGTGGTAACTTAGGATGATGTTTCTAATGATACCCTGTACATTCATATCCGTTATATCTTTCAAAAGTTATGGTGCAATAAAAATACATACATACATTAATTCTAAAAACAATAGACTCCTTTTCGAGAGCAGTCGTTTAAAATATTCGGGAATCGATAATGAATCTCACCATAGAAATACTAAAATAAATACAAAAATTGGGAAAAGTATCAAAATAGCTTGAACGTGGTTTCAACACAGTATTGTGGACTCGTGACCTTGAACAAGTTCTCGAGAACTCAAATCACAGAGTGAAAATTTGTCATATGGCTCTTAAGTAGCTCGGTGGCGTAGAGGATAAGCACCACGGCCCGCGATCGTTGTTGTTAAGCAACTTTCGCAAGGGTCGGTCACGGGATGGGTGACCAAAAAATTATTATCTCGAGCTACTTCGTGCTTCGGAAGGCACGTTAAGCCGTTGGTCCCGGCTGCATTTGCAGTCGTTAATACCCTCCAATCCGCATTGGGCCAGCGTAGAGGGTCATGGCCCATCCTCCTTAACCATCCATAAGGAAGGCCTGAGCCCCTGCAGTGGGGACGTAAAAGGGCTGGTGATGGTGATGTGATGAATTTCGAAAAGGACGAGGTTTCGGATTGACAAAATTAATTAAACTTTGTTAGAACCGGTCGCACTTCGCAGAGAGAAGATTGGTGAATTTGTCCAATTTTATAAAATAGTTATAAATGATATAATAGGTTGGGGAAAAAGTTTCTTCGTATTTTATATGAAAGTTCAAAATTTTTTTAATAAAGTTTATTTATAATACATTTAACTAAAGTATGTAGGTACCATTTTGTTCGATAACTTTTTACCATGTTGTAGGTAAGGCCATGATAGCTGTAAAATTGTTGGGGCTTTTGATCAAAAAACCGCGACAAGTGATTTTGGCTGTCTTCGCGTAATGTTAACCTGACACTGCGTAAAGAATTCTGAAGAGACCAAAACAGATGGAAATCTGAAGGTGCAAGTTGCAACTCTCTTAATTTTTGTTGATCATGATGAAAAACACATCTCTTCTATTGAATATTCTGGCTGCTTTCTCTCAACTTCTTGCTTTAATCTCATCAGTTATTCCGACCTTTCTCGCACTTTCTTCTCATATGTGATCCTCTTTTCATAACCAGCCCTGCGATTCTGTAACAATCTAGACCCGAATTCGAATTCACTCATGTGTCCGAATTCTAGTCATTTAGTAAAGAAATCCTATTGATTCCATTTTTTGTATAAAAATACTAAACAAAATTGATTGATCAAACGTGTCTTAGATATTTTAATCCTATATCATTTCGAAACTCACTTCACTTATTTCATGAAACATTATTACCAATTCAAGTTTGAGCGGATGCCGCTTTTTGAAGTGAATTCGGACACCCGAGTGGATTCGAAATCGGGTTTGAAGTTTTACAGAATCGCAGGACAGTTATCAAAAGCTTTTTTAATGTGATTAAAAATGTATGAAATCAAGTGAACGCGGTTTTTACTCTCGATGCGTATTTTTTGTATGAGAACATAAGCGGATAGATATACAAGAGGATTTATGTCCATTTTCACTAAACTTAGGAGTGAAATATTTAGGAATCGCCTAAGGTAAAAAAAATATATTTCACCATTGACGAGGAACCACCTAATGAAATTAAAAAATGTCTAAAGTTATGAATGATATTCGTTATGATGAGGCGCCTTGTGCTAGGCATTTTCGTATAATATGGTAGGTCATAAATATGTCAAGGGATTACAAAAACATATTTATTGAAATTAAACTAATCTGCTTAGGCAATTCGTAATCCGTAAGACGTTTCCTAGTTTAGCTATGCCTTGTTCTAGGTTAGTGAAAATGGGTGTTCCCGATCGTTTTGCAGGTTACCTTGATGGAATAAAATAAAAATAAGTTCATGAATAAACTCTAGTACGACTTGCGCCATCTGTTCAAAACATAAGGGACTCCATTACATTTTAAAATCATATAGTTCTGCTGGGCATTGTAGCACGTCATTCTGTATGCTTAATGCTGAACGTCGTTCATAGATGGCACTTATAGCTTAGGAGTCTCTCAATAGATGTCACTACATTTGAAACGCCTGCATGAAGTACTATTTTTATTTATGATATAAATGTTTTCTTACCGATTTAATTAATAATCTCTGCGTGAACTATGTTAACACTAATTATTTAACACTTTTGATTTCTATCTTAAGGAAACGTTAGGAAATACTGAATTTATTTGGATACAATTTAAAGTTTATATTTAAAACAATATTACAATGGTAAGTTCATAGGAATTTTTGAACAACTAATTTATGAAATGTTTTCTTCGCTTTGTATGTTGGTATATTTTTAGGTGGTTTATTTTAGATTTTTCTATTAGAAACTTTATTTAAACCTGATTTAATGACAGACACCTTTTCAAATGTTTGAAGTCGACGAAAGCTCTATCCACATAATAATTACGGGTAAACTTGTTGACTAGACAATAATTCACGTGCTTGACACTAATTATAAGTAATTAATTGTGTTTATACGTTTCACTTGAAATGTGGTTGTAATATTAAAATGGATATGACATTCTAAAGAAAGCTGACAAAATAAAATAAAAAACACTATAAATTAAATTAAATGACTAAGAAAGCAGTTGGCTTATTCTTGAAACTTCTTTTGAAGTCAGGCTAGCCTTTTGACCTTTGTTCAGTACATCACTACTAAAGTTAAAATTTTTATAATCGATTTTAAGCCAAAACGACAGTCATATTCAAATATTCCAAGGATAAAAAACGAAGGCTTCAATATATAATAATTATATGAAATGAAGTTTTACAAAAAAATATTTTAATAAACATTAATGAAATATATTGCTTAAGAAAACAGTGTTTGTTGGATATCACAAATGTTAAATAAATATAATGTACTAGCTGCTGTCCCGCGACTTCGCGTGGTAAATTATATCAGATGTTAACCACGTATAATGTAGTTACCCGTAGGTGAAAGAATTTTTAAATCGGTCCAGTAGTTTTGGAGACTCTTCGATGCAAACAAACAAATAATCAAATATAAATATAATCAAATATAACTGACACGAAGTCCATAAGTGCCTTTCGTAGCTCCATGACGTCGGCGCATACGCACGCATCAAACATATACCGAATATGAATTGAGAGTGACAATAAAAAGCTTTGTTGTACAATGCCGTGTTTGTTACTATATATTTAAAAGTATTACAAGATCACGGCTCAACGTAAAGCGAACGTGGCTTTATAACCTGTTGTAATAAACTTTTATGTAACAGATAATAATCAGTTCCTTGGTAACATAACACACGGTGCCGACTGCGTGAGAAAATGGTTGGTAAATTACGAATAGGTAATACCCTTCATATTAAACAAACACGCAAACTAGTGTTTTTATATTTTACTTATAGTTCGATATATTATATGATTTGTGTTGCTTGTATTTGTAATCTTATTATTAATAATTATCTACTAACTGACTCCTTAAGTTCGATTTATACTTCTATTAAAAGTGGCAATTTAATTAACCGTCTTCAAAAAAGGCGGTACTCAGTTTGACCTATATGTATTTATGTTTTCCCTTTCTAGAGAGCTAAGTTCCTATTCGCCAGAGAAGCAAGCTCGCCACTTTAAGTGTAAATTGGGCTATAAAATAAAATCGACTCTTGATTGCCAGGTATTTTTGAATGGTAAAAACAAGCTTGTGTTACTCATTGCCTCTTGGATTGCAATTCTATAATAAAATCAGAACAGAACAATAGGTATACTCTACGAAAATCAGTCTCATACGTCACACAGCATAGGGCTGTCACAGCATAGAGGTTCATTAAAATGTAACCTATTAAATTGCGTTTTATTTCATTCGTGGGTCCAGTGTTTGTTCCGCCAGTGGCACCAAATTATTTAATCTATACTAATATTCTAAAGCTGAAGAGTTTGTTTGTTTGAACGCGCTAATCTCAGGAACTGCTGGTCCGAATTCTTTTTGTGCTGAATAGACCATTTATCGAGGAAGGCTTACGGCTATATAACATCACGCTGCAACTATTAGGAGCGAAGAAAAATTGGAAAACGCGGACGAAGTCGCTGGCGGCCACTAGTAACTAAATATAGATATAACGTAAAAAAATATATCTAAAGAACATCTAAAGCTGGCATCTACGTGAATGTAAATAAATTATTGATTCTACCCCTCTTTCATTAATTTGTGATTTGTATCGAGACAAAACTTTATCAAATTCAATTTAAAAGGCTTTTGGTCAGTTTTATGGTTAAATGTTACTTAGATACTTTATAAACACATCACGCTACATTGTTCAGTCAGATAACTTATTAAGCAGCTTAAGCACTTTGCAAAGAAATTTGAAACAACGAATGTACCACAACACCCAGACCCGCGTCAATCGAACAATTTAGAAATTGAAAATTTATGTATTAAGTTTAATTATTTCTCTATTAGACTTTAGGCCAGGAGCCGACAAAGCGGAACGTTCTATCCTTTCATAAATCACTGCTTGATTTCCGACATTCCAGTGGAATTACAGAACAAAACACTACTATCTTGTGTAATTCCTCTAATGGGTTTGATCACAGGAGTGCACGCATTAAAATCAAGGAACACACACAACATGGCATAGAGTAACTATTGATGATAGAGCCATAATTTGTTAATCCGTTTAATGCCTACAATACCCACTGTAAAATCATGAGGTGTTTAAAATTAATATCTAATCGGTTTAAACTAGTATTTTTTTTTTTGTTACAATATATGTCTACTTATATTTTTTTTTTTTTGCTAAAAACAAGTAAACCCCATTCTCTACATTTAATAAACTCTAAGTTGGCATATCTTTTTTCCAATAATTTTAATATTATCATAGGTACTTCAGTCAATTTAGACACAATTCTTTCAAAATATAATGTCAAAATAATATCTTAGAGTTCTTGAATCGTATATATAATACAGTTGTTTTATATTTTAGCGACTTTAACTGTTTGGCTTCAATAAGTGCCGGTACCGGTTGTGGTTATCCCGTTTCCCGATATATATGAACGGAAACGTTTGTCATTTAATAAGTCTATTGCTGGGTAAATCATAACTTACTATAATTATAATAATCACTAGGGAAATTAAATCATATTTTAAAGTTGTTCTTATTAAATCTTGCAATGAATTAAATTATATAACGGATCGAAAGAAAGTAGTGTAATGAGCTCAAGTAGCTTGTAGACTGTGTAAGTCTGCGATAAAACTTTCTGTTAGTATTTTGAAAGAGAATCATTATGGATTTTGTTGCGCCCTTAAGTGAGAGAAAGAAAGAAATTTATGACATAACACCGAAATAATAGAAAAATGCGAGGCCAAGATGGGCCCTTGGAGAAGCAAAGGCCTCTGTATCATTCATGGATTGACAGAATGATACGAAGGGTGTTGTTATTCTGATGGAACTTTAGAGTTGCGTGAATTTATATAAAGAATAAATAAGTATTATAATAAAGCAAAAAAGACAAACTTAATAAATAGAGTTATCATGCAATGCTCAGTGAAATAAAAAACTATATAAATATTAAAGCATCCCAAACATGTCACAATTGTCATCTCTGATAAGTTTAATGTGAGTAAATATAGAATAAAATAGGCATAGAACTAAACAATAAAGAATTGTCTGCGTGTAGGAAGCATAATATTATCGTCGTCCATTCGATAAATTACACTAATCTAAACAATGCACCCAAATTGCTTGAGCTTAGGTAAACGAGTGTGGTCACTATACACAAATGCCAAGGTGCTTTTTACGTTAACAATTTATTGACCCTTAAAATTAATGTGTGACAGATTCGATTGTGTTCAGAGGTTTTTATTAAAGTTTTATTTTTACGCTTATAAACAATGGCTCGGAACATGATCTGAATTAGTCTTGGTACATTATTATTTAGAATTTTCGTTACGCGATTTCACTGTCATAATAATAAAGCTACAATAAACTAACAAAATCTATGTTCACATGCGTAATCGTGAGAAATCCAGTATATATATGTGTAGGTGTATAGTAGGTGTATAAAAGTAAAGAAATAAGAATTGTGGTAGAACGAAAGTATATTATTATGTTGTTTGTCTGTGCGACAGCATGAATGTACTTTTTAATAGTCAATTGCATTATAATTTTCCAGTTCTGATTGATGCTAATGCTTTAAATCTTTCGCGTTATAACAATGTCATTATGATAGAAATTTTTGCTTATAGTTAAATTAACTAAAACATCTTATTCCATTTGAGCAGGCGGGCAGACTAGTACAAGATATATGGTATAGAATATATTAAGAATTTAGAGAATATAAAATTACATTTATTAAAGTCTTCCACGAAAATCAATTTATTTTGATATATTTTTTAAAACCCTGACTCACTGTTATAAAAAACCAGTATTGACATGACTTTTGGTGGATAAATTTAGGATAAATAACTAACGGTCAGCAAAGGTTCATTAAAGTTTAATGACGCCTTAAAGGTGGTAAATTAAAAAATTATGGACGTTTGTGCAACTGGCTGTAAGGCTAGAGATCACCGACTTTCTAATGAACTGATTAGTATTTAATCAGTTGATTAAATTTGTTAGTATTTTTATTATGCTGTTACTTTTTAGTGTCAATATAAACCTAGTCGCATGAATACGGTAGGACTACCTACGTAACTGGTTAGTGTATTACCATTCGTTCTGAAAGAAAGATAGATAATAAAATATGGTGAATATGATTTTTTTAAATGCTGTTTAAACAACGATTACAATTTCATTTAACGATTGATTAATTAATATTTAACCGATGTTGGTGATTTCCAGACTTAGTTGAAAACACTGCTGTCATAACCATATAAATAATTTTAACTTTATCATTCGGTCTTCGTTATTAAAATACATGTGACAGTAGTAAAATGAAACGTAATGGCGCTATAACATCGCTAACATATAGTATCCTATGGTTAGTTAAAGATATAGCTAGATGAGTAAGACCGCTTAGGTCTTTGTAGGTTTAATCGTATTTTACATATTATGTTCAGAACCAACCAATATTTTCATTAATTTGACCTTAAAATGTTACCATAATACTACGTTAAAAAAAAGCGGAAACAACAATATCTTCTTTAAAATCTTTAAAACAACCAAACAATTTCCCAAGCGAAATTATACTGTCACGAATTTCGGATGTATGAAAGAGAAGAACGATAAAAATACGAAAGTGAAACGGAGACGAAAGATTCTTATTGCTCGGATGTGTATTTTGTTCCCACGACGTACTTACATCATTATAACATTGTAGGACTGGCGAGTGCTGTAGATACTGTCTTAGAAATATTCGTGTAGGTGGATGTTGAGACCACCGGGGTACTCGGGTATCTGTGTTTATATACAACTTAATTATAAAGTGTGATGTAATTAAACTGCTCGATGATGCGGTGTTAAGAGGGCGCCCACAGAGAAAACATTATCTTTAAGTTTGTTTTACAAAGAAGGAACATCGAAATCCTCCGTAGCCGAATGCTATCTCTATATCTGAGGTTCCGCGTTCGTATCGCAATCGAGTCAATGAGAAAATTAACTTCTCTTGTGTTGTGGGACCTTCGTTGTCTCGCGGAAGCTTAAGTTATTCATATTGGAATCTGAGCAATGTATAATAAAAAAATTGGTTCAAAAAGGCGATTAGAGCGTTCGATATTCAATGAGGCCTAGGTCAAGGATGGTTTACTCATTTACATTGGTCAACCAATTGACAAAGCGGTCCGCATGCGGGACAGTTTCTGTGACTAATTTTAATTTTTGATTTAATCAAGATTTAATAAAAATATCGATCATCAAATCAGGCCGTAATCGACCAATATAAATGAGACATTTAAATACGTGCTCGAACCTACTATTAGTTTTTCATTAATACAGATTACGGTTATCTATCTATTTCTAATGCGTCGTTATTTCAATCACAAAAGCAAATGAAACATAAACCTTGAACGACAATCGTGTAGTACATACTCAATATCATGAATGGACAGACATAAAGGTCAAACTATAATAATATACACATAGATACTTCTCTTGTTTTGACAATAATAAAAAAACGAGTCCAAAAACCATTCGTTACAGCTTACAAACATATAACATACCGTTGCTGTGGCGCTAGTGTCTTTGTAATTAAAATTTTTTAGTGTGAAAATTTTATAGTTTCCATTTCATTCGACTGCATTAGTAAATTTGTTATACTATAATTTATGTACATTCATACTCCATAAAGTTTGGGAAACATTAAATTATGAACCAATAAACTATTTTGGAAAGAACGTTTTGTTATTTAGTTTTTTCAACGTTATTTCTTATTATTTATCGTTATTCTGGTAATTTTATTCAAATCGTTTATGTGCGTGACTTTTGACAACAGACTTTCGTTATTTTTTTCAATTACGTAACTTTTTTGTTATCTAAAATATTATTAAATAAAAACTACTTTTGTAAGGTTTTATCGCGTATATTAAAAATATATATATATATTTCTAGCCGTTTTGGATCTTTCACAGGTTCTGTGTTCAGCTATAATACTAGAGCAAATATGACATATTATGGCTGTCTCTTAATGGTTAAAAAGAGAGGGCAGATCGCGATCAAATAATAAAATCAAAAGTTTTAAATAGTAATTTAATTTAATAGTCGTAGTCAAAATAACTTAATAAACTTCTTAAAAGTACTATTGAATAGTCCATCCTTTTTTTTATCCTACCAATATATAGCATGATAAAGCACGAACTGCTCTCTCTCTTACTGCTCGAAAAACGTCCCGAGCTCTAAACTCAATGACAATATGTATTACATTTTAGGTTCTATCACAGAACAATGTATACCACGATGAATTTTAGATCTTAAGTTTTGTGGCCGGTTCTTCTCCTCTTGACATAAAATCCCATTTAGTTGACCTGCGAATTGACGGCCATAGATTTTTGATTACCACATTTAAGCAAATATTATTAAGAACTAGAATTGAGTAATCAAAATATTTTGTATTTTTTTTTAAATATTTTTATTATATCCTATTCAAGTCACTTTCGTATGTACCGCATAAAACCGGAATACCGTACTCACTGTAGCTTACCTACCGCTCTGCATTCTGCTTCCTATCTAATTATTTCGTCTCGCATTGTTTGAGGCTTTGTTTCCGAGAGTTAGGGTGACCATTGACTATGGCTTTCCCATATTTTTCTAGCATATTTTTATGGCAAAGAAAACGTCATGTTTAAACATTACCCGTTAGCACATTAAAAAAAATGGCAAATATGTAAATTTTACACAGTACAAACATTTTATCTAGTGTTATTTTGAAAAAAAAGTCTCTCTGTATTGTAATCCTATTAATATTATAAATGTGAAAGTTTCTTTGTTTGGATGTTTAGATGTTTGGATGTTTGTACGCCGAAACTACTGAACGGATTTTGATGAAATTTGGTGTACATATAGGGTGTTAGCTGACTTAGATAATAGGATACTTTTTATCCCACTAAACATTTCCCTAGGGTCCTAGCGGGCGCAGCCGCTGGCGAAAGCTAGTTAGTCTATAATTTATAGGGTACAATAAAGAATTTATTCATTCACTCTGTTTTTATAAATAAAATTGTATTTGACCTAAAGATCTTTTTCAAAGAGTGTTGTAGCTATTCTATTTGAATTAGTATTTCTATGATTCGCTTTTACTAAATTATTTGACTATAGGCACAATTATTTCAGGCTTCATGGAAAAAAGTGAGACTGGATCACAATTTGGTCACCCTACAGACTGGACACCCACAGACTGGAGCGAGCCGAAATCCGATCCGGTCCCAAAAGGCGAAGGTCTGAACGCCCGCCACCTCGTATAAATTCATCAGGGCGCTCGGGAACACGAAAAAGAAGGTTCAATTACAATACGTCCAACTGGGTTAGAAAAGAAAAAATGTTTTTATTTTAAATATAGATTATTACTTTAACCTAAATATAAGGTTACAAAATTTAAAGGATCAATTTTTCTTAATAACTTACATATCATTGACACCTTTTCCTATTTCACATATCCTGCATTGATTGTGTATTTTATACATAATCTATGCGGATTTAGAAGCATTTGACGAATTTCGAATGTACAAAAACATGTTATCGATCGGATATTTGCGTGATAGCATTCTTCGCATTTTTGGATCAAGTAAAAGTAGGTGGAACAGTCTGTAGTGTGTCTATAGCCTTCTCGAAGCCTTTCAACATCGGAAGGAACGCTTTCCGATGCATAAAAATAAGCTGACGAACGACAATGATTGTTGGCGCCAAATCCGGCAGTTGAAGCGCGAGCGGCTCGCGGTGCGCATGCGCGGACGGACGCCATCTTGCCGTTGCTATGGTGACGTGATTGTAATCAAATAAAGTACTATTAAAAAGAAAAGTATTAAATTAATTGTGAAACTGAACTAATTTTTGTGTGAAACTTTATGAACTGTGTTTGCACGATGGTGAGAGCTTTCATATAGTTTGATACTTATTGTTATTTAGAAATCGGTTTGTTTATTTTGAACGTATTGTATTGTTTGTTATGCAGATATTTGCGTATTTTTTTAGTTCAGCAAAAAACACAATTCAAACTTACATTGCTTTTTTGTTTCAGCATTACATGACTTGTGATTTGCCTTGCATTCATTAATAATTTCAGTATTCAGTTCGGTGTTTTGACTGTATGTTTTATAATGTTAATTATAGACTTACCATCGTTTGTTTTGATGAACTATATTTAATTAAGTATATGGAATAACCAGAGTCAATAAACAGACTTAAAAATGCAAAATTTTACGTAAATTAAATCATATTCCGAAGGATGAGTGCAGAGATACACTCGTGCAATAAATTTAATTTTAAGTTATTCTGTTCAAAAATGTAAGAGAAAAATATTCTTTAGGTACCTTACTTAATAAAATCGTTACCCGTTATTTATTTTGAACTTTCTTCTTAATTTTTGTAACTAAATAAAAACATCCTTAAACTTACGTTAATGAATTCTTTACAAGTGTTAATTTATTAGCTTTTTCTAAACTTATACAGTGCATATAATATTTTTAAATTCATATTATACAGAGAATAAGCAAACCTACTACCTTCTAGGAGTAAATATTTCTCGTATTAGGTTCACTTTTGCTAAGTACCTATTTGTTTAATAATATGAATTTTGGCTAGAGGTGCAGTCTCAGCGAGAATTTACTCCAACGCGTTATAGGTAACTTAATGTTTCCAGTCTTGTTTTATTGAATGATTGTAAGTGTAAATGATATAATTAGCCGAGTTTCTTTGAGCTGAAATGATGCTGATGACAAGCTGCAATTCAATGATTTTGACTTTTGACCAAACAATATAGCATTAAACAAAATATTAAAGAAAGAGTTTCAAAATTTTCAGAATTTCGACAAATACAAATACGCGGGAAGCATATTATGCATATGTATAACTTTTTGGCGTCATATTCATGTAAAAATAGCACCAAAAAGTTTTTCATATGGAGCTTATTTGTGCTCATTAGAGTAAAGAAAATAAAGAAAACTAATTTCTTGACCAACAAACTTAAAAAAACACATATTTTGATTTTTAATACTGGGCCGATATTTTTAACAAGAAAATGACATCATAAACTGCATAATTATTGATTGACATAATATTTTATAAAATGTCACATTTATTGTTATTATGCTAACAACCAAAATATTCAAAAAAGTTTCTATTTTTTTTCTGTTACGATACTAAATACAACATGTATGACTCGTACGACTTAACATGATACTTGAGGGCTTATTCTATTTGTCCTCGAACAAAACATTGAAAATTTTCTATTAGTTCTTATAATTTCGTTAAAGTCATATCCATGCTGATTTTCTGTGCATAGAGGTTGCATTATAAATTATCAAAAAATGCGTATCTTTGGAGTAATATAAGCATTTCGTTTTCAGGCAAATAGGTCTCCAGGTTTTATTTTAATTAGGACGAGTAGTACTTATTAATATTATAATTTTAAATGATAACTAAATATAATGAGTTCTGAATCATAAATAATGAACTAGAGCATTACGAAATCAGGGCAAAATCCATAAATGCCTAATTTAGTTTCATACAGCATACAACAGAATCGATTTCGTTATTTGGAATATTATGGTGTAATCTACTCAGTGTAAATAGAAACGTAACACATATTCAATGGAGTTTCACAATAAAAACCTATGCACGGCACCATTGAAGCGGAGACTACATACGACTATGTAGGGTTTTAAAAGTGTTATGTAAATTCGTACAGAATAAGGTTTAAATGTTAAGATCGCACTTAGTTTCAGTAGTCAAGACTCATATAGAGACTATCCTTAGCATCTATGAGAGAAGTATTACTTAAGTAAAAGTAATAACTTATCCAAATAATTTTAACAAAAAATATGAATTTGAAAGACCCAAATACGATGTCTCAATCCCGACTTCAGAAGAGAAATTCGGGAATAATGAGTACGGGGAAAAAAAACAACAATAATAAAAGCTGTAAGTATGAAGGCTACTCGTAAGGTTGGAATTCTTTTGACAATATTATTAATGTATTAATCCAGTTTTTCTCCTTGAATAATAAACAGAATAAAAAATTAGTACAATATATTAAATACTTATGAAAATAGAAATAACTTTATTTTCGTAGTATCCACATCTCAGTCAAGTCCCCCCTGACTTGATCGTTGAAAGTCTATTTCATGTCTACATCTTCTTTTTCTTTTTAATTAATGGCGTTGCCCTTGTGGATTTCGCCAGAATCCAGTTTATGTCATATTTCAGTATTATAGACACTCTACTTTTTGTACGAGTATGTTGGTAGTGAATGTCCAAGTTAAATTTTGAATTTTGTTGAAGAGTTTACTTGAGATGATGACGTTTCATCTCAAAATTACAACTTAAAAAAATGAAAACCGGAGGCAAAATAGCTTCATGGATTGATATTGTATATAGGGTATAGCTTTTTTTCAAAAAGACAATTTCTTATAATGTGAAATTCGCCATAATGAAACAAATTCCGCTGTGGTAAGATTCTCACAATGACAAATTTGCATTTGGTCAATTTCTCATAACGTTCTTAAACGATGCATTTGCATATAGAAAAAGTTCCAAAGTATTTTTACTTTATTGGGCAAATTAAAAGTAAAATATAACTTTCATTTGTTTTTAGTTTCATTGTAGTAATTTACGTAGTCATGGTAGTTATCTACGGGATTGCTATCATGTACCTTCTTATTTTTCATTTGATATAAACTCTCAATCCAAGTTATTCTTATACGTCTAGTGCTGCCATCTACGCCGAGCTATGCGTGTATTTCCCATGCCATAAAACAATAAACATGCTTCAATCGGACGACGTCATAGCGTATGGTGTGTTAAACTGAATGTTATATACTATTTCGAATGAACAGATACAGTCCCTGTGGCGCAGAGGATAGCGCGTTGGACTTCTAATCCAAAGGTCGTGGGTTCGATCCCCACCAGGGATGTTTCTTCTTTTTTTTAATTTCATTATTTTATTTGAGTTTTTCTTTAAGTTCGATAATTTTTATTATTTATTCTACTTTATTTTTATGTAAAACCGATACAAGGTTGATGCAACAATACTTTTTTGTTACTTTCTGTAATACGATAAATAAATGGATACGATATAGAATTTACCTTCGTCGTTAATTTGATAAATATATATATTTTTTATTAAAATATAATTAGGCAAAAAATAAAAATTGTAGTTTTATATATTATTTCCATATTTAAATCCCTACTTGTTATAAAAATAGTCTGTTTGTACGTGATGAAATAAAAAGTATTTTAGAAGGAATTTTTATGAATCATACTCATGTTTTATGATTTACTTAAATATCAATACTTTTGGTTGTTTTAGTTTACTGTTTAGTAGTAATTAAAATTAAACGGATTGAGACAAACAAATATATTTCAATAACTATCATTATATCATCAGAATATCAACAGATTTATTGATAAAAACAATAAATATTTTGACTACTTCCGTAGCAGAGTGTTGAGTTTCAACGTGCGTGGATTTGAGGTCCCGGGTTCAAATCCCGGTAAGGTAAAGAAAATCGAGTTAATGAAGCAGGTATAATCTGGTATTAAACAAAATTCTATGGTTTTTTACACACACACTTTTTTAAATATCGAACGACTATCGCAATTGTTCTTTGAAATACAAAGAACAAGCAAGCATTTACTAGTTGGGACAATATCGTATTGATTATAAATCTTTTTGAAAATTTAAAATTGGAACTAAAGAATGGATAATTTTAGTGTCAGCGAGAATTGGTAAAACATTTTAAATTTCGAACGATAGAACATTTAACGATTGATAAATGAAAAAACGTCTGGTTCTCATT
This sequence comes from Diatraea saccharalis, assembly GCA_918026875.4. Taxonomy (NCBI): domain Eukaryota; kingdom Metazoa; phylum Arthropoda; class Insecta; order Lepidoptera; family Crambidae; genus Diatraea; species Diatraea saccharalis. Next base: position 19,326,630 of record OU893341.1, on the reverse strand, counting down.
ATTAACAGTTTACGCTATCGCATTTTCTCATTATTAAGTGAATCAAGAAACTGCTCTATGTCTCTCGGTTAACAGTACACAATCGTTCGATTTCTGTTAGTTTAGGTTAATTCTTATGAGTTTTCTATTAGATACAAAGTTAAATACTCTCATTAACCTATAAACCGTTGTAAACTTTTCGAGCCAGAGATCAAACTAATTAACATAACCAATCCAGAGCCACAGGGTTTAAAAATTGAATAGTTTTCGCCCGCCTATGTTACCCGCGTATGATGTGGCTTTCCGTATGTGAATTAGTTTCGGATCCATTCAATGCAAACAAACAATTAAATACTATTAATATTAGTGTAGATGAGTAATACTTCTACATAGCTTAAAGACAACAACCAAAAATAAAATTGTAAATTTACACATACAAACACCATTTGTCACTAAAATTATAGTTTACGTGTATCTGTGCAAAATTTTTTTTTTTTTACTAAAGCCTCAAATAAAATTGAAAACAATATAAGTTCAATCTTGGCTTTTACAAGCACTTTTAAATGTCGAAAGCTCTGCCGTCGGTTTGCAATTACACATGAAGTCGTCTTCAAAAACTCTAAAAAGAATTAATCTCTGCAAAATCGGTTGATAAATTAACAGAAACCTCATTTGAAATAGCGGGCGGTTTCAAATGATGTGAAAAAAGTTTTAAACAAATTCAAGGAATGAATTTGTTAAAAACTTTTTTCACATCCCAATCACATTTGAATTGTTTGTAGTCGGTTTTTAAATACGTCTATTAGTGTACCAACAAAACATGACATTAAATCATAATGTTCGTTTGAATAATATGTTTAAACATACTTCAAGGTGATTCGGCATAACGTCTAATAATATGTTTTGTTAAAACCAAAACAATAATTTCAAATCTTTATCTAAGAACAAGAACATTGTATTGCTCAGACATTTCTCAGATTCCAAGATAAGCAAGCCCTCGTGTTATGGAGTATTTGAGACAACGTAGATACCACAACACCCAAACCTGAAATAATATGATTTTCTACACCAAATTATTATGAGTAACATATTAAGGCATAATTATTTTACATGATAAGTTTGTCGAAACGTTCAAAACATACTTATTTTAATATCAACTTTATGAAAATTACGTTACAAAAATTTTTTTTTTGATGTTAATTAAATTGAATTATTGTATTTTTACTTAAATTGCATATTTTTTTTATTCATGGTACATACTAGCGTGCAAAGACGCACGTACGATTTCACAACAGAATTGTTTCCGTAAAGGTCATTCTATTGATTCGACCTCCGTGCTCGGCCAACCCGTCTTGGACCCCTTTTCAATTTATATAAGTGAGTATTGCAAAAAGTTTTTACACTGCCCAGTTATTTAGTCATTTTATAATCCTAGATATTAAGAACGAACTTCTCTATCGTAAGAACGTTCCATTTTCAATTTACCTCAATATTTTTTATAGCCAAAATAATAAAAGTGTTTAAAAAAAACGTAGGTTCCTTTTCAAATTTTTGTGATCCGTTCAAAAAAGTCCTAAGGAAATTCATGAAGTACATACCCGATATAATTGACTCATTGAGCACTCGTTTGTGGAGCATCCGTTCAAGGTTACTGCGTCAGTTCCGGTTTGCTGCCTACGCGTCCTCTGCCTGATGCAGACGCGCATTCTATACCTATAGATTGTTTGACTTTGGGACATTTTAATTGAAAATTTATTCCTAAAACTCATATATTTATTTCTTTGGCAACATAAGTAAACAATTTAAAAAGAAATTATTATTTTGGGAGTTTGTTTTGCAATTCCTTCATATAAATTTACTTAAAAATAACTAGAGTTTTATAGTAGTCAGAACTCAAAATAACTCTTTTATCGATTTCATATCAAGAAAACAACAGATTATTCCACGTAACTATGACTAAATATTAAACTTTATCAGTACTTGCTATTGTTTCATTGATAAACTTCTAGTCAATACCTACGTCAGTTACATTCCAGACATAAATTGTGTGTTTTTGGAGAAGTTTATTGTTTTTTTTTTTTAACTTTAAAAAGTGGTGAAAGTGAAATAAATGAAACGCTTAATTTTTTGGTTTAATTAGTTCTTGGAATGAGAAAAGGTAAGTAAGGCTTAGTCTTTCATGGTTTTTCTTAATTATATAAGATTCGGTCTCTGTTTATTTACTTTAGAGACGAGTTTTTAATGATTAAGCAAAAACTTTGTCATTGTAATGGTTTGTTAACTGTACTATTGCTTTTGTTTTATTATTTTAAACGTTATTCAAGAATTAAAATCTATATCGTTAAAGATTGCTTTGATTTCGTATTTCAAATTATAATAAAATTGTACGAGCAGGTAAATTTGAATTTGGCAGAAAAAAATGTATCGTTCCCGCATTAAAACAATCTGTTTTAAGCGACCGGAGTCAAAAGAGGTTCTATTATCTTCAAAAATTCTCAATAATAAAAAAACTCTTTCAATTATTTATTACTGTCTTTTTGGATCAATTGGAACCGGTTCTGATCCTAGTTTTTTCGATGACCGGAAAGTTTACTTATTCCTTACAAAAAGTCAAAAGGAATCATATAGTTTTCGCGGTAATAAGAAGTCAAAGACGCTTTCTAGCTTCCCGACTTTGTCCACACAAAATGACATACAGACGCTCTGTTTCGACGCGATGTGAAAAAGGACAAAACTCTTTCCTTTAAAGCTAGTAACAGACGGTTAAGGTAATATAGTATTACATCTTAAGATATCTTAAGAAAACACACGGTTAAGGTGCGATAATATTTTGAAATCCTTTAAAAATATATATGACCGTATCTTAAGACATTCTTAACTAAACTTGCTACGAATATTCGGTTAGTATTTGGCCTATTCGGTTGTTTTTGTTATATTCGGCCGAATACCGAATACTTTAAGTAACTAATATATTTTGTTTTAATTATTAAATTGGTAAATTTTGTAATAATATTATTTTCGTATTTCTTATATCATGAAAGTCATTAGAACAGATTGTACATAATCATTACAAAAGATGTATAACGATTTTTTATGTATTTGAATTGTTGTCCTAATCAAAGTTTAGAAGCAAAAGGTTATGGTTAAGATTATTTATTCCTGCATTTTAGGAAGCAGTTTACTTTTTTTCTCGTAGACTAGCCCTGAGAAAAGACGAAAAGACCTGAGAATAAGCGCCCTGAATAAATATCCTGGCGCCGATAAATATTTTGCTATAATCTTGATCAAAAACGGCATGTGTCATACATGTCGTGATATGTTATTAACCTACAAATATATTTCTACGAATATATTCTACGAGTATGTATTATCTTAGCCATGTGTATTTGGGCCATTGGAATTGATGGCGAGCGAGATATATTATAGCATTTCAACCGTCTGTTACAATCTTTATTGTGAAAACGCGAAGGAAATTCGCGGCTTTACCTGACATCAACTAGTGGGGTTACCACGGTCGGTCATCATCAATTGTTCAGTGCCTCACTGACCGCGAGACACGGTGTTTGTGTCGCCATCTGACCGGGCTAATCCGCGTGACCGTTACGATGTTTAATATTAAGTGATATTAATATAAAGTGATGTGATCTTCAACTGAATTCGTTTGTTATTATTTGGAATTCGATTTATCGATTAAAGGTTAGTTTACATAGATTTCACATTGACATTAAACATGTAGCGTTTAGATTTGCGAAGATATTCTCACTCTTTAAGACATTTGACCGACAAATTGAGGCCTAGATTATAATTACAACTTTAATAAAAATGTGAAAAATAACAAATTACTCGTAATAAAGTAATTCGAAGTCCGCTGTGGTTAAACGGGCAAGAATCTGACTCAGTTTGATTAAAGACGCAGTTTCGAAAATTCCGAATTATAATACAATCTCCTATGTTACACCGTATATGTAACAGACCAATGCCGGGTCTGCTAGTAATAATAAAAAATCAGCTGTTTAAGAGAGAGTAAGCCAAAGCTGATGAGATGTACACATCCTTGAAATAAGGACTAATAGCTAACGAGAGACATGAGACACATGAGAAAACTATACCATACCTATTTCTCTAAGGGTTTTTTTATCACAGTAAAAACGTCGATATATAATTATTTTCGACAGAACAAAAATCACTAAGGTACCCTTAAGGTTTACATTTTTTTAAATTACCTATTTATTGATATTGTACTCTTTTAAACCGACTTTAACAAGGAAGAAGGTTTTTCAGTTCGACCGTATATGTGTTTGTTTGTTCGCACATCGTTTATGAACCAATTTTAATGATTTTGTTAGATAGTTTATGGGCCCGATGATGTTTCATATAAATTTTATCGAAATCAAATCGGTAGTTTCGTTTTCACCAAATATCACCAAAATATTTAGACGACTCGTTTATATCAGCGACAAAACCAAAAATAGCGTATTTAAAATTCGCATGGAGAAATTTATTGTTCAACAAAAAAAAACAAAAACATACAATATTTACTTTTTTCAAACCAAAAGGACCAACTTTAAAATGTGAGAAAGAGAAATAATACTTATCTTAAAAGCGACTGCATTAATGAAAAAACTGTAATTGAATTCAGGCGGACATTTTCTGTAGATTATTAAATGATAACCGCTTAATAGAGTTAATATTCTTGTATTTTATTGTAATATCATACATTAGTATGACTCACTCACTTTACTACTTAGATTACTTATTCCTAAGAAAATATGATGTTTCCTATACTTATAGAATAAAAAATATCTTAATAGGTACTTCATACGATCATCACGTCGTAAACATGCATTTTTTTTATTATCTACATTTTTTTATTACAATATTTTGCGTATTATCTTAAAAACCGGTTAATATGTATAATGAACTTTAAGATAGTGAAATGTTTTACTATAGATAAAAATATATATATAAATAAAATTTACAATCATAAGTTACCGAGTCACGCTTATTTTAAAGACAAAGCCGATGTTGCGATAGAAAAAAATAAAAACCATACAAGAACATTTCATGTTATGTTAATATGCGAAACGATCCGGGACCTTAGAGGTGATGGTGATCCGGGACCTTAGGGATGATGAATTTCATATCTGAAAAAGCTACGAATATTGCACTAAAGTTTTTTTTACCACTAAGCATAAGGCATAAACCAATGGCATAAGATGCCTTTTGAAACACGGAGGGGCTCGGGATAATTTTTGGTCACCCATCCGCTTAACCGATCTGAGAACGCCGCTTAACCTACGCGATCGCAGAACGAACGCGCAAATTACTGCGCTAAAAAACTCATAGATCTATATAATATAACATAAGAAAATAAAAACAAAACAATAAGTACTTTGCTTCAACCTTGGCCTTGATGTTGACGTCTCACCAACCAGTATTCGAACGTAAACAAACACACACACTCCCACTTGCTAAGTTAGTAAATACCAACATACTTACTCTCGTGACTTCACTTATATGATTAATGATTTTTTTTTTTAAAGTAACATTAAAATAAACTACAGAAGGCGTACTCTAATGCCCGTTTTCACTAAACTTAGGAGTAGCCCAAATCTGTCGCCTAAATAATTAGGAATAGCCTAACGAAGTTAAGCAATTTCTAAAATTATGATATCCAATATGCAGCGCTTTGCGCTAGACATTGCGTATACGACAGATAAGCAGAGGTACTTGCATCGAAATGTTGATATTAATGTGGACCTTCCCAGGATTTCTAATGGACAATCCCGTGTGGCCCACAATCTTACAACTAAATAATAATAACAACGTCAGATATAGACAAATAAAACAAAGATAATTAACATAAAAATTTTATTAGTTTACATTAATTTATAATACAAATTATTGATAGTCTTAAGCAAATTCTCATACGCATATTTCGCCTTTTTTATAAATACGAGCGAATACTTTTGCTTCTAGCCTAGACTCACAAAAAATAAAATAAAAATTAATCTCGGGATTTGAGGCATATCCATTTTATTCTTTCGCTGTATGAAATCAGTGTAAGTACATGAATAACTCTACCTAATTACGACCACTGCAGATAAGTCATAAATATGTCAAGGGTTAAAAGAAAAAAAAAGTTTGGAATTTCCTAATTGTCTTGTTCTAGGTTAGTTAAAATGGGTGTAACACTCGTATCTATAGTCGAGAGAAGTACACCTAATTTCTTGAGAAAATGTATTAACTTTAGAAGATATTTTTAACCAATGGACGAGAATTTGAATGAAGTAAGAACTATTATTAATTAATAATAATAGTGTTTTTACTATTAACAGGTCTAACTTCTTTCAAATACATGTTTATATGTTAAGGATATTTGCTTAAGTAATTACTTTTACTCGATCATCATCATCATCATCATCATCATCATTTCAACCGAGAGACGCCCACTGATACGGGTGTAAAAATCTTTATTGAACTAGTCATCTATCCCTCTTTAACGTAAAACTTTTGTGTCGTAGAGTACGAAAAAGCACGTCGAAGTTTAAAATAACTCAATTTTAATTTAAAAAATACGGCCTTTGTATACATACCACAGAACATAGAGAGAGATTAGAAGTATAATGATATTAATTTAGTATGGGAACCGAGTGTCGCCTCTCCGCACACAAATACAGATTAGATGAAATGATCATTTTGTTCACTACATGAAAAACCGCCACGGGATAGGTTCGCGATAACATAAATCAAATCCCAAAAAGATACTAAGCTAAGAAATCACACGATTAAAAACAAACTCTAATTCAACGTGATAATAAATAATTTACTTTAACATGAATGTTGAACTGTCACGTGGCTGTATATGGGGATACCAGAAGAAAAAAATATTTTAAGATTATGCACATTTCAAAAAAATTGGGGTCATCATTTTATGTGCGAACTATTAATATTAGATTTTGCTGTAACCAAGTGAATACTGAAAAATTAAGGCTTTTCAGTACATAATTTATTAAAATATCTTTTGAAAAACGCAGTACAAAAACTAAGAAAACTTAATGATACACTCTATCGTATGTCTGTGGAGTAATATAATTAAGCGAGGGAAAGTGTAAAAAAAACAAAAATTAAGAAAACAACAGAATTTTTGTATTAATTACATTAAGCCTAATTTGTATTTTTTTCTTACTGGTATCATTCCGATTGTGCATATTAGTGATGTGACATATTAGTTGATAAAATAAGAGCTTTAAATTTTGTTATGAAACAGTTCAATGTAATTTAGTTCGACAATTTTCTACAGTGGTTTGATAGTAATTATTTAAAGCTTTATTCAAATAAAACGAAATACATAAAGTTTGCATTACCTAATGTGAGGCATTTTAATATTTTATATTAGTGAAAAAGTTGAGATGGTGGAATCGACAAAGTTCCTTGGTATTTTGGTATATTGATAATTTGTCAAGTAGACTGAGTTCTGCAGCATTTGCTGTTAAGAAAATTAGACTCTTAACAAATGTTGAAACGGCAAGATTGGTATATTTTAGTTATTTTCATAGTATAATGAATGACGTATAATCTATTGTTATGGGGTTCTGCGGCTAGCATTCAAGATATTTTTAGTCCACGCTATATATAATTTACGGTCTAGAGAATCTCTCAGAGAAATATTTAAAGAAATAAATATTTTGACTGTTGCCTCTCAATACATCAATGAAAATATTATGTACGCAAGAAAACATTACGATTCCTTCACAAAAAAAAGTAGAAATAAAAATAAACTTGCCATTCCAAGTGCTTGTAATAGCCTTCTTGAATAAAGATATTTTCATTTCATTTCATAATAACTAATATGTTCATTACACTAATAAATTGATCATAGCCATGTTTGTTTTACTTTATTATTCTAAGTTTTATATCTGTAATAATTAATTGCAACGACTGGACAATAAGGGATTGCTGGTCAAGTATGAGTTTGAAAGCCGTGACAAAAAAAGTTTGAAGATAGACACTAAAGCGATAAGTACGTACAAACGTCAATCTACATATAAAGTCACATCCGTTTGAGACATGCGTCTATAAACTTATGTGCAAATATGGAGCAACAAAAAAACTGATAAAAGCTGTTCTGTGGGCGGTTCTTTAAAGTGGCTTTCTTAACTCGATTTCTATAATAATAGTTTCCGATTATGAATCAGCATAATAAGGTAAATTAAATTGACGCCTAAAAATTAATTTTGTAAATTAAATTCACACCACTAACAATATTACGTTAGTTGAAAACATAATTTTTTGTTTGTATAGATATTATGTTGTTTTGAAATTCATTTGATAGGTTTAGGTCTAAAAGGGCAGATAGGGCAAAATTAATTATGTAAACAAGGCAATCCGTTGTAAAGTTATTAGGGAAACTGAAATATAAGTAATGCAAAATAAGTGAAATCCAGTTTCACCAGTTTCTAACAAGACCTATTAGGCCAACTCTTAGCTTTTCACGAAGTTTCGTTTAATTTATGTATTGTTCATAAAACGGTGATATACTTCGTAACTTAGATATTTATAGCACATCAGTAATTTTTAATATTTATCTGCGTGTAAATAATTAACCGAATCTTCGTAAAAAAAGTGCATGGACAGTTCATTATTTCATTTGTTCAGTATCAGTTCATCTATAATTTTCCCTTGTAAACAGTATTTTTTTGTTTTATATAATTATGGCATATATTTATCGATAACGTTGTTATGAAATGATGAAAGAAAAGCTCTAAGTAAATATGTTTTAGTTATCGATTACGATCCATATAATTAACAATACGATTCCGAGCAGCAGCAGCCTATCGGTACATTTCAGACAAATGGAGGCACAGCACTATTTTTTGCAAAAGTGCACAAAATGATTTACATTGCTGTTTAGTAATGGGGTCAGAAACATTGATGTTGGTTTGAGCAATCAATGTATATTTTATTTAACATTGTGTCAAATTATTACGTTTTTTTATATTTTAGCACTAAAATTGTACTTACCAGTGAAAGGAAATGTTTGCATTAGTTAGATTGTATACTTTGCTTTGCTTATTGTAAGTGATAATAGCACAAAACGGCATTTTTTATAGAAAAAATCTGTAAAATCACCACTCGACGATTGACGAACGACTGGCAAACATAAAACCGAGGAAAGGGCGTCATATGAGTAAAAGCGCATATGCCAGCGACGCGTGCCCCGCCCACTTACTACTTCTATTCTCTCTCTATGTTCTGTGATACATACTGATCAGTGGCGGATCCAGCTTTCAAGTCAGACCCCTCCTCTCGTCACTAAGTCAAGACCCAGTAACCTTATTTTGGCCGCTTAAAAATTATACACAACATAACTAGTTTTTTTACTTTTTATAGTTTAAATACACATATTAAATACCTACGTAGGTATTATGAATTAAGTTCCAAGAATTTTATTCTGATATATATATATTGAGATGTGAACATTATATTACTCTAGGTTTGAAACAGCACAAATCTTTTATATGTTACACAAGTTCTTTTTTTTTCACTTTTAAGCTATTATAGGTACAAATCTTAAAGTCATTTGGTAATGGGTAAAACAGCTTTTCATTCATTATTGTTGTTTTGTCATAATTAGCTCTAGGCATGATTGATTTAATTTTCTGTTTATTCCGAAGATTATGTGTAGTAATTTTCCTTTATTTTGCTGTAACTCATTTATTGGCATTACAAAAGTTATCAATAATCGACCGTCTCAGTGGCACCACGAGTCCCCCTATTCTGATTCAGATTTTTTACTTTTGTCGGAAATTTCATTTTTTTTTCGTCACATTTCAGACTAGTGTTTACTATCAAATACTTTTACCCCAAACATAATCTTTATTCATTTATTTACTTTATTTTATTAAATGCCAATGACAAAAGAAACATATGTATTGTAATAATAAAAAAATACAGCGCCATCTACGAACATAACTAATATATTATTTGCCAATACAATAGCTAAATAATATATTTTCGTTATTGAATTTCTCTCTCTATTTTACTTCCTAGATCTATCTATTTTGTTTCAACTTTTTCCTCGAGTGGAACGGAGTGAAAAATTATTTCGAAAGTGAAATCTGTACCGGTGGTTTTCTCTCTGCTTAATTGGTTGGTGTCAAATAATTAGATTCTTATCGGCCATTAAATTAACAGGCCTCTTTAAAACTTTTTTTCTATAATTCCAAAAGTTCCGGAAAATATGATTTCTATATTATCAATAATAATAATATATATAGTCATAAGAGTAATGCAAGTAATGGTATTTACATTTTTTAATATAACAAAAATCTATAACTAGCTTGTGAATTTTTAAATCAGTCCCGGAATTTCGGTGCTTATTCTATGCAAATAAGAATCAAATCTTTCTCTTTATAATATTATAGTATAGCACAACACCGTATTCTAGAACTTAATTAATTGCGATTCCAACAAACAGATTTCATAAGCAGCAATGCCACTGTAACATAACGAATGTTACTATCTATCAAATTTAAAAAATAATACTTATTTCTAAAGCGACTAATAATACTTATTGAAGAAAATGCTTTTGAAGTCGGATGGAGGGATTCCTTAGATTTATTATTTAAAATTATAGGAGCCCAACTTTAATAGCATTTTCTGTGATATGTATTATTATTCACTTTGTTGAAGTTTGAAATCCATTCTATTTAAAAAAAGTCTATATTTCATGCTTTATAGTGAGTGATATTTTGTATATAATAGGTAACACTAAAAATACTTTTCTGAAAACAGCATCAAAATCAGTTCAACCAAACACGAGATAATCGTGCACAAACATACATACATACAGGTAAAACTGGGTACCTCCTTTTTTGAGTCAGTTAAAAAAGATAGAATAACATTTCCTAGAACTAACATTATATTGCTTTACCTCATTATAGATCTATTGTGTCACACTGACTTTGTCACACAGTTATTAAGAATGAGTCATTTGGTAGCATAATTTTAATCGGAAAATTTATTACCGATGGTATTTGTGTTAGAAAAAACAATACGCTTTAAATAGATTTCTATATTTAAATAACAAATAAGACTTACGTAATTCTTTTGAATGGTCCATAACATTTGTTTTGCATTGATTAGGTATTAGTTAAAATCAATTCTGTTATCTATACTAGCTTTAATCGATGACTTCGTCTGTTTGTCAAACTTAAAATTTATAAAAATCTATGTCAATTCATTGCTAAAAATGAAAATTTCTCAATGTACTTTCATCACAAATGACTCCACGCACAGTTTGATCACAAAAACGAAAAACAAACTGACACAATTTCGTATTTAAATAGTTTAGTGTTAGATAAATATGCTTTATCATAGAAAAGCTTAGGAAAATGACAAATGGAATATTTCAATTTGAAAGACTAAAACTGTATAGAATACTTTTTAAATAAAATAATATCGCTCGAATAATGACCTCTCGTAACCATAACCCACACAAAATAACCGTTACAGTGTAATCACATACTTAAAACAATAGCAACAAAACATCTAATTAAATAAGCAATGTATCCAGTGCGGTATCATACGGTACGTCACGCGCAGTGATTGTCCACAATGGAAGTTGCTTCAAATAGTTCGCTACACATTGTTAAAAACAGGTTTGGACAGTTTTATCAAGGTTTTGCACTTGCACATCCTGGCTGGGGAGCCGCCGTAACTAAAAAATAAAGAACGCGTGAAAAAGTATTTGAACTTCGAACAAGGATTGTTCAAAACTTTTTTCAAATGATTTAATTCATAATTTAAAAGGTAAAAAAGGAAATCTTAATAAATACTAGCTGATCCGGAGAACTTTTTACCGCCATATACCCATTTTTTTTAATTTTCCTAAATACAAACCTTATTCTGACAATAAGGAACAAAAAAAAAATTCGGTGCAGTCATCTGGAAGTTATGCGCGTACATACATTTTGGGATTCATCTGCTAACATATATATAAAATTCTTGCGTTACTGAGTGACAGATTGACGGACAGACAACATACAGCCGAAACTACTGAGCGTAGAAAGTTGAAATTTGGAATGAAGATTCCTTAGGGAGTTTAGGCTAAATTAGGAGATGAAAGATTGTATGAAACTTCCTTACTACAAGTGCTAGGAGTTTAAAATTTTGCATGCGGTTTCTTTTTAAGACGTACCCTTAAGGGGTAAATTAGGGAACAAAAGTTTAAAACTAGATCACGCGTGCAAGGCGATGGAGAAAGGCTATATGGGTAAACAGATTAGCCTTCCCCCTGATCACATAGAAATCTTCATTTTGAATCACTCTGTATATTGATAAAAATCGCATTAAAATCAGTTGTACTTTAAAAAAATTCCGTGTACAGACAACGAGAAGCGACTTTGTTATATTATTTATATTAGTGACGCTTTCTTTTCTTAATTACGCGTAGCATAAAATTATTCGGTCTTTTTTTATTCTGTGCCAAATTCGACTAGAGATTAGACGACTAAAAGATAATAGATAACAAACAGAAATCAACCATCGCACAAGGTGACTATAAAAACAGTGGATCACCAGCTTCATGGATGGATTATTTTGTAAAAACACGATACTAATAAAAAAAACTGAGACATTTTCCTGCTGTTCCAAAAAACGTTATGCTACAAAACTTTTAACTATAATATTCTGAAACTTATATGTTGAAATTACATCCATATGATTCATTGTTTATATGATTCATATACAGTGTTATTAATAAACTAGGTTTAGAGATGGAGTAAATTTACGTTGAGACTGCACTTAAAGGTTAACTTAGTATGTGGTTCTAGGTAGTAAGTTTGTTTATTCTCTGTATGATACGAATTTGGACGACTACTAAAATTGCAATTTTAACGTCAATTTACTATGTAGCTTCAGAGTAACCTTGTTAAGGTTAGGGTTCAATTGTTACGTTGTTTTAATAAGTTTTTAGATCGTAAAATGGTAATATTTCAATACATTGTGTTATGGAAAACAATTAAACTTCAGTAAAAGTTGTAATAAGGATAAATACTCTACTATTTATAGTATAGTATTGCGGGAACGTAAACGGATCAACTCTTTTTTACTATATTCCAATCTCTAAAGTTTGGGTTTTCTAAAAACATAATTGTATGAATCAGATTCCTTTGTCTTCGATTGTTTATTAACCCATTATTCAATAAATACTCATAGTTTGTCTTTTTCTGCATTAAAACCTTATTAAAAACATTTATAAAACGCGGTTAGCATAATTGAAAAAAAAAAACTGGTCTCTCATATCAATCCCTGTTTTTTTATAAAAATCAATGAAAATATATTTCGTGCCGCGCTATTCAAGTATTTTTTAATTCTTCAACAACGAATAAGAAATTATTATTTAAACTAGACAAAAAAGATTTTTAATATTATATGGGACTTATAAATACATCGATGATAATTGAAACTTTTAAAACTCTGATGAGCTTTTAATCAATGTCAAGATACCACTAGCGGGCCCTTTGTGGGTAGGGTTGCCAAAACCAAATAAACCTAATCAATTACTTTATTTTTAATTACTTTACTTTTCAAACAATATGACCTAACTGTCAAAAAGGATGAAAAAAAGTATTCAAACTATTATTTCATGATCTAATGCCTACGGTATATATTGTAGTTACACTATATATACGTATTTGTTGAATAGTAATTTATAAAACTGATTAATATTTATCACTAAAGGCATTATTTCCTTCATTTGTACAGTTGTGTGCAAAAAAATTGAATAAATATATCGATTTAAAAAAAACAACTTTTAAAAAATTTTCATTTCTTCACATAGACTTTATTTGTTCATGTACTGAAAATCGTAGTTACATACTCTGATTTCCCGTCGTGTATAATATTTAAACGTTTTTCCCTTTGATACATCACACTTCTATCGCGCCTTAGCTGAATTTCAAGTAATACATGATTTATGTTGAAGTCATTTGGGGTTAAAATATATCGCAAAAATATCAAAGAAGATAAAAAGTACGATAGCTGAACTAGGTATACATTGTTAACTTAGGTAACTTGTATATTTTTAAGTAAAAGAGAAAATAAATAAATTGTTCGGTTTTCGGATCAAAACCTTTACGAATCACATCCGAATTTTTCCTTTGAGTATATTTTTTTCTGGACTGAAAATATTAACAATTTCGTCATAAAATCTTAGTTTACAATAAATTTGATAGGGACAGAAGATGGTGAATCGGCAAAAAGTTTTATTTATCAACTCCTCTTTGAAAAAAGTTGAAAGTGCTGTATAATTCCCTTGGCAACAAAGGAATATCTATCAACTATTCCATTAAAAAGGGTAAAAATACAACAAGAAATGTAAAAATTCGAAATTTTATGGGTTGTGACCAAATCTTTATGAAAAATATGTTTTTTTCTCATTTCGAATTACAGATTATTATTAAAGATTTAAACCTCATTCCATTGTACGAAACCAGTTAAAAGTTCATGATTTTGGTCGTAAGAGTCTTGTTAAAAATATGGACAAACTTCAATTCATATTTACCACTTTTCTGAACATTAAGCAAGCGTCCTAAGTCAAATTCTGGGTCAGCCAATGCAACAATAATTTGGAATTGCATAATTGAACAATTAAAACAAACATTCCATAATGACAAAAAATTGTCGCAATTCTATTATGAAAATTTTTATTGTAATAAAAATATCACCTGTTGCAACCCTAGGGTTTATCGCTTTGTAGCGCACGCGCAGCCTCGCCTCGAATAGTCACGATCGATCGTGATACGAACCTTTTTGTTATTAGATCTCGATTATTGCGTAACCTGCGATAGCTTTTCGTCACAGATAACGAATACATTTGACGAAATTAATCCGTTTCAATAAAACATCGTTCCAATGAAAATCACAAGTACAAGGCTACTCTGCAAGTGATCTGCATTCTGCAGTGCTATTCTATAATAAAATTCAGCATCCAACTAAACTCCAATACTCCAATAGAGGTTTAAATTAAATAAAACCTATTTTAAATATTATAATCTATTTGACATATTATGTATAGACGAATGGATGTGCAAGACAGTCAGGATAGGCAATAAATAGGCTTAATTGGATATAGAAACCAACTCACAATTTCAGAACGATATGTTTTGTGTATTAAAATTTTCACTCACAGACACCTGTCATTCTATGTTTTATTTGGAAATTGTAAACATCCCTAACATTCGTACCTAAAATATAAGTAATTACTTGAGAAAATGGCATAACTTAAGCAGATATTTTTAACTAACAGACCTTTACCCTTGATTATAAACTAGACTTAGACAATCACATACAAAACATTATGAGACACAGCTCGTTATGAGATCACCCAATGAATTTAAAAATCCAAGTACATATTTATTAGTGGTTATCTTATTTATATTAGTTAATTTCCTTACGTATTTATGCATTTATATGCAATAACTATACAGGTATCACTTTAATATTTATAATAAGAAATATGATATAAATATAACAAGATAAAAAGAGAATTAATTTACTATAAATCAAAGACAACATTACGATTAAAAATCTTATTATACAATATGACATTTACAATATTACTACACACTATATCGTTATTTAATATAATAACTTCACAACAGTTACAATGTCTCATATTGTTTCTATGATTTTATGTTTATTAATTATAATATTCAACTGACTTAATTAAACTTAATACCTTAAGAATAAAATTAACAATGTCTAGCTTTATGTGTTCCTCATTTCCAATTAAGATTGATATGTAAAGCGAGGCCATTCGTTGTTGAGTTTACAATAAGTAATTAATGTTATTTAACATGAACTGTAAACTTATTTGTGGTACTATCAATAAACGTAAAAAAAAAAACTAATTAAACTTAGCAGCTGTTATTAGCTAATAAGGATTATTATAATCCACAATCGCGGTAATACGTAAATGATCTAACAGACCCTACTCGATAATCTATTAATGTGAGTTCAACCCTTTTTATACATGAAATAAAAAGTTAATTCTAAATATAATAAGGATGCCAAGTTGTCTTAAGACTATATTGATAATAAGGATATACATGTGCACTGAATGATATCTTAAGATAACTTGGCATACTTTTGTTTATCCTACATATATTTAAGCATAACATAAATTTTAAATCTTGTTAATCGTTCTGCTTGCCTGTTGTTTTAGTCATCCTTCTAATCTGACTTACGATTTTCACCGGTTCTTTTATGCCCAGGAACATTATTCAAAAAGATAAATATGTCAACATAATATATAAGTAATGTATGCTCAAAACGTTTTTAATAAATTCTTACTAAGCGAAAACTATATTTGCCAAAATAGTTGTGCCCAAGAATCAAAGGCCAAGTATATTAGGGAAAGAAGAGTTCCCGTATAATGACCAAATCCCTGAAGCTAAATCACAAACTTTAAACGTTAAATTTCAAGTTTATTTCCGTAATTTACTACCTCAGCTGTTGATTAGAGACGCATTTGAAATGGAGCGCTACGTTGTGACAAAATTAGTTTGTTATAGTTTATTAATCTCTAACTGTAGATGCGCTGTAACAACGGTATTAAAAAATCCGTCAGAGACCATAAAGACTTGAGAACATAGAAAGTGATAAAAATCGTCTTACAGTTTTTAAAGGTTATAATTTTAATTTTCTTCCGTTGTCATGCTTTTATGGAGGTTTGGTTTAATTTACCAATTTTGTAATTTAGATGATTTCTTTATCAAGATTTTTAGTCACACGTAACTTTTTGGTGGTTTAGTTATACAATAAGATAATGTTTCAGCAGTATTAAACTAAAATTAGTGAGTATACAATCTATGGAGTTTTATTTGTTTCTAAGTTAACTGAAAAATCAAAACTTATCGGAACCATATTCTACTGTATTTCTATATTCTACTGTATGTATGTATTTTTCCACGAAATGAGGATCAATTTTCTGAAACTTTTTTCGATGAGAAATACTCAGTTCTTATTTAACGACTGTCGGTTACAATCATAGGTAAGCCCATCTTTTGACTTAAGTTTTGACCGGTCTAAGGCCGGAAACCTACAAAGTTGTCAGTGTAATAAACCAAGTGTTTCTAGTCGAATAGTCGTTTACGCGATTACTTTTTTCCGCTTCTATGCCCCATATCCAGTTTGTTGGTTTAGAAATCGAGTCCGCTCCGCTAGAAGGATATGACGTAGATATGGTGTAATTATTGTATCTATTAACACGAATTAGCGTGTGTGAAAGACTAGTTCTAAGAGGATGCATTAAATAAATCGCTAACATAAAATTTAATGGGAAGAAAATAAAAATGAAATAAATCTCTAACCCTAATTGGGAGATACTGTATAAAATTCTCTTGCCAAAATAATATGATATAAATAGATATTAAGTTTATTTCCATAAGTTTATAAGAGTTCTCTCAGAAATAATAAACGAAAATCTTATAGAGAAATAAAAAAATACTCGAAAGTATTTTTCTAGAAGACATTATAGTTTTTAGCTGGTTTTCTCAAAAAAGTTTGCCGACGGAAGCGTCTTGGCAAAAAACACCCGAGATGCCATCTCGCGAGGACACGCTGGCCCAGTGCGGATTGAATTATATTAACAGCAAATGTAGCCAGAACCAACGGCTTAACTTTCCTTCTTTAACAAACCGTGTTTAACGAATAATTCCGCCCTCAAAACTCACTTTTCCATGAATACCGGTAGCATTTATCGTAACTATTAAAACTATGTAAACAAGGTACTTAATCACGCTCAGTTGCACCCAAATTTTCGTGGCCATAACACTTTTTCAATTTGACTAAACACTATCTTGTAGTCTCAGCTATGATATTCGTCCGTCAAACTACAATGGGCGCCGTGTGAAACGCGCCGGCTCACTGGAGCAAAACATCACTAGAATCTCAACTAGCATTCGATTACTTTCTTCCAAGAGAATTCCGTGGTTGAGATGATAGATTATCGAAACTCATCAGTTCTTTTGTTCCGTCATTATTATCACTATAATTTAATTGGATTCTTTTTTTATATTTTGGTCTTGGTTATATTTAACCGTGGAGTATTTTACATATCTGTTTTCTCGCGATGTCGCCCGCGTATGATGTAGTTTAAAATTGGATCAGCCGTTTCGGAGCCTATTTAATGGAAAAAACAATCAAATATTTCCTCTTTTTTTATATAAGTAAAGATATAGGATAGACAAGGAAACGTTTACTTAAACGATGCCGACTTTTGTTTGTTTTTTATATAATTTTTATTTAATCGGTACATAAAACAGCCATAAGCCAATACAAATATATACAACTAGCTAAAATATTATTACAACAAAGTTTTAATCATTAAAATAAACAATACATAAGTTGTAAAATCAGCTCGACAACAAAAACGAAAGGAATCAAGTTTAAAAGATGTCTTAAGAAAAGTATGAGAAGCATTCACTGCATAACATTGAAAAAAAAAATAGATACATTCATTCATATTTTTATATTATTGTACTGATCAGTAATTCGGATTTGTAGTTTAATATATATTTTAAGTAGGCATTCAATTTTATTTAGAAAATATTACTGATTCCAAGTATGTTATGCAACTTAATGTCACCAAAAGATGTCACATCAATCAATAATGAACTTTTTTAACTGTCCATATCATTTATCAGACAAAAAGTAAGCTTATATAATATGACTAAGTCTCAACACACTATCTTGATTTTAATTTTGTTTACATTAACAACTTTATCTTATGTAACTCTTCATAAAGAATTTGCAGTTATTTTAAATTTTAATTTGAACCTAACACACATTACGTACTTAATATTAAAATGTTTTTTAATAATAATAATATAATATAATAATTCCATTTATTACAAGCATTAACACTCATATACACGTAATAGGCGTGATGATTAATTTTTATTTGTTTGTCAGTCAAGTAGATTATTATACAAGTATTTTTTGTTTTTATTTTTAACATAATCAATAAATTATGGCGACATATTGTGTTGAAATGTCATATGACGTCACGCTTTTGTACATTTTCTACAAAACTGTGACTTAGCGGGCCACCATATACCAACCACCAATATCAATTCAATGCCTATTATCTAAGCAAAAATATATGCGTCTAGTATTTTTCTATGATCTGACTGACGGACTAAATAGAATTTCTTTTTTTTTACCCGATCAATCTATCAAGGATCTTATACACTTGTATAAAGATATACAAAAAATTTAAGCACGCTTTAATAATTTTATGGAATGATATATATTCATAATTATATTTATATAGGATATATAAGTTTGGATGAATGACTATTTTAGACCGATAAATCATAAACAATTAACAAATTTAATTTCATTATGTTACCGTTCAACTTTTTGTATCATAATAGACCGTTTACACGAGGCCAGTATCCGAGACAGTCTAGTAAAACCATTCTCATTTCAAAACCTATTGTAATCCCTTTTAAAGGTATATAATACTCTTTATTGCACTCAAAATTTTACATAAAAACTATATATAGGTATAGAAAAAGGTATAGAAAAAGGAACGATTGTAACAGCGATTAATTGGATATAATAAAAACATAGTTACTAAACTTGTAGTAATATTAACGTCTAACGCTTTGTTTAATGATTTCAATTAACGTCAAATTAACGATATCTTTAATTCAATCTCTTTCAAATAGACGTCACGACCGCAATCGCTGTCACATGTCAAAAGGTTGTAGCTTGAAGTTCGTGAATATTTTTCAAATGTAAAATTGAAAGGAATCGCGATAGATTATAAATTTAAACAATTAAACCTCGTGTAAACGGAGGCGAATAGAAAGATACCTAATTCTACTTGACTGGCTTCCTCGATTGTCTCGACTACTTATAAGCTTCGTGTAAATGGTCCATAAAGGACGTACCAACCACACTACGTTACGCCACTGTCATCTCGTGACTACAAGTGTTTTTCCTTTTAATTAATCACTAGCGAGATGATAAGTATAATATTATCTTATCTTTCATCATACATTTTATTTGTCGTTCGTCTTTCGCAGGCGCGAGGTCTGGTGGAGTGCGACTGAATCGGTGCGTCTGTGTAGGCGCGTGTAAAAGGTCCAGCTGTCGGCGCAATGGGGAAAAGGCTGGGCGTCGGTCTTTTGGCCTTACTGGCGGCTTATGACGTCGTTGTTGGACAGGGCGCCGAAAAAAGTGAGTCATTCTTTTTATTATTTATGAAGTCGTTATATCTAGGTGCTGATCAATTAGTTACAAATATTATAAGAGATTGTACCTTTTATTAAAATAATTAAGATGAATCGAAATTGGAAATATTTTCATATCAATTTATTGGTTTGGTCACCGAACAAAAAAAGAATGTCTAAAAATAAATAATATTTAACTGAGTTTCTATCATGCCAACAGTTGTTTGTATTAAATGTCATTTTCATACAAATATAAAGACATTTGATGTTAAAGTAGTTAATATAACAACGTAAGGTGGTCGCATAACGATGATTGAAAAGGTTTTAGGGTACTTAGTATTACATTTCAGGCTCATAACAGGATGTTTATACGTAGCAAATTTCTTTTCCCAGTTTTATCCAAAACGTATACTTAAATTTATCCCGATAGCCGATTACTATCAACTGTAAAAATATCTGTATTCAAATTTGTAGAAATCCTTTATATTTACGCTACATATCTTGCGGGGTAGAGAACAGCGTTACAAGGTACGGTTGATAATTTCCGTACTCTTTCTTGACATTAAAAACTCTTACTTCTTAATTATAATCAATTTTGCGTCTCAACGCTATATTAATATCATGCATCGGATTTTTCATAGATTTGTATGTATACATATCGCACTCCGTCTACTATCCGCACCGGCAGCAACGACCGCACTGACCGCACCGACCGCACGCATTATTTGAGCAAAGATAATGCGATTCGTACCGATGACGTCATTACGGATTACTTCCATAGAGTAAACCGTATGACGTCATCGGTCATACGGATTACTCACAGAGTTACAGTGTATATCAAAAAATTCAAACTGAACTTCTATTAAAATCCGGATGCAGTGGACGAATGAAATTGGCAAAGCCGTACAATCCGTTGCGTACCGTACGTACGAAGCGTGCGTGTTGACAAACTGGACGTTCACCTTATAAGCAACCCTGTTTAAATATTTTATGTGTATAAGATTTGAGGTGATGCTATGAGTATTAAGTTATGCAAGTTAACAATTATAAATACAAATTCCTCGGCAAATTCTTTATAGTTTTATTATATTTTATCATTTTTGAATTAACGATGCTGTAATGAACAATATTCTTAATGAAAATTACTTAAAAAATTTTGAAACTTTAAAAATTTTTTTTAAACATTTTTCATTAAGAATATTCTTTGTGGTTGTTGTCTTTGTAGTGTTTATCTATTATTTTATTGTAATTATTTTTTGTTTGACGGTGTAAATGTAAACGATAGTTAACTAATTTCTAGAAAATGTTTTCTAATATATAAGTATAAGTTATTCACGACTTCGGTAATAACATAAACGAACGTGCGGAAAAATAATTATGTAATTAGAATTTAACATCACAGTGACATAATGTTGGTTTCAGGTATGATTTCCATTGGTAATTAAATTTAAATTTATTTAATTAATGAAATCAACCAAAGATTGAGCAAAATATGTATTTATATTATACTTTAACCTATAAACATATAATACTAGGAGCTCGACGGGCGTTCGATCTACGATGCGGAAATAAAGCAACTTTCGCAAGGATCGGTCATAGGATGGGTGACCATAAATTGATTATCGCGAGCTCTTTCGTGCTTCAGAAGGCATGTTAAGCCATTAGTCGCAGGTGCATCTGCAATCGTTAACACCCACCAATCTGAATTGGGACTGTGTGGTGGCCCATCGTTCATTCTCCCTTATAATTCAATATGGATGATTAGAGTTAATATTCTACCATTAAAGAAGGCCTATGCACCGGCATTAGGGATATACATAGGTTAATCATTTTGAAAATGTAACCTCATTCTTGAAACTATAATTATCACATTTCATTACATAGTTCTTTTTCGACTTATCGATTGAATGTAAGACATATCTTTGAAGATTATCAGTACGTAACACATAATCGTTTGAATTACATATAAGGAAATAATGTAATCGATTAGGTACTCAATAATATCCATTTCATCGCATTTCACACGCAAAGGCACGATGATAAAAAGTAAAATAGCGATATGATTGAAAAAGAAAGCATTATTTCGCTATATCGGAATAAAATAAAAAAATAGAAAGCACCAAAAAAGCACGAATGGACCAAAGATAGTCATTTCCGTTCCTTTTAACTAACATATTAAAAAACTGAAATTTGCAAAGTTCAAAACTCAGATATCAATACAAATACCAAAAAGTACAAATAGAATATGAGTTCTTTATTGAGTTTTGTAAAATTTATTCACTTTTATACATGAAGGAAAACCGGAAGAGTTTTCATGGATAAATCAAGAAAGTACCGTAGCGACATCTAGTTTGATTTCGGGAACTTGTTGTGGTAATCCTGTTTGAACGGTGCAATACGAAGTAGAGACTTCAGTAATCTGTGACACCGGTTCATCTAGTAATGTATATAACTTTGAAAGATTACTTGTAAAGTTTTTTAAAACGGCTGGACCGATTTTGACAGAACTTTTACTGGCATATAGCTTATGTAATAAAAAGTTACTAAGGCTACTTTCCACGCGGTCGAAGTCGCACAGCTAGTTGCTAAATATAACATTAAATAAAATTCAATTATAATATTGCAATGCGAAAGTCTGTGGGGATATATTTATAGTTTATGTGTATCTGTGGTGTGTACATTTTTACTCTTTTACACAAAAACTACTGAACGGATTTTGGTATACAGATAATTCTAAGTCTGAATTAACAAACTTTTTTTATACTTCTAAGAAGGTGTATCTAAGAAGATTAGGACCTTTTTCGTACGATCAAGGGGATATAAAGTTAAATTATTTAATTTAAAACATAAGTAACACTTTCCAAAGAGGACTCTAGCGAGTCTGCAAGTACTAATTATATACGTGTAAAGATTACTTTATTTCTCATGAGTATTCAAGTGTACCTCTGAGACGGTTTAAAACTGTGTCAAGACTGCGTTATCGTGTACGAAGGCGAGTACCAAAGCATGTGTTACAACTTACATTGCGTATTGAGGACGCTTCGTACACTCGCTCCCTTGAGGATAAACTGAGGTCGTGAGTCATAGTTCCTTATTTAGGAAACCTTGTACTTTTTCTTTAGCTTTCGATGCAGAACTGATTGAATATAGAAACTAGTATATATAACATCACCACGTTTTAGTTTTTTACTGCGTGTGAGTTTGATTTCTTTCCCTGAGCGTGCACCGAAGGCAAAAGATCACGCTGTCATTCACCAACTAGATGGACCTGTGAGATGGACCGATAAGGTGAATCACTCATCATTGTCCACATTTTACACCGTCGTTAAAGACGTGTTTTAAAGGAATCAGTGGAAGAGAATCATTCGCACCAGATGCAACCGTGATGCTGACCACGATCCGCAGTCATGAGGGAGCGACTAGGAGAGAACATGATCACCATAATTATCTAAGGAAATAGATACGACAATTGGTAAAGCACAGTTAAGGAAAGGGTTATTCGTGTGCAAAAACAATATGTCACGGCGCCATCAACCAAAAAGGGTAGATAGAAGACACGCAGGTCAAAATTGGATGCAAAAAGCTTTAACCTTCTAATATGGAAATGGAAGATGCCTATGTCTCAAAGTAAAAACTGAAAGGCATAACAATACTGATGGAGATTTTCGCGACCATTTATTAAGTAGAATTAGATTTCGAGTACCGATTAAATATCCACGTAAACCAATCGCACATCTCTGTCCACCTTTTCGTCACAACACGGCAGGCTCAAATTCTGAAATTTGTCGAATGTGTAAAATATATAATAACTGCTGCAGTGATGTCATTGACGTCCACGCTATGAGCTTGAGAAAATTTAAGTTGCAAATCAACAGTCAAAATTTTTAGTTTTTTTTCTGTAATCTTAGTTGTGTTGTTATTAAACAATATATTATTAATTTTAATTTTCACCTTATTATCTAATTGCATAAAATTATCGGTATGATATGGTTTATGGAAAAATGGTTCCATACAGCAATGTACGGTCGGCAAAAAAGCAGTCTTCAAGTTTTGAAAATAGTAAACAACGCTGTGAGATTTAATAATCGCTAAGGTTGACTTTCCTAACGGAACTTATAGCTCAGTTATGACGTATTTTCATTTATCTGAGTAGTCTAAAATTTTAACAAATTATCGCTGTCATAATATTATAGCAAAGGAAAAACGACCTTGTTTTTGATATTGAAAAGAACTTCAACCGTACTTAATAAATAGATATTAAAGAATCAATAGTATAGTATTATAATTGTATTATAGTTACACAATATGAGAACTATATGAATACTCACACTATGACACGAATACGAAATAGTATGAAACAATTTATTAACATTGCATTCATTCATCTATTATATTTTTCTATGAATAATTTGTATTTACCAATCAAACGAATAATATCAGTAATCAGAACAGCCATAATTGCTATTACGTTAAGGTACATTATTAAATAATTTCAAGTCACTATCGAGAATACTTTCCCATCGGTACGGTACGTAGATTACATACTCCAATTTGAGGCTATTGTCCGAAAAGATTGCCAACTCATGTCTAAATACTGCTAGGGTAAAATGTACTTTATTTTTAAAGTCTTAACGTTCGTTAATAAAAGAGTTCGTCGACGTAACACAATTTTAACTTCTTTGTCGGTGTCGTGGTATCGTTTCAATTTGTCTTATAAATTGATCATTCTTTAGATTTCCTATCTGGTAAAATTTGTCGGTACTGTTATTATATAAAATTAGGTACGAATTTTCTTAGTTTATTCTTTGAATTTACTTGACTTGGTATTACGCTAGTTACGGGTAAGATGACGTCACCATTAAGAACATCCTCCTATTCAGTATTATCGCCATTTTCAGTGTCACTGGTTTCAAAGAAAATGAAGTAATCCCAAAAAATGCGTTAGTGAAGTAACGTAATGTAGGAGTACAGTGAAATTATCAACAAGGTCAAAATAAACTTTACCAAATTGAATGAAACTCGATCTGTCATATGGTTATTTCAATATTTCATACTAACTTGTGCCAGTACTTGCCAATGTGCTTCAGTTGCTTAGCTTTTTGTGAATTCTTTTTAAAATCAAATTATAACTTCCATCAAAAGTGCGATGAACCAATGAGATTAGATTGTATTCCACATTAGATTGTTTCCCATTTAACTTAGTAGTTACTTGAGCTAGTTCAAATGCTGAAAAGGCTTTGACAACAGCAATTCCCCTCATATTAATATTATCATCAACTCAGATCGTTCTATTAATGTAATTAAGATTGTCTTTTAAAATATTAAGGTTTTAGATAAGATTAGACTTTATCTGCTCTCTATCGTAATCTGAATTAATCAGTCTATCAATACTGACAATAGTAATTTTGCATTCCATCTCGCAGTAAAATGCAGTTTTTTACGCCACAACAATTCTACCGCTATCCATCTACAATTGATTCAAAATGCGAACGACTCGAGACGAATGATGTTCCGACGATACAGCCATAGATTAGACGCGCTCCAATCGATTAAAATTAGAATGAGCGTAGGCCAAACAAACGTTGACAATAGTTTGTTGTTCTCCATTGTTGTCTGAAGTAAATTGTTTATTAAGATGTCACCGCATTGCTTGTTATTCTGACAATTGTTGTTATAATCAATAATTGTTGTGCCCTTAATTATTTTTAAGTCTTGAATATCATAAAACCTTTTAATATCTTTAGATTCGATCAAGATGTATTTTCCACTCATTAACAATGTGATAGGCATGACGACTGGATAAAAAAAAAGAAATTCTATTTAGACCGTCAACCAGACAATAGAAAAATATTAAACACGTATTTTTGTACTTCAGTTTAACAAGAAATAGCTTAGATAAGAGGCATTAAAGTTGAAGAGTGGGGGCTCGCTACGTCACAGTTTTATAAAAAATGTACCAAGCGTCATGTGACATTATAACTCAATATCTCGCCGTAATTTAATGATTAGGAAAAAAAATCATCAATCTATCTGACGGAAAAACAAACAAAAATTTGTCGTCATCCCTATTGAGTTAATTTAAAGTTTCATCCTTATTAAGTCCAGAAAAGCTTACGAACTGATTTCCTTAGAAAATTAAAGTTCTTTGAGTATCTATGTACTCTCTTTAAAAGGACTCATTTCATTTTTACAGATTGGCACTTCTATAAACGATTTTAAAATTTATTCCACTCTTTGTTATCTATCAATAATAAGTCCGTTCTCATTATTTCGCTCTATATGTACAGGGATCTCTTGAAAATCACATTTTCTACTTTCGGTTAAATAATGGATTTATATTTAACTACATTAAACATGTCCGTTTCATAGATTCGTAGTCTGAATTCGATCAAAGACAACATTTCATTGTCTTTTCCTGTCATTAAAAGATGATTTAACAACTAATTGTAATGGGAAAAAGCACTATTTTATTTTATCCATGCCAAATTTAATTCCCTGTGAAAATTATGAGAAAGTGTCCTTTATCATATGTTATTCCTTTGACATTTATTCTTTACTTCTTGATAGTCCATTATTAATATTTCGTAATTGAGGTTTATTGCTTAACATCCTTATTAATTGCTGCAGTTTTTTTATCATGATGTATCATTATATCTGATGATTAATAGATTGTTTGAATACGTTTGTCGATATAAAAAATGTCAATGTGTCTTGCCAGTACTCTCTTATGGGATGGCGGCAGCAACTTTAATGGAAAAATCGACCAAACTATTACATGTTCATCAATGATAAATAGAATATGCTACATTCGGTATATACTTTTGGATCGAAAAGAAAACGATTGCATTCTTAAAAAAATCCATGTTATAAATGTTGTCACTACCATATGTCGACAGAATTAGACACGTCTAGAATTAAATAGGCAACCAGACCAGAATATTGGACCAGAATATTACTAGAGTGAAGACCGAGAGAGAAGTCGAGGCTGAATGCATTTCTCCCTTAGATGGACTAACGACATAACATAATTTAATGAAGGAAACATTTATCGCTCTCCATAAGAAAGACCAGTATTTTATTATACATACAGTGAAGATTTTCATAGTATAATTAAGATCTTTGATAGCTAAGAGTGTAGCGTTTAATATCAGATGGAAAACTATTTAATTAAGCCTATGATAAAGTATGCTTAAGAAATACAATAGCTTATCTATAAATGTGTCCCTACAAAATAAATTTGCCTTACTTATAATACATTTTTTTTATCATTAACACCAATTAACCTTGGGCAAAGCAACCTTCAGTGAACTGAAATACATTACCGTGTCATAAAACTGTTAAGACAATGCTTCGGTTGCTAAGCTCACTTGGTTTGACTGTAAACATTTGTTGACAAACAACCTTATCTGACATCTGATTTATATTCACAACACTCGGTGTGTTTGCAAATGTGATATCTATTGTAACTCAACAAGGTGTAAAGTTGAAATTCAATTTTCGCTTGGTTTTTTGGTGAAGCACACAATTTTTTTTCTGTTTAATGATGGCAATAATGTTTTTAAAGTTTTATTTTCACCTGTTATAACTCTTGTGTAAGCGAAAAATACCCATGGTAAATATTGTGAATAATACTTTAGACCTACTTATTTTATTACACGTACACGGAAAATTTAGTTGCCTACGAGTGTTTTTATGATACAGCAAGAGGAAACGATCACAAAATAAATATAAAAACAACAGAAATATTACTTTTACTCTACTTTTAAAAATATACATAGCAACTCTAAGTTTGGATTGCACCATAAGAGCAATAAGAGTTTAGGTTTAAGGTCAAATTTGACAATTACTGTCCAGCTGATTTTGACATTAACTGTGAAGTGCTTTGCCATATCCTGTTTCTTGACATAGAAAAACAATAACTAACCAGCGAAGCTTGGGCGGTTATATTTAACAGTTAAAGTAATGACGTCATCTAACCAAATGCTGCAACTGATTATTTGCTTACCTGTTACTTTAACGTGGTTGTTATTGTTAAAGTAAGATAGTGCAAGTGTGTCATTATTCCAAATAAATTGAGAATGAAACACAATATCGAGTCTAAAGATCTGTACAATAATATTATACGGAATTACTAACTTAATTTTTTTTTATAGCTGAAGTGTAATTTAAATACAAATTGCATGCATGGCTGGTATCAAAAAACAATTATACTTTAAAGGAATATTTTTGTAGACCTTGACATATTATGACAGTTCTTATACTATATATTTTTTAATTTTTATGTGATGATTTAATTAATGAACTAATGATCATTGTAAATTGACATTTTATTATCTATTTTTTTTTATTCGAATGTAATTGCAATTTAAAATTCTAGTATTTAAAAAAAAAAACTTGCCATGTCGGGTATCCGGCGAAATATGTGAACCTATTTATGACAAATGAACATCCATGTATGTAACCATATTTCAAGCAATAAATATCTTTATCTTTATCTTTAATTTTAAGTATCTCAAAGTAGTCATAAACTTTTTAAATAACTTCTTTATAAAGATTTGAGGATTAAGAAATTTGAACATCATCTAATAAAAATTCATACTCTAAATAAAACCTCAAAAGCGAGCAAGATAAAATGGCACATTATCACTCACTTCTCGACGTTTGAATAGATAATTCTCAGTAAAGTGATGGCACAATTGAAATTACGTTTACGCGGAACATGTATTAGTGTGTAATTTGCTTCATTCATCGCATAGATCTCAAATTTCTCAATTCGCTTTAGTTGCCAAATTTAATGGGTAAAGCATTTGTGCCACAACGCGACAATAGAATCATATTTGAGTATGAAAATGCCTTAGTGATTATGAAATCTGTCACTTCTTTGTTAACTTATTTGCAGAGATCAGTAATCATTGCTCAGACGAAGTTATTCTATTATGTTTATTATAATTCAAATGCCAATCATAATGGTTGATGATGTGTGAATAAGCCATTATCGATTGGTGAATATGAGAAGCATATTATCTGGTATTTGGCATTGAAGAAACGAACAGACGTCTATACGGGAAACAATATTCAACATGCCTATTAAAGTCACTGCTGGGACTCAGTCCTTCCCTATGGATGAAGTCGAATAAAATCAAATAAGGATAATGGGCCATGGCCCATGGGTCGTGACCCACCACGTGCTTTCAGTGCTGATTAGGTATTAACGACTGCAGATAACTGCAGCAGTAATATCAATATTATTCTACTCCAAATAGCTAAGATGCAAGTTTAGGAGTATATCAAATATAAAACGAGGACTAACTTTAGTACCAGGATTAAACTATTATCCTACCAAAACAAGTCAATACTGTCATTGTCAATTTGCTTTAAAAGCGCTCAATGGTTTAAACCAAGTTACCAAGTAACCTTAATAATATAGTGTAAGTTTACACTTATATATACCTATATTATACGCTTGCAAATGCCCAGACTCTGGTCAATTTTTATAAGTATTTTTCTTGAAGATAAATATTAATATAGCGTTGTTTATGAAAAAGGTATCAAAAATTTTAATCTAGAAATTTATTTAAAATCATAGTTTAGGAGAGATTTGGACCTATTGAAATATAGATATAAGTTAATAAAATTAAAATTTAAGTATAGTTCCTCTGCCTCGCGTCATTGTCTTCATTACTGAGGGTCGTGATTACCTACTTGATAATTGATAATTGTTCGCCATCTGTTCCTCTTTTTAGCCGAATGTAGAGCAACGTGCGGATTAATGTCCAAGATCAGATCCGTACATGATCTGATCAGTCCACCTAATTGAGCTACGTCTTCTAAGTATTCTGCCGTCAACCTTTCCGTTGACCATAAGTTGCTCGAGATTGCTCCCTTCTTTTTTAGCTATGTGACCAAAGAACTCAAGCACTCTTCGCAAACAGAGAGAAGAGTCGAGCATCTACATTTAGTTCATGTAAAATAGACGCGTTTGTGCGGAAAGCTGTCGATGAGATCTAAAGCATTCTTCTCCAGCGATACATCTCAAAAACATCAATATGGTTGTTATAGTTAATGTGGGCTCAATTTGGCTTCTGGAGTGCACTACAGACGCATACGCATTTAGACATTTACTAAGGCCCATAATTTGTGTTTCAGGACGCACTGGCAATGTATGTCACGTCGATATGGACTGCCCTGACAATGCGTTCTGCCGGCAGGGGAGCTACTGCGTTTGCAAAGACGGCTTCGTTTATGCTGCTATCAATTCCACTCATAAAGGCTGCCTCAAAGGTGAGAAATTAATTTTCGATAGTAGACACAATAACGTAGAACTAAATGTTTTTTATTGGTAATGAACTTTTGTAGACCACTTTGCGTATCTTTGTTTGATTATAAATTCAAAATAGTTAATAAACTATTGTGATTCGTCACAAATCTGGGTAATTATAGTATTGTCACCCAGTTTCTCAACTTCTTGCGTCAGGCACATTTAACATGTGTAGTAGTGCTTATTTTTCTTGACAAGTGGAACGGAGCTAATAGTATACCTACATATCGCACCAAACTAATTATATTAAAGCGAACTGTGAGACGGAAGGCGAGCTACATATAGCCGCGATGAGGAACAATATCCTCATGCGATAATTATCCAATATCTAAAATTGTTTCTACATCCATATAATTGCTACATTTATCTTTATTAGGTATGTACATAAAATATCAACCTTCCCATTATGTGATTTGATTGACTTAAAATTCTTCCAGCTCAACGTATTAGGTATATCAAATGAATGATAATGCAAAATAAAAATTTTCGATGTTGCTATCTATTCATCCCTGCTACTTTTATAATGCCATCCAATCATCTCATCCAGTAAATGCCTGTAGTTCTATATTCAAATCTAAATATCCGCATTGAGTTGACCTTTCTTGATCGACCAATCTAGATCTAAATCTCCTTACCAGATTAATATTCCTTGATCCAACATCATTTCTGCGATCCATAATTATGATGGGCCTACTTACTTTAGAATTTGGAGGTCTCCCTTTGCTCCTATGTCTACTTATGGATCTGCTCTATCTTCTAATATCCGAGTTGTTTTTCGGATTTCCGCGTTTCTAAAAGTATAACGAAGAAAATACATATAACGTGCTTTCTAAATCTTTCGTTTATTTGTGAACTATTCAAGATTTTATTTGATTTATTAACTCAGCAACTGTATATGACTAAGCAAAATGTTTTTGCATCAAATATATTAAAATAACCCTCACTTAGTCGCCCATCTCTCAATAAGAATATAAAAGTGCTAATCGAAAATTAACGTCGCTTTGCTGAAATGGAAAAGACGTATATTTTGACATTATCGTGAAACAGTAGTTGATGTTGATTTTTACTGTTTTTAGGGTTCCATACCCAAATGGTAAAACGGGACCTCTATTACTAAGGTATGCTGTTTCTCATGAACCGTGGTAGTTAGACAGTTGATTTTTTTTTACAGACTATGTATTTTTATTGCCGCTGTAACAACAAATACAAAACACCAGAATAAAATAAATATTTACGGGGGCTCCCCCAAAACAAGTGTGATTTTTTTACTCGTTTTCGATATGACGCCCTTCGTGCCCATCGTGCGCGAGGCTGACTCGCACTTAACAGGTTATTTAAATTACTTATCATTAATAGTAATATTCTTTATCATTTCAAGCTATTAGTTATAATTTGAAATAAATATCCATTTATTGAAATAAGAAAATTGTTTGTAGGTAAATAATATATTAAATAATTACACGATTAGTATATAAACAGTATCTTAAAAACATATTGAACCATTTTCTCTCGTAAAGACTTAGCAACACTTTCACAATGTTACCAAATATAAAAATAAATCTGTCATTGCGGTTAACCCCAGTGAAATCAAAGTCATTTGGCAAAAGACAAGATTTTTATTGTTCGTTTATATAATCAGTTGGATAACAACATCATTTCGTTTTAAAGCAAAGAAAAATAATTTAAATAAAACAATCGTTAGATATTGAGTGGAGAAAATGTAGGCAAATTAAAGTTTTTCAATACATCGATAAAGTAGTTAATTTATAAATATTTCATAAATATATTAATTTAATGTCACGATAATTGTTAAAAGTGTAAGAAAAAATTATGCCAATTATACGATTACTGTGATTATAAGCTTGATTGTAAAATACATTTTATTTGTTATTAATAATTAAATAAACTATTACATTTGGTGATCTATTGATAAAATCGCAAAGAGTTACAACCTTTTTTGGGATCGTAATAAAATGTCCATCATAGGTACAGATCGATAACATAGAAGAGTTAGTATAACTGATGGAGACTTTTGATCGTGAATCCAAATAAATTAATGAAATAAATGAACGAGCGGACGGAAAAGAATTGTAATGCGGGTTCGTTTATTATGAAAGCGAGACGCAAGAAAAACAATATGAACGTGAAAGATCAGCGGCCACAATCGAGAGTTTATCCTCTTTATTAAAAAAAAAACAACTTAAACCGTTATGTAAGTGATTCGAGATACACTAATATATCGGACTAGGTTTTTTCTTTAAATTATTTTAAAATGAATTCACTTGTTTTAAGTTCATTAAAGTTGTTTAATTTAATTAATATAGCGCGTGAAAATATAAGAAAAAGTTTGTAAAACACTTCTGTGGTTATAAATTTCCAATTTTTCAAAGTTAGTTTTAACTTTTACAACAAAATCCTCCTCTGATTAGACCTTTGATATCTCATCTCATTGGTCAAAATAAAAATGACTAAACAATAAAAGTAAGCCGAAAAAATCGCCTGCAACCCTAAATGACTGAATGATGTAATTGAACTGGGAAACATCTCAACAAAAACAACTCTTCTTTAAGGTTTTAATCGTTTATCTAACCTCCTTTGACATGTAATTTAACATGTCAAAATTGTCAAAGGAGTTTAGACTTCGTTAACGGTTGGTGTAGACATAAAATTTCGTCATAAAAAATTATCACAGATGCTCTTAATAAACATAATTTAACTAACAATCTCGCACTTCGTTTCATAATATCATGTGACTGTATTACTTACAAGTAAAACTTCTTTTGTTACGACATAATAAAGCGTATCAGGTAATGAAGTTAATGGTTACGAAATCAAAGCATTATAAAATCTTCTTTTAAAGTTAACGTGGAAATGTAACCAAAAACGGAATATCAAACTATACGATCGGCATATAAGAAGCTTGGTTAGCGCGTTCGGTTTGGGATGCGGAAGTTAAGCAACATCCGCAAAGGTAAGGAATGGGATGGATGACCAAAAATTACTTAGAAAAGTTGCACCAATCCGCAGTGGGCGCGCATCGTAATTTAGGGCCAGTTCTAACATAGCTTTATTTATAAGCAAGACCTGTGCTCCGACATCGGTTTGGAAATCTACTGTAGGAAATCTTATATAGAAAACAATCAGCAAAATATTTACTCCGGCAAGGACTATATTTTACCCGCTGTTATATCCCATATAGAATCATCATCATCATCAGCCCTTTTAATCCCCACTGCAGGGGCTCAGGCCTTCCTTTTAAGGAGGATGGGCCATGACCCTCCACGCTGGCCTAATGCGGATCGGAGGGTATTAACGACTGCAAATGCAGCCGGGACCAACGGCTTAACGTGCCTTCCGAAGCACGGAGTAGCTCGATAATAATTTCTTGGTCACCCATCCCGTGACCGAAAAGTGACCCCTGCGAAAGTTGCTTAACGATAACAATCGCGGGCCGCGGCGCTTATCCACTACGCCACCGAGCTAGAATAGTCACAATATATTTATGAAGATTTTTATTTCTTAATTAGATCATCAAATTATTCAAAATAATGTCTTTGAATTGTTTGTGTCTAAATATATTAGCCAGAAAATAATTTAGATATGGACCTATTAAATAAATTTTCTGGCTTATATACTAAAATCTGACAAGCTAAAAAGCTGTATCTTAAAAAATCTATAATTTATTTAATAATACACTAACGAAAATATATTTAAGGTGCCGCTTTTTTATTTATATATGTATATATTTCATCAATTACATGTTTATTTTATAAGTAAAGTGTGAAGAATTTTAGATTTTTTTTCTTGACACAAATTTAGAATAAATGGTGCGAATTAGTATGCGGGTGAGCTACAACTTCTACAATTTGTCCTTAACTTATGAAAGGAACCTTTTACCGCTAATGGACTAATAAATTGGCGACGTACGTCGTACTTGATTGGACGTCATTAATAAGGTCATTTTTTCAGACTTCAAGCTAAATATAGCGCTATGTAAATTAAAAAACATAAATGGTACTCCAATCAGCCAGACCAGAGACAATTATAATAAAGATAATTGGTTATCTAAGAAAAATAATACAGAAGTAACAGTATGTCGACGATAAATTTTTTAAACTACTTCAAAAAAAAAGGAGGTTCTAAATTCGATTGTATTTTTTTTCTGTTTATTACCTCATAACTTTTTACTGGGTGGACCGCTATTGATGATTCTTTTTTTATTTGAAACCTAGTGCGTGTAGTCTCATTTCAATTTTCAGCATAGTATTTGTCAGACTCAGGAGATGGTTTTAGGTACGAGTATATTAATAAACTAATAAAATAGAGATTCGCACTTAAGCACGGCTTTGAGGCGGTTTTATAAAAAGTATATTTAGTGTTAATTATTATATAAAAATTTGAATATCACTAAAAATCATGACATAAAAAAAAATGAAAAAAGACTTCAATTAAAAAAGTGAAAAATAATATTTATCTCAAAAGCGACTTATTCAAGTCTATTAAAGTTACGGTTAGAGCAGTCGCCCAAATTGCGAAAGGTTGTGGGTTCGGGTCCCATATCAGATTGCCAGGAACAAATTAATTTTTTAAGCATAATTCATTAAGAATATGTATCAAATAATTCCTAATTATGTTTATTACGACTCATATGGCATTCTTGTTGATTTCCAGAGGCTAAAATAGGCGAAGAATGCGTGCAGCACATACAGTGTCATTCCACGATGGGCGTACATTCTGAGTGCGCAAACGGATTATGCGCGTGCGTCGCCACAGCGCATTTGGAAGACGATAGATGTTACGAGACGGCTGGTGAGTTCAAAAGCTCAACATATTCGACTATTAAAAAATATTACAAAAAAGTAATGTTATTACTAATTAAAAATAAATTATTCATAATATACATCCAGATCAAAACAATTGTACACAACAATCCTCAACTCATAATGTGTATATCAAACAAAAGTCCAATTTTCAAAGGTAATAATTTTCAGTGATCGGTGAGCGTTGCGTCGTAGACCAGAACTGCTACTTAGGAGAGCGTGGCCCGGAGCGACAGGCGTTCTGCGTACGCGGGTATTGCACCTGTCAGCTGCAATTCAGCCCCAGAGACAACGGAACCAGGTCAGTCACCTAAACGCTATCGGCCGTGTCCAACTCGCGATTATAATCACTAACACAGGTGATTACAGTATTTTTTATATTCCACACATGAAACTGTTAAAAAAGAATATTAATGGTCTTGCAATCACAACGTATGAGGTTTCTAGAAATACAAATATTCATCTTTTGTTATGTTCTTCTTCGTAGTTACTTTCAAATATAATGTATAATGCACAGAACATAGAGAGAGATTAGAAGTATAATGATATTGATTTAGTATGGGAACCGAGTGTCGCCTCTCCGCACACAAATACAGATTAGATGAAATGATCATTTTGTTCACTACATGAAAAACCGCCACGCGATACGTTCGTGATAACATAAGCAAAATCCCAAAAAGATACTAAGCTAAGAAATCACACGATTAAAAACAATCTCTAATTCAACGTGATAATAAATAATTTACTTTAACATGAATGTTGAACTGTCACGTGGCTGTATACGGGGATACCAGAAGGGAAGAAATATTTTAAGATTATGCACATTTTAAAAAATTGGGGACATCATTTTATGTGCGAACTATTAAGATTAGATTTTGCTGTAACCAAGTGAATATTGAAAAATAACGCTTTTCCCTATATAACTTCTTTTAAAAAACGCAGTATAAAAACTAAGAAAACTTAATGATAAACTCTATCATATGTCTGTGGAGTAATATAATTAAGCGAGGGAAAGTGTAAAAAAAAAAAATTAGGAAACCAACAGAATTTTTGTATTAATTACATTAAGCCTAATTTGTATTTTTTTCTTACTGGTATCATTCCGATTGTGCATATTAGTGATGTGACATAATATTAGTTGATGAAATAAGAGGTTTAAATTTTGTTATGAAACAGTTAAATGTAATTCAGTTCGATAATGTTCTACAGTGGTTTGATAGTAATTATTTAAAGCTTAATTCAAATAAAATGAAATACATAAAGTTTGCATTACCTAATGTGAGGCATATTAATACACTTATAAATGTAAATAGTGAAAAAGTTGAGTTGGTGAAATCGACAAAGTTCCTTGGTATTACACTAGATTCCCGACTGCAATGGGATTCTCATATTGATAATTTGTCAAGTAGTCTGAGTTCTGCAGCATTTGCTGTTAAGAAAATTAGACACTTGACAAATGTTGAAATGGCAGGATTGGTATATTTTAGTTATTTTCATAGTGTAATGACGTATAATCTATTGTTGTGGGGTTCTGCGGCTAGCATTCAAGATATTTTTATTCTACAAAAGAGAGCTGTCCACGCTATATATAATTTACGGTCTAGAGAATCTCTCAGAGAAATATTTTGACTGTTGCCTCTCAATACATCAATGAAAATATTATCTACGCAAGAAAACATTACGATTTCTTCTCAAAAAAAAGTAGTGTTAATAATCTTAACACAAAAAATAAAATTAACTTGCCATTCCAAGCTTCAGACTTAAGATAACCAGAGGATCATTTCTGGGTAAATGCATTGCTATGTTCAATAAAGTTCGTAGTTGACCTACCCATAAATAAATTTAAAATTCATGTAATGAACATACTTATGAGTAAAGGCTATTATAAAGTTGATGATTATTTTAAGAATCGCAATGCATGGAATGAATAGCCATCGCTTTGTTCTATACAGACTAATTATATGTTCAACCTATGTCCTACAGACTTTGAAAGTTGTATTTATTATTGTGATATGATATGAAATGACATGATTTATGTAAATATCATTACTTATGATAAAGGGCTGGTAAGTTTCTTTCGCTTGTTCTTCTTGTCAGCTAAAAGACGTCCTGAACAAGTGGTAGGGGAAAAAAATTTTGGACGATTCAAAAGTGCTTGTAATAGCCTACTTGAATAAAGATATTTTCATTTCAATTCATAATAACTAATATGATCATTACAATAATAAATTGATCATAGCCATGTTTGTTTTACTTTATTATTCTAAGTTTTATAACTGTAATAATAATAGTACCTACATTTTTAATTGCAACGACTGGACAATAAGGAATCGCTGGTCAAGTATGAGTTTGAAAGCCGTGACAAAAAAGTTTGAAGACAGACACAAAAGCGATAAGTACGTACAAACGTCAATCTACATATAAAGTTACATCCGTTT
The DNA here is from genome assembly GCA_918026875.4 of Diatraea saccharalis. NCBI lineage: Eukaryota > Metazoa > Arthropoda > Insecta > Lepidoptera > Crambidae > Diatraea > Diatraea saccharalis. The sequence goes on along the minus strand of OU893341.1, from coordinate 19,288,826 downwards.
GAGACATGCGTTTATAAACTTATGTGCAAATATGGAGCAACAAAAAACTGATAAAAGCTGTTCTGTGAGCGGTTCTTTAAAGTGGCTATCTTAACTCGATTTCTATAATAATGGTTTCCGATTATGAATAAGCATAATAAAGTAAATTAAATTGACGCCTATAAATTAATTTTGTAAATTAAATTCACACCATCAACAATATTACGTTAGTTGAAAACATGATTTTTTGTTTGTATAGATAATATGTTGTTTTGAAATTCATTTGATAGGTTTAGGTCTAAAACGGATAGGACAAAATAAATTATGTAAACAATCAATCCGTTGTAAAGTTATTAGGGAAACTGAAATATAAGTAACGCAAAATAAGTGAAATCCAGTTTCACCAGTTTCTAATAAGACCTATTAGGCCAACACTAGCTTTTCACGAAGTTTCGTTTGATTTATATATTGTTCATAAAACGTTGATATACTTCGTAACTTAGATATTTATAGCACATCAGTATTTTTTAATATTTATCTGCGTGTAAATAATTAACCGAATCTTCGTAAAAAAGTGCCTGGATAGTTCATTATTTCATCTGTTCAGTATCACTTCATCTTTTATTTTCTCTTTTAAACAGTAGGGGAGACCTAGGAGAGTTGTGACAATTTTTACATAAGGGGCTCTATCTCGCTTAAGAAACATTCCACAGTTATGACTCATGTGAATTAGTTTAGCGCCATTCCTTCTGTTTTCAAAACCATCACTGAAATTAATTAAAGTAAAATAGTTTCTGAAAAAAATAACAATATTCAAGTCCACTCCCCTTGTCACAACTCTCCTACTACCGAGGTAAGTTGTGACAGGTACCGAGGTAAGTTGTGACATCATTGTATTTAAGCTATAAGATATAAAAATACCATTATATACGACATAAATAAATCAAGCACGTTTTTTTATCAAATCAGTACTTTAATCAGTACTATAATAATAAATTTGACTTGGAAAACACACACTGAACATGTTTGCAAAAAGTTGTCCCAGTATTCTTGTGCACTGTACAAACTTAGTAGGATCGCGAATCAGTGCACGGTCCTTACAGCTTATCACGCGTACGTAGTTTCAACTGTTCGATACGGCATTATATTTTGGGGATATTCGACTGATTCTGTAACTGCCTTTAGAGCCCAGAATAAATGTGTTAGGAGCATATGTCATTTACAGAGTACGGATACCTGTAGGCCATATTTTATTAAACTAAATATTATGACCCTCCCATCAATCTATATATTCGAAGTTGGTATTTTTGTCAAACAGAATCAACAACTATTTGAAAATAAGACGAGATTGCGTCATCGAGACAAATTGTGTACGATACCCTCTAAGACAGCTGTGTTGAACAAAAGTATCTTTTGTATGGCTTCAAAAATTTTTGATAAAATTCCGAAAACAATACGTAATCTGGATAATTGTAATGTTTATAAAAGAAAACTTTGTAAATTATTAGTAGCTAAAGCATATTATAGTGTAAACGACTATCTAGCTGACAGTACTTTGTAAATGTATAAATACTTAATGAATTAATTGAATATTTGACATAACATGTTATTGATTAGATTAGTTGACAATTACTAACCTACTAATATTGTATGCCTTTTAGGCAGATCACGGTATAACTATTCAGTCCTTGCATCCAATATCTTTATATAACCTGCGATCAACAATAAAGATTGATTTGATTTGATTTGATTAATCATCTTTTAATACCTACCAACTAAAACAACATAGTATTAATATTCTCATAACAAGTAATTATAATATTTTCATTAACTTAATATGGTATCGCTTTGAGATCAATCATATTATTGTTATAATTAGTATAAAATCTTAATCTAATCAGATTCACAATTATGCCAAACGTAATGCAGCTCGTCCCCAGTACAATCTACGTGTGCCTAGCCTTTGCATTCAAGGCTTTGGACCCACTGATCGTTCGATCTGCTGTCTGCATAGGCTTTAAGGCAAACCAAGTAAAAGCAATTATTTTCTGCATCTTCTTCATCACTTGTTCTATTCTTCTTATTAGTCTTCTTTGGTTTTTTAGGTTTCTTTATTTTTTCTTCGCTTAAGACACGCTTCTTAACATTCTTAGATTTTCAGTCTCTGTATAGTTATTTGGCATTCTCAAATAAAATAAGTATGCGGTATGCCATTATACACCTTAAGTAGCTACTAACACAACAACAAACATCTAAAGTTAATAAAAAAAATTGTAAAAATAGCCCAGCAGAAATATGGAGTACGATAGGAGAGTTGTGACAGGCTGTCACAACTCGCCTAGGTGTTCAAAATGACGTCTTGGTCCGAATAATAATTCATATTTTCTAAACACGATGCGCATAAAAAAAATCAGTGCCACGTATTGAGACTTAAATAACTACATAACTTAAGAAAAAATAACACATCAATGCACATACGAGGGTCAAACTGAAAGTTCTTAGAAAATCAAAAACTGATTACATTAGCCAGTTATTAGTTTTATTATATCTTTTCAAAATATTGTCCATTCACGTCAATACACCGCTGCATGCGATGGAACCACTGGGAAAAGCACTTTGCCCACTCGTCCTTAGGGGTCTCTTCAATGGCATCGCGATACGCAGCCACCGCTTCTTCAGCATTCATAAACCGCTTTCTTTTAAGTTTTTCTTTAATTTTTGGAAATAAATAAAAATCACAAGGCGCGAGGTCGGGGCTATACGGCGGGTGACCCAGTAATTCAACGTTTGATGTCGCCAAATAGTCGATCGTTCGCTTGGCGGTGTGCGACGAGGCGTTGTCGTGGTGAAGGAGGATCCTACTGCGAGGTCGTTTCTCTCGAACTTTTTCCAAGACAAGTGGCAAACAATTGGTAGTGTACCATTCTGCAGAAACTGTTTTTTGATCCTCTAACACAATTGTTGCAAAATGACCTATCCTTCCAAAGAACGAGGCCACCATTTTTTTCCCGCACTTCGATCTCTCTTCACTTTAGTTGGCAACTCCTCGAAAGGAAACACCCACTGAGCAGATTGTCTTTTTGTTTTAGGATCATAACAGTAAATCCAGCTTTCGTCACCTGTTAGTATGTCGAACACAGCATTTGAGTCACCTCCGTTAAATCTTTCAATCATTTTACGACACCAATCCACACGATGGAGTTTTTGAGCCTCAGTCAAATTATGAGGTATCCACCGGGCGCAAAGCTTCCTGACCGCTAAATGTTCGTGGAGGATTTTGTGCACTTGACTCATACCGATGCCTAAGCTTGTCCGAATCTGTTGATAGGTCACTCTTTTGTCAGTCTCTATCATACGCCGCACAACACAGATGTTATCTTCAGTCGTCGCCGTAGAAGGCCGTCCCTCACGTAAATCATCAGTGAGATTAGTGCGACCACGTTTAAACTCATTAAACCAGTTGTAAACAGTCGCACGAGATGGGGCTTCATCGTGAAAGGCCAATCGTAGTCTATCATAACTTTCTTGTTGACTTAAATGACATCGAAAGTCATAAAAAATCATTGCACGAAAATTTTCTCGTGTTAAATTCATGATGACGTGACACAGACAATTTTCAATTTGCCGCCAAATCGTAAAACAAATGACAAATGAATGAAATATATACTCAGTAATATTGGCAAAGAGTTATATTTTCAAATTTTAGAATTATTTTTTTATTATATTGTTTATAAGTGGCCAGTTCTAAGAACTTTCAGTTTGACCCTCGTATACTAAGATATGATATATATTCAAATAATATTTTGAAGAAAAACTTACTTTTCGCAATTTTTTGTACACTGACGATATATTTACGCAACTGTGCCATATGCACCGTCGACAGGTACTGAGTCGTGTAGCGCGTGTCGAGAACGACATACAAGCGTTAAAGCCATCTCGCTTACTATAATAGGTAGAGAGAAATCCTCCTTGTCACAACTCACCTCTGTCACAACTCACCTAGGTCTCCCCTAGTATTTATTTTTATATAATTATGGCATATACTTATCCATAACGTTGTTATGAAATGATAAAAGAAAAGCTCTAAATAAATTTGTTTTAGTTATCGATTACGATCCATATAATTAACAATATGATTCCGAGCAGCAGCAGCCTATCGGTACATTTCAGACAAATGGAGGCACAGCACTATTTTTTGCAAAAGTGCACAATATGATTTACATTGCTGTCTAGAGACGGGGTTAGAAACATTAATGTTGGTTTGAGCAAACAATGTAGGTATATTTTATTTGAAATTGTGTCAAATTATTACGTTTTTTATATTTTAGCACTAAAATTGTACTTACCAGTGAAAGGAAATGTTTGCATTAGTTAGATTGTATACTTTGTTTTGCTTTTTGCAAGTGATAATAGCACAAAACGGTATTTTCTATAGAAAAAATCAGTAAAATCACCACTCGACGATTGACGAACGACTGACAAACATAAAACCGAGGAAAGGGCGTCATATGAGTAAAAGCGCATATGCCAGCGACGTTTGCCCCGCACACTTACTACTTCTATTCTCTCTCTATGTTCTGTGGTATAATGACTTTGCCCGTCCCGTCTAATGAAATAAGAAATCTATAATTCAAGCTTACATTATCTTAATACTAAATTTTGTCAACATTTTTTTTTGTTATTTTTTACGTGATAAAGTAACAAAGATCTACTTATATATGCATCCTCACAAACTTATGCATTTATAAAATAACGTATTTAGTATGAGATATTATGAAAACCCATATCAATTGTATAAAATGAAAAATTTCAAATGAATTCGCCGATCACTTTTCGAGTTTCGAAGAAAAACGGAAATAAGAATTAAAATAGTATTTTTATATATTTTCCTAATAATAACTTTATTATTAGAAAAAAAATACTGAAGCAAATGGCGTCGATAACCATTTGCTTAATATTGTGTGCTAATTTTAATGCGAATTGAACTTTATTAGGTGTGTTCGTGACGCCACACTGGGTGAGGAGTGTGAGGACCAGTTGCAGTGCGCTGGCCCGGGACTCGAGTGCCGCGGGACTTGCCGCTGTCGGGACCACTGGGTGGCTCACAACGAGACCAACTCCTGTGTAGAATGTATGTAAAGGACCATGCAATATATAATCCCTTCATTACCTTTTAAGTTATTATACTAATTATATTTTTTTTTTTTCACTAAATAGTCTGCTATTAATTTAAAGTGAACGTCCACTGTGTCCGTACGTATGCAAAGGATGGTAGGTACGTTGCGGATTTTACATATCTTTAATGAATCGTCGTCTAGCAAAGAGAATATGCGTTTTGATACTGTGACGATAACGACACGACGTGATACTAATATATCGTCAGCTTCGGACGACAACGATATCGGTATGTGACACGATATAACAAACAGCTTGGCTAGTGTTTAGTAAAAAATAACCGCGTGATACCAAAAGTGTAATAGAATATTCGAGGTAATAATTACAGCAGTCAACAAGGTAGGTATATTTGCTTTATCTTTTATATTTACTTCGAAAACTATGTCGGCGCCCGATATCGACGCGAAAATTATGACACAATGGGAAAACATAATGTAATGATTGTGCCCAAGCCCGACGATATCGTGCTGTATCGTGTAGTTACATATATCGTCCAATGTAAATACGCATAATGCAAAGCGTGTCGATGACGTTATACGAAATGCTTCGATAAAGTACGTCAACACCTTCGAATCGTTAAACACTCCTATGAGTGTTTTTTTTTTATTGAACTATTTCAATGATAAAAATTGCTTAAAACAAGGACTATCATGAAATTAAAACACACACATACACACAAATAGAGAGATGATAAAGTTCTTACGTTTTGTCTTAGTCTTCATTTATTTTTTCTTTGAAACGATATGTAAGATTATGCTCATTTCTCATTCTGAGGTTTAACTGTGTAAAGTAAAAAGATGGAGCAAGGTTTCTTTTTGGAAATTAATTATTATTTGATTCCTGAATAATATTATTATACCTATTGAAATTGTACCACTTTTCAGGTATTACAATAAAATGGGACTTTAACGACATATTATAATTTGTAAACAAATTGAAGAATGATTATACATCTCAGTAAAGGTCTCCCGCCATAGATTAGCTAAACATTTTTAAAATGTTTCTTTGTCCGCAGCTGTGAAGGCGCTGAACGAGCCGTGCGAGTACGACGTGCAGTGCGACGCGCTGGCGGGCGCCGGGGCCGCGCGCTCCCCGGGCGCGGCGCTGTGCCTGGGCGGCGCGTGCGCCTGCGCCTACAGCGCGCGCCCCGCCGGCGCCCCCGCGCGCTGCTGGCACCGCCGCCGCCCCGGACAGGACTGCACCAGGGACGAGGTGGGTGCGCCACAGTTACGTCCCTCCTGTGACGGGTTCGATGCATAGACAAATGAATAAAAGGCTGGCTAAGCTCGAGAACTTGATTTAATTAATGGTTAACAAAAATAATTCTTTTCTTCGGGCTTGATTGGTAATTTAACTTTATTACATTTTTCTTGAGTTCAAACTCGTGAGCATATAATGGTAACAGGTAATAATAAATAATTTTTACGAACAATCCTATCTCCAAAACCTAAATTCCAGTATATTAACACTCTTACGTTTGCACAAACATCCATTAAAATTATAAATAGTTTAAAGCGACATTACAGATACAAATTTGACATTAATTAAAGCTTAAAAGTGTTATTTATACATTAAATGCCAGCTGGAAAAGCTGATTTTCTGGAAATGGCCAAATTGTTGTTTCTTTAAAATTTGATTAAGTTTGCTGAACTTTGATTAACTTTACTTTCTATAGAGTTTCTTTAATTTTAATAGAGTCTAGGTAGGTTTAACAAGATATAAAAATATATCACGCGATATCGCATGGCCGGCCACTGGCTGGCGGGCCAAATCACGCGATATCGCGTGACTGGCTTTCGTTGTGTTAAACCCTAATGGACATTTGTACAACTTGCCATTAGCCGTCTAAAGAGAGTTCGACATGTATATATTGGGCCTGCGAAACAACTGGCACCAATACACTGTTTATTGCATTATGAATGCATTTTAAATTTCAGGTTATTTACTCTAAATTTATCTAAATTATATATAGAGTATATAGAAAAATGTGAGAAAATATTTATTAAAAAACTTGCTGTAGATATAAGTATGTACACTGTTCAATATCAACGCAATACCAACTTGCACGTGATCATAATAATTAATTAAATTATTTACTTGCAAATTAAAATGTATACGATTATGATCGTGCAAAACTGTTTACCAGTTAGGTAACTAATGTATATCTCTAACCGACTCGAAGGACCATTTGATGTACGAGATGATATTACACAAAAAAAAGTAAAATTTACAGAATTTAGATACAGTTTATTTACATACGAATACTATTATGTAAAATGATAATTATATACGTTTGATGATAACGCCTCGAGCCCTACATTCGAAACATTAGCGTGAAAATGCAAGGCTGCATTGTGTGTTGTACTGTAAATATTTTTTTTTTATAACTGTAAGAATTTTTTAAATATTTATTTATATCTACTAACCAGGGGTCGGAAACCGGTATATTTTTCGAAACGTTTTCATCTTAAATACCTAAAAAACACTTTGTTTCGGTTTCGTTCGAACAGAATGATATAAAAAACGATTTTGGAAAAAAACAGAATTATATTGTTTTCGGTTAATAAAACGTTTTTAACCATTTATTTTGCGTTTTTTTGCATCGCTTACTGTAAATAACGTAATAAAATAAATGTACGCCGCCCTTACAGCCCGCACGGCACCGTCTTGCAGATTAAACCGGTTTTTTAAAGCGTTCTCATTTCGTTTTCGTTTCGAACGCAATCTTGCCCAAAGAACCATAAGAAACGTTTTAAAAACGTTATTTTGAATAACGTTTCCGAGCCCTGCTACTAACTATAATTCTACAACTGCAAGTTTGAACCTCCATCAGTATCATCATTTAAACACATTTATTTAGTTGTCCTCATGTATCACAATAAATAAAGGAACATTATTTGTCATCATATTTATTAAAATATTTTTAGCATATACACGAGAGCTCTAAACTCCCAAAAAATATATATTTTACATGTCAATTTTAACGAACGCGACAAAGTATCTGAAAGTAAAACAAATGAAAATCACTATCTCAAACACGTTTTCTTCCTCAGGAATGTGTATCGGAAGAAGATGAGCCAGGTTATTGCCTATCCGGCCGTTGTACTTGCAAGACTTGCTCGCCCGACGCCAGTGACTTCGGCGGTGCGGGCTCGCTTCCGCGGCCGCCATTTTACGCCGCTGCCATCTTATCGATAGCCGCCGCCATTTTGACTCACTGACGCTGCAAACCAATTGGCATAAGTTTAGATACTACGTATCAAGTCGGGTCAGTGTGCAAACAAAATACATATATGTAAATAGATGATATGGTCATCGAATGCAGAATACTGAGACAACGAAAGAAGCTAATTCAGAAATGATTATAATACAGGAAAAATTTAATCAGTGCACCTAATTTAATTGTACATTTTAGAACAAACAACAAGTTAAAAAATTATAACATTTATTTTCCTGAATAATTGAAGAAAGTGATCTAGCCAAGATAGAGATGGTATAAGTCTATAAAGAGAGAAGAATTCAAACTATCAATATATACTCAAATAATCTGCAATATCAGAGTATAAAAGTATTTGTGGGCGGTTATTCTAAATTTAATTCTAAAATAATAAGAGGCGTAATATTATTAGAGGCATTTTAGGTATATTACAATAAAAAATTCAAAGTGCATCAGCATTATATTAATTTAAATTGTATATTTTGGATCAAACGAAAGTATTATTCATATAGATATTTATTTTAAAATGAATTAAATTATATAAATAAACAAATAGAAATACACTAACAAAAAATAGTTTTACATGCACTTAGCTAGTAAGTTGTTACAATGGTTGTTAGTTTTCAAAGTTTATTATAAGTTGTAAATAATGTTATTATATATCTGTTGTTATTATATAATTAAATACCTTTGTAAAAAGTAATGTAAAGTAAATGTTCCACAATATTTATACGAATAATTTGATAACCAGTATTTTTCGAATGCGATATTAAAAATGTTTGTAAAGACACCGGCGGTCTTATAAAACTATACAGTAATAGAGTACAAAATTATACATATCGTTGAAAAATCAATATAATAAATATATATATATATTTTGTAAAGTTCAATTAAAATTTGCCATTTGGTTTTATGACGTTAAGCGTGCACTGGCGAATTTTCGTCATTGTGAGTTGTTGTTTCTCCTGTCATTTCTATGGAACTCATTTAATTGTCACAATGTTCAAGAGTATGCCACCACAAAAAAATCAAGCACGGTGAGACAAAATATCACCAGTGTGCGCTTAGTTTAATAGTAGTTTCATTGCTTCCGTACAATGACTAATTTACTTTTAGTGAAGAATTTTGAATTGAAACTCCAATGCGTTAAGTTTTAAATCATTGATATTTTCTTAAAGTACCTAATACACGAGGTACAGATACTTATTGGCTCTAGTTATTTGGAGCATTAACTTTTGCTTCATTAAGAGGCAATGGTAAAGACCCCAGGTTACTTAAATGGGTAATATTATGCCAAAGAACTGTACACAAACTATGGAATAATATGTAAATAAAGAGTATTTATTTTGGTGGACTCATGTGGTTTTATTGCGACGCTAAAAAGTGTTTCAGTAAATAACTAAACATCAGAAAACGATAAAAGTGATAGGTGTTGATGTTGAGTAGCTAAAGTGTACTAAAACTGCTGAAACACAATAAACTTCTGTAAAAATTAGGCATATCAAGAATTTGCGTTTGCATCCTACACAGATTAATTTCGAATCCTCGCTAAGCCGTTCCACCGAGCGAGAGCTTTCGCTTAGAGGGCCTCACTTGGTCTTTCGTCACACACGATTTTTTTCATTTTTATAATGTTTTCAATCATATATATGATATATGTATTTTTCAGCTTGCCACACGTGTATTACAACATTGGCTTAACGAATACTAGTTTGCAGAACAATCCTGCGTGTTCTGTTAAAATCCAAACCAGAAGTCCGAATTTCCTTAAAATGTATAAGCTCTATCCAATATCATTAAAGGAAAGCTGTGAAATGAGTGAAATTATTTGTGTTTTAGGTTCGTGTGACGAGTTGCGAAAATGACGAGTAGCGAAAATGACCAGTTGCGAAAATGACAAGATGCGAAAGTGACTAGTTGCGAAAATGACGAGCAAGCGTGACGATTTTGCGTTTATGACTACTTGCTACTAATCCGAAATAACATATGAGTAGAATTTGAATTCATGTTATTAAGTGAAGAAATTCTATTGATATATCGTATAAAAATACAAAACAAAATTGATTATTTCGTACGTGTCTCAGATATTCTATCATTTAGATTTTAGAAGCTCACATCAGTTATGCCACGAAACATTATTACCAACTCAAGGTCTGATGCCGCTTTTGAAATGAATTCGAACGCCTGAGTGTATTCGAATTCGGGTTCGGATTTTTACAGAATGTTAGGGCTGTAATGGCGCTTCTGTTACTCGATATTCGTATTTTTAAAAGCTATGCACACACTAGTGATATTTTGTCCCATGACTGTCTCCTGTCACCGTACCTGAGAATACTTCTACGCTAACGCTTGACTGACTTCCAGACAAATGACAGGAGTCTATACCGGAAACAATAAGTCACGATCATAAAATGCCACTAGTGCGCGCGTTAAACAAATATGAATGGATACCCAGCCGTACGGCGTTCTTTTTTTTATTTTATTTAAGAACAAACAGTTACAACAAACGTTTGTGTACTGAACATTAGGAAACCTTAAACAAAATATATTTAATATGAAATTCATAAATATCTCGTTCTGTGCAACTCACCAAATCCGGGTCTCCGTACACAAGGTGATAGTTGTATATCAGTGTGTCGCGTTGAACTAGATGTGGTCAGGGAGGAGTGTAAGGCTCGCCGTACAGTGGGCGATGCAGCCGCGTACACGAGCGGGTTTAGTGCCGAGTTTGTATATCCAAGCCATGTACACAGAAGCCAGCCGACATCCACGACACATTTGCACAGCGAATCTGATATTCAAGCATCGTCAAACTTTTATTTTACATAATAAAATCTCGATAACGATTAACTTATAGCTCGGTAGCTTAAGTGGATGAGTGCCGCGGCCCGCGTTGTTCTTAAACAAGTTTCGCAAAGGTTCGGTCACTTGATGGGTGACCAAAAAATTATTATCTCAAGCTTCAGAAAACACGTTAAGCCGTTGCACTTGGCTGCATTTACAGTGATAGTTAATACCCTCCAATCCACATTGAATCAGCGTGAAGGATCATGGCCTATCTTCCTTAACCAACCCATAAAGAAGGCCTGTGCCCCTACAGTGGGAACGTAAACTTCTGATGATGACGATCCCGATGGGACAAGTATACGGTAATGCCGATTACTGGGCTGAATGAACCACTGTTGTTTAAAATTATATTTTGATATTAAAATGTACACTATAAAAAACTTAACTTCGTTTATGGCGACGGCAGCTATTTCAATAATTGTACACATTACTTAATGATGCGAATACAGATAGTAAACCTAAACAATATCTAGACATAATTGAGGTATAGGCTTAGAACTGCATATATATTTTCACGTCAGAGCAATGGATCCAGTGACATATGCTCTGTCTTTGAATTACTTGACATTTATAATTATTTTTGTACATATGTGTCGGTTTTTTGGCATATCTGACATCACTTTCTTTATTCGTTGGTGATAGGTGTGTCGTGGCCCCCGGTCTTTTTAATTCCCATAATCCTCTTAACTTCTTCAATAAGAAATGTAAAAGCTTACCAATTGGTAACATTACAAAGAACGGTGTCCAGCACAGCAGGAATAAAGACATTAGCATCACTATAGTTCTTGTAGCTCTACGCTGACGATTTATCATCTCTTCTCTGGGGTAAAAAAAAAATAACAAAACACCTTACTTATTGTAGTAATCTATAGTAAAATAATCCGACAAACGACAAGGCTACAACAGTTAACCTACGGGTAAGATATCTAGACTATTTGTGTAAATAGGAGAGATTTGATTGCTTTTATGTTTGTTTGTTTGCATCAAAAAAGCTCTAAAATTTTAAAAATTATTTTATCTATTATTTTATCATAATTTACGCGGACGTAGTCACGAGAAAACAGCTAGTTTGATACAAAAGAATACATTTATGTACTAACATTCAATAAATTTGTGGTGACTGATGCGTAGCGACATCTTATATATCGCACTAACATCGCCACAACAAGACGAACTGCAAAGACTTTCAACACACGGTAACGAGATGGCGCTGTACACTATTAATTAAGATATTACAAGTCATTTAGAACAACGGAAACCTACATCGCCCACAATGAGGAGACCGCGGTCCCCGGGCTAACAACACCGGAGAGAGATAGTTACCCTTTATTCTCCTTTGCCAGTTTTCTCCATCATCCACTAACCACACCTTCACCATTAAGGTTCTTAGAAATTTATTAAGATTCCACGTTCAAAACAATTAATATTTGACGACCTCCGTAGCCGAGTGGCTGAAACGTTCTTGAAACTTCTGCAGAACTGAATTTTGCTACTCAGGCGGTTCCAAGGTGTCACCTCTGAGGTCCCGGACTCGATTTCCGGTCGGATCAATCTATAAAATGGACTTTCCTATATTGTCTCAGGTCTAGAAGTTGTGGTAACTTCGTTGTCTCAGATACTCCATACTGCGAAGGCTTTAGCTACTCGTCTTGGAACCGGAGCAACGTATGTGATGTTGTCCAATAATATTAGCCTGCAAAATGTCCATGAACTATTTACGAAACTTACGAAATATTATTTTTTTTATTCGGCGACGATTCTCCTTTATGTTGCGTTATACTTAGATGTCCATCTTTTGATCGCCACAACAAGACGAACTGCAAAGACTTTCAACACACGGTAACGAGATGGCGCTGTACACTATTAATTAAGATATTACAAGTCATTTAGAACAACGGAAACCTACATCGCCCACAATGAGGAGACCGCGGTCCCCGGGCTAACAACACCGGAGAGAGATAGTTACCCTTTATTCTCCTTTGCCAGTTTTCTCCATCATCCACTAACCACACCTTCACCATTAAGGTTCTTAGAAATTTATTAAGATTCCACGTTCAAAACAATTAATATTTGACGACCTCCGTAGCCGAGTGGCTGAAACGTTCTTGAAACTTCTGCAGAACTGAATTTTGCTACTCAGGCGGTTCCAAGGTGTCACCTCTGAGGTCCCGGACTCGATTTCCGGTCGGATCAATCTATAAAATGGACTTTCCTATATTGTCTCAGGTCTAGAAGTTGTGGTAACTTCGTTGTCTCAGATACTCCATACTGCGAAGGCTTTAGCTACTCGTCTTGGAACCGGAGCAACGTATGTGATGTTGTCCAATAATATTAGCCTGCAAAATGTCCATGAACTATTTACGAAACTTACGAAATATTATTTTTTTTATTCGGCGACGATTCTCCTTTATGTTGCGTTATACTTAGATGTCCATCTTTTGATGACGCATGCCTGGAAAATAAATGTCTTCCATAAATATCTTCTAAAAGAAATTTACAAGAACGCACAAAAAATAATAAATAAACCCAACACAAAACCTTTACCTACTTTGTTGTCGTTTGATCTTTCTCGGTTGTAACAGTTGTCTGTAACAAATCAAGAAATTTAGTTGTAAAACTAATTCTATAATCGCCAGAAGCTCCCATAAAAAAATTTGTGGCTCATTAAGAAAAAATGCATATCATATAGAAACCGGAACTGAATTGATCACGGTATTTCAGAATCGTCCAAAACCAGTGGTGTGGCCGCCCCAGTGTGTGGTATCTTAGAGAATATTATGACGAAACTAACGAAACGTGAATTTTCATTTTTTTTATATTTATTTACGCATGAATTATATATAATATTTGCCTTGATTTTGTTTTATAATAACGTGTACACATATCATTGGAAGTACAGCTTTACATGCTGCATTGTTATGTGATCATTTATTTATTGGTGTAATTGTACTTCTGTTTATGTACCGAATAAATAAAAAAATATATTTTATTATATTGACATGTCTTTTGGTGGATCAACGACTAAATTACCCACTGCTGTCCAATCTAAAAAATTATTTATCATTCATTAAACGTTATTAAAGCAGATTACAAACTTCGCTAAGATGTCATATCTCATAGAGTCATGGATTAAGCAGACACACTCTAGCTTGATTATACTCATGATAAAGCAAAACTGATCAGGAATCATTACTCAGATATAAGTAGTTGGTTCACTTAATTTTTTTTCATTTAAAGATGTAAGAATAGGGATGATGACTTATTTTTATTTGTTTGTCCGTCAGGTAGAGTGTTAAAAAATATTAAACACGTATTTTTTTATTTTTTCGTAATCATAAAATTACGACGTTACATTGGGTTGAAATTTCGCATGACGTCACGTTAGGGTACGTTTTCTACTCAACTGTGACGTAGCGAGCCCCCACTCCTCAACTTTAATGCCTGTTATCTAAGCTATTTCTTGTTAAATTGAAGTAAAAAAAATACGTATCTAATATTTTTCTATTATCTGACTGACGGACTAAATAGAATTGCATTTTTTTTACCCAGTCATCATCCCTATTGTACTTAAAATAGAAAGAGAAAGGAAATAATATAAAGAGAAAGAAATAATAAATCCATAGGTTGAAACCTTATTTGGTGAGCGTCCCCGATGAGCCCTTATCGATGGTGGCGTTGCTAGTGCAAATAATATCCTAGCATACAACGTCATCATCACACTCGCCGGCAAGTAAAAGGAAAACGTTGTACTAAAGAATACGTAACTGAAACAATTAAACATAGAAAACTGAATAGTATATTCGTATTACATTTACTAATATAGAAAACATTAGTGTTATTATAACACTAGATTTCCGCCAGCGGCTTCGCCAGCATGGTCTTGTATTATACATAAAAACCTTCCTTTTCAATCTATCTATGAAAAAAACTGCATCAAAATCCGTTGCGTAGATTTAAGCATACATAGGAAAATAGGGACAGAGAAAGCGACTTTATTCTATGTAGTGATATCATAGCTTGATCAGTGGTTGACTCGTTCGAACTTTAGACAACCAAGGGTAATTTTTTTAAGTATTAATCGCATATCAATAGAATCTCTTGTCATTGTACCATCTACATAAAGTCCAATAATATTAGTACGAGTACTATGTCTTCTTCACAATTCAATGATGACAGATACACTTTGTTATTATTTTGTGATCGAGTAACAAGAAATGTGTCATAAATGGTTGTACTTGAAGCGCTATTGACTTTCTATAATTATACGCTAAAAGTTGCAGAATTGCCCTACAGGAGTGAGGTCGTCTAACTCTCTACCTACAGGGATGAGATAACCTAACCTAACTCCAGTCATAGGATAGGATACGAAAACTTAGCGAATGTTATGGATAAACGACTAAGTTGATAAAACTGCTGTGAAATCAATAATAAGTATGATGGCATTTTTTTTATCAATAAATTAAATGAGTAAAACGAGTTAAATGTCACGTGACGTCACGCATTAGTACATTTTCTACAAAGCTGTGACGTAGCGAGCCGCCATTCCTCAATTGTGAAGTTAAAGCAAAAAAGAAGGAAGAATCTAATATTTTTCTATTGTTTGATTAACGGTAATTTTTTTTAGCATCATATCTATCATAATATTTTATCATTTTTTCGTATTTATAATCAAAGTAATCAAAGTAGTAAAATGAAACGAAATATTGCCATAACGTTGCTGAGATGTCATATCCTATGGCTAGAGAGTTAGGTGGTCGCACTCCAGATCAAGATTCACCATATTTTTAAAGGAACAATAAGCCACTGGTCCCTGCTGTATCAGACCCCATCGATCCGCACTGAACCGGGTAATAGGTTATGGCAAATTCAGCGCGGGAACTGGTCTTCGGGCTCCAATTGCCTTCAATGTACTTTGTATAATGAAATACTTTGTGATAAAATATTAAAAAAATAAACACATTTATCCAATTTCATATATTGATTTAGTAGCAGGAGTAAATGCATAGACAGGTCAAATAAAGGTATAGACTAAAGGTGCACGTTTAAAGGTATGGAAAATCCGTTGCGTACCGTGCGTCCTTTGCATGTATGTGGACATTGTAGACGTGTACCTTTAGATAGTTTTAGTTTTTAATCGCAAATTACCCATAGATATCTCAGAAGACCAGAGTCCGTAGTCTCGACAGAGTTTACGATCGCAATCTTACCGAATCCGGTCGCTAACTCATAACGATCGTAAGTTAAAGATTTATTTGTTAAGCACATACCGAATGCAACTGTAAAATATATGATATTCTTTAGTTTCCTAGCGATCGAGTTTGACAGCTCGGTCAGTGAACTCTGCGATCGCTACGTAACGATCGCTAATAATGTCGAGACTGCATACTCAGTTAGTATTTTTTTCTTACCCAACATTAGTGTTCACTGTGCATGCCTTCGCCAGCTCACCCGGGTGGAAATGCTTCGGTGATGGTATGAAAGCAGTTGGCATCGCCACCACAGTTGAGACTGGCCACACCAGAACTGCGTACAGTCTGGCTTGGCGGGCACGACGGGCCCTCGACAGAGGTGCAGTTATACCACACCACCGCTCCCAACCCAGTGCACATAGAGACAATATGGAAGCGGTACAGCACAAAACGTCAAGAGTACTCCAGCAGGAGCATATCAGCCAATCTAAAGACAAAATCGTGAAATCTATCTATAGGTCGAAATAAGCCAAGTGAATTAATGATTTTATTAAATGAGAAATATTTCCACTACTTTTTGTTATATTTTATACTAACTTTCCGCCAGTGCCCTTCGCTCTGTCACTTGAATCACTCTGTATATTAATAAACACCCCAATAAAATCACTTGTATACTTTAACAGTGCTATTAATAAATAAGGTTTAGCGTCAGAGTAAATTTACGCTAAAATTGCACTTTTAGTATTAGTTGAAATTCATAATTAACAGAGAATAACCAAATCTACTACCTTCTAGGAGTAAATAAAACTCCCATAGAACCTCGTACTAGGTCTAACCTTTGCTAATTCTCTGCTTAATAATATGAATTTTGACTAATGCTAAGTGCAGTGGCAGCGTAAATTTACTCCAAGATCCTTATTTATTAAAAACACTGGAAAAGATCTCAAAACAACGTATACTGATAATACTCAGGTAAATATAGTAAAATGTGGTCTAAGAAGTTAGTTAAGGGCTGAATAACTCCTATAAATTGGTATTGGAATAAAAAAAAATGATAAAAAATTAAATAACCGTGTTACATCATCAACAGCCGTACGATGCCCACTGGTGAGCTGAGGCCATAACTGTATTTATAGTTAGGTACTATTACCATCACTGAATATTATCTACAATTATCCATTTCATATTAACAAAAATGTAAAACTTACGATACTGACTCAAATGGAACACGAAGAGCTCTCTGGCGGCGGCAATCGGCAGCACGAACGCGCCAACCAATAGGTCTGCGGTCGCCAAACTAGCGAGTGGGTAGTGCGCGGGTGCTCGCCTCACCCTCCTCAGTGCAAATAAAACGGCACTATTGCCAGCCAACGTTGTTGCTGTCACCACCGCCAATGATATGGCAGCGGCACACCACGTAACGCCGATGTCGCCGCGGGGGTGGATGGTGATCACTGCAGATACAATTTTGTAACTGTTAAGTAGAACATGATTTACAGACATTTTCTATGAATGAACTCAAACAGCTCGGTGGCGTAGTGGATAAGCGCCGCGGCCCGCGATCGTTGTCGTTAAGCAACTTTCGCAAGGGTCGGTCGGGGATGGGTGACCAAAAAATTATTATCTCTAGCTACTCCGTACTTCGGAAGGCACGTTAAGCCGTTGGTCCCGGCTGCATTTGCAGTCGTTAATATCCTCCAATCCGCATTGGGCCAGCGTGGAGGGTCATGGCCCATCCTCCTTAACCATCCATAAGGAAGGCCTCAGCCCCTGCAGTGGGGACGTAAAAGGGCTGATGGTGGACTCAAACAGGGATAACGGGCCTAAAACACGAACCCAGCGCTTATTAGAATGTTAAATACTGCAAATACAACTGGAACCAATGGCTAAATGGCTAAACTAATGCAAGCAGAGGCTCGAGATTGCATAATTTCGGCTATCCATCCCATGACTGGCCCTTGATAATGTTTGGTAACCACAAATCGAAGGAATGTCTGCATTTTTAAAACAGATAATTAAAAAAAAAACCGAGCTAGTGCGAGTCGGACTCGCGCACCGAGGGTTCTATACAAATCTGTATGATGTAATTAAAAATGTAAGGTTTTCGGAATTGTTTCCTTTATCTGCACTATAGGACGTTGCTTTGTACCAAATTTCGAGATTCTGAATTTAATGGTTCACTTGATTCCTTTGCGAGTTCGAAATTTTTGGAAAGTTGCGGAATCTTATAGTAGTGTTGATTGTGTTGGCTTACAAGTTTGTTTTTTTTTTTTAAACGCCAAGGGACATTAGACTTGAGTATTTGATATAAATTTTACCACCACTTCTTGATAGACGGACCTCAAAGGTCTTAATAGACGGACGGACGAAAAACAAAATGATCCTTTAAGGTTTCCATTTTTTCCTTTCAAGGTACGGCACCCTAAAAAGAATCGTAATTCAAAGACAAAAATAACAGAGGTAGTTTATAGTTGTAGGAAACAAGGCTACGATGCTAACTCAGAACCCTAAAAACATGTCCCAATCACGCAAAATCCACTTTAGAAATCACATGGTGACAGTTTTTCAGGCTGAGTCATCATTTAGTTTAGTCTAGTTTTACCAAATTAGTAAGCGATTTAAGTTAGTTCAATATTGTCTTATTAATTTGTTAAATATATGTATTCGAGTGAATATAAAATATTACTAATACTATTTCAAGACATAAACGGCATTCACCCACAGAAACTTCGTCATAGGGTAAACTTTGAAATAAAAGCAAATCAAAATCTGTGCTGCTACGCAAAATTGTATGAGAAAATGTTCATTGACAATAAACTCAACATTAGTTCAATGTTGAATTATTTTTTAGCTTTATAAATACTTATTGGTACTGATTGACGATCTAAGAAAATATTAAATTGAAAAACAATATTAAGTGTCCCTTACTTACTGTCAATTAAACACTTCGATCATTAAACACAACTTTTATATTATATAAATATTCTCATTTTTATTTGTTAATATGAAATCAGTATTTTAATCACAACAGTTATAAAATCAACAACAAAGTAAATTTCTCTTGTAAACTTTTAAATACCCACATTCAAAGAAAAAAGGACTACGGAATATATTACGTAGGCGCACTGCAATTTGTTAAACTCTGGTATCGTCAATTTAAAAACTATTAAATGAACTTTTTGAAATGCAACTCTTTAGGTTTTTTCTATAGATAAAATAAAATAGGTATACGTTTGACAGTTTCAAAAATAAATGTGGTTAGTTAATTAATACAACCTTACGGTGAATAGAGTATATCTTTACTCCTATGAGTTGATAATAGTTTTAAATATGCGTAAACAATTATGTCTATAAGCATTTGCTTTTGAAGATCTGCAAGTTGGTTACTCCGCGTGTCTCTTTTTATCTTCATACTAGTACATAGATAGATATAATATTAAAATAAATAAATATAATCAACTCTTTTACCTAACGGACCTACTTTTGCATGTGTACTCTTTTTTCAAAAAGAACAAAACACTGATTGTAAGCCAATGCCATGAGACACGTATAACGTAACCAAAGAGCGATGGCCTCGGGAACGTCTCTCCTAAACCCCAACTCCCATACAGACCTGGAAAAAATATATAAAGTAAATAAATTATCTAGTTATTTGTTTTATCTTTATTTTCGACACTTTCAAATCATAATCTCCTCAGCAAACTCTTTCAAATGTTACACATATTATGAAGCTGCTTCAAATTAGCTGCTGAAAATTTCTTTCCATACCGGAGCTCATGAACATATTTAATAAGGTGTTCATGTTGTTATACCTATATTATACACGGCACGTAAGTTGAAACAAAAAGGTAATTTTCCAGGCAGGTCCCGATCTTCAGTATACTGCGTTGCTATGGCTACTCGCTGTGTCTCTTTCCCGTACCTCCAATGAGACCCCAGAATATGTTACTACGTCGCCATTAAAAGTTTTAAACTCACATTTTTACATTAAAGAAAATGTTACTTTTTTAAATTTATATCATTTTATTGTCATACACGTTTGTTACAATGTTACAGTTAATTTTTTTATATCTATATGAAATTCAACTCACTGGCATTCATATAGATTCATAAATTAAGCAGTAAAAATAGCAAAAAGGTCGCGGTAGGTACCCATTTATTTATCTCTTATCCAGAATGTGTAATAGCTATTACAAGAAGGAAGTAAGTATCGCAGACAGAACGATTCAGCAATTTGTTTCCAGCTGGCATTTGACTACTATACAGGATCTTCTCACTCTTTCTAACTGAAAGATTCCGCTCGTAAGATAATATCTTTCATACTTTGCCACACAATTTGGAATTTAAAGAAAACAAACAGAAAATACTTTTATTCCTTTATTGTCAATTAGGGGGAAAATATTTAAAAGTTCATTCTCCTTGAATTTTAGAATCTTACAATGAAATGCATTTCATAAAAATAAATCATAAAATGTATTTACAGAAGTTTATTAACTAGCGTAGATCTTCTAAACTATACCAAATAGTTTAAATTACAGTGTTTGTTCCTATACTTATAACTAATTTAAAGGCACGCGGAGATTTAAGATCATATTATTTTTTTATTACATTTGTTTGTGCCCTTTCAATATTAACTACACGAGTACTCATTCTCATGGGTTAAACTGAATTACATTATTTCCTTTGCCTCGATAAAATAAAAAAATAAATCTCAACTTGTCATCATGTTGCAGAAATAAGGTAAGTCTAAAAATGATAATTTTTAAGGCAAAGTTATTTACATTTGTACTTCGATGAAATCTATTTTGAACTTCATAAGAATACAGGTTTATCTTAATATACGTAATAACGAGAATGCATTATAAGGAAGCACACATTTCACTTATCTGTACTCGTACTATATCTAAATTAGAAGTATCACTCGTATTGAAGCTACGTACATTTAGTTTTAATTTTTATGTCAAAATCTTTTTTCATTAAACATTTAAGTTCAATTGGCTCCTTGGCACTTTACGATGACACAGAAGGAAAAATATAACTTAAAAACTATACTTAACGCTACGAAGATCATTCTGTCGAACCTTTAAATATTATATTTAAAAAAAGATAAAAATAATATTTACAATAAATGTAAGCATTTCACACGACATCAGCAGAAGTATTCAACTTAAACTAGCAATAATAATAATAATATCATACAAATGTGGAGTTATAATAAACAATTGAGCACAGAGTATGGTCCCAAGTAAATGTTAACGAATTTTGGAAGTTCCTTTTAAAGCGAAACAATGGAATGATGAGATCTTAAAGTACTTCACTCGTACTTTTTGGAAAACTTCGTAAGAAAATGGTTGAATGGAATTCATGTGGAATGTATTATGAGCACTATGTGTTTAATATAAAACTCTTTTTAATAACAAAATTGGTGCAAATAACAAACAAAAAAGCAGATAAAACCTCTTGAGTATAATTTTGCATGAGTTTATTTTTTCAAAATCTATCATGATATCCGCTTCGGGTAAACTAACTGGAAGCTTAAAAGTGGAATGACTTAGTTAAGCGGAAAATACTTAAAACTTTAATAAAACAATATAAACATAAATAAAATAACGCTTCTATAGTTGACGCTTATAAAATTTTAATAAATAAAAACTTGTTTCAGTATAAAGATACAGAAAAAATATTTTAAAAAACGCCAACTTCAGAACGTATTTTTGAATCAAATCTAGTTACGACTCTCAATGATCGAATTAAACTTAAATCCCAAAATTATATTTTCGATATTAAGTCAGTTTGAACTATAAAATAAATATCTAAAGATGGATTTCAATCAGAGATGACATTTTCTTAAATTTGGTATTTACCTCGGCACTAAATTAAAAAAATACTACATTAAAGAAACTATGCGCTAAGGAATCACACATAAATAATTTGCTCCCAAAATTATTATAAAACAATCTCAAAATGCGAAATCCTAAAATCCCATTAAAATTAATGATCGAAAACACTGAATTATATATAAACAAGTTAATAATAACATTTAACAATAACAATTTATGGAATAGAAGATGTCAATCTATTGCGGCGCATTTCATTATAATAATGTCAATGGATTTGTGACATACAGGCAACAAAATTTACCACTAAAATGCAATATACAATGATGTGATAATGGTCAGCATTAAATAAAAAAGTATTCTTGTAATGTCGGAAGTTATTCCGAAATGTCGGAAGTTTAAATACGTTAGTATTTAAAGAGGTAAATACAATATTTCACGCTATATTTTAACTGCTTTACAGTTCAAAATATTAGCAGGCAGTCATCATAAGCGCTATTTCATAACAGATCTTTTAAAGTGACTGACAAATATATTATTACTTCTAATACACTTTATATTTCATTACACAGGAAAGTCTTATCGAGTGGCGAGATTGTGAGTTAGTGTATATATAATTAGTGCACTAATTTATGTATACACTAGTAGTCATGGCTGTACAAATCAGTCTATATCTACGGCACACTAGCACCTCGAGATTACTCCAAATCGAGACATTAAAAAATCATTTGTCAAAATCTCAAAATTCTCAGGATTTTGACTTTTGACGTTTTTGCACTACAGTCTTTTTCAAAGACACGTAAATTCTAATAGTGTAATTTTGGAAAAAGAACATCTTGAGCCGTATAACGTTCTCTTCTAACGAATATCGTGTGGATAATATTTTTACTAAACAAAACTATAGTACCGAATACATTAATGGCATTTTACACTTACAACAAATATACAGGGTGCCTTTAATTTTATAAGAGTCTCTGTACAATTTTATTGGCTTGAGCCATCATTTACATTTCGAAAACGTCACAAAACATTGTGGATTTACTCTTAAAATAACAAATCACGGGTTTCAACGAGTAACAACTTTTTCATTAATTAAATTATATATAGATGGCCTCGGTTGCCCCTTTGTTGGTTTGTTGAATGTCGTTAGGGGACAACGCGGCGCGATCTGACCAATCGGAGTGTGGGGACTGCGTGAGCGGAGTCTGGGGGGAGGGGGTGGACCAGTGGTCTGGCGACTCGGGCGATGGCGTCGGGAACGTCTCTCCTAAACCCCAACTCCCATACAGACCTGGAAAAATATTTAAAGTAAATAAATTATCTAGTTATTTGTTTTATCTTTATTTTCGACACTTTCAAATCATAATCTCCTCAGCAAACTCTTTCAAATGTTACACATATTATGAAGCTGCTTCAAATTAACTAGTCCGCCATATTGGATTTAGAATGAAACTATTTAATATTTTTTTTAGCTTTTAATACTCATCACGAAAATGCACAAACAATAACTAGGCCGTCGTCTCAGACCGCCGGCTATATTAGATTTACAATAATTTTACTTAGCTAATCATCATCATAATCATAAATCAGGGGTTAAAAATTAAAAAAGAATCAGTTAAAATATCATTGAACCTACTTAGACTACTGAGTGCAGGATGTTGCCCCCCCTGAACTTGTCCGAGGGCAGCTGCGTGCGTCATCATAGCTTGCAGCTGGGGATTATGTTGACCGTTAGCACCTGTAAAAATTCATAAATAAACATTTCTTTTATTTATAGTTTCAAATGTTTAAACTGCAGCTATTAAAACAAAGCTGTTTATGAATTTTAATCCGTTCTTTTGTTATTTGAATCGTTAGATCAAGTAAAGATTAGTTAAAAATATTTAGGATACCACATCATGGGCCTTAATTATGTAACTTTTAATAAAAACTTAGTTGAACCCGTCGAAAGATTGCAGTTAGCATTCAACTCTTTTCTCAGTAGCTTTTGAGCATTTATCGCTTTTTCTACACATTAAATTAAATTAAAAAAAAAAATATCACACATGTCAAATAGTTGTAGCGTGAAGTACGTGAATATCTATCAAATGTCAAATCAAAAGGGATCGCAAAGATTTTAATTTCACGTTAAAATTGACTTGATTTCGTGTAAACCAGCCACATGTTACAGTTAAAATTAATGTACATACCTAGATGCGCGAGCGCGGAGTACGCGGCGACTGTAGCGGAGGCGTCCAGGTGGTGGGAGTGGTGGTGGGAGTGGCGCAGCGCAGCCATATGCGCCGGCGACGTCGGCAGAGACGGACGCGACTTGCCCGGCGACGGTGATCCTGACAACAAACATAACAACATTTAACTTCATGCACTCTAGTGTCTAACACATTGAATTCTAATCGGTGGTCCCTGGAAGCTTTTTAGTAAGAGTAGAGGTTTTAATACCTCTATACAGGTTATAATATTTAGTACGGTCTGTAGAGGAAAGTACATTTATAAAAACTTCATTTATACATTAAAAGAACAATCAGTTTTTGATTCGGGAATAGGGATGACGACTCGGTAAAAAAAAAAAAAACTATTTAGTCCGTCAGTCAGACAATAGAAAAATGTTACGTATACGTATTTTTTTTTCCTTCAATTTAACAATAAATAGTTTATATATCAAGCATTAAAGTTAAGAAGTGAAGGCTCGCCACTGCCCTGTAGGTGAATGAATTTTTAAAATCTTAAATTCATGTAACCAATCAAATCTTTCCTCTATATTAGACTAGCTTTCGCCAGCGGCTTCGCCCGCGTGGTCCCTGGGGAAATGTTTTGTGGGATAAAAATTATTCTATCCAAACAAAGAAACCTGTAAAGGTTTATTTATAATATTAATAGAATAAATCTTATACATCCTTTATTTGTCTATATACTTAAGGTTGGACATGGGCAAGATTGAAATTTGTTAGTTGGATCTCTAATGACTATAGCGGTCTACTAGCAATTACATTTGTAGACATTAACTTGCGCAAGCGACTTTCAAACTGTGTAAGTGAACTTGTGCAAGTTTTCTTAACTTGCTGCAAAGCCCACTTAAATGTCTGAAAGAAAAATTTAATTTGATGGACATAGTTCTCAGTTCAGATAGATCAGGTCAGATTTCTGCAAGAATTTGCTAAAGTTTTATTTTTTATTATAATGCTGCCTGTAAATGGACACATATCACACTCGCTGTAAATAAACTCTCGAATACTTCCTTCCTGATAAGAAAAATGGAGGGAAGGAACTTATATCAGTTCTTAACAATGAATCAGCCACTGGTAATACAATATTAATACAAACTTACCTATATAAGCGTGTGGTGAGCTTGTATGGTTACTGTGCGTGGGCGAGTGATTGGAGTAGGGGGGCGATAACGACGCGCCCAGTGCGCCGCCGCCGTACGACTGCTGCAGCGTCTGACCCGTCTGAAACACGCAAATGATTTAGCTATATAACCTCAAAATCAGAGTAGCTCGGTGGCGTAATGGATAAGTAACTTTCTCAAAAAATTTATCTCGAGCCACTCCGTGCTTCGGTAAACACGTTAAGCTGGTCATACCGGCTGCGTTTGCAGTCGTTAATACCCTCTGAGCACTGAGCAAACGTGGAGCGTGGTCCATCATCCTTCCCTGCACTGAGGAGGGGCCGATGATGAACTTCAGTGACAGTGCAAGAATTGTAATTGCAAGTTTTGGTGAAAAATGTGAAACTACTCTAGTTTTAAATTGCTCATATCGCGTTTAGGAAGGTTTTTCCTGTTTCATGTAGGTAGGAAGGTCGGAATATGTCTGCAGATGTACCGCAAACATAGTATGTGATTAATTAACTTTAACAAAGTCGGGTCATAAAATTGGTGTCCAAAATCTATTTAATCCTTTCCTGTTCTCAGGATGGTTAAGCTATTGGTCCCAGGTGCATCTACAATCCACACTGAGACTATAGGCCGATCACTATTTGATTCTCTCTAGAGTATACCACTACCCCAGCAGTAGGAACGATAATAGGGCGATGGTGAGCTATCTGTGAGCCGTGCAGACCACAATATGTAAATTTTTCGCAAGTAATTTTGTACTCCATCCACCATAGAGGTTTGAAATGAAGTCTGACAGTACCTTGACGCAGTCCTCATAGCTGGGCGGTTGCTTGTGTTGCACGAGCTGCTCCATGCCGGCGAACTGCGCCATCGTGTTCGAGTACAGCGACGTCGCGTCGTACGGCGACGGCAAGTCCTGGAAACACTTCGCTACGTTAGTATGTCGTAAAGGAACATTATAAAACGTGTCAGTAGCTAGATCAATCGCATTAAAGAGAAATACATTTTGCCTTGTACTTTCAACAAGTTAAGACTTAAAAATAAATCGAGGAAAGACAGTTTTAGAGGTCTTAACATGTTCACTATCTTTATTAGATTTTTAATTTAATTATTAATTGTAAATATTGTTTCAATATCTCCTAGATTTAAATTACACTTTACCTTACACTGTTTGTATTTGAACTAATGTAGATTCAAGTAGTCTTGTTACCTGTAAATTTTGCAGCGGTGATTCTACGGGACTGAGGCTGCAGCCGAGGCTCTCCACACTCTGCGGCACCTCTTGAGCAACCTTTTTGTTATTCTTTTTTACACTAGGTTTCCTGGGCAAACAAAACAAAGTTTTCACTAAATCTAATGAGCATTCAAAGTCAATAAAACGTAATCGGACGGCGAAAATGTGCAGAGTAGGTTGCACTAGGCAAACTGCGCTCGAAAATGAAGGGAAGTAAAAGAGAGTACAAAGATCTAAAGGAGGGTGTCTATATAAAAGTTGACAAAGGCCGATGTAATGTAGTGGTTCTTATTTATTTTTTGTTTATTGTTGTATTTGTATTTATCTTAATGTGAGCTGAACTTACCGTCTTATCTGCGTATGCTGCAAGTTGTTATTGTCGTAAATTTGATCTTGGGGGCTGTCTGGGCCTACTTTAGCCCGCGGCTTCTTGGGCTTGCCCTTCGTCGCCGTCGCACTGATCACCGTTGGTTGGCTGATCAGTTGCGGATGTGGATTTGGTGATGCTGCAAAAAACATAGATTAATGTATCTGAATTATACAATATATTGAATAATTAATCATAAGTAAAAAATATTTCCAATAAAAATAATTAGGTAGTGTTGTTTGTCGGTGTATCTATAAAAAAGGTTAAAATATTCAAGCACTCTTCCTCCTTTGGGTATATCCTAGTACGTTCTATTATACACCTTATTGGTATCCACAGATGACTGACAATATTTTTTGTCATTATCGAAAACTAGATCTGAACCTGAGCAAACATATTTGCGACATACTATATTTTATTTGGTTGTACTGTACTTGAGCATCACTCAGGAGACTTTACAAAACAAAAAACCATGACTTACTCATGAGATGATGATGTTGGGGCGGCGGACGAGGGCAGTGTTCGTCCAACAGCCTGACTATGTCGTCATGCATCCTCTCTTGAGCGACATCTCGCGGTAGTCGGTCCATGTGGTCCGTAATTTCTCTGTTCGCCATCGCGTCTAACAACGCGCGACAAGCGCCGTATGATCCTTCTCTGGCGCCTAGGAATAATGGAGTCTCATCCTGTTGGGAAAATTTTAATATATTAGTATTGCTTTAATTATCATCATCAGCTCTTTTACATCCCCGCTGCAGGGGCTCGGGCTTTCCTTATGGATGGTTAAAGAGGATGGATCCATGACCTTCCACTCTGGTCCAATGGGGATTGGAGGGTACTAAGGACTGCAATGCAGCGGTGACCTACGGCTTTACGTGCTTTCTGAAGGACGGAGTAGATCGAGATAGTAATTTTTTGGTCATCCATCCCGTCACCGACCCTTGCGAAAGTTGCTTAACAACTACGACCGCGGACTGCGGCGGTCGTGGGTTTGAATCCCCTCTCAGAGTACCAGAGACAAAGTAGATTTTAACTAGTGTTTTTCACTAAGAAAATATAGACTATTTTTTGTCTTAAGCAAATTAATAGTGGAATAAGTCATGTCACCAAGACTTAGTAATCATAGGTGCATAATCAGCATTTTATTGTTCGAAATAATATTCCCGTTAATCTTAGAACAGGTAATAGAAACTATAAATGATAACATACTTATTACCAAGGCCAAGCCAAAACAAAGGCGCTAACTTTTTTCATATTTATTTTAACCTTGAATGTGTGTATGTGTGTGTGTGTGTGTGTGTGTGTGTGTGTGTGTGTGTGTGTGTGTCTTTGTGCCTGTGTGTATGCGTTAAATACTCCACTATTGTTAATTAAATTACCTTATCGTCCTGAGCGTCTCTATTAGCTCCGTGCATTAGTAGCACGTTGACTGCGTCCACGTTGTTTACGGCGGCGGCCCAGTGTAATGCTGTCTTACCGCTGTTGTCTGCAGCATTTATGTCAGCGTCTGCGTTGATCAGGTCTTCCACCATACCTTCGATGGCTAGCCTGAATTAATATAAAAATGGATTAGTTTACCACTCTTGAGGACTTCCTATAAACGGAATCGAATCAAATAAAATAGAGGGAATTTGCCATGACCTATCAGACCCAGTGCGGATTATGCGGATTAGTGGGTAACGACTGCAGATAAAACCAGGATCAGTGGCTTAACGTACCTTCCGAAACTTGGAAGAGTCCGAAATAATAAATTTTTTGACACCCATCCTATAACCGGCCATCGAGCTCCTCAATACGCATTAACTTTTAATTTGAAATAAAAAGTAATTAGGAATTGTGCTGTTCTGTTCATATCGAACGTAGCACTATCATATCACAGAGTTTTCGGAGCTTTATTTCAATAAAACCTTATTTTGAAGTGGATTTGCTGATATCTAACTCCAAAAGCAGAACAACAACAAAGACAGAGAGATATAAAATACTTAATACTTGCATTAATTTTACTATCATAAATCATAAAACATAAAACAAATCTACATGAAACTCACCTAGCAGCGAGTATTAGTGGTGTTGTACCATCGTGCATTCTTGCGTTTAGATTTGTGGCTCTGTTTCTGAGTAAGATCTGGAATACTCCCATGGCATCGGCGGCGACTGCGGCGTGGAGCGGAGTACGTCCTGTATTGTCTTGAGAGTTGGCGTCTGCACCTGCGTCTAATAGACGCTTAGCTGCGTCTGCTCGAGCGTACCTATTGCGCAAAAAAACATTATGCCAGAGGATAAGCGTTAGATAGTAAAAATACAAATTTAAGAGTTAATATTAAGGGATTATTTCTTATTAGATTTGAAGCAACTTGAGATGAGAGTTATCGCTTCTCTGTAATGCTTAAAGAAAGTTAGCTTTTGACGTCATAAGTGTCTATCTTCGTCTAATAATAATACACTATGTTTACAGTTTGCTTAAAATATTATTAGTTCTACCCACCTAGCAGCTAGATGCAGACTAGTCTCTCCAGTCTTATCCATTGCTGCGTTGAGCTGTGCCCCTTGAGCGACCAGCTCCGATATAACATGAGCTGTCTGCTCATCTTCAGCATCTGAACCAGTGTCCAACCCGCCTCCTCTCACTGCCGCTACCATGAGTGGAGTCATTCCTAATGGTCCTCTAGCATCAACGTCTACGTGCCCGTCATGCTGGAGAAAATATATGTATTTTTAGTATAAGTAGACAAATTTCTATTTAGACATTTAATATATTGGAATGATTAATATTTTATTCTGATTGAATAATGGTGAAAGCATAAATAGTCAAGTAAATCGATATGCAAAAAAGGGTAATAGTGGCTAAAAAAAATTTAATTACAAAACGATTGTAATAAAAAATACACTTACGATAGCTGGTGGCGTCATCATACTAGGTGGCACTCTGATGTCTCTAATATCAGCCGCTTCCATATGTTGCTGAGTCCATACCCTCGAATCGTGTCCGGCTTCTTCGTAATCCGTAATAGCAGTATGATCTGATGCATAACCACCTGGTGCACCATTAGCATCACCCGGACCGCGAGCTCTCTTCGCCCTTGGCGGTGCCGATCCATCATCGTCATCATCAGACCAATGTGGTGGACCCATATGACCTCCATTGATGTCCACGTCGATACAACCTATAGAGCCTTTGTTCAAATTCCTCATTTCTTGTCCATCAGGTCCCCGTCGTCTAGACCTACGTCTCGATGAAGAGTTGCTTCTTGCGAATCCTTCGGGAAACCATGTTATACCGGCTGCACGCTTCCTCTGTGCCGTCACTAACACGCCGATTAGCAAACCCGCAAGCAAAACTAATATCACGCCGATAAATACGTATTTAGAATTGGTCTGGACGTCCTCTCCTGCAGTCGGAGTATTAACACCTTTAACTTGAAATATCGGAAAGTCCGGTGATAAAGAATGTTTGGACGCCGTAGCAGCTAAGAACTCTGCAGCCTCGCGAGCGGAAAAGAAACACTCCGAGCCTGACATGGTTGTGCATTTTCTATTGTCAATTTCCAAGTAAACTTGAACACCGCTTTGGGCCCGCTCAGTGAACACGACGTGGTGCTTTTTACCAAATTCTGTATCCTGTAATCCGACGTCAGTTGATCCTTTCCAAGGATAAACCATGTCGTTGCCTAGATGATCTTTCTTGATGAGAATCGTTGTCCGCAATTGATGTCCCAAGTCTCGTAAGAACGCATTGGAGTTTTCTTTGAATGTTCTTATATCCATCAAGAGAATTACTGACATCACGCCTTCGGCGAGTTCTGGTGGCTCATTTCCGCAATCTAAACCGTCCCAGTTACATTCAGCGTTGTTACAGCCGTAATCGCAATAACCATTAGCGTAGTGCTTCTGGCAATATGCCTCATAAATTGGATTACACCGCTGCAGCGATTTTTCACAATCTCTTCCATCAAACAGGCAAGCTTGTGTATTACATACTTCGTTGCACTCGCCGTTCATGAACACCTCCCAACATTTGATAGGAGCCGTACAATTTGCCCAAGGGTTGATGCCTAAAGAACAATCATTGCCGTCAAACTCACAGGCATATGTGTTACACTCCTCATCACAACGATGGTCTCCTTGCTTTTCTTTGCAGCCTAGTTTTACACATTGTTCTCTTTGGATAGCTAAATCGAATTCTTGGAAGTTGATTGTAGGATTTTTGTTGTTGTACACGCCAGGCACAGGGCTTCCATAACCTCCTCTCGAATGTGGATCATGGATATCACAGTTTTTACCGGTCCATTGCCGTGGGCAGTAGCATAAGTAATCGCCTGGTTTGTCAATACAAGTCGCTTCCGGGTGCTTACAGGGACCACTGAGACATTCGTTCATAGAATCAATCTCACAGTTGGTACCCGATAATCCTGAAGGGCAATTGCAGATGTAGTTACCATTGTCGGTGGTGCGACAGTATCCTTCGTTTTGACAGGGATTAGAATCACAAGGATATCCAGAATACTCGCAATTTTTGCCATAAAAACCTTCATTGCATAGGCATTCGTGCCCTCCTTGAATAGCAGTACATATACCTCCATTTTGGCATGGCGAGTTTGCGCAAAAATTTACTTTTGCATCACAGTGTCTTCCCATATAGCCCGGTTTGCAGTTGCAGTGGTAGTCGTTCACTAACTGAACGCAATCTTGAGTTCCAGGTTTTGAGCAAGGGTTCGAGAGGCATTCGTTTATGTCGCCTTCGCATCGTGGTCCGACAAAACCGGGCGGACATTTACATTCGAACCCTCCAACTTTATCGATACATGAACCGTTGTTGTGACACGCGTCTTGTTTGCAGTCATTGACGTTGATTTCGCAAATCTTGCCTAGAGTACCGAAGGGACAAGAACAGGAAAAGTTGTTGATGAGATCGTGGCACGTACCACCGTTTTGACACGGATTGGGCAAGCAGTCGTTTACGTTAAGTTCACAGTTCTGGCCTTGGAAACCTTTGGCACATTGGCATTGGTAAGTACCGACTAGGTCTTTGCAAATGGCGCCGTGTTGACATGGAGCGGAGTCACATTCGTTGATCTCTTTCTGGCAATATGAACCAGTATACCCATCAAGGCAACGACAGCGATGCGAGTTACCTATGTCGTCACATGTGCCGTTGTTGCAAAGTTGTTTCAACTTGACTCCTGAAAAGATAACATTAATTATTATCATCTGTTTCGTTGGTTGAAGAAAATAAATAAAACATTATCATCGTCATTCACAGAAACATACCTTTTCTGATAGCCGCGTCTTTACAAGATACCATTTCTACATCGCACAGTTTCCCAGACCATCCTGGTGCACATGTACAAGTATACTGCGGTCCCTTTTGGGAACATGTCGCGCCGTTCTCACATGGATTGCCTTCACACCTGTACCAAACAAATTAAAATTATTATAACATTCACATTGGTCTCGTGCAATTATTCACCAAGGTAGAAACCTTAGAAGTGTCTTAGAAAAGACACTTCTAAACTAACTCTCGCTTCTGTTTCATAAGGTAGAAAATCTATTGCAAATGCTTGTGTCTTACCAATCGACGTATCCCTCGCAGTGTTTTCCTGTGTAGCCGTATGGACAATGACAAGTGTAGTGAGTGACGTGATCGTGGCAAGTCGCGCCGTTACTGCACGGCGAACTATCGCACATGTTTATTCTGAACTGGCAATTCGAACCAGTATACCTGATTGAATAAAGAAATAACTTTTAAATTTTTGACATATAGCTACCTGCTGTAAAATTTGTTCTAGACATTAACATTATTACACCCGTTATTAAAGAGCTTGTACCAAGTTCTATATCTTCCTGTTTGTTTACGAGCGCTTTGGTTACTTGGCTTGGTATCTGAGTAATATAGACTCTTTCTCAATTTTATTTCTGATGCTTTAATCTTTGATTAATAATTCTTTATTACAATGGTATGGCTAAGGTTTACTTACCCAGGCGGACAAGAGCAGTTGTAAGAGTTAATGCCATCGATACAGGTGCCTCCGTTCATACAGCTGGAGTCAGTGCAATCTTGATCGTTCGTCTGACAGTTGATCCCAGAGAAACCCAGTGGACAAGTGCATGTGTACGAGGCCACGTACTGAAAGAAGAAAATCATAGATAATAATGTTACAATTGATATATTGTAACATTATTATAATAACATAAAGTTGACTACAAATGAGGTTTTCAAAAGTACTACAATATAACATCTCCAATTGATTTTATTGTTTTGAAAGTTATGTTCAAAAAAGGGGACTTTGAAGTACATTGTCTGGTATATCAGCACTTTGATATCCTCACCTGATTGCAAGTGGCGCCATTCATACAAGGTCTTGATTGGCACTCGTCAATATCAACTTCGCAATGTTTTCCAGCGAAACCGCTTGCGCACACGCAGTTGTAATCACCGATACTGTCCAAGCAGGTAGCGCCATTTTGACAAGGGACTGTTGGAATGAAACATTATGATTTATTACTAAATACATCTAAGGCACCAATCTCTGCAATAATATAATTAGTAAGAACAAAGACTATTGCGCTTATATCAAATTCCTGATACGACAAATACCAAAATGAGGATACGTTATTAAAACAGTACTTGATGGCGCACTACGTTAAGATTAAAAGCGATGATATGATTTGGGAACTGAAAAATCCAATATGGTTTCAAAATAAAACAAGATAAAGAACTCTTGCAGAATTTCAAAGGTCTCCCAGAGCAAACTGATTCAGTTTTTAACTTCTGAAGTGTTTTTTGTTAAAAAGGTACTGCCTAGAATGAATTAATGATTTCGGCTTAAATAAAAACAGATACTTACACGAAGCACAGTCATCTGTGTTGATAGCACAGTCCTTCCCTTCGTAACCGATAGCACAGAGGCAGGTATACGACCCTTCGGTGTTGATACATGTGGCTTCGTTATGACAGGGCGCTGTGACCGCACATTCATCGACGTCTCGTTCGCACAGAGCACCTGTCCAACCTACTGGACATTGGCACGTAAACTCCGCGTACGAAGCTTCAGCGATGCAACGACCACCGTGTCGACATCTGCAATGTAATTTCTTATGAGTCATATACACATTTGTATATTTTTTCTATTCTAATTCGTCTGGAACAACAAATTAATCTTGAGAAAGGTAAGACAGAAAGAGATAGGATATATCGTGTGTACTCACTGGTTGGGTGAGCACGGGTCGAGCGTGTTCTCGCAGTTCCTGCCGGAGTGTGGTGGCGCGCACACACAACGGTATCCATTTACCAGGTCGATGCATGATCCACCATGCAAACACGGATTTCCCGCGCAGTCATCTATGTTCGTCTCGCAATTCACACCTGTTGCAACATTTAGTTACTTTAAATCGTGTAATTGAAGTAATTGGCGTTCAGATTCCCGGAAGGGTGCTAATACCAACCAACGGCAAACTCAGTATTATTAGTGGGAATCCACTGAGTGTGTCAAAAAGAAGATGATCATTCCATTCCATGTGTACGAGCGCCATTATTCATAGAAGCACTTCATATTCCAACAAAATGACTATGTTCAAAAGCCCAATAACATAAGAAAACATTGTTTCAACGATAAAATAAACATAATCAAGAAAGAAAGTCAAGAAGAATTAGTGATTGAGGGCTTTCAGAAAAACTTACCGGTGAAACCAAGGACGCAGTCGCACTTATACGCATTCAACCTGTCGTGGCAAGTTCCTCCGTGTTGGCAAGGATTTGAGCTGCACTCGTCAATATCTCTCTCACAGCGTTGGCCTGGTGAAAAATAACAATTATATGTCGAATTCATGCCGGTTAAAATATTTTATGTTCAGTAACTATTGCGATATTTGTAGTCAATAAATATTTACCTCCGTAACCTGGCAGGCAATGGCAAATAAACTGGTTGACTCCATCTTCACAGCTGCCGCCGTTTGTGCATGGATTTGAGGCACATTCGTTCACGTCGGATAGACACCTGCGAATGAACGTCATTTAAAATTTCATCAAACATCTACCTCTACCATGCAAAGCGTCTGGCCAATTGAAGTTAAAGCATGTCGCAAAGACTGAAATATATCGGAAAGCAGTCTCCAAACTAACACAAGTGTCAGATAAAAATCAGACATTCTCATATTCGATGGGAAGGATTGGAATAATCTACAAAAAGAAATCCCAAAACAAATCGTAATCATAGTATCCTAAAATCGAAAGAAACATCCGTAGTGCTACCATAAATGACCTAAGACAGAAGACGGAAGGAAAATACCTAGTGGATTGCAGAATAGGGCCCAATAAATCAAAATACCAACCTATTCAGGAGTAGACTACATAGTACCTGCTACATGAGAAGGTTTTACAATTACCTAGCATCGTAGTATCCTCTAGGGCACTCGCAGCGAAAACCGTTGATGCGGTCGATACATTTGCCGCCGTTAGCGCATGGGTTGGGCAGACATTCGTTGATGTTCGTCTCGCAGTGTTGCCCAGTGAATCCAGGGATGCACTCACACGTATACCTGTTTTAAATAGGCCCATCAACTCATCTGTGGAATTCAACCTAGCACTTGGTGAAGACTTTTTTATAACGAAGGAGTCTAGAATTTAAAGAAAGCCCATGATATTCCATATTATATTGTAGTTTATATTTTCAGACTCCTGACCAGCTAACACATTTTGAAGCACTCGCATTTCCGAGACCTTACTTTGAGCTAATTTGATGTCATTTAAACGAGACATTGTTGTCATTTTACTCAGACTATAGTCTGACTTGTCTGTCTTTGATTTTTTTTTTGTGAGCTTATAAAATAATGAAGTTGGTTAATAAAAGCAGCAATTTTGGGAAAGCACCACAATTAAATACAATTTAGTTTTACAAGTATAATCATTCCCTTGTTTTTCATGCCGTTTATTGCCAAACTTTGAACATGCTAGTCAATTTTGAAAAAACTTACTCGAAATAATTATTGCTGCGTGTAAAAAAAAAAAATGTGTTAGGATTGTGTTTAAATTTTTTTTTAACAAACACGACATAATCAAAGACTCGTAGGCAAAAAAAAATTACATATTATATTTGATA
This sequence comes from Diatraea saccharalis, assembly GCA_918026875.4. Taxonomy (NCBI): domain Eukaryota; kingdom Metazoa; phylum Arthropoda; class Insecta; order Lepidoptera; family Crambidae; genus Diatraea; species Diatraea saccharalis. The sequence continues at coordinate 19,252,552 of OU893341.1, read as the reverse complement.
GACTTTGCATTGAAAATGCTATTTTAAGATAAAGATCTCTTTTTGCAAATATGTAATCTATATACGTATGTACACATTAGCAGTATGACGTTCATTCGCTGGTGTATACGGACACCATTCTATATTTCCTTCTCGTTTAATTATAATTACCTTTGTGGGTATTAATTCAGGTAATTATTAATAATTCTCACAGATAATTTTACTACGAGTCTTTCACTATGTGCAAAATTATGAACTTTAATATAACAGCGTTGTAAGCTCATCCCAATAGCGGTAAACTTAACACCTTATAGCCTTAATCAAAGTGTTCGTTTTAAAAATTCAATCGAAACTAACCTGTTGATACCGTCTATGCATGTAGCACCATTCCTGCACGGATTTGAGTAGCATTCGTTTACGTTGATCTCACAGTTTCTTCCAGAAGTACCAGGTTTACATCGGCATTGATACCCGTCAATTAGATCTTCGCAATGACCTGGGTAAAGAGTTTTTAATTATAGCTCAGTTATTATACAGTTGAGTAAATATATTTTTTGAGGTCTATGGCGCAGTGTTAGTGCGCTCGATCTGCGATACGATTGTTAAGTAACTTTCGCTTTGGCCAGCCATAGGATGGGTGACCCTTAAATTGTTAATTTGAGCTGTTACGTTCTTTGTAAAGCACGTTAAGTCGTTGGTCCCAGCTGCTTTTGCAGTCGTTTATATCGTAAAATCTGCATTGGGCCAGCGTGGAAGGTAATGGCCCATCCTTCTTAACCATCCTTAAGGATGGCCTAGGCTCGTGCAGTGGGGACATGAAAGGGCTGATGCTGATTAAATTGTTGAATCCATACAGCAGCTGCTGTAAATGTGCTTAATGTAGCCTAAGCATATAGCTCAGTTATATGCATATTTATATAAAACCAATCTGTGTTATATAAAAAGTGAACTTCGCGTTACTCACCTCCGAACTGGCAGGGGTTTGATTCACACTCGTTGATCTGCGTCTGGCAAACCCGACCTGTATACCCTGGGTGGCAGTTACAGGTGAAGCTATTGTCGCCGTCGATACATTCACCTCTGTGGCAAGGCGCTGATAAGCAATCGTTGATATTTGTCTCGCAAGACATTCCTAAAAAATTAAATAGGTCACGAATATTCACAGGTAGAATAATTAAGTAGTATTAAAGTTGGATAATCAAAGGCCAACTGTAAATTGCTGTGGTGACATGAGTAAAGAGTCTGAAATAGGTAACTGTTCATCAGAATCTAGATAGAAGATAGGACAAACACTATACGCTACACTGGAAGGAGCTTAAAGCTGTGTGGATTTATACACGGATGAACTTGAATAACTTGTACACACAGCTGCAAGTCAGGCTACCGCAATATATCAAATTAAAATGAAGGGGACAATTTAACAGTTTTGTATAACCGTTGACTGTACATGATTCAAGTAGCTGAAGCAAGTAAAAGAACGGCCTACCTCCCCGATTAAAGTTAATACATACAACGTGTCCCAAAATTCAACGATAAGCGGGCGCCAAGAGGTACCCTTGCTCATGTGTACTTATGGAAAAATAAGAAAAAAAATACATCTTATCTTTTTTATTATAAAATTAAATTCGATAATCTTCGAAAATTTACACCTTTTATGATATTTTCAACTACCACGACCACAACTTCTCAATTATGTTCAATCTTTTTTTGGTATCGGATACCTAAGTAGCACTACTATTCGCTACAACTCTTTCGAAAATTTTCGAATTTTATTTTATAATAAAAAAGATTAATAAGATATAGTTTTTTTCTTATTTTTCCATAAGTACACATGAGCAGGTCTACCTCTTGGCGCCCGCTTATCGTTGAATTTTGGGACACGTCGTATAAGCTAAATACATATAATAGTTGGAACCACGCGCTTTTTTACAGGCATCATCGCAAAGAACCAATTCTTCTAATATCATAAATGCAAAAGTTTGCGATACGAAGATGTTTACACTTTTGAGCACAAACTACTAATTGGATTTTGATGGAATTTGCTATACGAATAATCTTATCCTGGATTAACATGTAGGCTAATCTTTACTTCATTAAATATAATGCATAATAAAAGTATCAACACAAAATTTCGGAAGTGTAATGGCTAGGTCATTCGAATACAGTTGTGAGTTGGCAAATTTTACAAAGACTGAGCGGATAGATGGTTCAAAAACTTGCAATATCAATTACCTGTATTATTTTAACTATGCGAAAAGTGTAATCTGTAACGATTGTAATAAGCATATGATAAAACAATAACACAACTCACCCGTGTATCCCGGGGGACATTCACACGTATAACCAGCGATGGAGTCGTGACAGGTGCCTCCATTCCGGCACGGACTGGACGCGCAATCATCTATATTCACTTGACAGCGAGCACCAGTAAAGCTAAATGACAACAAAAATATGAAATTATATCTATCTATCTATATCATCATAGAGAGGACAAAACTCCAAAGTACCGTCCATACACACATGCTTCGTCTCATATATTGTATAACACACGAATATAAAACTGTCTAACATAGACCTAATTGATAATTTAAATTTAACATAACATATTAATTTGCCTAAATTCTAATGTAATGTTATATTTTGGATAGCAACAAAAATAATAGTAAATTACTATAAAATAGACACTCTTTTTCTAGTCTTCTGACCTTTATGACTGCTTTGACAAATATTGTCATTGGAAAATGATTATTCTAGAAAAATAAAGATAGACACTTTAGAAATTCCATATACAAAGTGTTTATTGCCTTAGAAACTACTCTGCACATGAAAAAGGGTGGTTTAAAGATAACAATTTAGTCTGCACAACACCCAGGCCCGAGAAAATATAGAAAAGTACGTTATATACATTGACTCGATCGGTCGTACCCAGGACTTCGGAGATGACTTTAAAAACCGGCGTGCGAAATATTCGGCTACGGGGGTTGTCAAAAAAAAAAGTCGAATTGTGCTTATTAAAGTAGGTATATAAATACGATTGCACTTACCCATTGACACAAGTGCATCGAAACTCATTTATCATATCGTGACATACGCCTCCGTTTAGACACGGGTCGTTGGCGCACTCGTCTATCTCCACTTCGCATTGGGTTCCCGTAAAACCTGAAACAATAAAGTTATTTACATTACATGCTCCCCTTTATCATAAAATTACTTAATCTATTATTTTATTTAATATCCCATTCTCATCGCCTGGTAGAGATTGCTTTTTACTATAAATCCACCAATTGTACCGCTTCTGACTAAATTCATTTTATAAAAATAAACAAAAAACCACAACTTTATAAAACCCAAAACTTGTATGTCAAGAAAGTTCAGAATAAAACAACAATATTTTTTTTATAATAAATAAGAAACATATTGGTTTCTTACATTTTCACACGCACTATCCATAAATGAAACAACTTTTTAACAATCTTAGTCTTACACCTTAATCTTATGTGAACACGGAACTTGTAAAGGGTCCGAAACGTCAATAAAACTAAGTACGAACGCGATGAAACCGTTTAAAAGTTGTTCATTTATAAATTAAAAGCAGATAAATAAATATGAAACCATTATTTTTGTTCACGTGTTGAAAAAATCGATAGACAACAAGATTACATCTAACGATATAATTTTTATGAAGAAAAGACATCAACGCGTACTTAAGTGTATTACGTGTTTTAATTGACCTAAGTGTAGTCGGACAAATCGTAAAACGTTAAGCATTGGACGATATGGCGGATAATAGAAGACCAAATCAAGAAATAGCGGCATATAGTGATATTACCGGGCAGATTTCTATTGGCCCAATCCAACGATTGCCCCACGACATATAGATTACCCCCATGACATTATATTATACAAATATTATAAAGTGAAAAGATTTTATTGTTTGTGGACATCTAATAAGCGAAACTGGACCTTGGCCTGACCGCGACTTCGCCCAACTGAAAAGTATATATTACCCGTAGAAGATTTTTAAGCGAAGGCAGCTTAGGCAGTTAGAATACCCGTCAAAATCCTCAGTTGCACCCTCTCGCGGAGTCCACAATAAGGGGCCTAAACCAATACTGGAAATTATGTATGTTTATGAAACTTTATAGATAATTATATAAATAATACAAAATAATTAAGCCATATTGTATTATTTAAATAGGTACACATTTAAAATTTCCGACGACTCGAATACAAGCAACAAAGTCATAACTAAAGTGCATTTACGACCAACTTACCTGTACATGTGGAATTTGTGTCTCGTAAAATCGCTAAAGTAATGTCCTCTACTTAGTAAGCGCAGTCGCAGTAAAATATTGTAGAGAAACATTACTATGTCGATGTATACTACATCAAAGAAAATATGTATATGTTACATAATACATATAATACCTATTACTAATATTATAAGCAAATAAGAAATATTTCATTATTTGTTACATAAAAACTCAAAAACGGACTGCAACATTTGCAAGGCCGTTCATGGGATGGGTGACCAAAAAGTTTATTAACTACAGCTACTTCGTGTTTCATAAGGCATTGCTCAGGCTCAGCTGGATTAGCAGTCGTTGATAGCACATGGCACGTGTGGTCATGGTCCATTCTCCTTATTCGATTTCATCTATAGAAATCATCATCACCAGCTTGACCCACCACGCGGACCCATTACGATTTGTCGGGTATTGACGACTGCAGATGCAGCCGAAACAAATGGCTAAACGTGCCTTCCGAAGCACGGGGGAGTTCGAGAAAACAAATTTTTGGTCACCCACCCATCCTATGACCGGGTATTGTGAAAGTTGCTTAAAAACCGTATGGCAGAACGAGCACTCCAGCCACTGTGCCATCTAGCATTGCCTGCACTAACATTACGAAAAAAATTACACAAAATCTTGCTGATTTAGATTGTTTGAGGTCATGATAAATTTTGAAACAACGTTAATGTTTTGATTGTAATTCAATCCTAATGTTTGTACGTTTATATTGTTTCTGTACTGGAAATACACAAAAAGCTGCATAGAACTGCAAATTGACCCCTTGTGATTGGAATTGTACTATTAAATGCATTCTAATAAATTTTATTATTTAGGTTTTGATGACAAGTCTTTCTTATCTATTTCACAGTACAGTATACTTTCATCAACTGTAACCAGTTGTCAGTTATTGACAAATAGATCAACATAATATACTGAGCTTATGCCCGCGCACATCAAAAAACGGGATATCGCAAGAATTCTAATTGGTACCCACTATTCCAGACGTCCAAAAACCCATGCAAAATTATACTTTAACACACAGTCAATATGATTATAAATAGCGTAATTCTATGTGCAGACATATTTGGTTTGAATCTCCATTCCACTTACTTACAAATAAGACTAAACCATAAATCAAATGGGTTACAAGTTGGAATTGATTGAAACGCCCGAGGCAGGACATTCTAGCCGCGACCAGTGTCCGACGGTGCCCTTATAAAATTGCCGAGTTAAATCCTACACTAGATATGGGCTTTATTTGTTTTGAATAGAGTCTATTTTCGCGTGAAAATTTACTTAAGTAAATTATGTTTCGAGAAATCACTATCCCGCCAAATGGGGAATGTAGTCTTGAAGTAAAACATAAATATTGCAGTTGATGAGTCGCGTATTTATATAGGTACAGAGTTGAAATTGACTTATGATAATTTAATTTGTACCGAAGATGTGTTGACTGAAGAATATAATTTATAAACCTGAAGGATCTATTGAGAAGAATTATTATTTAAAGTAGGGACATAACAATTTCTTTTACGGGGGCAGTATATAATAATTATCTACCTATCTACTATTATCAGGGTTCCCAAAAATCCGATATTTGACACATGCATATGAAAAGCCGCGATCTTCTAAAACAAAATAAAAAATAAAAATTGAGTTTGAGTTATTTAATATTTATATATGTATGTATATATCCGTTGATATATATCAGCGAACTCTGATAAAAGTCCATTTTCTACATTGACACGACCGGGAATCAAACCCAAGACCTCAGAGGTGCCACCTACAAACCGGTGTGCGAACCAATCGACTCCGAAACTCGTCGATATTCATTGTTAACAAAATTAAATATTTTCCATTACAAACGAAATTACTCAATATCCTAATATCAAACTAGAATAAGATATAACGTAAATAATTCATGATCCCATTAAAATTTTGTACAACATTATTAGGCTAGTTGACAACTTTTTTTATTTTATATATAAATACTCCATTAATGTCTGAGATTGATAACGTAGAAGTAAGAGCATGTCTACAATTAATAGTTTCGAAGATATGATGCTCTTCTTATAGAACTGCTGCTAGTCGGCCTAAAACGCTCCCTACAAATTCAAGGCATTAAGTGACTTCAGACAGTCCTACAGTAGCGAAAAACGTATGGGTGTCTGGGCAATTTTTGTTATTTGTGTGTTTATGTTATAATGTAAGTTGCGTTATAATTTAAGTTGTAACATTTTATATATCTAATTGAATACCTTATGTATTTAAGTAAATTTTTGTAGTATATTTTCCATACTTTTTTCAAGGATTCAAAGCGTAATATTTTCCAAATTAACGACTTAAAATTTGTTTTGTTGAATATTTATAAGTCAAAATGGTTCATATTTTCCGGAGATAAAACAAAAACCTATAATTTTCACTGGATGCGGGAGGCGCAGGACCGATCACGTTGGAGATCTTTGGGGGAGGCCTATGCCCAGCAGTGGGCGTCTCTCGGCTGATATGATGATGATGATGATATTTTCACTTATAGGACACAGGCCATTAAAGTTTTTTTTTTATTATTTTGTTTTGGCATCAAACAGTCGACAGACAGTAACGTAATTAAAAATACCTACAGTGCTCAAGTTTAGTACAAACTAAAAGTCTTTCATGCTTCAACCTGTCATCAGACAGATATTCATGAATTTAAAAAAATATTAGTGATCAAATCCGAGAAGATCAACTACAATGTAACAAAACAAAATAATAAAATAAATCTATTTATTGTAAACAATTATGTTTTACTTTAATTTTATTTTAAGATCTTTTTAATATTCTTTAGATATGTGTTAAAGAAATCAATGCTTGACAGTTTCTTATTATATATATGTGGTGGAACGACAGCTGACATTTTTCCTGCATCGCGAGGAAACAAACAAGAGGTGGTATAGGAGGGTACAGGAAGACGAGCTCGACCGGAGAATTGAACATGGCCAGTAGCTAATAAAATAATAAAAATCTTGAAATAATATTCCCTAGATCTTGTCAATCCATTCATCCATTGTGTCAATCCTAATATTCTCTTATAAAATTTAATATGAATCAAATATAATTGACATTAAAAGTAATATAAATGTTACACCGAATTTTTTCCTAATTCCTATAGTGTGCATGCAAAAAAGCTTCGATTACTACATCGCCAATTGGACATTATAAGGATCTCTAATAGTACAACTATCACGATCCCATCACTTCCAGCTAAGGTTCCTCTGTACCAGGAAATGTTCTTAAGGGTTAAGCATTATTATGTAACATTATTTCTATAACCGGCGTGGCCTATTGAACGGTTATATCGCACCGAAATGGTTGTAGGGGGGATGGCCCCGCCCTCGTGCGCGAGCGCATGCCCTGTCGCAGTCGCTTTTGAGTTTAAAGAAGTAAACTGAGAGCGAATTTAAAATATAGATTACTTTTGGAGATATGTCCAACAATAATAAAAAAGTTTAACTTTAATTATAGACATCTTTCAGTCTTAATAGCATAAAACATAGTCTGATCTTAATGCAATACCCTAAAATGGCTAGAGAAACATATGACAGTAATTATAATTTATATTTGCATACTGAAACAACAGTCACGAAGTCTATCAAAAACTTCCTTTTTCTTTTTTTCTGTAAGTTTAAATACGAGTAACACTAGTTTATTATTTATAACTCAGTACGTACGAATAACATACCAATAGCTAACAAAATCGCTACCGCCTATGACTTTAACGGTGGGTCACTCGTCACGATTTCGGATCACAAGCCACAATAGGAATGTCCGGCGCATGCTAATGGCGGCTTTATGCGCATATTTTAATGTTTAATGCACGTTTCGGATACATTTGGGTACATAAACAGCTGCCCCCAAAATGCCTCAGATTATACAATCATGATAAAGAAAGGCAGGATATCTATCGAGACACAAATCTTTCAATGCTAATTTAGATGCCCAATAACAATATAACCAGCTGTTTGACGCCTTAGTAGCAGTAGTAGTAAATATTTCGTAAGATTCATGGAGCTACCAATAATAGGAAATGACGGGCTTGATTCAACATGGCAATATAAGAACTACTGCTTGACCCTACCGTAAATGGGACATAGAATCTGCTCGTCGTCATTGATTAGGACATGTGGAAAGAATGGGAGAAAATAAAGCTGACCAAAGAAATTGGTGGAAAGAATAAGTCGCTAAAGAATTAAAGGAACTTCAGGTATCGATCAGTCTGAATTGTTGCAGCTTTACCATTAAATACATGCTTTGCCGTAAGGAGCCAGGATCAAGACCAAAAGTGGATCCGGCAACTTTGCACGCGTCCATGTGACATGCAAAGGGTTTTTATAAACCCTTTGTATAAGTTGCCTCATTCTTGTAATGTAAATTTATTATGGAGTAGCCACTAGGCAAAAGACTAAATTATCAAGACCACGTAAAAAAATCTAACACATCTAATATTATTAGTTTTATTAATACTTTCGCCAACTTCCAATGAAACAGAATTCTATTAAAGTACTTGGCATAGTTATTGATAAACAAAGAATATTTTTGTGCAAATAAAAAAGTACCTATATAATTATTTTTATTTAACAGGACTTTTATGAACTAATTAGTTTTCTAATGTCGCAACCTCTAAGGTAGTTCTGACCCATAGATAGTAAAATTATTTAAACAGTTCCCAGGTATATGTTACCTCCTTTAATTACCATTTTCATAACTCGGCTACTTTAGATTATAATGGTGGGGCTGTCATTATTTATTTATGGTTTCACCTGCATATAAATATTATTAAGTACCTGTTTTGTTGCATGTAATAACCATTTATCTAAGTGCAGTAACACTACGGCCAGTCTACAATCGCCGTTATTCGTAAAATTCGAGTGCAAAGTCCTAAGGGACACATAAAAACCCTTTAAAAAAGTAAATGGCGTCATGCTCAATGCCCTGCGCATTCCCTTATTCATCTACCCACCGTACCCACCAGACAGGTATTGCAGGCTCTCAAGCGTAAAATATTATCCAACCAAAAACGAATGACCGCAAAAAGCATCGCGTTACATACAAAACTACGACGTACTTAAAGATTCCAGTTCATAAGATACGTCATATTGGAAATAACGCGGTTGAATTAAAAAGTCCCTCGATTATGTTCCTTTATATGAGCTGATGGCGTTTGCTATTCGGTCAAGTTGCGTTGTGTTTGAACAAGGAGTGTTCCGATGAGTGGACTCGTCCGCACCATTGCACATTGGTTGACGTCTTTAGTGCACTCGATATTGTTGATTTTTTCCCGTTGGAAGGACGAGTTTGTTTTTCTCTTAGATGCTTCTAGAAATCTACACGTATTTGTCATATGGAAGACTGTTGTTGTGTTAAGATTTTGATGGCAAAAGAAAACATTATCAATTATAATTATGTTGGAGAAGGGTTTAGGCTACTTTTAGTCGTTATCGTTTTCATGCGGAATTTATAAGATTTGACGTAACAAATCCCTATAGTATATTTTTATTCTTGTCTTTAGAATTAAAAACGTTCAAATCTATATAAATATAACTGCTGGTTTGGAGATTTTACTATCTCTAAGGTTCAATTTCCAGTCGGGTCAATATACAAAATGAATTTTCCTACCTAGCCCTCGTTGTTTCAGATCCAATTTAGTCAGAATATGTTATTTTATTTTATTAATTGAAATCGATAAAATTTATTTATTTTAAAGTAATATTAACACGATAAAAAAATCTTGCACCCTATTTATATCCATACTAATATTAAAAAGAGGAAAGATTTGATTGTTTGTTTGTTTGCAACGAATAGGCTTCGATACTACTAGAGCGATTTAAAAAATTCTTTTACCTACTGGAAGCTAAGTGACATGGGCTAAAATACCGCCGGAAAAATACTAGTTTCATTTATACACGAGTGCATTCAGTTGCACAAATGTCCATCAAAATAGACATTAGTTGAAAGCGACATTACCGATACATATTCTCAAATTTAGAACATTTATTAGACCTTAAAGTTGTCGTTAAATAAAAGACATTTGTGCAACTAACCGTTATACTCGTAATTTTCAACCCAGTACGATAATAATATAACAATTAAAAAGTTAGTCTGCTGTTTCATATGCGCCGCCGCCGGCGTCCATCAAAATAGACATTAGTTGAAAGCGACATTACCGATACATATTTTCAAATTTAGAACATTCATTAGAGCTTTAAGTTGTCGTTGAACTATAATAGACATTTGTACAACTAACCGTTATACTCGTAATATTCAACCCAGTACGATAATAATATAACAATTAAAAAGTTAGTCTGCTGTTTCATATGCGCCGGCGCCGGTCCGACGACAGTGGCAGTAGGCGGTAAAGGTTCCGCTTCCGTGATAATACCTTCGATGTGCAAGAGACGATGCACGCTAGCTCCATGGGAATTAGAGCTGGCAGAAAAAAAAACTAGCATAGGGCTTACGTGAGTAGTGTTGTGACAGTGTGTCGTACCATCGACACCGTTCATCTTTCTCCTAGTTCCTATACATGTATTTTTTTTTTGTCTCTGCTCTTTAATGTCATATTGATTATTCCTTTTTTCGTAATTTTAAATTATTGGAACATACAAAATACAAACAAAATAATTTTTAACATCGGTTCCCTATATATATATATATATATATATATATATATATATATATATAAAGCTGTATAATGTAAGCTATTTATCATCACAGTCTCAAAATACCTGTATGTTGAAAAGCTGCATTACGATATTTATGGAAATTTAGACAAAAAAATTATTCAATTGTATTTCTTTAATTAAACACACATACTTCGTACTAATATCATAAAGTGGAATTGCGAATTATGTAACTTTAAATTCAATAGAAGTACATATATTATACTCCATTATCATAATAACCAAGACTTATTCATATTTTTTATTAATACTTGACAACGAAATACAATGAATTTAGAAAAAGGAACACTCGACAGCCCTAGCATAGTATCTCCGCACTATTCGCACACCAACTGTATTTCTCTAATGATAATCGTTAAGCTGTGTCAGGGAATCAGCAAATTGCAACCTGCATTGAAAAAGACTGCTAGTTCCAGTGACGTATAGAAATGGTTATACGATAGAAGCTTTGTGCTTATCGCTGCTGAATAATTTATTATATAATAAGTAATATAAGTAAGTTCTATAAGAAATAACTTAAGTTAGATGTTCTTTTTTTTTCATTTTCTTGTTTTCAAATAAAATAAATCACTCGCCTGACTTCTTTAGCTTAAGTGTTATCTTAAAATACAAATCCAAAACTACCCAGCCAACTATAACTCCTTTTCTTTTCTTAACTATCCGAGAAATAAGGGAAAAAGAAGAAATGTGTTATTTGCGTGTGTCCTTTGTGTAATATGTGTCTGTCATACCTCACAACTACCGAGTGAACTCAAAATTGTTACCTAATTTTAAGGCTAACTGTGTGGATCTATAATTGGTTATCTGATTTATGTATTGATATTGTAAGTTGCAAGTATGCAACCGTTGATCTACCATGAAAAATAAAATAAAATAAATTAAATTAACAAAACAGAACTAATGATGGTCCTGCAATTCATTGGGCTAATTCTGTAAATTTAAATTCTATCGCAATCTATTTTTAAAATTTTGATATTATGTGACTTTTAAATTTGCAATCGCTTTTGGACCGATCTAGAATCTTAATAATCAACTCTTTCGTTTGAAATTTCTCAATAGTTTTCAAGCATTTACTGTTTTGCTTATACAATTCTAATAAACGATATCGTTCATTCAATTTCTTTCAACGAATCGTCGCGAGTGCAATCGCTATCAGATGTCTAATAGGGGTTGCGATCGATTTTAAAATTAGACAATTAGGCCCCTACTCTGTGAGTTTTGTGCTAAAACTATTATCCAACTTACCAGGCATGCAGACACATCGAAAGGTGCCAGGATCGTCCAAACAAGAGCCATAGTTCCTGCAAGGATGGCTCTCACATTCGTTGACGTTTGTTTCACAGCGGGGTCCAGTGAAGCCGACGGAGCAATTGCAGGCGAAGGATCCAGGCGTGTTCACACAGATACCATCATGTTCACACGGGGAACCTGTGACAAGGAGTTGTTTCTTACAAAAAATTTATAAACAATAATAGGGATGATGACTGGGTAAAAAAAATGCAATTCTATTTAGTCCGTCAGTCAGATAATAGAAAAATATTAGATACGTATTTTTTTTTACTTCCAATTAACAAGAAATAGTATAGATAACAGGCATTAAAGTTGAGGAGTGGGGGCTCGCTTCGTCACAGTTGAGTAGAAAACGTACTCTAACGTGACGTCATGCGAAATTTCAACTCAATGTAACGCCATAATTTTATGATTACGAAACAAATAAAAAAATACGTGTTTAATATTTTTTAACACTCTACCTGACGGACAAACAAACAAAAATGAGTCATCATCCCTATTGTCAAGGTTTCAATGAAAGTTGATGGTAAAAAAAAAACTTTTTAATAGTATCAAGCGTTCAAGGGGAATTCATGGCATGAGTATTATAAATATATTTAGTTTTATTAAAAGTAGCTTTAAATTATTTACTAACTTTCTGCCTGCTCGGTCCTGCATCATATATGTAACCTACGTCATGAATAACCCTGTATATTGGTGAAAACCGCATTAAAGTCCGTTAGATCTCACTGTACAGACAGCGGAAAGCGACTTATTTATAGTACTATGAATGTACGCATGTTCACAAGACCCGAAGAATGCGTGGCGGGAACGAAAGAGAAATTAGTTTAACTTAATAGTTTCAAAATAACTATCCTCGAAATAAACAAAGAGTTTATTTCTCAAGTTTTATGTTTTCCAATGTATTATATCCTTAACGTATCCGAACGTAACATTCGATTGAAAACATTTGTCGCACTAAAGCCGTAATAGTTATAAGTTTACGAGCTTATAGTTTTATCTTGTGTTTGGTTAAATCTACTCATTCGAAGACGATTTACGATATGCGGCGATAAATACTTTAATAGAGGTATACTTTGAATGCTATTTAAAAGATTTTATTGCTGAACTACAGAAAAGATAAGCTGTAATGTACCTGAGATTTTCCGATATAATCCAAGTATAGTAGATTTTCAAATATTTTGTCGTTATTTACGCATCTTTTAAGGTTTTAATGTACTTTTGGTTATGTCTGTTTAGACTTTCTGATATCCTTATTTTTTGTATCTAAAAATCACTAGCATATGGCGTCTCTGTACTTAATAAACTCAAAAAAAAACGAAACAGACTTTCACATAGTCTTTATTAATGAACGAAATAATTCATCGACACGAATTATTTCGTTCACAACGAAACAATTAATCAATTCATGACGAAGTTTCAGTGTATAATTCATTACGATTTATATAAGGATAACTGTGAAAGATATCGGAAAATATTATGCCGCTTTACTTAACTAATATAAAGACGAATGATTTGTTTTCATTGACAAGCTAAAATATAATTATACATAAAACCTTTGCTTTTATTCCTTCTACCTTGTTTGCTTGACGGCTTACCTTGCTCGCATTCGTTAATGTCTTCAGAACAGTCGAGGCCTTTGTAACCAGATGCGCAGGAGCAAGTATAGGAACCATTAATTGGGCTGGTATCGCAGATGGCGTCAGCGTGACAGGGATTGGAGGTGCACGCGTCATCCAAATGACAGAGGAGGCCTGCGGAATAATACATATTTTAAAATATTCCATTGTTTTTACACTAAGCAAAATTGATAAATTATATATTATTTATCGTATTTACTGCTAGATCATTATTAATCAATTGAACTCTTTGCGTGGTCATTTTTAAAGGAACATTATTCATTTTTCTTTAAACTTTATCTAGCCGCTGCATTTACGAGCAAACGGTCATGAAATCAGTGTAAAATTTAATCGTTTGCATTAAAAATGGTAACAATATTCGGTTTCCTTGTGGTTCCACCCAATAAGTCCAAAATATTATATTCGAGGTTCAGCGATCCCCAAGTTAAAATTCATAGTTAGAGTATTCAAACTTAACTTAAGTTAAGTAGATTTTGCTACTTGAACTTGCATTCGAAGATATAGTTTGCCAAATTTATTATATATTTTTCTATAATAAATTAATTAAACTTATTTAAAAGAATATATTTCAGTCTACACTAGACAAAAATATCAATAACTGTTTCAAACTCACCCGTTTTCCCAGGAGTACACTTGCAGTAGAAAGAGCCGACCCTGTCTATGCAGGTCGCGCCATTGAAGCAAGCTGCGCCGGCGCAGTCGTCGATGTTGACAGAACATTCTGGTCCAGTCCAGCCGTTCACGCATATGCATGAGAAACCACCGACGGAGTTGGTGCAGGTAGCACCATTCTGGCATACCAGGGGTCTGGGGAAGAAAATAGAATTTATAGCCGCAAGCAGTTAATAAAAGTATGCTTTCTCTATGAACGTATAGAGAGCACTGACCATGTGGACCCAGTGTGGATTGGTGGGTTTCAACAATTACAGATGAAACCGGGACGGTTTTATATGATTTTATTTTAGATGTTTCGGATTTAGATGACTGTAAGGAACCGAAGCGTCTAAATTGAGATCAAATAAAACTATGTTGAAAATATAGTTTTATTTAATAAATGTTTGGTCACCCATTCCATAAGCGGCCCCTATGAAAGTTGCTGAACCTTTATTGTATAATGTTAGAAACATTACCAGTACTTTGAAACTTGAGGTGAAACTTTATTACATCATTTTTTAAATGAATGAATACACAAGTTATAACACAGACAAAATGCAGTTATTGCTAAGATATCAATCTATTCCAGGCAACGAAAAAACATAAAATAATACAATACCATTGTATAGGTAAAAAAATTACAGATATTCATATGTAATAAAATTAACTTCCTCGCCCAATATTGCAATATATAAATGCCTTCCGAGAAAACTGGATATGACTCCGCAAACATTGAACGTAATTACCAAGAAGGTTTATTATCTGCAATTCCCTTAAATTTACGAAAATCAACGGTGCACGTTTAAAAGTTTTTAATATCACTTATTAGTACATTTTAGCAGGTATGTTTGCGACGACGACGGAATTTTACGTGTTTCGGGATTTTTCTTTTCGACGAACGCACAAGTTTCTACTGTAGCACATTTTTAAAATAATAATTCTAACTTTTAACAAGAAACAAGAATAAATAAAAACGAATCGCTAAATGTATTGAACGCAGACTAAATTGATATAATCTAATGCCCTAAATGCGTAAGAACCTAATTAGGCTTTGAATTAAGTGCAAACGAAAATGGAAGTCAATTACACGCGAGTGCTACTTCTAATGTTGTTGACATTACAACCTTTTAATTGGCAAATGCAACTGATAGCTGATCGAACGCCGATCGTTGCGCGCACGATGCGCGTGCGCCTACGTTATCTGATAAACAAACATGATTTGCAGGTCTTTAATAATATGGCATCAGCTCTTTTAAGTCCCCACTGCAGGGGCTCAGACTTTCCTAAAGGATGGTTAAGGAGGATGGGCCATGACCCTCCGCGCTGGCCCAATGCGGATTGGAGGGTATAAACAACTGCAAATGCAGCCGGGACCAACGGTTTAACGTGCCTTCCGAAGCACGAAGTTGCTCGAGATAATAGTTTTTTGGTCACCCATCTCGTGATCGACCCTTGCGAAAGTTAAATTTTAAAGTATACATTTTTGGCCACCCTTGTGCTTTATCATTCGTTGGTACATTATCAGCGAGATAAATTTTGTTTATTAAAACATGACGTTCACGATAGAAACCAGAATTATAAACAGAGACGTTAAGAACGTTAATAAGTAAACTAAGGCTCAATTACAGTCATCTAGCTTTTTATTAAACTAGCCCTATAGCGCTATTTATAACTTTATAACCTTACACCTAGAAGAAATATGAGGAAACTATAATATCGAAATAGCAATTCAATTTAAATAATTTACAATAAGAATGAAATTCATAAAGCAAATGTGAAAAGCGCTTATAGATATTTCAGTTGCTAAAAGCAATGTGAAGAAGTGAAATACCTCCGGTATCTTCTCCATTTCTGCTGAGAATATTATCCTATTTCGTTATCAGAATTAGTAGGGTTCTAATATTCAAACTCACATTTTTAATAACTTTGAAGTTGTGATTTCGTGATAAAGTATAGAATAGGTATGTAAATTTATTGACCACGAATTTAACATCATTATTTGTTGTTTAAACACGTTTTTTTTTTGTTTGTGACTTTATGACCTCTTTGTTCATCATTATGAAATTATAGCTTACGATCAAGATGCTGCTATAGAACCTTTAGTCAAATTATAATCAGCAGTTAAGAAGTCAGTGGGGAACTTGGGCAAATAGATATACTGATCGAAATTTTTGTTTTCTTCTTATTATGTTCGATTGTTAAACCTCCCTCGACCGTCTATAACTTACGCAACTTAATACAACGACTAATAAAATATTGAATGCAGTTTTATTATTCAAGACTTGTATCGTAAACTACTATTGAGTACTAATAAATTTTACCACTTGCCAATTGACTGCGAGAAAGGTAGTGTCATAAAAGGTCATCAGACGAAATTAAAATAATAACAGAATATAATTGCACCATATAAAGGGAGCAGAAACAGGCGCATAAATTGGATGAAACCATTATTTATAAAAATATAACTGTCTTATTATAAAACCGAGTACTTTAGTACCGGGCTTAGCAATAATCCGACCAAAATAAGACAACGTGTCTCAACTTGACGTTTTCTCTTCTGTCACTGACATTTTTTTTTTGCGGCAGCTATAGTTTAAAATAAGAACCAAGTCGTCGTTTTGTAATAAGACGTTTAGTTACATAATACATTACCAGGCTTTATTTTTAACCGATTTAAAATAGGAGGATTTATATTGAATGTATTTTTTGTGTATATGATATATCCTCGTCAATAGCTGACCAATTCCGATGAATTTTGTTTCATTAAATTTTTTGAAAGTTTTATTTTTATATAAACGGAGCTCTATTACATTTCATTTAATTTATATTGTCCGCGCTTTTACCCTAGACGTTTTACGTTAAATATTATCTATGTCAGCAGCACTTACACTATAGCCATTTTAGAAAAACACAATTCATAAACGTGATTAAAAAAAAAATATATAGTAAATAATATTTGAAGCAATAGCTTTTAATGTTGTTTCTCCTTACAGGTTAGTAATTAATAATATCAGTATAAAAGTGTAGAATTGATTTGTGTTTGCAAACATAAGTTATTGTGATGATTTATGAAAAATAAATTTCTCTTTACAGAGCAACAACTTGAGTTATTCATTCATATTACATTTATATAATAAAAACCATCGTCAAATCGCCAATTATAAAGAAATTACCTACACCTGAAGTAAATGAATGACTCTTTTAATTTTTATTGTGTCGTAATGTAACTTATTACGTAAACTTTATTTACTTTGAATATCAGAATGACAAATCTAGACGAACGGTTGTTATTGATGCTGTGAAATTGAGAAGGTGGAACGAAATGTTACGGCTGCCGCCATTTTGTATGAATTTGCGACGATAAAATGTCGGTGGATAAATATATTGCTTTAGGGATCTGGGTTAGGCTTTTCAAAATATACTGCACTGGCATTAATCACCTGCTTTGAGCCAGAAGCAATTCTAAAACTATGTTTAATGTTAAAACAAACTAACCTTTGAAATTTACACTATTACCCTTTTGCTTGAAAATTATCCAAGACAAAGTTAATACTATTTTAAAACAATCGAATTTTACGCATCCTAATTTTTTTAAATAATTGTTAACGTACCTAATTGAAAACAAATATTAACTTAATTGTGATAACAATAGACTTGCTTATAAGTAGCTTAGGATCTGACAGCCTAAAATAGTCTGTCAAGCTAAATAGAGTGCATTCAATATCGCGATGCGCAAGAGCAATTTATTTTAAAGACCAGTGGCGCGGCCTCTCGCCACCCCGGCGATTTCCGTACAAGGCGACCAAGATCACTTTCATTTCAAGGAGGGCGCCACTGTCGCATCAGTCTTAGACATAAGGTCGACTGTCGTGTTTCCCTCAATTCTTTCGCTTGGTCGCTATAATAGTACCGTTTTCTACCGCACGCACTAATACGTTGGTTTCCATTCAGATGATTGCTGTCGTAAGGGCAACCGCCATTAATCAATGCCTTTGATGCACCTTCAGAAGGGCGTCGCTTTCTTCAAACTAGTGATCTGTTACTATAGATTCTTTATAATGATCTCTCTTTTAATTAGTACCATATTTGGCATAGATAACTATCCGTTTTGAGTAAAGTCAATCAGACTTTTAGAAATATCTTTTTAATTGAAAATTCTATTTGAACCAGTTAATTAAATGATTTTTATATACTTTATATAATTATAAATGTTGAAGTCAACATTGAATAAAAATTACGTATGCCATCATTTAGGGCTTTTTATCACTTTTTAACAGGATAGAGATTGGAAAACAATACGAAGTTACACAGGGTCAATAATTGTAATACGATAACTTCGTATTGTCTGTGGATTGAAGGACGTCTGATGTTGTCTACAGTTTCACACACGTTTTATGGACCACTACAGAAGCTTGTTACGAAGTACGCTCAGATATAACTCACAGCGATAAAGTAGACAACATGCCTTATAAACAAGTGTGTAAGTACGGTATTATGAGCAAATTATGATAAAGAATAGCACTAAAACATAAGAAAATCCCAAAAAGAATAGAATGTAATCTATTTTTTAAACTTAGAACAATCGGGTTCTCTTATCAAATATGTATTTTTATTTTATTAAAAAGATAGACGGGTATACTGTACTTATTTGAAACAAAGCTACAGACTACTTTAATTAGCTTAACTATTTATATAAAGATATATTGTTAAATTGCTTCTAACAACATTACTATTAGGAATAAAAACTTACAATAATTAATAAAAAATCGATAAAAATACTAACACGAAACAAATATTCTCAATAAAAGCTCTCCCTTTTTCGCGCAAAATTGGTATAGCAAAGGAATTAAAAACATACAGACATACTGTGACTTCATTAATTCTTGTTGCTTTTATTTTGATTATAAATTTGGTTTTCAATTGTTACTTTAACAGTTTAAATTCATTTAGCAGGTTAAAACTAAAATGTAATTATTATATTTGAGCAATCGTGCGTTCACAATGATATGCTGATAAATATTTTCCATCAGTGAGGTGAGGATTGCCTGAACATTAATGAAAATACGCTCACTACTAGATAAAAGTAACGATTGAAAAAAAATAATAATTAGTGCAATACCTTCCTCATACGACAGTGGTACAATGACTAAAAGAAGTGGTTGAGATAAGGTTATTACGTAAATATTAACAGGATTGACCCGCTGGTAGGTCTTGGGTAGCTCAATGGTTAGAGCACATGCCCGGATAGATTGTGGCTTCAAGTCCCACTAAGGTTACACGGAGCTAGAGGATTTTTGAAACATTCTTCATTAAAAACAAAACGCAATGCACATTTTTTATATAAATATGGTCAATGATCTTAAAAAAAAAACCATCAACTAAAGATCAAATTATTGAGAGTAATAAAAACTCCAATAAGTGGCAAGACCGATGTTTTCGGTATCAGCCGTGTGATCAGACTCATGACAAGTTTTTCTTTCCTTAGTAACTTTAAAAAAAACTTTACCGTAAAATAATAAATTTCCACCGATTTTGAATTTTACTCTGATATCCTTAAGAATTAAAATCGAATGCAAGAATTCAAGTTTTGTACAGCACTATGTGCTGCTGATTGTACTTAAATAATAATTTGTCGTCATAAAATATGAAATTGTCTTTATTTTTATGCGTTAAAATACTCGTACTTGAACATATACTTTTTTGTTGACAGTTATTATTTTTAACTCTACTGTCTGCTTATTGTAGTCTTCAAACCGAGATTTTTTTTTATAAATGGCCAGTGTAAGTTGTAAGATTTGTTTAGTTGTTTCTTTTTTCTTAAAGTCTATGATCGCTGGAGATATTAAAAAAAATAATAATAATGAAACAACTTTTAAGCGGTTTCATCGCGTTTGTATTTAGTTTTATTGACGGACCCTTTAAAGGTTCTGTGTTAACATTCTTAGGTGTTGATTGTCTCTTTAATTAAGAGTATTAGCTACCTTCAAAACAATACTATTGGACACATTAACAATCCATTTCTTTTTTTAGTATTTTATCGCAACGTTTATATTGTATTTACTTAATTAAATTATTTTAATAAATCCCTCGAACTCACCTTTCGCAATCCGCCCGGATTGGATTTTAGAACAATTTTTCATTAAGAATATTTTCAGTATAGAATTGTGAATGTTAAATCAAATATAATAAATATAGATTAATCCAAAAAATCTGCCTCAGAATTTGGGTAGTACCATGATAACTCATTTACATTGGTCGATGTGATCCGCATCATACACACTGTATATTAATTTATTCATTCAAATTCTTGGAATATGTACCAAATACAGTACATCAAATCGCTTTGAAATAAAAAAAATGCTGACATCAAATTTAAATCGGAACGGATATTTTTCATTGGCTCTGTTACGTAAGTGCCTAATTATTTGGTCATCTTAACCGTACCCAAATATGGCTTGGACTATACTGAACATTATTGATAAACTATCAATCATAAGATCGATCGCGATTCGCTTCTAATGTTTGACGAATTGATTGGTCGCATCGAGATTGATAAATTAAAGACCCGACTGACAAAAAACAAGATGAGCAGACCGCTTTAGTTTTGTTTTAAGCTTTACTTCTTGATAGTTAAGTTATAATATTGAAACGTTTTAAAAATAAACTAAATACAATCTGAAAAATGTTATCAATACAAAGATCCAAGGTGTTTTTTCAAGGTGTGTATTTATTTTGTTTTCCTACGACTTGGTAAAAGAAATTAATGGAGCAATTTAAAATATTAACTAACATCGAAAACCAACTACCTACAAGAGGCCGTGTTACAACCTCATGCAATCTTAAAATAACACCATAAAAACACATAATCGCACAAGCAATTTTCTAGAGCTCCGGTGCAGTTGAAAAAGTACAGAAATTGTTGGCCTTTAATAAGCGCCGTTTGGTGTAAGAACTAGTCTTATGCGACACATTATAAATCTTCAAGTAATTGGTCTGAGTTTTCCTGTCTCTTTCCAATTGAAGAAACTAATGTAAAAGACACAACATTCCTTTTTGTTGATGCTCCTTCAGATATTTATGAACCAGCTTTCCTCTCTTTTCTTTTGGAAAAACTTTTAGAATATTACGGTATTTCCTCTAATGCTGAAAAGTAGTTTACTAAAATTAGTAACCCAAAAATAACGTTACATGTTTCTAACTTCAATAATACTTCACCTTTTAGTGGTGAATCACAAATCCACAGGTGTTTATTAATTTATAACCAGTAGCCCTAAAATTAAGTTTACGACTGTAAGTTTAAAAAATGACAGTTTTTACAGAATAAAATTCCAAAAATCCTTTCTTATGAGTGTCTAGTTTACAAAATAATTCTACTGAATAGAAATCTTAAATCCAATTTCAATTAATAGTTTACCTAAGGTGGTGATGATTCATAGAGTGGACAAGTTCTTTTATATAAAACACATGAGCTTAATGCTTCGCGGTTTTCTTTTAATTCTGCTCTTTTAGGTATTCAAAATAAGTCTAGGATTCATTTTCTTCAAGAATGTATGTTCATTGAACATAGAATTTAAAAAAAACTGTAACAGAGATAGTGATGGAACAAAACCCCTAATGAAAAAGTTTTCTCCCGCAAAAATATGATTTCACTCCATTTAGTATAACCATTCCAAATGCATATTATAGCTCTAGTTATATTCAAACATGACGGCTGTTTAGTAGACATTATTTCTAAAACTGGTATTTCACTACAAGGAACAGGAACGGCACAACACTCGCCCTAGACTGAGCGTATAATGTCTGACCCTGGAGAAAGTATTATAAAATACTGTGTTTATCTAGAAACTAAAGCTTAGCTAAGAAAACAGTTTTTCAGTATTATTATTAGAATGAAAAAAGTTTTAATTAAAAAATTACAACAATGCTTTTTGGTTAGTAACTAAATTTACTTATACTGTGAAACTAGATCTATGACTGTTAGATTCTTCTTAAATTTTAAATAATTTCTGAATTGTGGATGCAAAAGTGCGTCTTTGTGAAAAATCAGCCTTCAGACAATTGAGCTGAGAGAACTTTTTCAAATAAGTAAAGACGTATTTTAAATATGTTAAAGCTTTATCACTGTATACATTGTCACCGATTAGAAAAGCAATTTTATAAGAAATCCTCTTTATTGAAAAATAATAATAGAACTAAACTATCAAATTAAAAATGGTGAAGGCTTCATTTTGCTATTAATAAGTAATTAAAGTAATTTAGTATAAAAAATATTTTGAAAAAATACGAAAACTATGGCCACTTTAATTTATAACATCCATAAAATAATACTTACGAACTATCGTAAGAACTCACTTCGGATCGAATAAAAAGGGCTCTCTTAAGAATCGTAACCCGATATGGGGCACGCATTTATCAGTTGCTTTTCACGATCCACCGGTCCGGATAGGATGACACTATCCCATAAAACACAAAATGTAAACAAAAATAAACTTTAACACGGCGGACATAGAATTAAAATTCGAATAAAGCTGTCGAACCTTTTAAAGGTATTACATATACAATAAGAGCCAAGACAACACCCGGCGGTGGAACGCGTGAACCAAATTATACCTTACACCCTCACTATCGGTTATTGTGCTACAATAAACTTTATTGCGTTGTAATAAATGATATAGGATACCGAAATTACTGATCAAATATAAAGTTGTTTCGAAAGGCGACTACAGCGGGCGGTCCGAATCGTAGCCGGTAGAAATATTAATTGCTCAAATTGAACGATTAATTTCATAGAAACTGGATAACAAAATATTAATTTTAATATTATCAATAGGTAAACATTCGAAGGGTTGTGTTTACATTCCGTATTATTTTGGATGCAAAATTGATCAAATATATTGTTATTTATAAGAAGGTTTTGATAATTCGCTATCCAAGAAAATACGACAAGTAGAAATTTAAGATTGCATTTAGAAAATGCCTATGAATTTAATTATTTGTCAACAGAATTTTTTAGCGTAATCGACAAACACATAACTTGATTTAACTGCGATCGAAAATATATTAATTATAAAATTATTTAAGAAACTATAGTGTAAACAAACCTAGTACCTCAATATATGCGGTCTAGGAGTTATTCGGCTATGGAGACTGTATTGAATTATAACGATTAATTATTTTTATTTTTTAAGATTTTTTTTTATATTTCATATAGCACTTTTTAGAACTATTGCAAACAACAGAAATATCAATAAAAAAATCTATAGATTCGAAAATTTTACGAAATAATAAATAGAAAAATTAAGCTTCTTTTTGTACCGTGGAAATTTTATATCCAGATAAATACAGCACAAAGTTTTTACAAAATAACGTTTTTTGTAATAAATTTTATACTTTACTGCCATAATTTAAAATATCTTTCATCAATAAGTGAAATTTGTGAGATGCTGATGACTGTACTTAATAATAAAGCTAGTAGCAAAAACAAAACTGAATATCGATTTGTATTGATGCTACTACCAAATATCTTTTCAATTAAACAGTGTTCCATATATGAATTTAAATTATTACATTATACAATATTGATTCGGTTCCCATGAAGTAAGCTCGTTCGTAATTTGCACGTCGACATATAGTTTTAGCGTTAGTAAAAAGTGTGCCTTATCGTGTGACTGCTGAGTCGTTTTTTGCACCGATCATTAGCTAACAGGCTGCGCCTGCACATCGTTACGTAGGACGATGATACCGTTACAAGGCATAAGCGGACAGTATAATGTTTACATTCAATATTTACAAGATATTAAAACATAGACATTGTCTAAAACTAGTACTATCGAGTACACAAAATAGGGGATATTTTAAAACATAGCTAACAGGTAAGGTGCCCAGAAGGCTGCGAGCGGATTTGAATTACATAAAACTGAACCATTTTAAACTCGATGACGTAGTGGTGAGTTCTCTGATGTGGTACTAAAGCAACTTTCGAAAAGGCCGGTCATATGTTGGGTGACCAAAATTTTGTTAAATTGTTCATTGACGAACTAAAATTTATTAAAATGTTTTAAAAGTTCCACAGAAAACAAACGAGTTTAATGTATTTATATCCGCTACCACCTATACCTTACGCTGAGGCCATTGACTCCAGCGTTCTTGTCTAGTAATTTGTAATTAAACTCTGATATGGCGTGTCTTTAGGAAAAAAAGTGAATAGAACATAACAATATAGATATCATGGACATACTCTCGTCAAGATAGGAATGTAATTAAACGTTTAGCGATTTTGATGTGTGCTGAAAAAATCGGTTAGATAATCGTTCGGATATAAAAAATGTACAAAATTAAAATATTGGTAAAAAATTATGTATCCAGTTTTTTATTACTTTGAAACCTTTACAAACAGGACATGCAAGTCGCATGTGTGCATTCAAGATGGCGTTCGATATCGTATTTCCGAAATCGGAGGTTATTATCTCCGGCAATCATTAGAATACAATCTTTAAGCGGTCGAAATAAAGCATAATCTACAATGATTTAGGTGGCCACTTTTTCCGCGAAGGATTTATCCAGCGATCCGTTCCAGGTTTCATTTTAAAGATTCCACGTTAATTGGTATATTGTAATTCATCGGGAGACTTTAGTGTATCGAACATAAAGTTTGATATTGCACTTTTTCATGGGGCAGACCGTAATCAAAATATAGCTGTCGAAAGAATATGTGATGCAACAAATTGGCGAGACATAACAGTATTTTGGCTCATTTTTCGATCAACTATAGTTCATTACGTCTGGCGGCGCGCCTTTACCTTTTTTCTTTAATGTTTCGAATATTTGTTTTATGTATCAGAAATCGATATCGATCGTAAGATCTTATGTTCTACATCCTCTATTAACACTATTTATATGATTAATTAAACCCAGTTTAATATCTTTATAACGTTTTCCAAGATAAGTAGCGACAATCTACTCAATCATTACAATATTACATAATGTTTGCAAAGTTTTCCAAAAGTAAGATAAATTATCTTCTGTTTTGTCAAAACTATATTTTAAAACCAATCGAACCAATCAATTTACTCCTAGAATGTATCACAGTAAAAGTTGTTCGATTCTTGTATAACAAATAATAATAAGATTGAAAGGAAATCTATGTCAATTGATATCTTCAATACCTTAAGATCTTCTGAAATGACTAATTTGTTACAAGATTCTTACCTCAAAGCACACTCATCGACGTCAGTCTCGCAAAGGGAGCCGGTGAACGTTGGTGGACATTCGCAAGTGTAGGAGTTGAGCCCGTCTACACATGTCGCTCCGTTCTGACATAAGTGGCCTGGACAGTCGTCGATGTCAATCTCGCAATTCTGACCTCGGTATCCTGAAAACAAAAGCATAGTCAAAAACAGGAAGCAATATCAGAATTAACTTCTAACATTACAGAGACTTCACTTAAAAGACATGTTGACTTCAAAAAGTGAAAATGTAGACATTATTAACTGTAACAGTATTACTTTTATGCAACACAACTTCTTAGATAAGTAACTTAAATCATCAACAAACCAATTATTCTCATCAGCACATGGTGCGTATAACGCAAATGTTTATTTTGATACTTAGGCATCAAGTAATCCGACCGCTCTAATTGAGTGTCGAAATTTCCACGCGCTTGGAGCCACACAAGCTCTACACACATCTTCGATTAGTAAGCACGAGGTTTCATTACCATGTCTATAAGGAACTGTTCCCACGATCGCCACATGTGCACTATAACAATGTTTATGATACGAAACATGTAACGGCGCTTCAGTTTTAAATATATCAACGCCATTTTTTGCTTGTCTGAAAAATTTTATGTAAACTTTTTGGTGTTGCCGTCCCTCTTTTGTAACGGAATGACTGTTTATTTATTTTTAACGGTAATCAATTGCTTGAATTTTGTTCGAAAAAGTATTAACTTGGGAAAAATATTATACTCATGTTTTTCAATGAATTTAAACGCAATTATTATGCTTATATATTAAATATACTATAAATATGTACGCACGTGTCAGATCATTCTCTTACCTAATATTGATACTAAGAAAACGTTTACGAATTGAAATCGACAGTAGATTAACATAATATTAGTGTGAGAGCCTCACGCATTCCCATAAGTCTCGGAACTCTTAATATGCGGAAGCTGTAAGTATTATTTGGAGACATAACGCATATGTGGTTGTAAGATATTTTAATAACACCGAACATGTTGACATGAATTAACTGTTAATTATACTACTGGATGGGATTAATAGAATTGATATACATGACGTAGGTAGAATTAATTACATATTAAGATTGAGTATAGTATTTAAAAATGATGGCAGAAATAATTCTGGAGAAGAATTCACTACTATGAACGTGGCTTAGGACAATAAGCTCATTTTTAATGTTTTTGTACTATCTAATGAAATTGTACATGACTTTAATTATATTTGATAACTATCCAAATTAATATAACAGTAACAACCAACAGTCGAAAATCTCAATGCACTCAACGTCCTAATCTATAACGCAACGGAATTTAATCCAAGTGCTTCACATAGTTCCAATGTCGATAAACAAATGTATCACCATGGGGTGCTAATTAAGTGGTACCTCATTACATTCCCACAGTTTTAAAATGACGTCAACAGCAGACGCGTCTATTTTGAGTGGTACAACACATCGTGTGACGGAATGTCCCCTCAGGCTGAGCATTTGGGGTCATTTGTCTTAGAAACATATGGGGATGTTACTTGATTCGAATAACAATATCAACAGCACCTATGACTCGATGATGAGTCACCGCAAAGATTCGATTTAAGCGAACCTAACTGTTTTTGTCTTCATTATTTTTATTTGGTAGATTATTTTTGTGATGTACTCTGCCAACCAAAAGAAATATATTGAACGCTAATACTGTAAAATAAAACTGTTGTCTTGGTAGACTTGAGACTTATGTTGTAAATTAGATTTTTTTTATTGATGAATTCAAAAATATTTTTTTGGGACATTATTATCACAATGTTTCTAACGTAGTCCCCTATTCACAAAATTTTAAGTATTGACGCCGAATGAATTAGACAATATATAAGTTTTTTTATAAGTATATATTTGTAACAACAATAAAAAACTTGCAAAATGTCTATTACTGTTTGTGTAATAGAGAAGATTGGTATATTACCATCAAACCATGTTTCGTTTGATGACAGTATAACCACAAACCATACTGTACCAAGGAAATCAGAATGTCATTGTTGTACTATAGAAACTAATTTACATTACAAGTAAGTATAGTATAATTTTGACAAAAATAATGAATAATGACTTTACAAGAAAGAAAAGTCGAAATGAAACCAAATGATGATGCCAGAATTACGTAAATTAAGCAGTAAATTTTTATAATTAATTTTTTTTTTTTCTCTACTGAATTATCAAGATGCCATAGTACTAAAATTATTGGGAATGCGCCTGGTATTTTTGTCCAATCACATTCCAAAAGTAATTTAATTATATTTAAACATGTGTTGCATTTAATAATCAGCTTATAGATTGACAACATCATAACGATATACGAGGCAGCTGAAAAGGTAGGATAATCACATCTGACAAATGGCAGGTGTGATATTCAGATTGGCTCTGGATTGGGTCAGATCAAATGGAAAAGATTGGAGGAGGCATTTGCCGATTTACAGACATATCTCCGAAGAATAAGCAAGTAAGAATTAAGTATTAATAAAGATTATGTTCTAAGTTTTAATAAGCTAGTATACTCTTACTGGATTTAAGTAATTATATGAATAAAATGCTATTATTATTGCCTTAATAGATAATATACAAAACAGAAAGCTTTCCCAGCACCCGAATGGCAGATTCATCATCACAACCTTTTGCAATGCGCACTTTTGCAACGCGTAATGAATCTAATGAACCCGCGAGGCGCCTGCGCACCACATAAAAATGTGACGTAACGCCTTTCGTCAGCATCCTCGCGGTCGTCGAGAATTGCTTTGCAAATGAATTTGATGTCGGGTGTCATTAAGCTTAAACGTTGTCTAGGTAATAGTCGACATATAATTTCTCTGAATCTTCCAGAAAACATTTCGCAAAAAAAGCTGACACAATCGAATGAAAATTTCGAAATATTAATTGTTTAAGAAAGATCCACTGCCAATGATTGCTCAGATTTTACGAGGTTTGAATCCTCATTTATTTTTGGTATCATATCACGGTAGTTTAGAAATTTATTTAGCAGTGTTTCGGCTTATAGTAATAACAATATCGTATGGAATTGTCATCATCATCATCAACCTGTTGATGCCCCATTTCTGAGGCACCATTTATGAAAACATTAACTTCGAAAGAACGGACCAAAAATAAAAAATCACTACACGAACGCAATGGATTTTACGACCACAGATGCAGTAAGATCAACAACTTCACGCACCTTTGGGTCAAAATACAAAATCTTTGTAAAACTGAAAATGGTTTGACCTTTGCAGTTACCGACCGGATGTACAAACATTCCGTGATATTGACACTTATGAAAAGTGGTTCAAAAGTCACTGGAAGTCCCCAAAATTGGTAGCGTAATTAATTGTTCACTGACGAAACTATGGATAGGTAACATTATCATATCCGTACAAGCTAAATCATTACACAAAACAATTCAAATAAAAACATAAACCTATAAATATCAATGTAAACATTATTTATACCGTACCGTAGTTAGGCTAAGTGTGGCTTTCGAACTCAAATCGTGGTCGCCCCGGGCAATAGCCACGGTCGACTTTCAGACTCATAGATAAAATAACCTACAGACGTTCCAGACGCATTCATATCGGTTCGTTACGAGTCTACACGCTGCGGAGATGATAATTGGTTTGAACATAATTCACTGGTTGCAATTTTGAAGCATGCTAGCTAGTGATACTTTATTGCGTACGCTCAGTTCGTTATTGCCATTCGAGATGAGAGGCAAACTTATACATAATTTATTTTATTTACATTGGGTATAGATTCTTCCTTAGCAGTCTTCAAACTGAACTCTGAATCAGTCATAAAAATACTTCAACTCCAACCATCTAATCTAATACATTCATCTATATATTCCAATATTAAGGTAAGGTGGTGCGGCTTTATAACGTCCAGTGTATTTAAAAGATTGAGTTCTAAAAAACCAACCAATATAAATTTTATTTACAGACAATATACTGGGTACTATCTATAACTCAAACTTATTTTAGTAGGTTTACTAACAAAACTATCTTCATCCAAAATACAAGTCCAAAAGATTTATCCTTGATCTGTGATTAATGTCACAACTAAATGATGATTGGAAGACCTCTGAGACCGGTTTAAATAGCGCGTATCTCTTGAGGTCCTGAGTTCGATTCAGATATTGAAAACAACGACTTCTTGGCATTTATGTAATATTTCCAAAAAAATATTAGGTGCTTTTTTTGGAGCTCACACGTAGAAACTATTTTCGACTTCTTTCTCGTGATTAATATTAGATCGATAGTTAAAATAGACTAAACAGCCAATCATATTTAGGATGACGAACTCGAGAAACGTCTTCATTTTTCTTATGACGATCGAGTGGGATATTGTATCAACGACTAATAAAAGTGTCATTTGGATGT
This sequence comes from Diatraea saccharalis, assembly GCA_918026875.4. Classification (NCBI taxonomy): domain Eukaryota; kingdom Metazoa; phylum Arthropoda; class Insecta; order Lepidoptera; family Crambidae; genus Diatraea; species Diatraea saccharalis. The sequence goes on along the minus strand of OU893341.1, from coordinate 19,222,322 downwards.
GGACAAACCTTTTCTAGACTTCGTTTTACTAATAACAAAGAAACTGACTGATAGCGAAGGTCAAAAGAATCAATAACTAAATACGGTGTATAATATAGAAATCAATAACTAAGTAAGTCGGTGTTGATGCCTATAGCTACTAACTGAATATGGAAATTACTAGATATCTAAACATAACAGTTATATCTTATTTGAGTTCACATCACACACAGCCATAAACTACCTCTTATACATAAGACACAAACTTCACTCTCGGTAAAAATATAAAGCCCTTCATTTTTATAGCCCATAAAAATGCCTCAACACCTCCTAACGGTACGAGTTGTCAACGTAGGAAATACATCCTTTAAGGTAAAACTGGTACTGCTTAAACTGAATTATTAAGTAAAGCTTTTGAGATAACATCGGATCGAATTTAAAGGTCAGCATCTGGCACAGCACGGCTTTCAGTTTGGTTTGCCAATAATCCAATGACAGTTTAAGATATTATACATTTACAGCGATAAATGAATGTTACTTGTATTAAATGTTTTTGTTGTTTTTGTTTTGATGTATAGAGCTTATAAAATGACTATTTATTAAAATAAAATGAAAACTAAGTATGTCAATAAAACTACTTACACAAACCATATACATGTAGAAGTCAAGTAAAATTCCTGACTAGAATACACGAAATCGTCTTCTAATGATAAAAACAATAATATTCACCTAATCATATGTCTAAATAAAAGTCATATTACTTGGCTTAACCCTGCAGAGCACATTTATTCAAAATATTCGCATCTATTTCGAATATTCCTTGAAGATTGAATGCGCATGAGCACATATAAGGAAACACATGAGTTTACCCAATAAAGAGATCTGTAATTGCAAGTGGATTGCAGTAAGCAAAAAAGTCAAGCAAACAGCTTAGAAAATAGTCAATTTATAAGGAAACCTGTCCATATTAAGACGTAATTATCGAGAGATATGAATCAATAAAAACATCAGTTATATCTTTTTAAGTTATGAATAATAAAATCATAGAAGCATATTTTTAAGATTAGAGCATTTCTGTTTTACATTAATTCTACCTTATATTGTAAATTAAGTAGACAAAAAACTCTTTAAATAAAAACCATATTCAATAAAATATTAATCTCATAAACCTTACCTGTAGGACAATCGCATTCGTATCTGAGCTGATCCAGTGGCGTACATCTTCCACCATGAAGACACGGCGATGGTTCGCATGGGACATACTCAGCATCACAGTCCCGTCCAGTATAACCAGGCTCACACACACAAGTGTACGAGCCGTGAGTATTGAAGCATCTCCCGTGATGACAAGGTCCTGACCCACTCGAGCACTCTACTACGTCTTCTGTACATCTAGAGCCTGTGAAACCAGGCGGACAGACACAGGAGTACCCAGCCGCTGTTGTGTTGTCTGCTACGCATCGTCCTCCATTGCGACATGGTTGGGAGGCGCAATGGTCTTCATGCGAGCATTCAGCACCTAGGAAGAAAAATTGGACATTTGAAATATATTATAACAATATTTTATACAATATATTCTAGAGGTAAGAAAATGGAGATGTATAACTTATGAACATATACAGACGATTTGCAATATGAAAAAAAAGTTATGGCAATCGATGAGAAAAAAACTGATAGAACTGTAAGAAAAATTATACAACTAAGAAAATCCCAAATAATGGTGGAAAATAATATATTGTGTCCTAAATAAATCAAGGACTAGATAAACTAAATTATGATAATCATTGTAGTATATAGAACAAATTATAGAATGAACTAACACTATCTGGCGCTATGCAATTTTATGCACATTCCTTAACAAATCAATTAAGCTAGGCAATAAAAGTCGCCAAAGACAAATGTTCAATACGTTGGCAAAAAAGTTAATAAATCATAAACATTTTGTAATATTTTATTTAACAAAATAGCGAAAAACTATAATATTGACCCTACTACGATCATGTATTACACTCTCAATTCAGATCTCAATTTACATAACAGGTGTAAAAATCCGAGATGTTTAAACTTTAATTTGCATTAATACAACGTAATAAGTGGTTCTCAGTGGACTTTTTAATTGTTCATAAAGAAACGACATCGTTAATTCAAATTAAAGTAGAAACTACACGAACAAGTTAATCTCATAAGTTTGAATAATAGAAAGGCAATAATATGACATTACAATTTATGAGAACAGGGAAAAGTTATTAACTATAACTTCCTTATTTAAAACAATGTACCAATTTATCAAAAAGATATAAACTGAAACGTATCCTTGAACTAAAAGTTCGGATAAAAATGCGTCATCATGAAACAAAATTCATCACCAATTTAATCGGAGCGGTGAGTAATCGTCTCGAAGAATTCACCATGATTGGCCGGAATAAGCTCAATTGAAATTATAGTCACCATTTCAATCTTTATTCTAACATCGTGCCGAAAACATTAGGAAAGAATATGAAGTTCGAAAAACAATGTCAGCATTTTAATAGCTCAAATATAAGACGCAAGCCTAAGGCTAATTAACAATTACAAAACCCACCAATGGTATTATGGTTCATCTAAACGACAGAGCTCAAGATTTTGATCAACTAATCGATGAAAGTTTTTCAGAAAATCATCAATAGAAAGATCAGCGTCGACGTCTTTTAGAGCCACGATTTTTTTCATTATTTGTAGTTTGTGTAATTACAAAATAAATCCTATGCATAAATTTGAATAAAAATTACTTTTACTTTGAAAGTTGCTTAGCTTTCGCAATCGAAGACCTGCTTCAAGAAGTTACTAGCGCATAATCAGAAGCTAACATAAACGCTAATTGTTTTCCAAAAACCCCATTACCACGTACACAGACATGCCAATTTACAGAGTTACACAGTTCTGCTATCGAATTAAACGTATTAACATTTTAACTAAGCACCACGTAGTTTAGGAAGTGAATTACATGGGCTTTCTACCGGCTTTCACTAAAGTCTTGCCTTGAAGAGATTGCGTAGATATTGTGACGGTAATAATGGGTAACAATCCTTGAAATCTGCTTGAGACCACTGGCTATAAAGTGAGAAGATACTTTTTACTAGTTACGTGAAATGGGACGTGTGAAAACGACTTGATGAGCAACTTCCGTGTTAGTGATTGTAAGAATCTGCGCTGATTTTTAAATCTCCGACTAAATGTTAATAGACAAAATCATTACCTTTTTTTATGAATAGATTTGCTTTTTGATAATTATTTTTATGTATTACCTAGTACGAGTGTGAAACGCTGAAACATCTAATGTGTGAATTTGGATCAATGATTCACAAGAGGCATAGATCTGCTACAGCACATTCAGCCCAGAAGTTGTGAAAGCTTTAAAAATCAAGAAATCTTAGACTTTTTGTAAGCTTCTAGGCTGGAAGAGCTGCTTGAGTTCTGGCGGCGAATCACAGTAGGTATTTTAGGTCGCAATACTACAGTTCCATATGGAACTGCATAGCCTCTTACAAATAATAATTATCATTAAACGATATTGCCGTTTCATTGCCCGCATTCGCACTAACGACCAACGATAATTATGCATGTGAAAATGCTCCGATTGCTGTATGTTTTCCAATAAAATCAAGTCCAAACATCTTGTTTCGTCTTGTCTTGTCTTGTTTAAGCTTCGAATGGCCACAAAACTCCTACTGTGCAATGTAAAGGCAATAATTTTCACAACTTTATGCTTCTTAGCTTCCGTTGATTACACGGAGCGCATATTCAAAGCAATAATGTTTTTATTAGGACGATTATACTGATTTGATCTTTAAACCTTTCGTTTGAGATTGGTTTTGTTTAAGACGCGAAACCATAAAAAATAATTAGCAAGTGTTCTAACTTGTTTAATTTTATAGCGTCTATAAATCAATTAATTAATAATTATAATGATCATTTCTTTAAGTAAAGTGATGAAAATTTTGTATAAATTCCAGGATTTAATTATAAATGTTTAGGTTTCATTTTTGGAAGTAATCGAGACTTATTTTAGTTAAATGAGGTAGAAGAAAGGAGGATAAAGAAAGATATCCTATAACATAGCGTTCCTATAATTCATTGTCACATTTTAACCACATACAGACATTTGCTACTCTATTAATTTTATGCTGTACATAGTGTAGTCCTATTACTAAATATCACAATAATAAAAAGTAAAATCGAGTCGAAACCATATTTTTGCTATTAACTTTTTCCGGCAGTTGTAGAATCTACTTAATTTTTGGTCCCAGAACATCCTATGAAATTAATATAACGCAACAGAGACCCTAGGTCACAATAGAGCGTAGTACTGCTCTTTCAATTTGAAGTTGCTATTATTTCTCTGTCAGGAAATTTCATTAACGTTCTATAAATATGTGTAACTATTATACTCATAGATTTGACATAGATTCTTCAATAATTGTTTTCGAATGATCACTGTTCGTTGAACACTGTCACACACATGGTATAAAACGATTAGAGAATTCTCATACGCACGACCAGAAAAATTGAAAGCTGTTTTTAATTGTACAACTAGACAAAACCAGTCGACGAAGTTTCATGTAATTGTATTGAATTAAAATAACAACAATTTGAACTTTATTCTCGTGATTTAAGAAGCAAATTGTCGTAAGGCAATGTAACGGAAATGAGAGGAAGTGTTAGGCTGGCTTTCCAAATTTATTACTTCTGTTTCTTTGGGTACTTATCACCGACACGCTTAGGTTGGTCACTTTATTTGGAAACTAGTTTATGTTACTTCCTGGGTCTAATGTTATTTATTTTTTTACTAAGTTTCGCTATCTGTTGACCTCCTTGTTGTATATTCAATGACAAAAATGCTACCTATAATGATTACGTCATATGAATAGATACAACTAGATTTTATTAAACATAACTCGCGATTACTCAAATGCCTGTTTCTGTAACGTATATGCATCAATTAGTCGGACAGATAACCGTATAAGCTATTGTAATGAAATTGAGGATAATATACATACAGGTACCGAGAAATCGATTACTAATCCACAAAGCAATCGAGGAATGCATTGACATAAGTCATTGTTTTAATACAGTAATATAATATGTAGATACAACTATCAATGCAAGATATTTTTTTAAATCATTATTTGAAATACTTTCTTTAATTTAGGAAAATTTAATAACGTTTGGCATAAGAACGACGTCTAACAATAATTAATTATTTCTGCCACTATGAATATATATGAACGATAATAAAGATCACATCGAGTTAAATTATGACTTATTATTTTATCGGCATACGCTACTAATAGAGCGGAAGAAGTCGCTCAAGAATTAAGCTTTATGATTGATGTTAAAGAAATAAATTTACCTGTATAACCAGGTGGACAATCACACTCGTACGTAGACAATGAGGTTAGTCTACATGTGGCTCCGTTCAGACATGGTGCTGAGTCACAAGCGGCAGGCACTCTGATCTCGCATAATGATGCACTGAAGCCCAGAGGACAGTCGCAGGCAAAGGACGGTGGCGCTCCGCTGATGCCAGGGCGGACCCTGCAAGAACCTCCGTTCTGACATCGCGGACTCGATTCACTATGACAGGGGTTGAGATGCTGGCAGAATTCCCCGGCGAAGCGAGACGTGCAGCTGTAACAAAAGAAAATCACCAGTTAATGCAAAAGAATAACAAACATTAATTTTGCTTAAGGGTTGGAAAATATTCTTATTTCCTCCTTGGTATTAAACGTCTTGGCCGTTAATAATACTGACAAATAAATGGGATGGCTATTGTTAGAAAGAACAGGCATCAAAATAATTTTAATAATAAGCTTGTAACAAAAGCCAATAAATCATTAAGTTATATAAACATGTCAGAATCTATAGATAAGAAGACACCAGCAGCATCTATAGATAAGAAGACACCATCCTAGTGATCAATATCAAATCTTGTCAACCTATTATTTTTTCGTAAATATAAACAAAATTGAAATCAATTTACATATTTGTATTTTATGATATACTAGAAAGCCATCATATCCACTATGACATCAATACTTATAATAAAAACCAATAGCACGGCTATTTTATAAAAGGTTTGTTTGATTACAATTTTTTTTTATATTTAACCCTTACTAAATATTCCTATCCCAGTAGGAGGTCCAATGAATATCCGATGACTAGACGTTTAAATGCCATGAACACAATACAATAATTTTTCTGAAGTGTGTATTATATAAATATAGCTAGCCGTCTTCAATATATGACCAAAGAATTGAATAGTAGGTAGTTAGAAGTATCATGCCTGAACAGTAATATAACTTGGAATAATTTATTTCAAATCCACTCAATTCTGTGTTTGTTAAATGATTCAATGATATCTCAAAAAGCAATCAACTCAGTACCAACAAAAATCTAATATTAATATAAACGAACATTTTAGAACTATAAAACCTAAATCATAAGGTCTGTTATACCAGATAAATTCACTTAAATAGTTAGATTTCTTACTTTACTTTCCAAACAATTTACCGTGAATCCTGTTACAGTTCTTTAACAACAAATCTAATAAAAATTAACTATATTTATCTCCAGTTCAGACAAACAAAAGCTACCATAACAATAATCGTATCGCGCATGGTGCACGGTCGTGCGAGTGCGCAGGACGTCGCCAATAAATAACGCAGATACGTCGCCGACACGAACACGTGACGCGTTTGCCGCGTCTTGTAGTTGTAGCCTTTGTTTAGTTAGCTACAGTTTGCCTCTATCGCTTTTATAAATTGTTTATAAACATAATTTGCTTAAAAATAAGGATACAAATGAATATAACTTCTTTTTATAACTCTCAAATAACTGACTATAACAGAATCTTAGAAATACTAAAATGAGAGACCAAATTCAAGTTACGTAGAAAAGAGATTGATTGCCAAAATAAATGTGATTCTGGAACATAATTTAAAAGCAACCTAGAAAATATGTATAAAAACCTTTAATATTTATCACTGATATTACAATTTCAACTGTATAAGCTACATTATATCAAAGGAAATTGGATTTCATTAAATCGTTATTAAACAAGTTTATCTCATTACTGCACATGACTCACACAAGGTGTGTAAACGTACCACCTCTAGTCTACCGTCGGAGGCATTTCAACAGCAAGATAAATACTTCTAACATCCATAGACTACTAATCATTGCTTCTATCCCAAATCAAAATGAGCCACCCACGTCTATGGTAATAGCCAAACTTAATGAAGTCAATCTCATTTATCGTACTACGATAGCACTCTAGGTGTTTGTGGGAAAATAATGCAATCAGTGATGATTATTCATGAAAGTTTATAAAGACGTTACTTCTTTTGTAATAAGATACTCAAGTTTATCTTTCTATAAACAACACGTACGAGATACACATGTTAATTAATTTTGTGAATGATGAATCAATTCATAAATGGGTTTTAATGATACTGACATCGTTATATTGTGTGTTTTATATATTTTGCTATAAATACTAGCTGTGAAAAGGTTGGTGTCTTTTTTAATAGCCTTACCAGATTTAATATAAGTCTACACAATGGTTACTAGCAAATTCAGTATGCATTCCTCATGCAACACTATCCATCTGACATTCAACTTGAAGCAAACCCGTGTGTTCCGTAGAGTGTGGGCGGACTCACGAAGCCAGTTCGGTGTTTAAGCCCACGCATTGACCTCAGATACAGGAAAGGGTAGTTGCACTTTACATTATATAGATGATATTGCAATGATGTGGGTGAAATTCCTGTATTATGGATTTCACTTAAAAAAGTTTTAGGTATGTTAGTGTTTTACTACGTGTTGTCTCAAACTATTTTCGTGAAGAATGCCAAATAGTATATTTTTATGACAAACTGATAATAACCTATAGTCTAGTTATACACTGATTCAAGAAATGGTTTATTTTTGCTGCTTATATAAATACATTGGAAAGATTATACTAAGCAATCTCGTCACTAGATTAGATTACATGCACCTACAACAAGAAAGACAAGAAATTCTTGTCGCTAAATATGTAGTTATCCGCGACATGCTAGAAAAAAAACGACAACGTTGTAAAAGATGACGTTGTGGCTACCTGCGCCACCGCAGATTATCTTTCAAAATTATAAGCCGTCGCCATAGGGCCATTGTTCCACGATTTATAACAGTTCACAACCAGCTAAATCTTCATTAAAGTAGCTACAATAAATTACTATCGAACGTATCGTAGATCTAATTAAGGCGTTTAAAGAAAAACCTTTTCCTTCAGATGCAGAAGCTCGTTGTTCGTCGTTACACCTTAATGTTACAATTGTTTTTGCAATAGAGATTTATAGTATTACTTTCCGCTAGCAATTTATTACTATTTGATTTTAATCTGGGTAGAGCCTATGAATTGCATATAAGATTGTTTAATTCGAAAATAATGGTGAAGTAAGGAATTGTTAGGAAAACATAAAGGAATCTTTTTTTATTAAAATTATGTTATTTAAAACTTTTGAAGACAAAGGAGGGCCTTCAAAATGTTGTAGCAACGTTATATATTTTATCAATGTTAACTCATAAATTATATCCACGCCGCAAGGTAACTTATGTTATGTTGAAGGTACAACCGTTACACGTATCTATGTACATACGTATCTACATTTATGGCTATAGCTATTGTAACATGAAACTGACAATAGCTATTAAATATCGTGCATTATTTGTGAACTTTTAATAAGGAAAACGATATCAGTACCCATAGGGGACTTGTTGGTCCTATAAGATAATATGAATAATACGTTTTAACAAGCTATACATATGAAAGTTACCTCTTAAATTACTGTTGGTATTGAATCTTTTTGCCTTTGATACTGTAGAGTTTAAAATACTAATCATCTATACAGTATCTATTTTCATCCGTTTTTTATTTCAGATATGTTTACTTAATACGACTAAGTCTCGGTTGCACACAAATGCAATTAAAGGTTTAGGTCAAATCTATACTAATATTATAAATCTGAAGAGTTTGTTTGTACGCGCTAATATCAGGAACTACTAGTTTGAATAGAAGAAATCTTTTTATGTCGAATAGACCATTTATCGAGGAAGGATTTAGGTTATATAACAACACGCTGCAACTATTAGGAGCGAAGAAATAATGGAAAACGCGGACGAAGTCGCTGGCGGCCACTAGTTTGACAATATATGTGACGCTGACATTAACATTGACCATAGAATGCGTTGCACAGCCCTCTTTCTCTGTATAATAAAACAATTGTTGTAACCAGGGAAACTTAAGTTATAGTTTACGTCATCCAATGACAATGGTTGCCAAATGATAACTCATTATTATTTGTTATTGTTAAAGTAAGTTAATGCAACAAATCCTCAAACTATCTAAATAAAACGTATTGAAACAAAACTTGAAATGCTAACGTCGATTTTCATTCACTTCACTATAAAGTAACAGTAAAAAAATCCTGAATACTAACTAACATCATTATAAGTAAAGTGCGCGTCACACAAGACACATACAAACATTGGATGCGTCGCGTCGCGTGGTTCGTGGAAGCGCGCATGTCGCGGTTATCTGATGCGTGCTGACGGGCTGCGTGTGCGCACTACGCGCATGCGGTCGTGGTACGTATCTCACTGGTGAATCTTGGGAGTTAGCGTATGTTGGAATTAGAATATTCATTAAACAATTATATATTTACTTAAAAGGCTGTCCATCTATAGGTACTTCGATTAATGTATTCTTCTATTCAACGTCAAATTTAATCAAATATAAAAAAAAAATACTACTTTTAAACGGTTTTATCGCGTTTGTATTTAGTTTTATTGACGTTTACTGTAAATATTAAATCAAAAGGAGCACTTTTTCCAGTTAGAGTTTGTTTCACTAATTCTTCTCAGTCAAGACTCCCAAAGTTGGAACTGGTGATAGATTACGGTAGCCAGGGGTATACATATATATAAGTCGAATGTATTTTTAAAATAATTTAATTCAATAAATGTTTGTGTAATAAATGAATGTTTGTAATAAATGATTAGAAAGTCATCTAAAATACACTTTATATGAAATACAAACGAATTAAGACAAAGAGAGACACCAATTAACAGAACGATTGAAACGAACGCACACCGCTTGCGAGGCTATTTATCTAATTAGTCTCAATTTTCCCCCCTCTCAGCTAGACGATGTCATCTGAACCAGTTCGGTATCTGTCGTCATTAGTTGCGCGGGTAGCTTGGACAAGCGCAGTTACACGACCCGCAAGGTGACAAAAACTCACATCACTTAATGTTGAAACATCTGTTACTTTGTGCTATTTTCCAACTTATTAAGGACTGATGGGCTGACGATACTTTTTCTTATCGTTTACCGTAAGCTCGTATCGATTGATATCTGCATTGCCTAAAGACTTGCTTCGAGTCCCGGTAATTTCTAACAATGATATTTTGTAACCCTATTCTAAATTCAATACCGCAGCATTAAATGGAACTAATGACGTATTTTTAAATATATCTTCTGAAATATTAAGTATATAAATTTTCATTTACATGGTATTTAATAACCACGTTTTTTCTCATAAAAATGTGAAATCAAATCATTGGAAGACTATTACTAAACATGATTGAATATTTTAGAAAATATCAAAGATACTTTAAATGAAAATTTACAAAAAAGCTGTTAAAAATAATGAATCTATAAATAATCAAAAGACGTAAACCGTTGAAAACGCTATTTAATAGACAGCACAGTATTAATCAAAATATAAACAGTATGAAATTAAAATATAAACGAGACCGCCAGAGTACAGAAAGCCATAGTCGTTAAAAATAAAAAAAGTTGAACATTAAGTGCCCGGTAGCTTAGTCGTAGCTCATCTCTGTCTGGACGCAGGAGTAGCATTCTCGCTTCTCAATAAATACCTCTCTCTTCGTTTTGCTTATGCATATCTATCGAGGCTTTGTATGCAAATTTCCCGAGGATATCTTATTTATTAAATGTAACCGTGCGGGATCGTGATATGATATAAAAACAAAACAAAAATTTACTTAACCTAGAGTCCATTCGGCCTGAATGTTCAAGAAACCCTTTGGTACAAATGAAAATACCTTAATCTTACTCCAAGCTTTATCATCAGCCTGTCAATATATCTATTGCTGCACAGGCCATCTATGTAGACAGAATCAAAAAGGAGAACAATAACCCGTCACGCGGACCATGTGCAGATTGGTGGCTGATTCCGGGAAATAAAAACTCTCGTTAGATTTTTTCAAATATCGAAACCAAGATACAGAAAAAAGGAATATATTTATGGAAAATAATAGCATTATGCTTCTATTGAATAATGATAAAGAACAATTGTTAACTGATTAAACATTAGTTAAATGAAACCCTTTACTAATTCCAGGGTAACATTTTCTAAGCGTTCTCTAGATACTAGACTGTTTGTTTAACGATTCTCTAATTAGCAAGACAATTAGAGATAAACACACAAAGGCTTCGAGTGGTATCGATGCTCTTGAGTTCAAACCGGACTTCCCACTACTTGTAAATCTATACGATATTGGCCAGAACAAGCCGATAAGGTACCACACGAGCAAGTAATTGACGTAATAAGAGGAATAAAGGGTATACTCTAACTTAAGTGTGTCTCGGAACATAAACTAGATGATAAAAACGATAATATTTTTCACCCGAGAAACTGCTTTTATGGCTATCTGAAATATCGCGGATGTAATAATTCATCTCAGGGAACCTGGCAAGTTTATACGTTTAGTAGGAGATATCAAGCCTTTAGCCTTGAGTTTTATATCCCCTGTTTTGTCTTAATTAATTGGTATATGATATAGTAAATCATAAACTGTAGTTTTTGCGTTAATTTATTTAAGAGGTAAATTAATCTGTGGTTAATTTCGTTCAACAAACATTAGCCCGAATCATTCAAATTTCCATAGTTAAGTAACCAAACCTAGATTACTAAAATCAGATCTGATGTGATGCGATTGGGCGAGTGAGAGGTGCGGTGGCGTAGACGCGGGCGCAATTTGCCAGAGGGCGTGGCCACGGTAGCATGGGGAGAGGGAGACGGTTCGGTATCACCGCACAGGATTAATATGCACTACTTCGATTAAACTGTATTCAGCTTCAATCACTTGTCAGTCTTGGATGTAGGTGTAGTACTTTGAAACAATTGAATACCAATCTTTCTGTACAAGTGTTTCTTTCAAGTTCTGTGCAAGTGTTCCCTCCCACGAAATAATTGTATGCTCAAATAGAATGTTATTATAATAACTTGCCAGTTTTCACATAAAAGTTTGTAGAAAGTTATTTACATGAACAGTACTTGCAAACTCTTTTGCTGGACTTTCTTGATATGAGATATAATGGTACTGAAACTTCTTTAAATAATATACAATTAAAAAACATGCATCGACTATTCTAGAAGACAACATGTTCATAAATTGAATGCAGAATTTTCATTGACGCTTAGTGAATTAACAAAATTGGATAATATTTAGATCAATTACACTGTTGATAAAGTTCACAAAGGTTAAAGCTAGAGAGAGTTAAAGCTAGAAAAAGACTTTAGATAATAGCTTTATCCACGTATCTTCAATAAAAGTCAATTAGTAATAAACAACACGACGCGAACACAAGTCCATTCCACTGGCAATAAAATTAAACAAAAGTAAAGTTGTTTTATAAAAGGTTTATATTATGCATGGCTTCGATGCGAGAGCATAGCCTCAGGACTACAATACTCTTGCTCGCAATAAACTTAGGGCTACCAATGAATTCAATATTGATAAAAGCGTAAAATTGATTTGATTTTATGAAAATTTCATTGAAATAAGGCAGTACATTTTTTAAATGAAAAATGCTTAAAAATCCACTCAGTCTCTAGTACTCTGTGATGAGTGTCTGCTCTAACAACTGAGCTAGTCAGAACCTAATAGGACTGACGAATTTTTCAAGCAATTGTTACTTTTTCACTAATACAGAACGTATTCTCGTCAATGTTCAGGCAATCCACCCAAACAGCCGAACAATATATTTTTAAAAATTATTTTAAACGTTCTATAAAGGTAACAATTTGTTCTAATTATTATATTTGGTCAATTTTACATTTACAATGCTATACTGAAAAATATTTTTAATGAAAAATGTTTTATAAATCCACTTTTTTCGTGGTACTCTCAGATGGGATTCGAACCCATGACATGAAATATAAATAGACAGGTATTCAAAGGCATTGTTACTATAAATATTTAATAAAATCGAATGTAGGTATTCCTTGGATCTCCAACATTTATCCAAAAAAGATAATTCACTCCTATTGTGATATTCCAAATCCGAAACATAGAACCAATAACGATCGTAACGACGAAATTTTAGAAAAAGTTATTTACTACATTGATTTAACTTAAATAAGTTTACCAATATTTAAAAGTGTCAACCTTAATTCACACGCATAACTTCAGCTCGCAGACGATGGACAAAGGTTATAGAACATCCCAAGAACCCTAAGGCTATTTCAAATTTATTTACAAACCGACTAATATCAATGGCATATTATTTGATTTGATTAAAATTGCCCAGTTACTGTGCACATACCTACCATCTGTGCACTGTTATGCAATTGTCATTTACAACAAGTTTGCTTTATCATGGTAAACTATGGAAAACAGTGAATCAGACTTAAATAGACAACTGTAATAATTTCCTGGTGGGTCATGTTCTAATCATGTATATTTTTATAATAGCACAATAATATAATCATTAAAAGTTAACACAAAAAGTTCTTCATTTTATAGTAAAATATGTAAAATAATTTCGCTTGTTGCAACTAATCCAAAATCTAGTCTGCGTTGTCATGCGTTCCGAAATGAAACTCATATGATTGATTTGTATGAAAAAGAGAAGAAACGAAAGGAGCAACCAATTATATAACATACGTAAATATTTGTTATTAATACCAAACGCTACTAAATATGAATTAAAGTTATATCACAGATTTTATACTGTAGATGTTTGCATTTGATGCTGGAGAGATTGGTCTTAATTCCAGCGTTTAATTTTACAAAAATATTTCTGAGTTTCATTTCAATATGTAACTGAACTTGATCCAAATACAATAGATTTTATAAAATTTCCTATCTTAACATCGCCACGCAGAGCAAGGTAGATTTCGAAGTATCATACAATGATGGGTCATGAATTACAAAGGACCGGACATTACACAAATTGTCAAGTTTAATCTTCATAGACGCTATTGTATAATAAAACCAATAATCAATGTCTGAAAGTGCAAGTCATAGCTTATCTGTCGATCAGTGATCGCGTCTGGAGAAAAGAACAAAGTTCGATGAAGTCAAGCTATTAAAATGAAAATGATTTATTACACGGCTTTATCGGTATATTAGTGTTGTTAATACAAACTTCTTTTGGCCGTTAAATTGTTTAAGTTTCAATAATTCAAAATTTATAAAGACTAATGTTTAACTTGCTTTAATCTGAAATAATCTTAAAATATCTTTATAAAATAAACTTGCCAAAAAGTATATTAAAATAAAAAAAATATATATATCTTTGGTGCAAAGTCATATACGGCGTTTAAAAAAAGTTGATTTGTTAAATAATAATACACAATGCGCGCATGTCACAATGTGCGGCGCACGCGTCCACCGGGCTCGTTCCCACGCATACGCACACATGTGCAATACGCGTGCCCCTCTCTGTGTGTGTGTGTATGGCGCGCGCAGCCAGTCAGCAGTGCTTACTGTCATAGAATAAGTAGGCGAACGGAGAGTCAATAACATTTTTAGAAATACCATTTGAATCATCCAAGGAACAAACGATTTCCTTACGGAATCCATTACTATTATTATAGACCTATAATAGTAGTTGTCGTTTACCACGCGGGAGAAGCAAAGAAGCGAGAAGAAAAAAAAAATCTAGAAGCTTATAGATACATTTGATGTTACCACTTTTAAAATTATTTACATAGCAACGTGTCACAAATAATATCGAGATCAATTATTTTGATAAACGTGGACGCAACCTATCAAGAACGTTGGATCTACATGCTTCGCAAATTGACACCAGGTGACATGTTTGCAATATTCAGGTACTTATTAAATGTACATACGAACACCTGTTGATTCCAGTTCAATTTTGCTACAAAATTGTTGCAGTTTGCCTACTTCATCTGTCCACCATATTAGATCCCATTTCTATTCATATTTCAGTATGAGAATAAAGCACAATTTTTTGTCATGCTACATCAGGGTTTGCAGTTAAATTACAATGTAAAAAATATCATCAATTTAAGCACTGGTGCCATCTATTGATAAAAGAATGAAACCTCGATATGATATCCTTTAAGTCTGATATCTAAAAATACAAAATTGCATCGTATATAAATCGTGAATCACGGCCCCTAACTAATCTATGTTATAAACGCACGCTGACATCCGCTGATCTCCATTGATCGCAACACACCGGGCGATGCTGACATTGCTGACACGACCGAATTCAACCGTCAAGGTGAAACTCATATTGTGGCGGTACCAACAAATTGTCCTATTCAATCAAACAGATTAGATACAAGCCGCATTCTAAAAGGTGAATGCTATTAAAAAGAAGAAGAGCACAGATTTTTGGTTTACCAATATATTTATTGATGTTTAGTTTATAATATACTAAAATTGTTTTTCATTTTCTACTATATATTTGTAATTTTCGTTTTACTGACCGAACTTTCAGATTCCGATTCGACTTTTAAAGTTATCATGATTTAATTTTGATTCACTACATCATCCGAAGTTTGAAATTCTAGAACCAATTTTCAACATAGACATTTTTATTACCTAAAACCTTAATATCAACGGCTTTAATTATATACAATTCTGATAAGACACCTAACAGTAAACCTTTAGACCAATATAGGCCAAAACGGTCACAGTAAAGTCGTAAAATTAAAAACGTGTTCACGTTGCGTTTTATTATATTTTCCGCGGTTTTATTGGAACATTCTCATCATAACAGAAGGGTTCATTGTTCTCTCTAAAGCTCTCAAAACTAAGTACCATGTTGTATGTCGTGAGATAATCGGCTTAGAAAACTATTACCTACCACTTCTAGTGAAACTATTAAAAGATTTTTTAGAATCTCACTCCTGTACTGTTACTCAATTTCAGGTCCGTGGACAATTATGTGATACGTGATTATGATTACGAATTGCCGGCATGTATAATAGATTTAAATACTTTTATAATTATTTACGATAAAATAATTAGTTCTTCTAATATTCATTTGGAATATACTGAACTAAAAGATCATTCTTAATAAAAATACTTAAAATCCCTGGTAGTCTGAGATGGGATTCAAACCCACGACCTTTCCCAATCCGGGTGGCTGCTCTAACCACTGACCTATCCAAAATCTAACAATATTTAATAAATCTTGCATTCACAATGCTTTATTGGAACATATACCTAATGAAAAATATAAATAATAATTAGAACAAATTATTATCTTTACCTTTTATCTAATTTTTAGATTTTTTAGCATTTTTAATTAAGAATATTTTCCAGTATAGCATTATGAATGAAAAATTGAGCAAGCATTACAAACTCATTCCTAAATCCTTTATGCAAAAAAAAAAATCTTACAAAAGAGCACCAATTTATACTAATCCAAAAATTTGTTTAGAAACCACATTATCTGTTAACCAAGTTAAGGTCTGTTACGAGTATTATGGCTAGTTTTATTAAACTTACCCATTAAAGTAAATAAACACAAGTGCGTAATAAATTTAACAAAAATAATAGCGTTTAGAGATACTAAATACCATTCATACTGCCTCTAAACGGAAAACCTCTTTTGTCAGATAAACGAACGAGTAACACAATGAAATTATTATCTATGCATCGGGATCGAATTGCTCGGCACACACGTGCAAAAGGTATTGCACCCGCCCACTCTGCTCTCCCTCGGTAACCGTAGAACATTCACGTCGTAAAGATTAATATTTTGTAGAAAACCAGAAAATACTAAGAACTACAAGAATAAACATGAGGATCAGAAATGGCAGTGATATAAAACCATAATTACATTTTTAGGTTGTCGGACTTGTGGTAGTCGGTTTTATTTTATTGAACCTCTAAGCTGTGAAAGCTCTAAGCTCGCTGGTTTTATCACAATAAACACTACAGATTTCAAAAGAAATAAATACAAATTAGAAAATCAGCGTGGTAACAAAAACTTAGGAAGTATTAGGCACGGAACACTATATTATCTTAATCCTAAAGTAGAGCATTTCTGTTTTAGAAATTCAATCCAACCATATTCATGGCAACGTAATGAAGCAAATTATCAAGCAATAATTATAAAATTTTAAGAAAAAGATAATTAAAATTGTTATCGATCAAACTAACATCGCGGGCTATAAATTCTGAGACTAACAACCAGTTGCACAAACGTCCATTAAAAATTGCCATTAGTTTAAAGCAACATTGCCGATACAAATTTGATATTCATTAGAGCTTAAATGCGTCGTTAAACGTTTACAAATTTAAGCAACTAGATTAAAAAAATGTTGATAGCGCGCATGTAAAATAGATTAAATACGGATCAATTAAATATTTAGAAATCATAGATTAGATTATTATTGAATAAATCGTATTAATTCAATCGATAATAATATTGCATATAAGATGTAACCATAGCAAAATAGTGGTGCTGTGATAGTAAAATTCTATGAAATCAACAAAAAAAGCGAGGTTTGCTTAATAAAGTAAGAAATTGAACTGTTAAAAGAGATTAATAAAGCTA
Source organism: Diatraea saccharalis (assembly GCA_918026875.4). Lineage (NCBI taxonomy): Eukaryota > Metazoa > Arthropoda > Insecta > Lepidoptera > Crambidae > Diatraea > Diatraea saccharalis. Next base: position 19,204,468 of record OU893341.1, on the reverse strand, counting down.
CTAACAAGAATCCACTGAAGCTTGCGGTGGTCCGATCGACTGTTGCTGATAATATCGCGCTAATGCTTTACACTTGCGCTTGCGTCAATTTCTTATGCTTCATACTTTTAAAGCCTCATAGTATAACACCGTTAGCAATGTAACTTTAGAACTTTGTCTACAATCATATATTTCAATCTAGAATAAAAAATCTTAGATCATTGATTCAGAAGTGAAAAAAGAGCATTCTTGTAATTCTCCTTCGAATTGTCCAAGAGTTTTTGATCACTGTTTAATTTAGATTAATGCGTTCTTTTAAGTTTATCTTTCTTTTACGAAAATTTAAAATAAAACTGCAGTAAAGTAAAATAAAAAACATATTAATATTTCTTATTACGACCGGTTAGAAAGCGTCAGTACTATCATTTAACAAAAACCAAATACTCGTTTAAGATAATTTATAAACAATCTGTTGATTTTAATCGATATCATCAATAATCGAATTCTGATACCAATATACTGTGATGTTTAACAATAAGAGCAAAACCTGTTCGACTGGTCGGTATCGCGAGGTTCGATCAGCATAAATATCAAAGTGGGCGTAACCCTGTCATGTTGCACTTAGGGCGATGAATATGTAATAATGGTTCTTTTGTTTTTAATTACAACGCATCAGACGTCGTGCTCTTCCAGTTCATAGGACCTATTTCTTTACACTCACAGTCAATTCAAAGTTAAACATTGGTAGATCGCGATAATTGTGTGACAAACGTATGGTGAGCGCGTCGGCATTGGCGGCTCTCGCGCAGCCATAAATCTAAAAGCCGGGCCGAAAGGACGCGCGCAACCCTTTATTATAGCGAGACATGATTGGCCTCGGGCGCTCGCCGAACAAAACGAATGCACGCTTAGTAACGAGCGAACTGACTCGTATCTCTGTGACTTCACTTTCCAAGTGGTCGAGTTTTTTTAACTCTTTGCATGGTTATCTTGGTTCAACGCTCAAATCAAGGTCACCGCTTAAAACACACTAACGGCTTTTCGCGTTACAAGAACAATAGTCTATAGATCAGCTAAATAATCGACAAGATTGAAGCGTGCGACACCCGGATCGTAAACACTCAGTGTGCTATGGTCGGAATACTGATACGCGGGAAAACACGCTAGTCGACGATTGTCACAATTTTTTCGCATGCTACGAAACGAGTAAATAATCCCGTGGCGTGAACGGATAATCATTGTCGATAGCAATTGTGTCTACATCAGATGACGTGTCGGTGTCAATCACAAAGTCACCGGTAAACGCAAGCGCACGATCGCTATTGAATGCGGCAGGCAACAAGAGAACAAAATCAAAATGGAACATGACATCCGGGTGCGAGTTCAAGCGAGCATCACCGCGAATTCAAAATGGAAACATTTACGAACGCCGCTTAATCTCATATCGAATCAATGAGATTGTTCGGTCGGGCTGAGGTCGGGTCAGCGTGCTAAACGGCGCAACAACTTGGGTACCCAGCAAGAATACAAGATACGTGAGCTCACATGTACCATGCTAAGCTCAGTCGTCAGAACCAGTTATAGTCGGATATAAGCCGTATCTCGCAGCAGCAATGACTGATTAGACAATCCCTATTAGCATGATTGTCTTGGTTGTTTGCGTGACTCATGCGAACTTTGTTTTAACGAGGTTAACGTCAATAAACTCTATAAGGTCCTATTTCAAAAAACAAGTCGAATAAAAGTATATACTGCTTTTAAACCAATGAAACTGTGTGTATCAAGATGTTCCCAGGTCACGTCTAAACCAGAAGACAATATCGGATTATCTAACTCGTGCTGTTGAGTAATGTTATCGATCACAATCTTGCTAGTTTAAACTTGAAATCACATTAGAAGAGCGAATTGGGTCATACGCCAACGTCCAATCAACTTAAGCAGATAGAAAACGCAAAGCTAGAATTGAATTGTACAATCCACGGATATGATGCATGAATCGACGGTCGCACGACGTCGCTGATCTGTGCTCCAGATCTCGCGTCGTGGCCGCGCCGCTCGCGCATTATATGCTAATACTAGGACCGTTCTTCTAAGAAGTGAGGCATAGACGCTAGCGAATACAGCACTTATAAAATATTAAGCCAAAACCATAAGTGAGTGACTTGTAGTTTATACCTTATGTTACTACAAACATTACCAAAAATGGTTCTGAAGATAATAGTGCAAGTCATTAAAGAGTATTTAAATATGTAAAGAGAAGCGAGCCGAAATTGAATAGACAAAGAAAATATTTTGAAAAACGAGGCGTGTTGGTGACTAACAAGTAACTTGAACCAACTGCCAAAAGTTGACTGAATAAATAACGTTTGTGCAACACATGTCACCCTTTCGTGTCGAGACGAGCGTGTATTATACTTTAAACTACTGAAATTAGATGCCGCTTGAATTTGTCCTTATTATTCTAAGAATAGTTGAGCAATCTCCTTATGTATGTGAGATAGATGCTAAAGGGAGAGTTGTGAGGATACATGTTTTGAGATTATAATAATATGGAGCTATTCTCACAGTTTGTATCCAAATGAACGAGGTTTTATGGTCTTGCATTAGCAAATGGATTTTGTAAAATTTAAAATTAATCACTATTATGATCATGAATACCACCAGGCTATTAATATCTCCACTGCTGAGGCTCAGGTCTATCCTTTAGATGGAATAGGAAGAACCATCCACCATCGCCACGTTAATATCATGAATAAATACAACATAAAAATAGGCACAAATATTTTTCCCAAAATAATCTCCTGAGTTAATTCTAAATCACACAAGCTGCAGCTTTCCCTGCGTAGAATGATACAGAAACATTGGAGCGTTAGTTTTGTGGGAAAGAGGCGAGACCCGCATGGGAGCCCCCGCGGCCGGCATTCCCTCGGTTGGCCTCGCGTCCACGCCCGTCGCCGGCGGCTACTTCACCGACCCCGTCGTAACCATCGACCTGGCTAAGTTAGGAAACAGTAATAGATCGGAATTTCTACAAATATTAGTATCCCGTATTAAGCAAGCACTGCTCTAACATATAAATTGTGTTTAACGTGTGAATTATCACGATTGAATAAATGTAGCAAACAAGACCAATAAAAATTGTGCATAGATCATAATATCAGCCAAAGAAAAACAATTTGCAATAATTGTTAACTACCTAAATTTATTCACAAAATAAAATACAATTTCTTGATTTGTATAAAACTGAAAGCAAGTAAAAATGAATTTGTAATAATAGAAAGTCAACAATAATTGTAAAATAAAAAGAACTTTTTTCAATTTATTAACTACATACTGTAGTAGGAGTATTAGCAAAGATCAACAATTGCATGGGCGTGTTGAGCCACTTTTCACTTTGATTTGCGCAGACGCAACAGTAAACTAACCAATAGTTACGTCTGTCAATCGTTAATCATAGGATAGCGTGCACCTACTGTTCGATACTAGCTTTTGTTCTTAAATTAAGTCGTATTATCTGAACGTGATTGTTGTAAATATAACGCATAAGTAATAATAAATTGTATATAAGCTACTTCTCTAGAACCAATTGTGGGACAGAACTCACATAATGCTTTATAAAAACATGACTCAAGTATTGAATAAGCTAATTTCAGTTAGCAGTCAATCAACGTAAGCTGGAAAGTTTCACTCTTTCACTGTAGTGAATAATATAGCAGTTATTTTAATACTTACACTTCAGTAATAATAAGTATTAAGATGTTTCGTAAATATGAAAAAGGAAGAAAAACAATCTTTTCAAGTTTTTGCTTATTGATACAAAGAACCAGTTCTTGAAGAATATTTACGTCCAACAAATGTATTGTAAATACTCGCTTTCAATAAAGCCGTTTTATATGTTTATATACCAAAAAATAAACCAAACAAAGATGTCCAGAACAAGCGACTGACCATTTAAAGTAGATCAAAAGCGAATTCAATGGGTTCATTACACATTAAAATATACGAAACAACCTGCTTATGAGAAATGGTCATGAATACATTATTTATGAATTCAAACAATCTACATACGATATGTATAATATATCTAGCAAAATAGCCTACGTTTTCTAGTGAATTATGACAATTTTCAACTCATCCATTATGTTGAACACAAATTTTCTTAAAGCTAATTCGATTAAAGATAGGTAATGATATATCTATAAATTTGCATACGGTAATTTTAAAATATATAAATATTAGATTTGGCATTCACTGATTATATTTAGTGTTTGAATAAAAGTTGTATACGATTAAAATGTCTCGTTGAATTTAATAATTTTTATTTTCATTCATCATCATCATCAGCCCTTTTACGTCCCCACTGCAGGGGCTCAGGCATTCCTTATGGATGGTTAAGGAGGATAGGCCATGACCCTCCACGCCGGCCCAATGCGGATTGGAGACCAACGGCTTAACGTGCCTTCCGAAGCACGGAGTAGCTCGAGATTATAATTTTTTGGTCACCCATCCCGTGACCGACCCTTGCGAAAGTTGCTTAACGACAACGATCGCGGGCCGCGGTGCTAATCCACTACGCCACCGAGCTACTCATTCACAATGCTATACTGAAAAATATTTTTAATGAAAAATGCTTAAAAAATCCACTTTGTCCTATCTCAGAACGCCACAAACGAAGGTGATTTTTAAGCATTTTTATTAAGAATAAAATACAGTTTCGAGAATTGTGAAAAACAAGCAATTAGTATATCCCGTACTTTTATCATTTCCAGATGAGCATAAATTATTATTAATAGTTTTAACGCATTTTGTGTAACTTATTGCATCCAGCACATGACGTCACGGCGTGACGGGTGCTCTTGCGCACCATGGTCGTGAGCGAATCACGTAAGATGCTATCGTCGATAATGGTATAATATGAAGTGCGATCGGCTTTTAGCTTGATGGAGCCATCGGTTTTATGATTTTAGTTACATCCTTTACAACTTCATCTTTACAACCACGGTAAGCATCACCAGATTTCCAGTAGGTAACGGATAATATAAACTTTGTTTATTTATTAAGAGATATTATTAAGTAAGCACCTCTTAAATGAGATAAAATACTTACAACCTCGTTTATTTAATCTTATTTGTGAAGAGCAGGCAAAAAACTTAAGGGCCATTTTGTCTCGGAGTGAAAAAATAACACTAAAATTTTAATATGAAATCGTAATCATTATAACTTCTTAAAAGAAACAGAAAATATAAAGTCCACAACATAAACTACACACATAATGTATTAATCGTATGGAAGATTGAAACTGATAAAGGACTGACCGATTAAAATCGGTAGCAGATCAAAGGCGTCGTCGACATTGACCTTGCGCGGGCGCACGTCGCGAATCGATTCAGACGCGGTGGCCAATGGGGGCGCGTCGCGACTGATGCTGCAAACGGACCGGTCAACGACCCCAGCTAGACAATTTGCATACCTAGTTGTTGCATCACGCAAGTAACCATAACTCGTTTGACAATTGTCACGTATAGCGTGACACTAATAACAAATTATTTTAAAACCTTATATATAACTATTAAATAACTTAAATATACAAAAACAAAACGCAATAAAAAAAAACTAGCATATTCAAAACGCACTCTACTAAAAAAAAAAAAAAGAACATGAAATCTAGTTGGCCACGCTTCGAGATCCCGCCGAAACCGCGCGACTTTTAAAAAAGGAACGACATCGCCTCCTTGTCAGCTAGCGTCTGCTTACTTAAAACCACTTGATTCATTGTATAGAACTGAAAATTGTTTTATAAGCTATAATATATATTAAAGTTATAATTAAATATTTTTGAAATTAATACCTAACTACGCATTTAGTCAATCCCCGTAATCGGGTAAGTTGTACATATTTTGTAAATAACGTATTGTGTTTTAGTAAGTTTACATGACATAGTTAATATTGTAAATAGATTTATGTTGCCTTACACCTTGACTGCCTCATATTGATAACTATATAATCCTACGCAATGCACGTTACCCCTCAACTACAAATCTGATGGCGCAGTCAAGGTGATAACTGATCACCATGCTCACACCGGTTCTACTCGAATTTCTAGGGAGCAAGTTCTGGATTTAAAGTAGAACGAAGAATCTCACTCTGCCTTCCTATCCTGCTGCTGCTGCCCTGCTATCTCTGTTTTTTTTCCTTCCACATCCTGCACACACCTCGACCACCATCAAGGACGGTATCGTGCCACACTCTCTATACTATTAGTTGATGACTGATACAGAAAAAGAACCCTACCTTAACGACCCTGAGATTAAATTGAACCTACCTAAAATTTGTGTTATATAATTCTGTTTTCCTTCGCCATCGCTATCAGTTTTTGTATATAATTAGTTTTATTGTAATTTTTTGTACATATAAATATATAGTTCACTAAATTCTGCAAGTTTCATTGCTTATATAGATAACAACGTAGCAATTGGCGCCCATTCTAGTGGTTCTGAAGTCATCTCTAGTAGTATAGGGTTTTATTTATTATATAGTTATCTCTATTGAAGTTTGTTTTGGTGGTTGGCTTATTTTCTTTAGGATTTCTTTATATGTACACAAGTTTAAAAATAAACACAGAATATTCGTACTAATATTGTTTTCTTTTATTTTCTGTTTATAATTAAATTACCCTGTAAATAAATTGATTTAATTTAAAATTGTATATTATATTATTTTTAATTAACTTCTTTAATAATATTGTGTACATATAACGATTCTTTTCTTGAGTTTCTTTTATAACAGATTGGACTATTATTTTTCTTGATAAATCTCTAATTTGTATGTTTTATTTTATGATTTAATGATTGGTGTGTTTTGTTTTTGAATATGGAACGATCAATAAAATTTTTGTCATTACAAAAAGCTGAACTTATATATGAGGTAGGTTTACGAGGCGAGACGCCTGCTGACAATGTTGCCGAGTTACGTAAACAGATTAGTAAATTGTATCGTGATTTTAAATCCGAAGACATCCTTGAATCACACCTCGATTCATTCGAAGATTTAAAAGCTACGAAAGAATGTCTACAGAAATCGCTCAGTTCAATAAATTCTTTAAAATTAAAATTTGATAAAAGCCTATATTCTCGCACTGAAAATTTACTAAATCATATTTTTTATCGCTTAACCAGAATTACCTCTAAATCAGATGACGAATCTAAAAATTTAGATGATTTAAATGTCCTTCTTCAACTACAGTTAAAAGAATTATCTACTCTGTATCCCGCTAGTTCCACTATTGTTCCTTCAAAGCTGAGTGAGAGCGGTAATACAACTATTGCCGTAACGTGTGATCGTGGTATTAGTACCGACTTATATAAATTAAAATATGACGGCAACACATGTGTTCGTGCCTTTATACAGAAAGTAAGTGAGTTCATAGAAGCGCGAAATATAAGTGCCGATAAAGTATTATGTTTTGCTTCTGAAATATTTACGGATAATGCGTTACACTGGTACCGTAATATCCGTAAATCTATTAATACTTGGGATGAATTAGTGACCCATTTGAAAACAGACTTTGATCAGTTTGACTACGATTATCGACTAACATCTGAAATACGTTCACGCTCTCAGGGCGAAAGTGAAAACATAACTATTTATATTTCTATAATGAATGGTATGTTTTCACGTTTGTCCAAAGATATGTCCGAAGGAGATAAATTAGAAATTTTACTACATAATATTAGGCCTTGTTACGCTAATGTTTTAACCTGTTGTAACAACATTAAATCTATAGATGACCTTCGTAACATATGTCGGAACTATGAAAATGTCCAGTCGAGACTTTCACAGTTCCGTGAGCCTCCTAAAATATCGGCTGATACATTAGCGCCTGAGTTCGCTTACAAGTCTAATATTACTACACAAAAGAAAAACTGTAGTGATAATCCTAAACCTAATGAAATTAATACCTATACTAAACCTAATTACAACTACATAAAACGTAATGACTATGATAAATTTAAAAATAATTACACTAACCCTATCAATGAAGTAAATATTCTTGCAGTTGATGAACCATCGCGGTATTGTCCTCGTTGCCGTACAAATGGTCATACTTTAAGATATTGCAAAGAACAAAAATTCCCTATTTGTTTTAAATGCGGGAAAAAAGGTGTTACTTATCCTACATGTCCAGACTGTATAAAGCCACCTAATTATCCTAATCGTACATTTACAAAAAACTAAATAGGCAGGATTGTAGATCACGTTCGTATTTTGACCGTGTAGATTGGGAGAACTGGTTATCATTCGTCAAAGATTTTAATCGAGCTTACAACGTGGCTACAATCCTGAATTCTAAACCTAATAATGATCCTCGTCCTTACGTGAAAGTGAAAATTAATAATTGTGACTCTTTAACAATGTACGGTCTTTTAGATTCTGGTTCTGTAGTGAGTATTATAGGCAAAGATTGGCACAAAATACTTATTAAATATGGCCTCGTTTTAGATAATACTGAATCTATTATTGTCGCTGCTGCTGGTGGACAAAAAATGAAATCATTAGGAGTTATTTATCTACCGATTGTTTATATTGATAAATGTGCTGTAATTAAAGCTCATGTCATACCTTCTATTGAAATTCCTCTTTTATTCGGCATTGATTTTTGGTCTGCTTTTAAAAATATTCCAGATAGATTGTCTGATATTGAGTTCATAGATTTAAAAGATTCTCCTGTGTTTGAAGTTTCTCCCAAAGTCGGAATTCGATGTTATGATAATCTTACCGAACCTCAAAAATCAATAGCCAATAATGTTGTTGAACAATTTAAAAATATATCTTTTGAACACAAAGGTCTAGGCAGAACTAATTTAATTACACATAAAATTGACACAGGCAACACTGCTCCCATAAAACAAAGGTACTACCGTATGTCTCCGGATAAGCAAAAGATTGTCACTGAACAGGTCGACGAAATGCTAGCATTAGATGTAATTGAACCTTGTGAAAGCCCGTGGTCTTCACCTGTACTTATTGTGAATAAAAAAGACGGGAAATCTAGATTTTGTGTAGATAGTAGAAAATTAAATTCAGTTACTAAAAAAGATGCGTATAGTTTGCCTTATGTCTCTGAAATATTAGATAACCTAAAGGAGGCTAAATACATAACTAAAATTGATCTCTCTAAAGCATTTTGGCAGGTACCTATTGATCCTTCTGATCGAGAAAAAACAGCATTTTACGTACCAGGCAGAGGAACCTTTATGTTTAAAGTTATGGCTTTTGGTTTAGCTAACGCACCTGCTACTCAACAACGCTTAGTCGATATTTTATTTGGGCCTGAATTTGAACAGAAAGTGTTCTGTTATTTAGACGATGTTATCGTAGTAAGTGGACGATTTCAAGAGCACGTCGACCTTCTTCAAAAAGTTCTCTATAAACTTCATCAGGCTAATTTAACTATCAACCTCAGTAAATGCCATTTTTTTTCTAATAAAATGCACTATTTGGGCTATGTAGTTGATGAACAAGGTCTACGTACTGATCCACAAAAAGTAGAAGCCATTTTAAATTTCCCTACTCCTTCTACCAGAAAAGAAGTGAAACGGTTTTTAGGAACTGCCTCCTGGTACAGACGTTTCATCCCTAACTTTAGTACAGTAACAGGTCCTCTCAATAAACTAACTTCAACTAAAAATAAATCTTTACTCTTTACATGGACACCTGAAGCAGATAAAGCTTTTCTGGCATTAAAATCATTATTAGTTAAATCTCCAATTTTAGCATGTCCTAACTTTGATCTCCCTTTTGATGTTCACACTGATGCCAGTGACTTTGGTGTAGGTGCTATGCTTTCTCAAACGGTTGATGGCATTGAGCATCCTATTGCCTATATGAGCAAAACTCTATCTGGTGCTGAGCGCAACTATAGCGTGACTGAGAGAGAGGCTTTAGCCGTTCTAACTGCATTAGAACATTGGCGTTATTATTTAGAAAATGGAAAGGAATTCTCTGTATATACTGACCATTCTGCTTTAAAATGGTTCCTCTCACTATCTAATCCTACCGGACGCTTGGCTCGATGGGGTGTGCGTCTCTCGTCCTTTAATTTTGTAATTAAGCATCGTCGAGGAAAAGACAATGTTATCCCTGATGCTTTGTGTCGTTGCCCTATAGCTGAAATTTCTACCTCAAGTACTACGTCTCCTCCGACCACTACTGACAACTGGTACTTAAACCTATACAAAGGTTGTTGGAATTCCCCTGACAGGTACCCTAATTATAAAATACAAGATAATAAATTATACCGCTTCATAAAGAGCAAAACTCCGCTTATGACCGAGTTTTGCTGGAAAGAAGTAGTAGTTCGAGAAAATAGAATCTCAATAATAACCGAAAATCACGCTCAACCTACAGCAGCCCATTTCGGTATTTTTAAAACATATCGCCGCTTACTATTAAAATACTATTGGCCGGGTATGTATAGCGACGTAGTAAATTTTGTATCTAATTGTTCTATCTGTCTAGCATACAAACAACCTACACATGGCACATTAGGCAAAATGGGTAGACCTAAACACTGTTCACGTCCATTTCAGACAATCTCTATGGATTTAGTTGGGCCTTTACCTGTAAGTAGAAAACAAAATAGTTATATATTCGTCATCACTTGCTGTTTTTCTAAATACTGTTTAATGTTTCCTCTAAAAAAGGCTACATCTACTGCAGTGTGCAGAATTTTAGAGGATAACATATTTTTAGTGCACGGTATTCCTCAAACTATCATAATGGATAATGGCTCCCAATTTATTAGCCGTCAATTAGACACCTTACTTACTACATATAAGGTGCCTAACATACATTTCACACCCAAGTACACTCCACAGATAAACACTGTTGAAAGATACAATAAAACAATAGTAACTGCCATAGCCACCTTGATTGATAACGATCACAGATCTTGGGACAGTAATTTACCAAAAATACAGTTCGCTATTAACAATTCCGTGAATGAAGTTACTGGTTATACTCCATCTTTTCTAGTACATGGTCGCGAACTAGTATCTTGCGGTTCTCACTATGTTGAAAACGATTTAACCGACGAACTTATTTTTCTACCCCGTGATATATATGCCGAGAATTTGGGTTCTTTAGCCAATGTCTTTGATAATGTGCAAAAAGCTTTGTGGGAAAGTCATCAAAAAACCACTCAACGTTATAACCTTCGTAGAAAACACACCGAGTTTGAAGTCGGTGATATTGTTTGGAAGAGGTGTTTTTTCCAAAGTGATAAAGTTGCTCATTTCTCTAAAAAACTAGCGCCTAAATTTGAAAAATGTCGTATTTTTTGTAAACGATCGCCTTTAGTATATATTTTAGCAGATATGAATGGCCGAAATATAGGAACTTGGCATGTAAAGGACTTGAAAATGAAAATTTTTTCATCGTAAGAATATGTTGTAATTCCCTTTTTTTTTCATAATTTTGTACAGTTTATATTTTTTTTTAAGTAATATAACGGATTTTATCTAGATAAAATCCTTTTCTAAGGAGGGGGGTATTGTCACGTATAGCGTGACACTAATAACAAATTATTTTAAAACCTTATATATAACTATTAAATAACTTAAATATACAAAAACAAAACGCAATAAAAAAAAACTAGCATATTCAAAACGCACTCTACTAAAAAAAAAAAAAAGAACATGAAATCTAGTTGGCCACGCTTCGAGATCCCGCCGAAACCGCGCGACTTTTAAAAAAGGAACGACATCGCCTCCTTGTCAGCTAGCGTCTGCTTACTTAAAACCACTTGATTCATTGTATAGAACTGAAAATTGTTTTATAAGCTATAATATATATTAAAGTTATAATTAAATATTTTTGAAATTAATACCTAACTACGCATTTAGTCAATCCCCGTAATCGGGTAAGTTGTACATATTTTGTAAATAACGTATTGTGTTTTAGTAAGTTTACATGACATAGTTAATATTGTAAATAGATTTATGTTGCCTTACACCTTGACTGCCTCATATTGATAACTATATAATCCTACGCAATGCACGTTACCCCTCAACTACAAATCTGATGGCGCAGTCAAGGTGATAACTGATCACCATGCTCACACCGGTTCTACTCGAATTTCTAGGGAGCAAGTTCTGGATTTAAAGTAGAACGAAGAATCTCACTCTGCCTTCCTATCCTGCTGCTGCTGCCCTGCTATCTCTGTTTTTTTTCCTTCCACATCCTGCACACACCTCGACCACCATCAAGGACGGTATCGTGCCACACTCTCTATACTATTAGTTGATGACTGATACAGAAAAAGAACCCTACCTTAACGACCCTGAGATTAAATTGAACCTACCTAAAATTTGTGTTATATAATTCTGTTTTCCTTCGCCATCGCTATCAGTTTTTGTATATAATTAGTTTTATTGTAATTTTTTGTACATATAAATATATAGTTCACTAAATTCTGCAAGTTTCATTGCTTATATAGATAACAACGTAGCACAATGTTATTGGTTTAGGTTGAGGACAGAAACCCTTTACCCGCTATTCCACACACGAGATATATGGCCTTATTTTAAACCTCAAATTTTTCGATTGGGATAGCCATCATTGGAGAATCAGACAATATCAAGAATGAAAATAAATGAGCCAGCTTACAAAATTATATTTTAGTGATTTATCTTCACCAAATTATCACGTGCATTGCATTAAGCAGGCGCCAAGATCAAAGCAGGTGTGACCGGTCCCGCCCAGTCTTCAGTCTGTCATAATAATAAGTCATCGGCTCTTCCCGAACGTAATTAGTGCCTTTCTAAGCCTTTGATATCAAGTGAATTAGAATTTGATAGCGCCCACGTGTGATTACTACTTAATTCCTTATTATGTTGACAAGGGTGTCTGATTTACATATTCTAGATAATTTTTATTACCATTAGTTGTAAGTATAATATCAGTAGCAAGGTAATGAACTTTTTCTTAATTTCAATAACTATTTTAACATTAACCGCTTAATAATTGAGTTTGAAGTTAAAGTTAAATACCTTTAATATGTTAAAAATATATGACGTTTTAATTAAATTAATAGTATCTTAGTCGGTGCTCACACGGCTCACCATCACATCATAAAAATCTAAATCTGATCCAATAAAGTCCATCGGTTCATTTATTTCTAGAATACCAATTTGTGCACCGAACCAGTTTTCCGCAGCAATAAAATCTGTTAATGGATCAACATTAATAAAAATCCCGAACAAAACCATGAGGGTATTCAAATTTTTATTACTTGGCAACTAACATGTTATTGTGATAAATCGTGCATTTCAATAAAGACCGATAGCTTTATAAAGTTTTATAACTTCATATATGGCTAAAGATGGCTGCTCTATCCAAGTCTGGTGTAGTAAGTTCTTCTTTAATCTTTTCGACGATTGGTTTTTTAACAACGTGATAAGTATTAGAATCAGAATTATCTGTATTAAGATTGGTATCATTAACACGACTGCAACACTTTTGATAAGTCCATTATTTTTATACCTTTGAAGACTTTTTTAGGTGTTATAGTTTATTAACGGTTGATCTTATCCAGTCCACATTATGTACCCACTTGTCTCAAACCCGGAACACCGCTAAACATATATTTAAAAGTAGCTGTACACAAAGTTAATCTATCCCATTACTATGCTAACACCGCTGTGTTCTGTTTCGATGACAATTCGAAGATCGTTATCGGTAAATTTAAATCCAATAGTAAGCTTTGTGCAATATGCTTCTCCGGGTTGAATCTAATTTCAGATTATGTAAATCTTAAGCCTATAATGAAACAAAACAATATAATTATTTGTTATTTTTAAGAACTAGGTTGGTTTTATAAATGACTTCCTTTTTTTCATTTTAACTACTAATAAAAAAACACCTATTTAAAGATTTCCAAAGTTCTCCTAAATACGTAATAATGATTATGGAACACTTATTGTGATTTGTAGTCGATGTCATTTATCACCGACTGAATTTTTTTTAAGTAATTACGAGGCTTATTCAAATGCATCCTTAATCTAACCGGCTCTGTATTACAACCTTTTCAGAACATTTTGGCTTGTGCAAGATTTCAAACAAAGCACTTTTAAATTTTTCTTTATACACATATCTATTAGCCGCTATTCATTTGTTAGTATAAGATAATTAATCTTAGTCATTTATACGAGTAATATACTCGTTTTTGTTATCGTATTTGGATTACTTCATTGTCAATAGTTAAAGCTTTTGAAAATAAAGTACTAGGAAAGCATATAATTATAAAATTAGATAGGTAATTATATAATGCTACAAATATTACTTTTCTAATACCGTTATTAATATCTTCACAATAAATTAAACGTTAAGAATGTGTCAGATTATTGTAATTGGCGGTTATAAATATGATATTAAATGAGTTCTGCGTACATCATGAAAAAATACATTAAAATCTAAATATTTTCGCTTCTAAAGCTACTGAAGTAGAAAAAAGTCGAACAGATAATATCAAGGAAATAGATTTTGAAAATTAAAACCAGAAAGACTAACCAAATAAAGGTCACAAGAAGTTGCGATTCATCAGAATAACTTGTATTGTCATTTAAGCATAAAATTCTCTATCTCTTGACATGATACTCGATGTCAAAGTCGAGAATCGTTGAGTCGACCCGATCAATGGACTCAGATGAACTTGACCAAAAAAGCATGAAAAATTCTTTAAAATAAACATTCATCGAAATCGATTCGAGTCTTCATCTCGAAGTGTTTACTTAGTAACAGTCCGTTGTGTATAAATCGATTTCAAATGGTGTCTCTCTTGCCGTTTCAAAAATGAACCTTATCGTTAATACATTACGGTACAACGGAATCGAAGCTGTTAAACTTGATTCTTTGTAACTAATCGCCAAGTTGATATAGTTTATATTTGTTTTGTACTAAGGTAAGGTTTTGTTTGAACCTTTTTAGTTGGTCAAACGATGACATCCGTTGTACGGTGTCAACTCCGTAGACGGTTTTTGGAGCACCAAGCAAGAAAAAAATAACTTCTCTGAGAAATGTCTCGTCGACGGGAAGTTGTGATAAAATTTAAATACACAGCGGTACTAATCCTTTACTTTAAAGTAATTTCAATCCTGTTTAAATCTTCCTTCAATTTATTCGTATGATTATATTAATTATGCATTTAAACCTTCTAATATAGATTACTATTACTCAATAAACTTCAGAAATATCTACTGATTCATCAGTAGTTATAATAGTTTTATTCTCAATAAAAATATATGAATTGGTTTTTAATATATCAATACTTTTGGAAGTCATGCCTAAAGTGAAAGTATATATAATGACGATACACATTTCCTCAACTACAAAATTCATTATTTCATTAAGAGGTTTCTTTGCATCTGAGCCGTTAACCCTCCCCGTCATCGATCAAGGTGGGGCGTGTCATGTACGCTCGGCTCATGTTAGGGCATTACCAGTAATAACGGGTTGAAAGGCATTCAGATCTCCGAACAATACGTTACCACGTTCATGAGAGCACGGACGCAATACGAATACAAATTTATACGACCATCGTACAGATTACAGTCTTTCAGAATCATTGCAAATAATAAACATGTTTGAGCGCATGCTTATTAGAACTTTAACATACAAAATAATCTACTATTACACCAAAAACATTGCGATTCGATAAAATTCAGACGAACACAGACCACTAAAATTTGATTTCTGTGATACAAACCAAAATGTCCATAAATCACCGAAACAATACTCGTGTATTACACAACATTCCATTAAACGTACTATATAACTCTAATTTGGTTTATTTAACAGCTGCGCGCATTTTAACTGATGCGTCTATTAAACAGGCACTAACGTTAAGTACTACTAAATGTCACGCCATATATTTGTTAGACCCTACATTTCTAAGACCGTTTGTAGTGACAGCGTTCTTCATTTCCCCTATACGTTAATTGACATCACTTCTCACGACACCGTTAATATAAAACGGTCCATTGCCAACAACGTCTCAATTGTCTACACCTTCAAGTAGTATACTTAAATGTTATTTAACAGGAAAAGGCTCGTCAACATTTACAATGCGATGAGGTGAATTTATAAAACTCACATTAACAGAAGCGAACGGTGACTATTTATGCCGGCAATCATCTAATCCTATGCGATCTCAACACTCGAGAGCAATCAACGTCAGACGCGGCTTACTCGGCAAGATACGGTTTCACCATTAAAAGTTTACTTTATGGTTCCTATGCAAATATATCCAGTACACCCACGGATCTAAAGGCAGTAAAGAGCCGCTACAGCCGTGTATTTTGACAACAATGTAATTTATAAGGCACTAAATTGCTTGTTTTTTGTGTCGTCGACTCTTCCACTATTGTCCGCCATTGACGTACAGTCCTTAAGGACCTAACGACGACCAGCTAATTGAAAATTATAGCGCTTCAGCTCAAGTGATTGCTATTGTAAATTACTATAGTAGATAGCTTGGTTAAATCACACTGATTAATCGCTGACAGTGACTTAAACACGGACGCAATGTATACAGTGCACGCAGAATTTTAATTGAAACCGAACATGTCAAAAGCGCAATCAACTTTACGTCAATACCCACATTGTATTTTTTTTTCTTTTGCCAATATTCATAATATGGACAGAAAAAGAAAGAAATTCTTGTCAGAGCAATGACGATTTAAATGTCTTCAAATATTACACAGCGTATTCTAAAGTTGGTGGTAGCTTTGATAATCATGAATTTTATATAGATCGTGCGTAAATAAACGACGATGCTGTGTAAACAATGTATAAGTTGGTTTGTCACGGTGGGAGCTTTGTAATCTAAATCCTAAATTAGTTTGTTTTTTTGTCGCGAGCCAGGCCTCGGGGCACGGAATCTGGACTGGTCACGTTTCGGTTTGACGTTTTTATAAATCAACAAAGTTAATTCAGATTGCTTTTTGAAGCTATGAAACATTATGAGTGAAAATTAAATGTCAGCCACTTTTGAACCAATGTTATGGCCAATAAATACCACGCTAATCATGCAATTTAAAGCTTTGAACTGACGTATGACGAAAAAAATAATAAATATTCGGTCTGTAACTGCCAAGAAGTGAAACTTCACAACATCTGTTATTCAATGGGAAAAATGAAAATATTTCACAGAAGCAAATCAAAAGTAAACCGGCTTAATTATAGAGTAAAACAACAAATTATGTAATCGAAGCCCCAATAATGAATAAAAAAAACTTGTACAATGCGTGCGAGGTAAAGACACACGCAAACGCATATATGACACACCATTGTTCTGCTGCGAATGTTTTGTTGTTCGCATTGCGTGATATAACCCCAACAACTAGGGAAAGTGGGCAAACACAACTCAGTCTTTAGGAAGCGTAATGGAAACACGAGACAATACTGCACTATATGGATACACCTCTAAGCGTAGACTTTCGACGTGTCGCGAATTAATGAACTGTCAGTATAACGGACTCTTCTTCAAACTTTTCTATTCATCTCTTAATTAATGATTTTCGGACGTCATTAGGCGATGTAGCAACTCTTTTAATAGTAGATTATTTTGAAAGATATGATATATGGCTTTTGAAATTCTCATTATTCTAATAATAGCTTCGAACATCAAAGAAGACAAATCGCTTTAAACATGACATTGTCGACTTTATTAGTATATCAGTAATGGCGTATTAGGGAATAGTTAATTTACATTGTTGATTGCTGTTTAATACGGTTTTATACATTATTTCTTAAGGACAGGACATGAGCTACATGAAAGGTTTATTCTATGAAATGGATGTCGTGACTTTGTACCGCTATTATTTCATTAGAGGAATAATTGATAGTAACATTAGTGTTGTAACTACACGTAGATTGATAGCTTGTGTTACGCGTCAATTTTGGAACAGCTGCTTTCATAGTAACATGTACGTTTAGTGGGTGGTAGACATGTAACATTAGAATGGACCCTGATTTACAAATACTGATGGCTCGTTCTGAATGAGTGATTAAATGTATCGATTCGTTTCGAAATAATCGTGTATTGTTGTAAAAGTTCAAGTGGATCATTAGAAGAGGCTGATTATACTAGATGTATATTGTCCTTTAATGAACTATTTTTTTTTCATAATGAAAAGTAAGCAATGAAATGAAGAGGATGAAATGTAGCGGTACAAAAGGCATTACTGGGATATCTCATATTCGCGGCAAATCTGCGCCTCTTCTCATTTAAACTTAAAGTCCACTTTTGTGTAAGTCCATCGTGTTTATGCTTACATGGTTTTGCTGTTAGAAGACCATTAAGACGTTTTGAGTTTAGATAAAGCACGGCGGTCGAAGCCAACAAGAGACGTGCTTCACGGCATCGAGATATGCTAGAGGGCAGGTGTATTTTCACATATGTTCAACAAAAATTATATTTCTACAGTCATAGCATCTATCAGAAGGTTATAAGATTCTTTTTTGTCAAATTCAATGTAATACACGTTTGTTTTAGTCGCGTGTAGTTCGAGTTCTTTATTACTAGTATTGTCATCAAGATTTGGTGAAGTGATAAGTGTATTGTGAGACAAAGGTAAGCGTTTCACGGTCAGGTTTATGTTTCCGTGGAAATACTTTTAGGTATTCTTTAGTGAGATTAAAGATAGTCATATATATGCTTTGTGAACGCCGAAAAAAACAGGTCTCGTTATTCAAAATAATATCTGTACTACTTATAATATTCGACACATATTATATTCGTTAAAGAAGCAGTTTTCTTTTTTATTGGCATTAATAACATTTTATTGGTAAAAAAGTTTTTTATTTTTATTGTTTGATACATGTTTTAGTTTATTTTCACAGTTGAATATCGAAACTAGTAGGGGAATAACATGAAACCTATTACAAGTATTACAACTCTAAAAATAGGCAAATAGTTTTTATCATAAGTGGCTGCGGTCAAGCCTACGCGGCTATCGTAAATAACGCTATTACTAGAACTTTACATTAAAATGTAACAAGTCTCAGTTCAAATCCGGTCGTTAGCTAAAGCTATGTGATACAGATATCTGAGCTGATCGGATTACACGCCACAATACAAACGAACGCCTTATAGGGCTCGAGCGAGGGTTCATTAGGGCGCAGTTGTGGAGGATCAATCCGATTCTGATGCGACTCTTCGTCGACTTGATGAGAAACTTCACTTTGTAATGGAAGACATTTCATAAATGTTGTTTAGAATAATATTAGTCCTTTAAGTGAAGACTCTTATGCTCTAATATACCACATTTTAGAAATTTAAGTATACTTACCTTACCATGAATATATATATTCCAAAATTGTAAATTTGTTTGCCAGTATCCTTATATGTATTCTAAAAAAAAGAGATGTTATTCGTGACAATACACAACACTATAAAAATAATCTAATCCAAAAACCATCTAAATTAACTTTACACAATTCCGGAACTTATAAAATGTCAATTAAAATTTATAATAAATTACCCGAATACCTAAACAAAGAAAAACCATATACTCGATTTATAAAAAATGCTAAAAAGTATACTATTCAAAAAATGCCATTACACAGTGAACGAATATTTGAATGGTAATATTTAGATAAAATGGACTGTCTGACCCTCTTATTTCTTCTATCTTATCTTTCTATAATGCGAATGAAAGATGTGAATATTGTCAACTGAAATCTATGCATTTAGTTTCTAAGTCTAACATGTAAAAAATAAAAATATATATCAGCTTCCGAAAAATCACCAGTCGTTAAGATGACCAATATATGTATCATGTTACGTACGTATTATAAAAACTATAACCCGAATGATTTCGATTATGTTAATTATGTAGATTGTCATCTAATGTAAAATAGATATATAATAAAACGGCGATTTTACATAAATCACCGATATACTAGGCAAGTAGCAGAATACGTTATAATTATGGGTGATATTTGAAATGGTCACATCATAAAACGTCTTTATGCAAATGTTAAAATGTGATCGACCTTTTATACAATATAATTTTAATAGCATATCGTTAAAAACTAATTAATGTATAATTGATCTTTTTCGACGCTTATCTTCAATCGGAAACTATTCTTTTGAGCTACATTTATAAATAGACATAATAACTGACATAACGTTTTAAGAGCAGAACTTCAGATCACCAATGTTGATTTTGAACCTAATATTTAAATAAATATTTAACAACATCACAAACATTGCTCAGATTCCAAGATGAGTAGCTAAAGCCTCCGTATTATGGAGTATCTAAGACAACGAAGATAACACAACACCCAGACCCGAGACCATATAGAAAAGTTCATTTTCTACATTAACCCGACCGGGAATCGAACCCGGGACCTCAGAGATGGCGACACCTTGAAACCGGCGTTACAGTTTTGTTTAATCTGACGTGATGTTGACTGTACATGTTATACACAAATAAACAATATAATCGACAAGACAATTTACCTATGTAATAGGAATAACAACGATTACAAAATATGGTTTACAAAAAGCTTTAAATTCACTTAAAATTTTACTTTAACCACAAAGTAATATAATTAACCAAGCGTAATGATATGCTGATATATAATAAAGGTTATTTATATGTTATAACCAGAGGTCGGAATTAGGTAGAGTTATTTATGTACTTGCATCGAAATGTTGATATTAATGTGGACCTTCCCGGGATTTCTTTATTTCTTTCTTTCATTGATGTAAGTTTGGCAACGTCGTGCGTGCAGTAGTTTAAATTGTGTAAAAGTAAATAACTTTTTATTTAAAAAAATCACGGGATTTTATCTGCTCTTTAAAATTAATCTCGGGATTTGAGGCATATCCACTTTCTTCTTTCGCTGTATGAAATCAGTGTAAGTACATGAATAACTCTACCTAATTCCGACCACTGGTTATAACTAATGATATATAAAATTTATCTTTTTAAACATGATTCAGTTTTGTAGATCTATATATCGATATCAAGACAGTCACACTTCAAAGCCCATATAACGAAGGACTGTTCAGAACGACTAAGCTTTAGCTCGCTCTCTGAAAGTGTCGTAGTTAATGGATTTTCTAAACAGTTTTGCTTTTAAAGTCTATAGATTTTTTTAGTGAACGAACATGCCAAAACAGAAATAGCGGCTGTCTTTTAAATTGGCACTTCAAAAACTAGATATTGTAGGAATAATCCACAACTGAAAGTTGAATTGTGCGTTACATAATGTTATTATGAGAATTATAAGAATAACCATAAGAGTCACTATAAATAAAACCTTATTTCTAAAATGTAGCGGGCTATTTTACCATAGATTAATAACATAAGAATTGATCCAAGAAATATTTTTAGTTAACAAGGTTATTAAAAATTAAGAAGACCAACCAGATTAATCTATAAGCGCTACTTTTTAAAGCTTTTATGCAAATTATACACCTACTGATGAACATCTTAATGAGTTTGATTAATGTAGTCGTTAATCTCAAACACATGGACTATATTAATAAACAAACGGAGGAAGGCACGTAACACAATTTTGCGCAATCTGTAGTTTCATTAAGACGCCTCAATTGACCAAATGAATGTTTTGCTCCAGTTTATAAGCCAAAGGACAAACGAATGGGCGACCATTCCAACGACGGTCATATAAATTTACATTTCGCTAGACAACCTAATGCAGGATTGCGATGTTCTAAGATCCTATCTGTTGCTGTATTGAATTAGAACATTGCAACGTGTCTTAGAGCTTCAATAGAATACATGCAACTTTAACTAATACAACGAATATGTAGGATACGATAAATGAATATAAAACGTGAAAACCTTGGATGGATTTGCAAGTTGAATAGCTTAAACTTATTTGTTTTAAGAAACTTAAACACCAAGGGCATTATAAGTTATTGTTTAGTCGGTAATCAAACTCAAACTTATACAAATGGCTTATCAAAAAAAAAAAACAAGCGTGCAAGTGCATTTAATAAAGCTAATCGAATTAGTTTCTTATGGATGGTATGGAAATATGAAGAGGGACGTAGTAAATTTTTGGTCACTACTAGTCATTACAAACGCTGCTAACCTCCGTATCGAAAACAAACGTACTTATTGCAGTGTCATCTAGAACCCTTATTAACATACATTTGTTTTTTATCCCTTGTAAATTATTTGAATTTTATCTAGAATTATAGTATAATGAAAATTTTTAGAAACGAGAAATTGGAAAAATAACTGTAGTTTAGTGCGAAGCCGTCACAATGGCTCGCGAAGATTCTTCGATAGCCAAAAAAGCATCGGGTTTAAGAATGCATCGACGATATTCGGTCACCAATGAATGTGTAAAAAGAATAAAAAAACTTTTATTGAATTCTCTCTCTCTTTTTTTGATTCACGATCGATATTTAAGATATCAGATGAATAAACATCCATTTCGTAATATATATTTGAAAGTGGTATCTTACGATTACGAATCAAAAAGATGTCTGGTGATTAAAATATCAATACGAAGAAGAGTAAAATTTTAAAACTTAACTACGAACTAAAACCTACGAAGAACATAATGAAAAACACCCTAGCCTTTTTAGCTGATTATATATTAGCTGTTTTTCATTTATTACTTTTACAAATAAGTCTGGCTTATGACTACAGAACTTGCAATGAAATAAATAACATTAAAATTACAAATCAAAACAATTAAAAATTTAAAATACCCAAATTCCACTTTGATGTTCAATCTCCTAATATTATGGTGTCTAATAAAAGTTAAACGATATAAAAGATATAAAATGAGCATGTAAAAAAAATATACCGCTATAATCGTTCAGCTTTGGAGACTAGAGTCAAGTCCCATATAAATCAATAGATTACCATACACCGCGTGCTTATATGTCGATTTATCGATGTAGTTGTCAAAACACACGTTCGTATGAATAATAAGGTGAATTTGTCCATAATTATAATCTTCTATCTTCGATCTCTATGCTGATTAGAGAGTATTCAATATTCATGGCTTTCATACAGCTATATTCGTTTATAATGAAACAAAAAGCTGTGTTTAAATATGCAAACAATTCATTACTTTATTTTTTCGGATTTATGTACTTTTTTTAAGCAATTGTCTAAGAAGAAAATATTATTAGATGCATAATGAGAGCATCTAGAGGCAAAAGTTACCCATTCCTTTTGTGAATTCGCATATGTATTAGTTATTGCAAAGCACAGCACAATATATACCACGGTGTACCGCTTTTAGGTCAGAACCGTTCCAATTAATAATAATTCTCCTAGTTGTTGGACGGTAATGAATGAAGTACAATTAAATGCAAGCTTGACGTTAGATGGTATCTGTTGTTTATTGCATGAGCGGACCAATAGCTCACTTATTATTATTCATTGGTATTGTATTTAATCTGCACCTGCTGAACCTCGAGATGAACACTCCTTACTATTGTTCGTGTGGAGCATTAATGTGGTTTGCATAAATTGTTTAACTAAGATCGTAGATAAAAAAGAAACAATAAAGTTATGACATTCAGAAAGAGTTTGTCATTGGTTTAAAAGAAAATAATAACGACAGTAAATTGGTCGCGATTTCGACCTGTAATAATACTGATAATATTAAACACCACATGATATATTATTCCGGAACTGAAAGCATATAAATGTTGTGAGACAGCACCGCAGGCGCAGCCATTGTTTCAAATTCGCCGGCTAACCGGTCCGCGATAATGGTAAAATGATCGTCTACGCATACCCGGCGAGGATTCCATTCCAAAACGCTTTTATTTCTAACGAGTTTGACTTTGACTGTAGAATGAAAGTCACTACCTGATTTATAATGATCAAATGCTAAAAAATACTGAAAACCATGAAAAAATGTATTATATTTAAAATTTAACGCGCAAGAAAAAATAAAAGACAAATAGACACATTTTTAAAGTACTAGGGGATTAGTAGCGACTAAGAAGTATTAATGCACCGATGATTAATAGAGATTTAAAGCTACCAACGAAATGCATTTTGTAAACAGTTTTTAACCAGATAAATTAGCATAATATCTTTAAATGCCTGACCATTATGAGCACGGCTGGTGGTATTCGGTAATAAATGTTCTGGTGGCGTACGGTAGACGCTGATTTAAAGTTGTTGGCAATTTCGCGATGGACTTACATATCCATGTAAAGGAAATGTTTGAAAAAAGAATCTCCGCTTACGTGTGACCGTAAATTGGTGGCGACGAGGCGGGAATACGGAATGGACGATTTTGTAACTTATATTTATGGTAATTCGGTGCTTAATAGCTTTCACGAGTAGAATCAATCTTGGTCCCATATCGAGCGGTGCACGTAGATGGTTACCATAATCACAAGTTTGTCTTGTAATACTTTTTACTATACCAGACAGGGTAATGATTTCTTTAGAAACGGTATCGGTACTTTATATTCAAGGCATCACCTGAAGTAAGATTAATTTAATTAAATAAATTACTTGTGCTATAATATAATTGAATACATGTTAATGTTATTTGTGTTTTACCTCTCTTATGTATAACTACTCATTACTAATAAATTAACATTTTAAAATCCTTAGATGATTACAATTGTAATGAATACATAATGAACTTAGAATAAGTACTCTAATATAAACACAAACAATAGCCTTAATGCTATAAAGCCTTAGTACTATAATTATTATATTTAATGGAAGATAAACCTACGATATAAATATCATTAAAGTGCACTGACTTATAATTATGACACTAAAGAGATTTTTGGAAATCCGAAAAAAAAATTGCGTCAGATCCTGTCAAAATTTTCTTTATCGTATTCTTAGTGTTGTAAAACTTTTTACAATATATACTCTTTTTTCTACAAACCCGTTCATTATTTCTTTTTCGGAATTAGAATTTTAAGAAGAATATTTTAAGTAAAAAAGAGTGGAATAAAAGTCTAAGAAAAGAAGAACATGTGTAAAACAGACAGTATACTCATATTAATGTAACATGCCTATAATGTAAGGCCTTTATTCCATATCAGGTGACAGATTACTGAGTCGCGAGTTTACTCATCTGCGACTCGTATCAAATGACGGACTGTACATCTCAACAACAACCGGTTCCGCGGATTGTTGAGAAAAAAATGATAGTTAAATGACAAAAAATGACGCGGCGCTGTGTGATCGCTCGACCACTGAGCGTCGCCACATTTAGATAATAATCTGTGGTCATCCTGGCTGCCAAGATGAGAACTATACTTTCTAATAAGCTGGAAGAAAAACAGACTGAAAGTAGCCCATAAGAATAAAGATTTCTTTGAAGGTGCTTATAGTGTAGGAATTGATAAGAACTTTTGGATCACACATAAAATCACACTTGGATTTATGTTAAGATGGAAGGTTGTAGTTTTTTAAAACTCAATAGATGGTGCTTGTAAAATTTAACGATAAATGTTTGAACCGCAGTAAATGACCATTTTCCACTATAGTTATAAAAAGGAGAGCTCCTTTCGAATGGCGCAGTGATTTACGCGTTCCGTCTGTGATGCAGAATGTAAAGTCAGTCACTCAAGTGACCAAACATTTATTATCTCGAGTTCCTTCATGTTTAAAAAAGTATAGGTCCTAACTGCATCTACAGCCGCTAACAACCAGCAATCCGCATTGCTCCCACATTGTGAATCATACCACTTTTCAGATTCGACAAAGAGATTATGCAAACCAAATTCATTGTTTAATATTAAGTTATAAACGAAATACATAATTACAATCGAATAAGGAATTTTTCATTAACAAAAATGTTTACAAAATCAAATCAGTAACACCTAAGGTACACCTCACGTTTTCGTTAATGATAATCAATACGAACGAA
Organism: Diatraea saccharalis; assembly: GCA_918026875.4. Taxonomy (NCBI): domain Eukaryota; kingdom Metazoa; phylum Arthropoda; class Insecta; order Lepidoptera; family Crambidae; genus Diatraea; species Diatraea saccharalis. The sequence goes on along the minus strand of OU893341.1, from coordinate 19,178,578 downwards.
ACCGTAACGTGTACCTAACATTTTACTACTACAATATTATCAGGAATATTATTAATGAAATGACATCTATTTTTATATCGTTCACTAACTCAAATATAACAGTAAAAGGCCGCCAGTTTGTCGTCTACGCAAAAGACAACGTTATTATTTCATTCACATTTCCTTTGCAGTACTGGATAGTATAATATTAATGATTATCTATGCCTCGATCCACTTTTACATGCATATGGCAAATAATTAACTCATTCTATGTTTATTCATTAGCTCACTACCTGATCAGTTTATAAGATTTTTCCAATTCATACATCTTTTCGTAACTTACACATCATTTCAGTGACGTATGAAAATAATAAAAAACCTGCAAAATGACTCATAGCCAGTTTCAAGTGCTCTTGTTCATCATACAAATATTTGCTGCGCCGGGTCATAAACCATACGGTGACCCGACCGAAAACGAGGAATTCTTAGAAATGACAATAGTAAAATTCTGATTTGTATTTCCAAGTTATACGGACATAATAATGTGAAGAATACAAAAAAAAAATCTGTGAATATTATCACATTTAAACTTTAGAGTAGCTCGGTGGCGTAGTGGATAAGCGCCGCGGCCCGCGATCGTAGTCGTTAAGCAACTTTCGCAAGGGTCGGTCACGGGATGGGTGACCAAAAAATTATTATCTCGAGCTACTCCGTGCTTCGGAAGGCACGTTAAGCCGTTGGTCCCGGCTGCATTTGCAGTCGTCAATACCCTCCAATCCGCATTGGGCCAGCGTGGAGGGTCATGGCCCATCCTCCTTAACCATCCATAAGGAAGGCCTGAGCCCCTGCAGTGGGGACGTAAAAGGGCTGGTGATGAAACTTTAAAGGGTTTTTATCAAACACGCAAGTTCAACCAGACCAAGAAACACAACTTTTAAATCTGTGACGCAACGAGAACAATTCTCTAAACTGTAATTTTATTTCTCACGGTACCGTCGAATCATCTTTGAGGAAGTAACCTCTATTATCTTAGAAGTGAAGCAGACTTAGAAAAAGTCCAATGGCTGTGTAACGAGGTAGCTAAGAGGGTTGTAACTCCGATATGTGATTATACTAATGCATTTTTTGATAGTGCCTTTATTATAAACGCATTTACGAATGTAATAGTTAATGCATTCAGAAGGGCAGCCGGCTCAAAAGTAATGCAACAGTCGATGTCATTCTTTTAGTATTAAATACTGACATTATTATAATTTCAAAAGGTATTACATAACAATTAGTGTTAGTATAAAAATATTGCATTAAAACAAAAGCACATCATACATATAAATATCAGTTCAATGATAAGACAGAGATGCACCACCAATTGAATAACGAATTTTGACCCTGAAGTAACAAATCGGAAAGTTGAAAAGAAATACAAAGGCGCTAAAGAGACAGTAATAAGCGGAGAATTCATACAAGATTATGCAATTGTCCTTGCTACAAATTGGTGTATTCATCGGCGTGCGCTTACGCAACGGCGTGTGAACTGCGCCACGCTCAAATAACTGCTCGTTTAATGTCTTCAGGTTTATTTTATTAGTTGCGTTTCACGTGTAAACTTGGCAATATAATACATTATTATAATTCGAGCATTTAAACTTTTATGTGACCAAATTTTGGATAAGGTTTGTGTAAGATATTACACAATAACGGATTGTGTCTACAACTGTTATGACTTTCTCGTGATCAACATATAATTATTCTGATTTTAAACAACATTAATGTTACAATCTAAAATGTAAACTTCAAATCTAATAATGCGAAGTTCCTGTTTAATGTCATCATCACCTTCTTTCATGTATCTGTTCCATTAAATATCTACTTCATCTACTGCTGTCACATAAATCTAGAACTCTGCAGCGCTATTCAAGAATATAAATTGAGAACAATTAATTAACTGTCTGTATGATGTTAGTTTTAAAGATCGCTTTTGCGTAACACAACAATACCAATACAGACATTAAATCCAATAACCGAGAGCGAATGCATGTATATTAGTCATCAGCATGTTTCAACACAAACGTCGTTCAAATAATGTACTCGTGAGCATCACGGCGTGTGCGCAGGGTCGAGGGTTCAATCCGGTGCCGTTCTTTGAGCTTGAGTGATCTGAGCCAATTTCAAAGATAAACAAATGGTGAACAGTATGTTAAGTCACTTCAAAATTAATAATAGGATCAAGTGAATGTGACATTCTTACAAGGTTAATTTTTATATAACCATCATCCACTTTTACGATTTTATCTACTTCGATTGATAGTAAAAGTTGTTCAACTCTCATAATCCTTAAATACTCAAGATGCTCAATTCGTAATTTTCATAGGTAAGAAATATTCTTCGCAACTTATATTTTCATTTTTCATTTCTACTCTCATTACAAAATTTTCATATTCTTTCATAATGAATAAAATACCGCCACACAAAGGCCATTATTAAAAAATTCCGCTATGGCTCCTTGCGATATTTTTGAGAGAATTACCAAAGAATTTGCAAAGTATTAAGTTCTTACCAGAATGTGAGTGTGAATGTGGAAACAAAAATTGCACTAAATTTATTTTATGGATAATAGTAAATTATATATTATAATAAAATTAACTCACTATTTATTTCAGAATTAAATTGGACAGAACTTAAGAGTAATTACAATTACGATGAAAATTATAATAGAGATTAACGGCACAGGTGGACAAAATGCTTAGCAAATATTTTCCACTTCGGAATGAGGACTTTGAGTTTGCCATTATGGCCATTTATCAATTCAATAAAGAAATTAAAAAGTATAAAAATAGTAATAAAACAAAACCTATTTCATTATAGAATATTTTAGCAAAATAAATCTTAATTGTTGCGCTACAAAAATTGTTGCGCTTACTACAAAGCCAGAAGCGTTATACGGAAACAGTTTAAAATACTACATCATAGATTCTAGACCAGACAGCGGTCATAAAACAAGAAGACCTAACAAAGACTGAATAATAAAGAGAAAAGCATTTTAAACATAAATAGATAGAAGTTAGCCAGAGATTGACAATTGAATGAAATTGTAAATCAGGAAATAGGATTTCATATAATTATACCATGAGAAAACGAAACTCTCATTCGAGGTGCAGTAAATCAAATTTGATAAATGAATGTTGATCCACCTTATCCTTCTTATTATTAAGAACTTGGAAATTTTAATTTGTTTAACGATTAGCCGAATGGAACATATAGAACTGTAAAACTAAATATGATATTCGAATTAGTATATAAAACAAAAATATCAAACGCAATAAGCAAATCCATACCCCAAGAAGAACCCATTGGTTCCACAAATAGGTCAACAAAACAAAAAAGAAGCGACCACAGATCCATTATCACTTTCTTTTATAAGTCTTTATCCCGGACCCTTTTATCTGTTCGTAGGCGGGGATTTCAAGGAGAATTGATTTTGAAAATGCGAAGCCCATTGTCTTGAGCAACAAAAAGGTTTATGAGATATCTGAGGCAATTCCAAAGACACGGCCGCGTTTGGCTAATGAAAGGGTACCAGTGGTATCGAAATGAAAAAGTGATGCGCAGTTCATTTATATAAGCACTTAAAAGAATATTTTTTATATATTTTTAATATAAGATAAAACCAAAATAAAGCCAAAAACCATCCAGTTAGGTTAAATTTGTGTTTAAATTATGACGCTTTAAACGGAATAGAGCCGTTTTTCGGGATTCGCATCGTCATCGGATTACACCAAAAAAAAAAGGTTACAACAAAATTTATTTAAAATCGGAATTCTAGCGTCTCCATCCACATGTATTAAAAATTAAATTTCGAATTACCCCATCTCTAATCGAGCTCAACCGCGCGTAGTCGATAAGCATCCGAAATTTGTATAGATAATGACGGACACACGTGCGGGGTCAATAGTTATTGTAGCCGGACCCTCCTACAAATTACTAATTGTTGGAGGGAGACAATGGAAATGATAGATTTGTGAGAATTCAAAACGTGTGCTTTATTGATGTCTTATGTTGTAAGCGAGCTATTGTATTGTTCTCCGATTTCATATAAATATGCAGTAAGTAAGCATTTTACAATGATGTTCATATTTCTTTAGCGAATAGACAATTATCAAATTAAAACTACATTCACCCTGTGTATAATTGACTAAATGTCAGTTGCACAAACGTCCATTATGGATTAAAGACGCCTCTAAGCTCTAATGAATGTCACATTTGTATGGGTAATGGCGATTTTAACTAATGAAAATTTTAATGGGCGTTTGTGCAACTGACTGCAATAAAGGCAGATTTTATTATAAATTACTATTTTCCTCTAACATGAAGTAAGACGCAAACCTAATTATTTGTATGTAATACATACATATCCTATTTAAGTGTTTAATGCAATGAACTAATTTTTTTCTTACAGAAAATTTGTTACAATGTTTTTTTTTTTCATTTCACCCTATGGTACTAAGTTTGACCAGAAGATTCAAATGTTTGGGTAGATGTTCTAGTAGTTGACCATATACCTGACGCAAGATCCTTACTGAAGGCAAGAAAAAATTGCGCAACTCTCACAAAACACAAATATTAAAACACACATATAATTTAAAAATCGCTGTCACTATAGCTGGCCTTGAATACGATTGGTCATTCACTGAATAGTGCCAACATAATTTAGAAGACCATATGCAACGATCCGACAACTAGAAAACAATATTGGTGCGTAAATTCAAAACTGATAAATACAATCTGGGACTCTTCATGTCAAGAGTGAATCGGTTCCTTCTAGACAAGCACGCTCCATCTTAGACCACTGCATTGCTTACCATCAGGTGATCTGTGGTCAAGTGCTGGCCTATCAAAAATAAAAAAACCCACACGTGGTCAATTATATCCACGCTAACCAATATGAATATTATTGTGATCTCTTCCCGTTAATGTTGAGATGATCTTAAACATGAAACATGACGCTTAATTTCTTGCTCATTCCAACATTAATGTTTATCATTAAGTTAAATCAAAAGTGACATATTATATCGTGTTGACTACATTAAATTATACATGTAACAAACTCCCTCGTTCATAGATACAAATGATTATTTGTCCAGGACAAGAAAACAGTTTTAGCGATATCATTATTTTCTACTTCCAAATCAATTCGTGAAAATTACGAGTATTCAAATAGAGTTATACTTTATTATTATTAAGGAAATCCGATTTTCTTTTGTAAATATTTAATCAATTTACCCAATGACCGAGTCATTGACCAGTGACACGCGTGGATGACATCAGAAGATCTAGGTAGCCCACCCACCTTTATTAGCGATGGCATAGTTGATAAAGTGTACCGTATGACCAGATGCCATTCAGCTCAGCTGATTTATGTAATCGAACACAACAAGAATATCCTAATTAATATGGTCTATAGACTTCTAATCTCGTGTTTAAATTATCACGAGAGGTCTATTGTGTAAAATTTCTTTTGTGTTATATAAAAAAACTGGTTTTTATCTTTTATCAACAAAAGTCTAGAACTCAAATTCAAACAACAATAGTTTTGAGAAAATTATCGATGGAACCAACAGAAACGGTGTACAAAATAAACTATTAAAATTAAAGTTTTAAGTGATAAAATGTAAACACGATTCTTTTAAACTACTCGTGTAAGGTACTAACAAGCCATCACGTCCGTCTCGGTCATATCTAACTGCAATATTATTGTTGGAACTCTACGATTCTCCATATAAGTGTAATGCAATGGCTATTTTAATAACAAATCAGCTTTGTGCATAACATATATCGGATTGTGTCACTCGTGGACATATTCGATTCACGTTTGGTGGTCGACCATGTTATGCAAAGAGAATGTATGAACGAATATTTTTTTTATAATTAATGATTATTTACATGTGACTTAGTTACGTCAAATAGATATTTAGTTAATACTTGAGTTACTATTATGATAAAACAAAGTAAAATGCAATCGTAAATTTTTAACAATATAAAGTTGCAGCCCCAGAATTGTCCCTTTAGGAATCACGTAATAAACTTCATTGCATTAACAAGGTTTGTTTAAGCATCAATTTATGTCTGTTGGCTGTCATATAGCAGTTCTAAATTCCATAAACAGAGTTTGCACATAAAGGCATCCTCACAAGCAGGTTATCCAAGTTAGCTTTTCCGCGTGGCACAACACAGTTCACGCCTCTGTTCCGCCATAAAGGGCTAACGATTTTAATGAGCTCCACCAATGAGGGAACAAAGGAGCCGCTGCACCGTCTCTTGGGGACTTCGAAGTCGCATTGTTATAGAAACTAGGTGGGAAGTCTAGTTTGCACATATTACAAACATTACTATGTTTGGTTTGATTTAGATTCTTGTTAGTTTCATTTTTAATAAGATCTATTTCATGTAAAAAAAATCAGTTGGGATTTATGAAAGCTTCTAAAATGTCACTTATATTTTAAATTTCTTGTGGGTATTATTTACAATTAAATCAATCTTATCACAAATTTAGAAGTGTTAGATCGAAATGAGACCTTGAATGCGAAACCGCATGTCAATTTTTTACACTTCGCAAAATCTGCAACTAACGATATAGTCAAAGCACTCGCCTGTCACTGCACATCTAAGCCGGTGCTTAGACGATATGTAAGTGTGTCGATAGAACTGGTGTTGATCGATAAGACCGGGACGTATTGAAAAATAAACCGTGGATATATCGTGACTATACATTATTATCGATAAAAATTTCTAGCACCATGTTTTTGTACTTGATATTAATTTCACCACCTTTACAGATTAATAGATGTCATATTTAATGATACCTGTTTATTGTGATATAACAGTAAATAATATTTAATGAGTTTTTTGTAGTATTATTACAACAAAAGTAATAAAACTATTACAAAAAATTGTGGTATACCATTAAAAACAAAATAGTGCCATAAGTATAGCATTTGTACAATACTATTTTTTAGCAATAACTTCGATTGGCGATTTGAGTGTGCGATTTTTTTATGCTAGTTGGGGTTCTCGGATAGAAAAGGGTCCCGCGCATCTGTCGTGATGAGTTAACCCTGCGGGCGTGCGCCTGCGTTTTCTATACGCGACTCAGGGTGATACAGGCACTTTAGAATAAGGGTGTCAACTAAAATATCGATAATTTGAAATGTGATTAGATGAATATAATATCAATCTTATGTCACAATATTTACCCGCGATGCACTTTGAAAGTATATAACTGTTCTTTTTCCTATTTAAAATTGCAAATTGTGTAATTTATCCATTGAGGATGTTAAATGACTTTAAGAGTTTTAATTAAAATTTTCAACGTATTATAATACCAGACCACGTATACGTAATAAAAACATAATATCAAACGTATATTGTTATTTTCATTAAAGTTTTGAATCTGATCTGAATTGAAAAATTTGCTATCACTGACCTACTAAAATTACTATTAGCCTGTGGTACCCGAGATGGGATTAGTGAAATTTTTAAACATTTATCTTTAAGGTAAAAACATTAAATAGCATTGTCAATGCAAAAATGATTAAGTATAAATCAATAATATTTATCCTTAATCACTTTAGCTTAACAAGTTTCTTCTGTTAAGTATACAAACAAACTAACGTGCATCAGTGATCGTTCAAAGAGTATATATGTGAATTTGAAATAAAATAATACAATGGAAAAAAAAAATCCAAACTAAAAACACAATAAGAATATTATCGAATATTGAATCACAAGTTCCCATCACTAGTTAATCATAAGGGTAGCTAAGGGTCGATTCAATTATGTAACGGTCTTCTTGCATATGTTACTATTAAACTGTTCAGCCTATTGAAACTGATAGCTCAAACAAGTTCAAATAATCATAAAAATCCAACCACACAAACAAGCTAAATGTTATTCTAAATTTGAGTTAATCGGGCCAATAAGATCTTTTTTTATACATTTTATTCTTATTCTTTTGAAAGAGGATTTTATCATGTCCTAGGCTCTTTTTTCTGAATAGAAATAGTTAAATCGAATAAAGAACGCAGTGTTTAATGAGTCACTATTGTCTATATTGTAATAAACAACTCTGAATTTGGTTAGAGTTTCATTCTAAGACTACATTAGTCAAAATTCGTTTTATATAACATAGACTAAGCAATCCTTATTAACTATAACTTCTAAATAACCTCGTATTATCTAATTTATTTCTCAGTTTTCCATTGAATTTTGAATAATAAATACTGAGTGCTATCTTAGTGTAAATTTACTCGAACGCAAGAAATTGTTTATTAATAACACTGTTATGGATATTGAACTAAATGAAAGTAAAATTACAAAACCGATTAAAAAGTGCTTTGAAATAAAACTGCTTAGTCTAAATTAACCCTAGCATTGTGCACTTTAAACCGATTTAAGAACCAAACTAATAAGTCAGCTCTTATAACAACACTAGCCGTCAACCCAAGAGTGATCATAAAACAAACTTATAATCCGGTTGCGAATACGTTACAATAATATTGACAGATGCAAATGAAATACGACCTCATTACGAAGAGACGCTTAATTCTTAAAAACTTTTTAAAATACTGTTTTTCGATTTTGTTTCAAATGAACTCTGCGACTTTAAAATAAGGCACTTTTTCCTCTGAACCATCGTGAATTATAAACGCATGCGACTTACTTGCAGAAATATTCTCCTCGTGGTGTGGATAAGCAGGTACCGCCGTTCTTGCAAGGAGATGGCGAACAGGACACGAAACCTGTGGACATAAAACATTAAATTATGCACCATGAAAGCGGTAGATGGCGGTAGCGATAAAATAAACGGTAATAAGGATATATTATGTTAATTTTACAGTCGCTCCAGATATAGATAATATTATATCGATGGAGATTAGAATTAACGATATTATCTCCAATAAAATGGTGGTAAACCTGGTATGTTAAATTGGTAATGATAATGTAATATTTTGTGCATTTCTTTTATCTAATATAAAAGAAATCATTATTATGTTAAAAAATTGATATTAGAATATAATAACATATATTTATTGGCACGATGATTCACAAGAATAAATAATAATATGGGAAACTTGCGTATTAAAATTTTGACCAAATGGCTTAAAAGCTCAGCTGAATGCTAGGTAACAATTGTAAAGTATACTGGTTTATGCAACCCTGAGGTAACGAAGGTACGTACGAATATATAATACTTTTTGCCGTGACTTTACCCTCGTAAATTATGATATAAGTTCCCGTAGATGAAAGAATTTTTACAATAGGCTCGGTAATGTCGGAACCATTAGATCTTTACAATATTAGTTTTAATTATAAGATTAATTTTAATTATTATTAGGAATCAGTAGTCGTAGCGTAGCGTACTTCATGTAAATTGTCGCCATGTTTTTTTTTTCATTATGTGGTGGGTGATGCATTGCTTCCTTTCCTCATATAGTTATCTCCCTAATTTAAGTTCAACATGCTCGATCAGAAGCAATTAGAAGTGAGAGATATATTAGTTAACTAATACATGGCATCTTCAGGTATATCGGTTAAAACCAGTCCAAATCGGATTCAATGAAATTGCACTCAACATACAATACTGTATTGAAGATAAACACTGTATCTAACTATACAGAATTAAACGCCGATTACGTTTTGATTGAATTGACATCACAGAACACAGAAAGTCATCTAGAGACAACTGTTTAGAAGACTGTTTCTTCATTGATCCAGACTTCACTGATAACTACTTTTAAACTAGAAATGGCTTAATGAACTCCACGGAGGTTTGTTAACAAAGTATATATATATATATTAATAACGACATTCTGCAAAAAGAATGGAATCAAATATTGTAAGAGCACAATTAAACACTAATGTATTCGATTGCAAAATTCATTCACGGTCGATAAGCTATCTTGGCATCGACAATATCGATATCATCTTAAAACATCAATCAGGACGGGACATCAAAATCCGACCACCCAAAACTGCGAACGGAAACATTCAAATTCGAAAACGGAATTCCCGCATTTTATTCTCATTAAAAAAGTTTTTAACTTATAACTAACAACTTTTTTATTAATTGGAAAACAAATGAAAACTCTTTTTATTCCAATGATAGAATAAAATCAATACGTGCTGAAGGAGATGAATAAAACGAATTTTCTTTACACCTCGAAAATAATAATTATGAGTTTATTTTATTCTCCCCACAAAAACTGAAACACTATTACGTATTATCGACTGAACACAATTCAAAAAAAATGAAACAAATTGTTACCAAAATAAACGAAATTATTTTGAATAAAGTTAAACTAATAATACATGTCCTTTGAATTCTGACAATTCGGTGCGCACTGGTGTGAACTCAAGAAATTAAATGTCGTGTGCTAAGAATTACAAAATTCATTTTCAATTCACCTCCTTCAGCGTATTCCATTTGGATTGATTTGTGTTTGCCTTAATATTACCTAATCTTAAATACACCTATGTGGGAAATTAATGAAATAATTTTTCACACATTTCGCTATATGATAACGCTAACACTACAATAAGTAAACAAAATTCAAGACTTTGTCAACAGAAAATGATAGATTGGACATTGACTATAATATTAGTTCAAAGAAACATAATTATTAAAAGCAAACAGCGTATCAAGTTAGAATTATTGCAACTAAGTAACTAATCACAAACAAAAATATTTATACGAAGGTCGTAACATTTATAATATTGAATGATGCAAGACTTTAATGCTGATCTAAATATCTAGAACAAAGTAATGAATCAAAAAGGCGACGCAATAACACCATTAACAATGTTAATATTTGCCTAACGTTCATCTTACGACTGCACAAGAGATAGCACTTTTGGACTTCATCAAAGAAAGTAATCAGAATAAACCGTTAGGTCACAGGAATAACTGATAAGCTATCTACCAATACAAACATTGCTACATTTGACGGAGCGTGCGCGTGGGAACAGAATTTTCGACAAACGTAAACATTTGTGATAACGGTCATGACATTTTTACGTTTTCTCGGATCTTTACAATAACAAAATGCATATTTATAGAGCTCTCATTTGAATTTCGAACTGGTTAGACAAAGAGAAGGCTGGACATTTTTTAAAAATAACAAAATTCTATTATGGTATTCATAAATAAAATAATACACATTTCATTCGATATTCCCTTCTTTTTTTACTATTATTTAAAAGTTCCTCATCTTTCTTTTCTTGTCATCTAATTGTCGCCGGACCTTCTAATGCCATTCTCTAAAAAGGAATTAATCGAAATATGCCACAACTTTTTCTCGATTCTCATTTCACGTTTCATGGTGCACAGCAAAAAGTAAGCGAGCGACCTGTCTCACCTAATAAGGGATTGAGCATTGTTTTTGCCAGACTCCAAGTTTGCCGGTTTGAAGGAAAAACTTAAACAATGTTTACCGGTTCCTGGATATTATGTGTTGTGTACATTTACTGAGCAACTTTAGGTGTTGTAAATATGTTCGTTCTTTCGCGTTTTCTCAGAAGTCTTCAAAATATATTTCGAAAATTAAAATGTACAAACTTTTTAAAAATAAATTACTATCAAGGAAGCTCGCGTAATAATCGAATGACAAGTTCAAACTTGTATTTGAATACTGTAGATTATGTTATAAAAATTATCATACATTCAAACCATTGCGGAAACTTATTGATAGTAATATCTCCATACCGTGGGAACGAATACAAGCTGTGATATCAATTTATACAAAAAAAAAATGTTAAAAAATTCGCCTACGAAACGCCTTCCGCGAAGTATTGCAACAGAACTAATGTAAACAACTATATTTGCATTAGCTGAATAACGATGTTATAAAAAACCGATAACAATCGATATACTCAAAATTGTCAATACGTAACTTCACTACGACGTCAAATTCTTATCACGAGCAAATATGATATAGAAAAGAACACGAAAATTCGAATAAGAAGAACGTTCTATTTAAAAAAATAAATATAATACGTACGTCTATGGTTACAAATAAATTCAATCGTCAATTTGTTCAAATTAACGGACAGTTATACTCTGATTTGTATTTTAACTGTGTCTAAATTATATAAATTTAACTAATTCAATGTTGGAAACGGGTTTCGTGTTTTGACAACGTTATTGGGCGTCACGCTGGCAACGTGACGCTATAGGAATATTTAACACGTCCATTTAAATAACGTTACGTCTAAGATTGTCTGTGGAATGTCATGGGATTACCGATCCATGGGCATGTGAGTAGATTCATGGACTACTAAAATAATACGAAAATACACCTAGATGTATTTTTGAGAAAAAGAATACATATATTCGATTAGCTTGTAATTAAAGCGGTAACATTAAAAATAAACATTCAATTAGAAGCTAATCATATCATACCCGTTTTATTTATTTACTCCATGGACAATTAAAAATTAAATTAAACCCCAATTAATAAACCCGATTTGGATCGAGTTTAAGCGCGTTAACTTCGTTATATTAAAATTTTTATTACATGTCTTGGAGACTGCAAAAGGATCGAATATGTCAGAGTTCCCAGATCTCAACATGATAAACTCAAAACTAATTAATGAATTTTTATGATGTTTCCTTCAATGGAAACAGCCTAAAAATTCATTCAAAAATGTGCCTTTAACAGAATGAGATCAATAAATCTTAATTTTAGACTCTGCGATCCATTTACGGAAATACATTATTAAAAATTGTACTTATTGTATTAAAAAAGGTGGGTACGATCCCTAAGAACATATAAACAAATTCGCAACCGGCGAAAGCGCATTTTCATTAGTAAATAAAGCTCGCATGAATGAATAGGATCTCTCAAAGACATCTTAACACCTCAACAGAACTCAAAGAGCAGGACAAAGTCGCAAGCATGAGCTAGTGTTGTGAATCTATCGCGTGACGGACAATCGTAAAGTTGGGACCCGAAAAACCTATTGAGATACGAGAAAATAAATAATGGACGCAATCAAAAATTTCACACCAGCCGACGACGAGAACGGCGAAGTGTTTATTAAATAATTAAAACGTGTTTGGTAAATTTCAAAGTCCTATTTACGTTTATATTTATAATCTGCTAAAGATAAACCAGAATACGCAAGGTATAATAAATTTGAAGTTAATATTCATATCGGTATTTTTTATGGGAAATATTATTTCAAACTCCAAATTAATCGTAAATTCGCACATAAATCGACTAAGATCATTTCAATATTTGGTGCGCTTATAGGTAGGTAGTGTGATTAGAAAGATATGGTGATCTTGAAAATGAATACTTTTTTATCATGTATTTTATGTTTATGAAACTTTACTTCCAAAAAGAGGTAATTTCACAATTTTAACTAAATAGTAACATTATATTTTTATGTTCCGCGATTTATCTTCGTTTTCGTTCAGCGATTTTCATTCTTTTTTTTTTATTTAAAAACTGCCCTGCGATTCTGAAAATATTCAAACCCGAATTCGAATTCACTAAGGTGTCCGAATTTAATTCAAAAATCGGCAACCGCTCAATCTTGAATTGGTTTCGTTTCGTGGCATAAGTGAAATGAGTTTCGAAATGACATAGGAATAGAATATCGGAGACACGTATAATTTTGTTTTGTATTTTATACAATAAATGGAATCAACAGAATTCTAATGCGGGTTCGGATTTTTTACCGAATCGGCCTGCTGATCATTTTTATTAGCATGCGAGTAGATTTTATATATGACAATAACAATTGAATCGAAGACTTTCAATATCAAGACTGTCCTCTCTAAGTTTTATGCTATATAAAGAAGAATAATAATTAGAGATAATCTTTAAAATATTTTAACTTATTCAAAAACGCGTGAAGTATTTTATGTGAAAATACCGCTACTGTAACTAAAAAATACCAGAATACTGTTAGTATATCGTGGGCGTTTACATTTCGAGTTCCCACTGGCGATATGGTCGCATTTCCAACGTGCTTGGTCTGATTCTGTAGTGATTACTTTTTTAATAACAATATTTAAAATAAATATACAGAAAGAAATGTATATTATTTTTAATTATCTACGAACTACTAAAATTAGATTATTACAAACTTTTATTTAGTAAAAGTAGGTATGTTTACTTTTTTAATAATGTCATTTAATTTTTAATATTAATTATCTGCTTAAAAAACTTCCCTGGAATAAATGTAGAAAAAAATAAAAGTTAATTTATTACCAAAAAAATATATTTTCAAATATTTATTTAATTATTATTTTGACACATTATTGTTATTTATTACAAGCCTCTTGTCAAAATAATGTCTTTTTGTTTTTTGCTCAAACAGAGACAGATTACCAACTTCCACTAAAAACTCAGTAAAAATAAAGCGCGTGATAACAAAAATCTAAATGATTGAATCAAACTTAACAACAATTTAAATTTTTCTATGATAAATATCATTAAACCTATTGCATAAAGTATTATATAAATGAAATATCAATTAGGTTAAATTTAATTAATTATCGTGTCACGATGTTTATATTCTATTAGACGTCGTATTATAAATCAATGAAATATTATCAATTATGATAAAAGACTTGTAGATGCTACTTGCTGCTACTTTGTAGTATAATGAAACGGTAGAAGATTTACTGTTTAATGGACATTGTCATTTCTGGACTTAAAATAAGACCACACGAGCGAAGTCGCGGCCAAAAGCTAGTGGTTATATATGACAAGAGTTATCTTTGACACTAAGTTGTACACTTCAAACTGTTCTGGTACATTTGAACGAAATAAAAAAACTTAAAAATAATAGGCCCGTCTTCAAACTTAAAAAAGTGATAAATAATACTTATTGCAAAAGCGACTCAGGAAAATTCAGGAAAAAGAAAGCACAACAGATGGACACATTCGCGTTATTCTAAAGATTGTATCTGTCTATTTCATTGCGATAAATGTCAATTCAGCTATGAGACAGAGGATGGTGAATTACCTTTGAAAATTTGTAATCATTGTGAAAGTGTCACATAAATCATAAGAAAGATAACGTTGTTCTATCAATTTTAATTACAGCTTATTTATACGATATTTATTGCTTCAAAACCAATTTGAAGATACTATAGGTGTACGCTCCCTAGAGAAATCAAAAGCCACAAAGGTAATGATCAAGATCAATTATATTTTCAATAGTAACTTCTGACATTAGTCGATGTGTACGCGCACAGTCAACGTTATAAAAACATTGCAATTTTTGCATCGAATCCTTGTGTACAACACCAATATGTATCGATCCGTACGTTCTGTTATTATTACAGAGTTGTTTCGCATCGGACACGCGAGGGTGGCCACCCTACGTGACAGCGCACGCGCATCCACCGCGATATTTTCTAGACATGTCAACTATAAAACGAAAATAACGGATATCACACTATAAAAATTTTCATTTATTTCTCCAATACTCATGGTATTATACTTGTTTTTAAAGAGAAATTATTACAATATTTTACATAGGTATTTTTTTTTATAATGCAGCCAATCCATATGTACAAGTCGGAGAGAACTACTTAAAAGATAGAATATTTGAGAAAAAAAAATGATCAACGAAGAGTGGCAGGTACTAAAAACTACAGAAAACAAAACACTTGATACAATACGACCGTTTCTTGAAAACCAATGTAAAAGGAAAAAAGTGGAAGGGGAGATCTAGGATTAACTATGTACAATAAGTGAAAAAAAAGTAGGAGTCGTATCATTCCACAAAATAAAGGAAGCAATAAAGAGAAATGTACGATGGGTTAACCTCCGCCAAAAATTTGCAAGTATACCAACTATTTGTAATTATAAGTTGAAATTATCAGTATACCATTAGGAAATGGTACACTGATTATTCCACTGATACTGACACTGAGACATTCGTAAGAAGTTACTTGATAAGTAATTTTGTCTAAAACTTAAAGTACTGTTAACTTATGGAATAAACAATGAGGAAGTATTAAAAAAAAACATTAGTTTCCGAAATCAAACTAGATGGCGCTACGATATTGATTTCTCCATGACAACCTTTCCGGTTTACTTTCAAGTTTCAAAGTAAATTAGTTTTCAAAACTCAATAAACAACTCATATTCTATTTGTACTTTTTTCGTATTTGTATTGATATCCAAGTTTCGAACTTTGCAAATTTCAGTTTTTTAATATGTTAGTTAAAAGGAACGGAAATGACTGTCTTTGATCCATTTGTTTCCTGCAAAAAACAACTTTTGTTAGAGTCGCCATCTAGTGGAGATGCTTTTTTAGTGCTTTAATTTTTTTTAATACATCATCATTGGACATTTAAGGAATAAGTATCTTAAAATCTTAATACAGATTCCTTGTGTGGTAGAAAAATGCAATATTTGTTGCTGGCGACATTAATTTTTTTTTTACATTGCTCCTTATGATTACCTTCTGTACTCACAACTGTTTCTTACATTAGCGTGAAGTGATAAATTTATATATTTTCTAAAAAGATGTTATCAGTGCACTCTCCCTTACAGCCATAAGCCTATTACGAAATCTACATACACGTGTCATATATTATTATTTATATACAAAATAATACCCAATTGGATTTAAAACATTTTTTGGTTTGTTGTTCTACAATTCTATCACACTTATCTAACGTGAGAAAAAAGTATCGAAAAGATATTAACAACCAAATCGATACGAAAATATTACTTTATTTTATTTATACAACCAACGCACCTTTAATTAATGTTACAATTAAATAATCCACGTATCTTAATTAAGTTTTTACCTTAAATTATCTGCGTATATAATGAGAAACTTTATCTTTATTGCAAGCTGTTACAGTTTTTATTTTTTCTCCTTTGCATAAGTACTAGTACCGAGACAAGTTGCAACTTGATCACGTACGACATCTGAGGTGTTCAGTCTAGTAACGGTACTTTGCACCGCGATACGCAACTGACTTGATCACCCGAAGATTGCATCGCAACAATAGAGATACTACTATAAATACATTAATTAATAATAAACAATAGCACAAACATTGCTCAGATAACAAATGAAGTGGTAAAAGCGTTTCCATTTATATCTTCACGTCAACTTCTTTACAGCGTAGGCAGGAAGAGGTGTTAAAAAGTTATAAAAGAATTTAAAAAATACAGGAGGGTCCATGGTCATTAGAAACGCTTTAATAATAATACTAACCCTAAATAAT
The DNA here is from genome assembly GCA_918026875.4 of Diatraea saccharalis. Classification (NCBI taxonomy): domain Eukaryota; kingdom Metazoa; phylum Arthropoda; class Insecta; order Lepidoptera; family Crambidae; genus Diatraea; species Diatraea saccharalis. The sequence goes on along the minus strand of OU893341.1, from coordinate 19,161,342 downwards.
ATAGATGATTTGAAATCTGCGCGATTGTCAATTATTATATAAATATTGCTCTGTTTCTATTTGATACGTATCATAATAAAAAATGCTTTTAAATAAAATCATCTCAGAGTCTCGGGGCGAGAATAGAACTCGTAACCTTTCACTGACCGGGCAACTGTTCTACTAATTTAACTAACCTCAATGAGACTGTATGATTTGAAACTTGAAGTTTTCCTAAGCACTTGTTACTTTCGCTACTTGTGTCTTGGAAATTTTAATTTTCGTCAGGGTACCTGCAGTTCTACGTGTATCCAAAATCTTGATTGATGTATCAAAATAAAAGCCTGAACAATCAGGATAACGGTGTATCCTGATTGTTGTCTCATTGAAGTCTCTCAGCTAGTGTCGTGTGGGTCGGGTGGTTACATTCCCTAAAATATGACTGAGCGAAACATGGCTGACCCTCCGTCATGCTCGTGAGCGAAATGAAATGAAGTGTCAGTCAGCCATAGGTCTGTACCTATGGCCGGCTGACACTTCATTTCATTTTGACTAGTCAAGACTTAAGTTACGCGGTAAAATCATTGGTCTGTCAGTTAGTCGCCGTATTACCAAGTGCTTTAATATTATATTTAAGAATCGATAAAAAACGATGGTAATATTGCGAATGGCCAGAATGTTACATTTCAAAGTTCTCCGATCAAAGGTTACCGACCGGGATGGCTTAATGAAGCTTTTTGTACTGCATATGCTATTCTCTTTTAGATTTGTTCGTCAGCCAATGACAGTGTGTAATGAGCAATAAGACCGCAAGTCATATGGGACGATCGTTAGATTTCAAACTCTATATCTTCAGTAACAAAAACCTTTGCGCCGGTAAAGTTTTTTGTTTGCTCGTATACATTAATCATAGTCCGACTTTGTTTTCTTGACTTCTCTATGCGCAGTGTCAACAAAAGAAACTTGATAATATCAACCTTTTTATGTTTAAAAATAGCAAATAAACTTCCAACGGTAAAGTCAACAATATATTTCTTACCAAAACACCAATTAGTTGTTCGCTATAAATACCAAACCTGATTCACAAGCTTTCGTGTAATTCAACGTAAGTATAAAATCAAGTACGTAAATACATGCATATTTTTAACAATATACATGTATTTCGAACATAGGTTTTCTTTAGATTAGAAAATTTTGTATTAATAAAACAAACAGACATTAGAAATAAGGGTTTTTACAACAATCATTTTTGGGTGCAAACTCTTCATAACTTACAATCCGCATGCTGTTATCATGTATAGCATGAAATTGTTAGGGCAGACTTTCTATATGTACAGGTACATTTTTCCATAGCTAGCCGAACCAGAATTGGTGTGCATTATCGCTGGCAGCCACAAACTCAGATATTATTATAGAAATCCAACTGCAGCAGTTACCCTCCAACGTTATTAACCTTCAATATCATTTTTCAGGTAACCATGTGCGAAGGCTCGATAAATGTATCGATGCAGACAAATCAACAAGATCGAGTGAAATCGATGTGTCGGGATCAAAGGCGAGTCGAGCGGATGCGACAATAGAGGAGCGAGAGCATCCGCAATTACGCTGATTTGAGGCCCATTACCGACCTACTCGCGGCCGCGTCGAGTAGCACTCGAATGGTAGTCCAATATAAACTAGTGTTATATAAAATCTATATACATCGCTTCGCACATTATCGGTAACGTCAAGAACAGGTCTAAAATATTGCCAGTACTTTGCAGATTAAATAATCTCAACACATTAAGCTTGACAATTGGAAATTCTTGATTCATTAATAGATTTTCTATAACAGCAACGAAATATGATTATTTAAATTTAACCCCTAAACGACGCTAATTAAAAAGCATTTCTTAATTTAATTTATTTCACTGACAATTCAAGAACCCAAGACGCCGGAGGAATGTTATTAAGTTAGTTGCACAATCTGATTCATATTACATAAACCTGTCTTTTCAGATCTGTCAAAAACTTTATTTAATATTATAGTATTTTCAATCAAATCAGCGTTTGGTTAATAACCAAAACTAGGTTTACAAATGAGTCATAACAGAGAATTCAGTCATCTAATGAAAAATCATTCTGTGAGAAGGATCTTGAACAGATCTGGTAGTATATCAGTATCCTTTCCATTTTCCGTCCTTTCTATCAATATCAGTATCGTTGTTGAAACAACACTTCTAACTATCAGTGGAAAGCAATGATTAGTGTTTGTGTAAAGTCGGATCAAGATTTCGATCTCGTTTAGTTTTCTATTTAAATTTATGCACTTTGAAGGACCAGGTACATTTCTAAGACAGTTCAGTCACCTCGGCCCATCTTACCAAGCACTTTGTTAACTTAATTGTTGGAGGTTCACGTGTGACAATACCACAGCTATTGTACACTGAAATCGTTAGTCTCATTAAGTGTCGCATGAGTATGCACAATGGATGTCGAAACGCCGAGATGTATGGCCCTCGCACACAATGTGGAGCTCGAGTCATTAATAATTTGATTGCTTTCTCCTGTCGAATACGTTTATAATTTTATTTTGAACATGAATGGCAAATGATATGTGACCGTTCTCGTCGAAGACAATACACTTTGAAAGGTCGTAAAACTAAACGAAAGGCCATTTTAACATTTGTGTTTAGGCTATTCTATCTTCTATCTAAATATATATAACGCAAATGTGCCTGACTGACACAGTGATCTATCAACGCACAACCCAAACCACTGGACGGATCGTGCTGAAATTTGGCATTCAGGTAGATGTGATGACGTAGGCATTCGCTAAGAAAGGATTTTGATCGATTCTACCCCCAAGGGGATAAAATAGGGGATGAAATAATTCGACCTCTCCAGTGGTTCGCATGCTTGCTTCAGGTTTGTTTGTAATTACATAATATATTTATTACAGTGGTCATTTTATTTATGTTCTATTTATGTTGAAAGATCTACCAAATCTGCTGAATTTATATACCCTGTTGTGGTATCGGTGCACTGATAATGAGTAGATGCGTAAGGGCATGAAATAAGGATATATAACATCAGATATTTCCATTACGGATGCTTTTGCGTTAGGCATAGCGGATATCGACATTATCAAAGCAATAAAACTGTAAGTGTACGCCAAAATTGTACTGAAATTATTCCGTGAGTCTAATATTGGCAACATGGTGAAAACCTTAACTTAAAGCACACTGTTAAATCTTGTTTTAGTTTAAGTAAATACAGAAAGAAGTATTTTCATAACCAAAATAATCTTATTATAAATCAATATCTTACCAAAATAAGTCAACACGTCTTAATTTGACGTTTTCTCTTTTCTCATTGTCCATTTGCTTCAGGCAACTAATGGTTTTAATCAAGCACTAACTTCTAGTTCTAGAGTATTTAATGCATTAGAATGATAAATAAGTGAAGTAACAGATTTATGCAATTCTTAAATCAAGCAAATCAAAAAGATAATTTAATAACACGTCGTGATTACACCAAAACCACGAAGAGTTCCAGTTTAGTATTAAAAACTGGTTTGCGTAAAACACTTTAAATACGACTTTCAATTACAATGAACATATTTACCGGACCAAGGAACAGTCGAAAAAAGAAACCAGTCCCCGACATTTTAATTTTAATTGCAAGCCGAAGTCAGCGGCGTCTGTTGTTTATTTTACCGTCGTAAAGAGGTGGGACGGTATTAAAAATCTGTATTCGATTGACGATCGTGCCATCACATTTATGGAACTGATCAAACTTTGATATATACAAACAGCCATCGTGAAACGTATCGCCAAACCCATTTATTTTTTACATTACTCCATAAGTGCCCTCTTTTTGATTCGTTATTGATTTCTTTGTAGGGATTGGTGCCTCGAAAGAAAAAATTGGACTCTTATACGATCACTGTCTGTCTATAAGTCAGTCGACAGATTACTTCTGAAACTGAAGCGATTGAAAATTTACTATACGATACGTTAATAGCATCCACACAAAACAATTCATCTTGAATCGTTGATCAAACGACCCACGATCCAGGATGTGTGTGTATTTTAAATAAATTTGCACCTTGGATTGCGCCGTGCACGTCCACACCGAACGCCCTGCTGCGGTGCGCTCCTGCCGCACGCGACTGAAGGTCATTGGATCATTTTGATGTGGATCCGGCTAATGGACAATCCCAAGGCAGATGTGCAGTATAAATAATGAATTTTAAGCTTTTAAGAAATAAATCAAAAGAGGTTTGTAAACTATATCGTGTGACGTGCGTATGACACATTAATTTTAGTTGTTTTCGGGTTTGTTGATAGATTATCTTTTTCTACATTGAGTTTTTAAGAAATTAGAAAAAACCTCTTTGCTCTACTACTAGACTTAACGCATTTACATTAGTATCATTACAAAAACCTAATAAAGGTCTAAGTCTTAGACCTTTATTATTCTTAGACTCTAAGATACTAAAATTTTATATTAGCAATAACAAAAGTCTTTTAATAAGTTGGTACTTCGAGCCGGATATAGTTATTGCTACTTGTAATAGTTTTAAAGTGCCCTTAAATAGGGCGGTTAATAGAATATAGACAATAATGGGTGCACACTCCTGTTGTCCGCTAGCCACGCGTGGGCTTGGATAAATGGTTCATACAATTTACAACACCTTGAGAGCTGAGTAATGCGCTACTAATGAACTGGCGACACGTACAAACGGACGATGGCTGACCTAACAAGTATTTCATACTGGTAGTATTTTATTTCTAGACATAAGTATGTCAAAGGAAAAGGAGTTATATTGGAAATTAAAAAAGTTTACTTTTAATACTAGTGAGGTCTTATTTATATGATACAATAAATTTATTAAAGCTTCTTCGGAAATTGAAAGGCCACGTTATATTTCCAAAGTATCTTAAGAGTGCGCATATCACTGATGTCTTAATGAGATGAAAGTAAAGGGTGATATAGCTTCTCTTATCTTTTGTTTTGTTGAGTGTTCCAAGATCTATTCTTCTTTTATTCGCGTATTTTTTGTTACTGTATTTTTAATTACATAAAAATGATAACGTTATTCACGATATTAAAATAAAATAACAGAAATTACTTGAAAGTTATGAAGATTTTAAATATCCAGCTACAGAATAAAAATGTCTCATCATCATCAGCCCTTTTACGTCCCCACTGCAGGGGCTCAGGCCTTCCTTATGGATGGTTAAGGAGGGTGGACCATGACCCTCCACGCTGGCCCAATGCGGATGGGAGGGTATTAACGACTACAAATGCAGCCGAGACCAACGGCTTAACGTGCCTTCCGAAGCACGGAGTAGCTCTAGATAATACTTTTTTGGTCACAAGGGTCGCGGAGTAGCTCTAGATAATACTTTTTTGGTCGCAAGGGTTTCGCAAGGGTCGGTCACAGGATGGGTCCTGTGACCGACCCTTGCGAAAGTTGCTTAACGACAACGATCGTGGGCTGCGGCGCTTATCCACTACGCCACCGAGCTACTTAATGCCTAAAAAATGTCTAAATTCCCTTAATTAAATGAGTTTCTTAAAATTTTTATTGTAGTTAACTTTTAATGGATTCTATTTGTTTTGTTCACAACTGATTTGGTGTTAGTGATTGGCTTCATATACCCTCTTAAGTATACCCACTTCGTAGCGATATCTTTAATTTATCGACACGGACGCGATACTTGTGACAAATCGTTATGGCGGGCCGGGACTCTAACATAAAGTATCGTCGATAGCTCCCGGGGCGAGACACGACGACGATTACGGGAACATGGGACCCGACGGCTTCGAGATGTAATGACTCCCCAATAGTGTTGTGTCTTGTACATGTGAAATTTCGGATCCGAATACAGATATTAGTGTTATTGTATCGGTATCTGATGAGGGTAACTGATGTGAAGTTACTGCAGATTACGTTGATTTCTGTTCTCATCAAGTAATTTTAATGTTAAAATGTACATAGTTCATAATTTGAGTATAATTTGGCACAACAAGCAGTTGTTTAAGTATTATAGTTAAGTTACCTACTTAATTTCCAGTGTTACCTGCCAAAAATAGTAAACAGAGAGTGCAAACTATGCTTATGGGTAGTGTCACCTTGGCCGAGCAGAAACAAGACTGTCGTATTTATCATTCAAACTACCCTTCGAAAATTATATTTACACTATAGTACTCTCATACTCTATTAGAAAAAAAATACGTTAAAATTATGTTTTCGATACGGCGTATAGTTTTTAAGATATTCAATTTTAAAATTCGCAGATTTGCTTAAATGACGTCGCTTTATCACACTCGCTCAGCGCGCGCCATCCTCCGGAGTGCTTCTGACCTGTGTTTGGTTTAAAATATTTATCATGTTGAATCCATAAACAAGGAAAACACTTATTGTGTTAAGCCTAAGGCTCTTTACTCATGGCGCGATACGATGCTATTCGATATCAAGTAAAATGTATGAAGAATCGCAAGATACTCATGGCACTTTAGTTGTGCAATCTCACATGCACGGATACTCAATGAAAAAATATTATCATATTATATATATTATACAATTTGAAAAAAAAAAATGTACCCCTTCTACAGTAGCAGATGAAAAGGTCGATGGTGTAAAGGTTAGCGCGTTTGATCTGCGAATGCGGAGGTTAAGCGACGATAGTAAGGGTCGATACTCGGATGGGTGGTAAATTATTTTTAGTTGGCGGGGCGATTTAGGATGACCACGCGGGTCCAGTATGGATCACTGTGTATATTGATTTCATCCATTAAGTATGTTTGTGCTTCAGCACCACCAATTTGCTTTGAGTCCTATACCCGGGCTAGTGCAGAACGCTGGATGGATTGGTATTAGTTACTCCTATAAAAATACCTATGCCTACACGCGGTATCAATACGGAATTCTGGATGAATTAGTTCATACATTAAGAATACCTGTGCTTTAACACAATCTAGTTTGGGGTCCTACACGTGGGCCTAGTAGGGAATACTGGGTGGATTAGATTCATAAATTAAGAATGGTGCCAATGGTTTTCGTCCTACACGCGGGTCCGGTACAGAATGCTATGTCGATTATTTTCATTTGTTACTAATACCTGTGCTTTAACAATACCATACGGGCGGCACACGACATAAGTTATTATTATTGTCGTCAAGAAACCCGTACAATGTATGAGTGACTCAGTACCGCGAGTGCGGCATGTTGTAACATGAAGTCACACACACGTACATAGTACACCGAGGCAAAATTTCAGAAAAAGACAGAAATTAAAACATACGCATCTTCAATACTACTCGCTCGATTTTTATGAAACAAAAACAGGTGTAGGTTTCAAGCAATCTGACGGACCCGTATTGATATTCGTTTGCCGTTTTGAAAATAGACGAAATCTCGTTTCGGAGAAACAGAGTAGACTCTTAGTTTCGGATTTGGATATAGTTTTATTTCAGATGTCCATTAGATTCGGTTACGGTAACGGTGTAACTCCTTAGCATCTCTACTCTCCAATACCTGTGCCAGTATTTTTTAATGGAATACCATGTGATCAAATCGCATAAGAAATCAGAAAAACTGCAGGAACATCACTGCACCATGCACTCGGAATAGAAATTAATGTTATATCATCTAAACAGGCCAGGTATACTTGACAGGAATAGGCGCATTATGTTTTTGTATGTCTCTATAAGTTGTCTCTAGTAGCATGCATGTGTATCTGATACTGGGAAACGTAATGTTTTATAATCGACCACATGTTTACCTCAATAGGAGTTGTGGTAAATAAGATATAATTTTCTAATAGTGGAGTGCCTAATTTTTTAGTTATTATTAAACATTTACATATTGCACATTTACATTGTTGTAAAAATGTCGAACACCTTTATATATTTTTTTGTTACATACATTTGTATTTTTATATGTATTATTGTTTTGTTTGATTTGCCTAATGTTTGTTGTGACATTAAAAATAAAATTTAAATTTCTATTTTTTTCAGTTATCAAAATACTCTTATTTGTCTTAATAGAAGACCATTCAATCTTAACACAACAAAATTGATGACTTCCAAACCAAATCAATATTTAATACCTGAAAAAGAAATCCGGAATTGTTTTTGCTTTTTATGGCTTGGAAAATGTCAAACATTCACAAACCTAAACTTAGATTAGAGAACTTATATTGCAGAGATTGTCGTTCAGCTAATAAGGATTCTTAAACAGCCCAACTTTCACGCAGTTTATCCTATTAATATTATAAAGGCGAAAGTTTGTAAGTATGGATGTATGGATGTTTGTTACTCTTTCACGAAAAAACTACTGGACGGATTTGGATAAAACTTTACAGCAATATAGGTTATACATCAGAATAACACATAGGGTACTTTTTACTGGGAAAACTTCTCACTCCCACGGGATACCGACTTCCACGCGGACGAAGTCGCGGGCGTCCACTAGTTGAATATAAATCTTAATCTACTTACCCGAGGTATACTAATGCGGTCAGCAAATTATAAATCACGCACATTCACGGCCCACATTTTCCTGAATAAGGCTTGCCCCTCGGAGTGATATAATCCAGAATCTGTTATAATATTTTACACCCACCGATTTTACATGTTGATTTATATTATCTCATTTTATATTTATTATAGCAGTTAATGAATATTAATTTTTATCATAACCTTTTATTATTCCTAACAGCTTCTTGGCCATAAAGCTTCTTTCTAAATTCTATCTATTAATGGCAATTACGTTTCAGAAGCTAATCTAGTTTTAATCCTGTTAAACTGCTAAAATAACAGAAGTAAACTTCTCATATTACTAGCTGTTCTACCGCGTCTTCGCGTATTAAGTAGATTTTAGTAAGTGGAAGTAGTTTCATAATGGAATCAGTATTTAAGAAAACCCCCTAGAAACAAACAAAGGTAAAATCTTTACTTCTTTGTATTATTAGCATAGACGGTATAGTGGAGTCCTTTTATTTTACCACCTACGGAACAGCGGTGAAACATACCCAAACTTAAATTAGAAAATAATTTAGGAGTGACCCGATGGAATTTTCTTGGTTGCACCATTGTCTTTGCTAGAAGAGTCATAAGACACAGCAACCTAAATATTTGCATGACCAATTTAAGTTTTTCACCTCGAAATATAGTATGAGCTATGCTAAGGTCTGCTCTTGCCTATTAGCGCTCCCACACACTGACATTTAAAGGAAGCTTTTGTTTCCAGGCTATAAAGTGCTAGAATGATCTACCGCCCCCATTGAAAGAGATTACTTCGATATATACTTAAAAAAAAAAATACTTAAATCCTAGTTGCTCGAGCTTCAAAATGTATGCTTGATAAGGTGTAGGTTTGGTTGATCTCCCTTTACTACCTTGTAAGTTATCATATAAGTAATCATATTGTTATTTTAATATGTATTTATTTAAAAAAATGTATCATTTTTATTTTTTGACATTGACTAATGACATATTTATTGTATGATAATATTTTATGTCTATAATCTAATGTATGTTTGATTACTTATGTTATTATAATTAAAAATTTTCTTATTTCGACTTTATTTAATATATCTTATAACTGACATTTACTATAGTTTTCTTTTTTATTGTCGTGTATTTTTGATTTCAACTGTTTGTTTATTTCTGCCCTTCTCACCGTGACTCCTGGGAGATTTAGATGCACCGAGCCTTGACGCTTTTCTAACTTCTACACACATGAAGATCATAATTAATAACTTATTTGATTTAACTTTATTGTGTGATTCAAAACTTTGTCGATGTAATTGTGTGTAGTTATAGTGTTTTCTATCTATCCATCTAGAACTAGTCTAATGTGTATAATATTTTCTACTTGTTCAATCCTGTCAAATTTAAAAAAAGATTTTTAGACATAGCCATGGCTTTACTCTTAAGCAAGTTTTACGAGTTTATCCACCCCGAGCGCAATTAACAAAAGCTCCTAAGACATATGAATGCTAGCAATCGTCCGCTAACAACACGGTTATTGCCATAACAGTCCCTAATGGGGGGCATTAAATCGATACTCAAATCGACTCGTAAATCGATCAGGTGTATAATAGAACGATTAATCGTATGCCGCGCTACTCGACAACTCCACGAATAAAATAGTAGAAAGTTGTCTCCGATTTGAGATTATCTACTTATCCGAATACAGATTACATACTAGTTCTAGATTTATTATGGCGATTTGAATGAATGTTCGAATTAAGAAAGTGCATAAATTCTTATAACTTTATTAGGAATAGTCGGAATTGTAGTGAATGATGGCCGAACGATCTTATTTACATTAATTGCTTTATACGTAAAGTCGTTAATACTATAATAAAAGTAAAAATTATGTCGTTGCTTTAAGTTTTGTTATCATGTTTTAGATCAAATCGATATAATCAATAGCGGTTTCTAGTTTTCTGATATTACATGTATACATATTTGTCTGTTATATATTTATATTTACTATGTAATAAAGTATTTACCCTTTACTAAATTATGAGGTAAAACGCAATTTTAAAATTTTTATTACAATTTTAGAGCTTGACAAAAACCATTTCAAAAAAGAAAGATGTTTATTTCGAATGAACATAAGCTATTATTTATGTTCATAATAATATAACCAACCGTAATTTATGATACTTAAATTTATTTAAAAGTTTCTTAGAATTTGGACTTTTATAATAAATTATCAAAAATACTAAAGAGATTCTGACATCGTCATCAAAGTATTTGGTTCCCGGAGTTTTTAGTAGCTAGAGAATAATCGTGTATATAAGTACGTGTACGTACACGTTATATTCAATAAAAGCTGCCAATTAACCAAATCAAGTGAGCTTTCAATCAGATAGCCAACTCTTTAATCGTTAATTAAACGTGTCGAGAATACGAGATCACAAACATATAGGTACAACTTTAATAAACTCTCAATTACTTCTTATCAGCGTTTCCCAACCTTTTTCCAGAGGGTAAAAATCAAACACGATTTCAAGGGATATAATAAAAAATAGCGTTTTATTTCGGACCCCTCTCTCTCTCTCTAATTCATTTCATCCATATAAAAGCTATGTGACCCAACAGTGTAGACTTTAATAAGCTGATGATGATGATAATTTTTTCGATCACTATGTAAATTAAAAATATCACAGATAAAACTAAACGGTACTAAATTATCGCATTGTAAGTTTTTGAATAAAAAAAAAACAAGCAAATATATAAATTAGTGCTGCATTTCTGCAAATAAATTAGTAATAATTAGTAGGGTTATTAAATAGTTAATTAGTAAATATTATCGCGGACCCAAGGGGCCGCGGACGGAAGATTGAGAAACACTGCTCTAGATCAAGTGTGTACGAGTTCAAAAGAGCCGCGACCGATCGCCACAATCCCACACAAACCACCGCTATTACAATAAATTAGTCTTGCTTTATAAAAAAAATGGAGTACAGCTCTATGAAATTCGACAAATTTAATTTCGCCGAAGCGGAAACGATATGCACATGATACTGTGTGTTAATTGCATCGTTTTAAAGTTCCAAATTGAATAGAATGTAGTTTGACGAACGTAAATTGGAAATGGTTTATTTCAGGTGGTTATTATGAGGTATATAAACGGTAAATTTGCTTATTTTTAATAATTTCAGTAATAAAATAAAAATTACAAAACTCTGATTTAAAAACTCCAGTCCATTTATTAGAATATTGTCTATTCCAGTCCATTTATAAGGAGACTTTAGATTTATATGTTTAACAGAACATAATAATAAAACATTTTTAAAACAGACAACTTATAATAGCAATTTCCTTAATTTATAGTAATTTAAAAATAAAATGTATCTATACATTAAAAAACAATAACAACTAAAACAGATAAGCACAAACTGCAAAAAATAGACGCTTTTGCATTGTAACTTAATATAACGCATATTAAAAGCTTGAATACCACCTTGACCTATCATTCAATTCTACATTCCAATGTTATTATTATAACATGTTCTGATTCAATATAAAGTATAACAAGCTTTACGCATAACATAGCGATTTAAAAAACAACCACACTTTACATACCATTAACCAGGAACACATACATGCATAGCAAGAGGAATTAACAGTTGTCGTCAAAAATTCAACAATAAAAAAAGCTCTGACAGTTTAATTGCTTTATATTATAGTAATAGCATAATAACATTTGCCTAAACAAAAGCACACATAAATTGCTGCAAAATTTGTTTCCGCTTCAGCTTTTAAGTAGAATGCAACCTTATGCGCACGCGCATACGTCTCTAATGTGTTATTAAAAAAGCATCGTTCACGTCCTTGCCGTTCTAGATTAAACGTCACAAAACCTACTATCAGAGGATAATTATTGATCATTTGGTACCAGAAAATTGTCGGACTAAATAGATCTATCATTACGACAAGTCTATTAAACCCGAGCAAGGTCAGAGAGGACTGACTGACGTATACAGACATGAAGCAAAAATAAAATACATACGTTTTAATTATCTTATTTCAATTTAAACAAACTTAATGTTTTATCCCTTAAAGATGAGTAGAGTTTTAATGAGTCATAATTCAATCGTAGTTTACACGACAGTTTTATTGTATGTCTATAAGGTCTGTCCCACATTTCAAAATCGGCGTCTCCCGGACCATAGAATGCAAATCGAATCATATTGAGAACAAATATAAAATCTTCGTGTTGGAATTGGAAGTCTTGTTTAACTTTTATTTTATTCGATGGACGTACTTTTTTTTAAATATTTTGTTGTAGCATAGGTTAGAAACTATTTTATTTATTACACTCCTTCCCTATTTAATAATTGCGGTCTTGTTGGTGGAGCAACAGTCATATGTTTCTATAATTTTACTTTATCACTTGGTACATGAATTCTCTTTTTAATTTGTGTATATAGTTTATCCTCGTTCTCTCTTGTTATGTCGATAACGTATCAAGGGTCTTAAATGTATACTCCTCGTATTTTATTTATGTTCTTCTATATAAAAATACACAAAACGTAGTTCACTACGGCTACATTTCACAAATATCCAGTTCATTTTTTGCGCTTCTATACATTAGGGACAATTATCCGATTGCGATTGAAACTGCCGATATTAATGCCGACACGTACCTATTTGACACAATTGGATGTTATTAAATACAATCAATCTGATATTTCCTTTGTCCTCAGCACCAGTAAGAATTGTAATCGTTAGTGGCATTGAGTAGATGTTTTAATATGACCCACGATTTAAATCAGCCTGCGTGTATAAGTGTGTATGAAAGAATGTTAAAGCTATTTAAATAAATTAGTATAATATCAAATTTTCATTATTTTCCGAACATATCGGTTTTATATATTTCCATTTTAGATTTTCTGTATCATCATCATCATCAGCCCTTTTACGTTCCCACTGCAGGAAGGGCTCAGGCCTTCCTTATGAATGGTTAAGGAGGATGTTCCATGACCCTCCATGCTGGCCCAATGCGGAACGAATAACATAAATTACTGCAAATGACGAACATAAATGACGGGACCAACGGAGTAGCGCTAGATATTAATTTTTGGTCACCCATCACGTGACCGACCTTTGCGGAAGTTGCTTAACAACAACGATCGCGGGTCGCGGCGCTTATCCAATACGCCACCGAGCTACTCACTACATTCTTTTATTTGTTTTATATTCTATATATTCCAAATAAAACATGAAATTTCTTTTAGGATTCTTTCCTTTGCTTCTCGTTAGTGGCTTGCATCAACTGCTCGCTCTAACAACTCTTTTAGTTCAGAAACCAAACTTCAGGAAATTTAGATGTTTAAAACATATCCGTGCTGATTATCTGCATATAAAAAACAATGCCAAGCTGCCGTAATATCATACATTATAGATAAATACATTTTTAAGGTACCATTACACGGAATTACACAAAATTTCGTTTTCAGAAAAATAGAGAAGGCATCTTTTAGACCCAAGTTTGATTCTGATTCAAGTCAATGTAGAATTGACGTTTTCCATATTGGTCTATGTCTATGTTACTTTCATCGTTTCATATTACTATAACACGAGTACGAAGAGTAAATGATAACGTCTATAACTATTTATTTCTTGTTTCCACAACATAAGAACTAAAATAGCGCAAATATATATTTTATATTAATTTCTATCTGCGATTTATCAACTTCTAATTTCTAAACAAAGATAAATAATACATCTGATATTTTTTATTATATAGGTGCCATTTGAAATTTGATTCTCAAAATGAAACCACATGGGGAGATGGAGGTAACAATCGTAAAAACAGTTTTACGATCCTATCAGTAAGACGATTAGTTTCGTGTGCTATATCAAAACGGAATTCTTCTAGGATTTAAATTTATGGTATAGTTTTAATGTAAAGGATTAACAACGATCCTAGAATCAAGTCATTCTTCTTTATATCGTGCAGTAATTAATATTTATTTTTGACAATTTGAAAATCGAGTAGTTCCAAGACCGAATGTTTGGTATCTTAATCCTAATTATTATTGAATAGATACAGCATTAATAGTGTTAACGACTGTACCGCCATCCCGTGCGCGTTCCCACAGCATCCGCCAACCCCATGTTGAACTTGTTCAAGTGCGCGCCATCTGGCCGGCACAGACCATGTGCCACGTACGCTACGTCGGTGAATCACTACAATTGGAGCCATAGACAAGTTCGTATCGTTATCAATTAAAAAGTTTGCCTTAACTTTTTCTGTAACCGGTCGGCTTAATTGTCGTCATTTAAATCCTTTTTTGTATTATCTCTGGCCTGAATAGTTATGATCGGAAATTTCTATAGGAAAAAATATCAATATGAAAAATGAGTGGTTTTAAATCACCTGAAGACACGTCTTGTTTTGGAGTGGAGCTCTCATTTAGAGCGTTCTGATTACGTAAACGTATGTGAAAAGATACTATTGGGAAAGAAATTAATTAGCGATATTAGTATTATTTCCTTAAAAGGTAGCAAAATCATTGTTAACTGTTGGTTTCGTTGATGACCCATATATTTTTGAATTGTTATTCCTGTAATGAAAGGCATAATAGTAAGGTTTTAAATGAAGTACCTTTTATATCATTTGTACCATTGTTTCAAAAAATGAACTTCAGATATTTTTAATTCAACAACATATTTTAATCCGATATAAAAAAAAACTTTCCCTTAATACTGAAGCAAAAATTTCGAATTTAAGTTATTAAATAACTAAGGAACTAATAAACAACCCTGTGGTACTCAAGAGTATGAATCACTTTTTCAAAACACAATTGACACGACATCCTCAATAAAGCAAAAACACTAACTCTTAAATAATTTAAAAAATCTAATAACACCAATTTACATTCATAAGATGCGACGACGACGACGACGTAAAAAAACTTAAATCAATAATTGTTATTGCCCTGCCGCTAACGTAAATTCTCACTGCATCGTTAAATATTACCTCGACTAATTAAAGTCCTATAGTTAAGAATTAAAAACGTTCGTAGAATATTAATACGAGACGACTAATGGTTACGAGATTGGTGGTCAATTATGACTATATAATAATTCTCTCTATTTCTCTATTCGTACTAATAGTAATGGCTAACTTTGTATAAGCCACAGCTACAAAGTATTATTTGTCTTTTTATTAACGTTAACTCGCATTTTCCCTAAAAGCTATAACAAAGTCAGCAGTTGATATAAATCAGCCTATCAATGAGAATAAAATAGAGCAAAGGCCCCAAAAAAAATTGTTTCATGAAATATTTATCATCAAATTAGTTTTGGGAAAAGAGTTGGCAATATGGCGAGGCAATATTTCTGATTATTGTCATAAATCTATCACCGAAGAAAATATGGTAGAATTAGCTGTTACTATCTCCAACAAGATCGTTTGAATTTTATTTCATTATGACCTTTTGATTTTTACCGTTAAATTAATAATCGATCTTAAACTAATAATCAAAGTGAACATAAAATTAAAAAATAATAATGGTTAATAAGGTTAGTGTTCAAATTCAAAAGAAATTTTGGTGCATGCAATTAACAGAACTTAGTATTCTGTTATAGAAGTTGTAACTCTCACTGGAAATATAAATAGCGTAGCCCCAAACACACAATTCAACCCATTAAACAGTGTTATATGTGAAAAAAGCGCATCAAGCAACTATTAACAAAAAGCTATCGCGGTACAAAAAATAACCGAAAAAAGTTTGGATATGAAACACGTGGTCGATACAAGAACGCGGTGAATTTAAAGATAAACTGAGACACTTTGTTACTTTTTATTTCAGCAAACAAAATAAAGAATACGATAAATTGAATGGAGCAATTAACATATAGTATTTCATTAAATATCTTTCTCTGTTGCTCTTGTTTTTAAAATCAGATTATAACGTAAGAAATATAGGAACTCCTTCTTCTAAAGCATTAAAAAATATATCCAAAGACACACGTGTCCTTCTTCGTATTACGGGGGATCCTTGAACCGGGCATTGGAAAAGAAAATTTGAGGGTTTGACTGAATTCTGTTTCATAAATATATTACTAAACATTTAACTGCTTCTTCTACAATACAATGATGTTACTATAAAATAGAGAATTGTAAAATAACGTGGATAGATAAATAAAATGCGACACTAAAATCGATATACTACAAACATAACCGGATACTGATATGCACTGTCGTTGAAAAGAGATAGCAAATGAAATGGCTTAAGTAGAAAAGGGACACGCGTATGGTAGAGTACGTTAGTTGCAGCTGCCGTTTACGTCACAAGGGGACTAGGGGTCTAGGGGATAATTGGAAGCATTCTACCATAGATGCAGGAATATAAATGTTTTGTGTGACACTATAATGTAATCTTGAATCTTATTACAAATGTAACAACCAGATGTTACATCAAACGTATTTAAAAAAATGCAATGTCGGTCAACAAATGCATAATGATGAAGAAGGATAACACAACATTTTTCATAAAATCATTATTTTTCACAATATAATGATTTAACAACAATGATTAGTTACAAATTCTTCATTTCTCACCTCTTAAATAAGTAATTTAAAGAGCTATGCAAACAATACCCCACAAGTAAATATCTTACATATCCTATATGCTATGTCCGACATGCGCAAGAGTCGATAGCTATAGCCGCGAGTCGCGGGAGCATGCAAACAATTACTTGCCCCATTCGTGCCCGTTCACAGATAAGGTAGCCCCATAAATAAACTCTAATTACTTTCCTTGTTTGCTCCCAGCTTAGAATTTTCTTGAGACATTTAAAATAAGAAAAAAATATTTAGATAATTCAATAGTGCATAGCTCAATTATAACATTGGACTATCTAAAACTGATGACAGCTAATAAAAAAAAGTAGTTTTCGACTAACAACGATGTATAATAAAACTCATAAAAAATAAAACGGATATTATATAATATCAATTGTCTATTCTAGAAAACGAATTTGAGGTAATTTTACAATTTCTGTGTCTATACATATTTCTAGAACCATTGCAATAACATAGCCCGACGTTATTAGGGACGCAGTGAGTCATTATTTACTCCACAATGCTGTCTATCATATAGAATAGACTCGTCGAAAGCCGTTATCGGCTCTTGTTGGCTCAGTTCATGAACTGAAGCGTTCGACAGTTAAGTATTTCTTTTTTTTATTTAATAAAATAATTATATTTAGTTCTTATTTGCTTTTAAAAACCTTTACGGTTAATTAAAGAAATTTATAAGAACCTATTTTAACGCATCTCAGATAAATTCAAACGAAAGCGCTACGTGTACTAAAATTATAACTTAAGTCCTAAACTTAAAGCTATTAAAATTTCCACGTAAGTTTTATCTTCTTCAACAACTCCTAGTTTTATCAAACTGCTATCAATTGATCATTAAAAAAACTAAAATCAAACTCAAATTCTCAATCAAGGAGCCGTGGGGTGTTAGAGTCTTCCTCTTAAAACTTGTCGCAAAGACCCGAACCAAATAATGCCGATGGAATAATCTCACCGAAGCCATTTTGATTCGTCATAACTATAACTATTGTGATGGGTTTAGACCTCTCGTGTTCATCCACAAGAGCTTTGCACTTGCAAATATTGTCATAAAAGATATATCTACAGTGCAGGAAACGAATGATTACACTCTTCATGTTCGCTGCTAGTTATAACATTTTATTGCTATTGATCATTTTATAAATCAGTAATGGATAATACACATTTTATTAGCGAATTTACTTTGAAGATATATATTTTATTCCAATTCAGATCCAGAACCCGGATAGCATTTAAATTATTCTGCCTACGGTGATTATAATCGTAATAAATAAGTAGAAAATATGACTGCTTATTCTTTATTTGTAATTTAATTACATTGGAGTTTTTAGAGTTAGGCGTAAGGTATAATAATGTATTAGAAACACAAACTTTTCATTTAGCAAAAAAAGGTTTAGAAATAAATACAAAAAGAGTCATAACAAATCAAAAACCATGGACAGAAGTTAGACAAAATTAAGTGAAACAAAAACCGTACAGTTCGAATCACTTTGAAATCCAACCTATTTCGATTCATGTAATAGAGACGATAAATAACGTACCGAACGATACACGCAACGAAAGTACCGGTACTGATGGATTAATTAATCATAAAGCCCCGAATGACGTCCAAATCCGATTATTAGAGCCAGTGGCCAATAAATATAACGTCGGCAGCCAACATGGCCGACACAAGCATCATTCGTCTTACACGTAGTCCCATTGTGGTCCGTCAGTTTTGATGACCATGTAATAATTTTTAGGTGTATTGAACTCTAGTATTTTTATCGGCTAAGATAAAATTTGGTAGCTCCGATATCTACAACTATCATGACATTAATCAAGATATTGTTTTACTAGTACCTCATTATTTCGCTTACCTAACTGGCTACACATCAATATTGTAGGGATTGGAAATAATTCTAATCGATGGTGTATAATATTGCCACATATTCAAGATGGGATTGACGAAATATTTGAATTTAAAAGTGTTAACGTTTCATTAAGGTTCACACAAGAATAAGTTCTAAAACTAAGCAGTAATGCAAGTTTAATAAAATACATAATAATACGTTCGACTTTAAAGGACCCGAGAGTGGTGAAACCTAATCAGTCTCTAACATCGCCGACAAGAAAACTCACTTTATGATTAATGTGAGCCCCATAGCTCGAGTTTGTATAATTCATTTTGCACTTAAGGTTATTGAGTCATAGTACTACTTTTTAAAAGAAAGTAGTTCAAATGAGGTTGTTTAATCAATTTTTAGCGTAAGTAAACAATAAACTTTCAACATTTATGCTTTTGTTAACAGAAGAAGAAAGAGAATTTCCAAAATATGTATCTACTATAAAAAGCTATGAAAATATTGAAGTAGATTTCTTAACAGGGAGTATCCATTCAAACGCATATATGTTTTTAAATCTTGGTTACATCCAAAATAAGATCAAGATCTATTTAGATTCAATAGACGAGTCCAATTTTCTTCTAAAGGTTAGGAAATGGTTACCGACCCGCGGGTTAATATCCACCAAGAATCGACTTAAATCCGCTTAAATATTCCATATATGTCTAACTCACAATAAGCTCCGTTTCACGTTTTACTGTAATGCACGTAATTTAGATCGAGGGACGAGCGAGTGCGCCTGCAATAGCTCTATATCATATCCTCATTGTGTGCCTCGATAAAATACAGCAACTTTAATGAGAATTTATCTACGAAAAAGACATATATAACCTAGAACAGCATTTGCAACATTACACATATTTGAATATATTTACAATTAAACTTACATTCAAATACTAAAAGGTTTCTCAGGGAAACATATTTTCTCCACGATTAAAGTTATGAATCGTGGAGCCAGCACAAAACTAAATCATCTCGCAATTATTTAGTTGTAATGAAGTGAGCAGACATCGCGTGACTTACTACAGTGAAAGCTACTCCAAATGACGAGCTTAAAAACACTTTAGAAGATTTAAGAAGTAACCCAACTGGGCGCACATAATAAGAAAAGAATATTAAAAATAATGTTCTAACGAAATTTATTCCAGTCGACGCATTAAGTTCGACCGCAAACAATAATCTACGTATAAATCATAGAATTATAATCTCACACGCGAGATGAATCACTGTTCCACGAAAACGGAAACGACAAATTCTCCTTGTTTTTTATATGGTATAAGCCGGCCGAGTGAGGTATGTGTGACACGGTTTCCATGGCTACGGAGGTTTTGTTGTTTTTACAAAATAGACGGTTAGTAGCATCGTCGTGCGCCGCGCACCTGCGCTCGCGCACCCGGCGCAAATCTCGGAGGGTGCAGTTGGGACCGCTCGAGGGAAAGGGCAGGTAAACGGTCCCGTCTCAAAAATATCAGAAGAACAGTTTCGATGAAACTGGTTTCTGTTATACGTATTCTGTTATGATAATCAAATTTAATAGTATCATGAGCCATAAAACAACAATTTCCGAAGGTGCATACCTTTTAATGTAAAAGTTGATTACCGCTGTGGAAAATCTGTGTGCTTATACCACACGATTGCGTAAACTCATCAAAAGCTTATGTGTAATCCTAAGAATACAGCCGAGACACAAAAAACGTAGCGTGGAATAGATTGGAGGTATTAATTACGACTGAGCGTCGCTTCAAGACTCACATTATATAATTAAGCATCACTTCCAACATTGGAACGATATGTAGCCATTTCATCAACCTGTCTTATAAATGATGTATTTTGAACACTTATACAGACCTTTGGTGAAGTAACACTCGCCATGGTACTTAATGCCACTGTTTCACCGGATATTGCACGAATGGTATGTTGAACTTTAAACCCTTCAATATGTTTAAATTGATAGTTAAAAATATGGCTTTGGAATTAAAACATTTAATGTGAAAAGAAAAATATAGTTGTCATAAATTAGAGATGATTTCAAAGATAGATATAATGTGACTAATTTAAGCATGGGTCCAGTAGGTTTATAATAAAGTTGCGCTAAGTAATATGCCCGTAAACCAGATGTCGATTTTACTCTCATTACTACGACATGCACTGCTCCCGCGTGGCTAAAGATAATCCTTGTAATTAAATGCTATAGCTTCATTAGGACCTATTAATGCAATTGCATGCTCGTCTAAACTATTTACATTTAACAACACCGGTTCATTATCATCACGTCAGTTATCAGTTTTCATATAAAAGTTAAGTAAAATCTCAATGGGTTGTGTTAAAATTTAAAAAAGTAAACCATTAAAATACGTAACTGTCCCAAAATTATTCTCACTTGACGCATAATTATATGATTCATATTTATATATCACATCTGGCGCACATGTTTGAGTACATTTACTTAAGTATATTATTCATTTTTCAAAGGTTTCAGATCATTCTATTCCGTTGTTGCATTAAGATTTTGACTTTCCTCTGTTTTATAATTTCAAAAGTTGTCTTGTATCTCGGTTAAAACAAGTGCTGTGCCCAGTTTTATGACATGCTCCGCTTTGTTTGCTTTTGACAGTGCTGAATTGTCGGAAATGCAGTACCTGACTGTTGACGCTTCAAACAATTGCTCTCGAGACTTCCGGGCCTTTTGTTTTGCAGATACAACAACGGCACTCGATTAGGGTTTAGTTTAGGGACGCTTGTTAAATTTTGCTGTGGCAAGTGACTTTTAAAGACTTAAACAGGTGGCGTATTGTATTCAATTTGACAATAATTTTAAATATTCTTATGAAGGCAGGTTATTTTTAAAAAGAGGCTTTCATCGTGGGCTTTTGCTTTTCTGTTTATTCATACAATCTTCATATCGAACCTTTTTAGTTTTTACGGTACATATTTGTTTGTGGTTATATCCTTTTTGCAACATTATCTGTAAACCACAAAACAATATTTTTAGTTCGCCCATGTAAATTATTATCTAGTCTAACAGTTAAGGAGTCTATTTAATATAAACAAAATAGTTGTAACTACTCTATTCGTTAAGACAGCCTATTTAATTACATAAATAAATGGAACTTATATTTAATTTCTTTATTTCTCTAATATAACAATTACTAGTTTTTTCCTATAAACATGACATCTTCAACGGTTTTTCTATCATTATCTATCGCCATTTAAATAAACTATCAAATATAACACCTTATTGAAACTCCATCTACATTGACCAAAATCACATGCAACCTTTATAATTATGTCAAGGAGTTTTTTTTAAGTTAATATTTAACTGCATGCACAGGCTCTATTAAAACCCGGAACGGCGTTATCATACCATCGACAAAAAAAAGGACCGTGTTAGGCCAATGACGTTTGGCCAGATCGAGCGAGGTCACTCTGACACAATGAGTGCGCGCGCGCATTGCTGGTTCACACGCTCGCGATAGTCTCTTCCGAGGGCTTCCGTCGACTTGTCAGGACTCGTACCGGCTATCGGTCTCACTTCCGCCGGACACCGCAGAGTTGACAACGATATTTTGTGGTCGTCATGTCAATACGACGATAATGATTTAGGGCTATTCGATCGCGAGCGCTCGTCATGTGCTAACGACATCAGGCGTCAGGTTCTGTGCTGGCTTTCATCTCGTCTCATACACATGTCACTGACGATGTTTTACAATGACAGCACATTGGATTACCAAAAAAGAAACAAGTTTCCAATGCATTTAAAACCTTAGCTCAATGAAATTAATCTCCAATATCGATTGCAAGTATTTAAAATTTTGTAGTAACCTGACTTGTTCTAGTATAAGTCGCGGCCATGAATTGGTCAATTCTATGATCTGGCCATGAAATACGACCATGGAAATAGTCCTATTTCATAAAATGAAAAACTTACTGCTCGCATCATGATATGGCAAAGCATAAGTGACGATATCGTAAAATAGTTACATTAGTCTCATTAAGTGGCGCTGATGTCGCATTGTTTTTGTGAAACATGATGTATTTTCTTTTTTAGGTTGTAAAACAAATTAGGAGTGTAGTGCAAAGGTGCAGCGGCAAAAGCTATTCTATAGTTTTATGGATAAGACAGGATTTTGATCTACCTCCAGAGGATGATAAAAATATATTATACGATTTAAGTTTTTGAGATATGAACTGAACTAAATTTCCATATAATATTCACTACTGTAGGTCACTTGATAAATTCAAGATGATCATTACATATACTGGCATATACGTAAAGGTTGATATTTTGAAGCTTCACTCAAAATATATTATAAACCCATCTGCTATTAAATGTTAACGCAACTGTTAAAACATATCTTAAATGAGAAAATGAAGCAAAATTTAACATCTAGACAAATACAATGTAAGCATCAATGTAGATACATGAAACATGCAATTTTAAAAAGGTCTCTTTGAGTGGCGTACACAATAAGTTCTCAGGCGCGATTCTGAATAACTTTCGTATTGTGCACTGTCGCTCCCATTATTGTAATGGCAGTAATACTACAAAATAACGTAACAGATGGAAATGTTACGAAAATTAAGGTCACAAATGTAGGCTCACACGGTAAATTACATTACCAAAAGATATACCTATTTTAGTATTAGATCCTCGATAACATATATTTTGTAGAAAAAAGTACAAGTTGCTATTTTTATAGATTTTTTAGACATTTTTGAACGCAATAACAAAACAATTAATCTATTTATATCACTCGGTAATATCAATCGTTTTATTCTAAATACATTAATCTAGACTAAGGTCACTTATCTCTTGGAATATAGCCTTATTTGCATGCAACTAGTTCTCATGGAGTTGAATAATTACTACTACAAGAGAGTATTAGCCATCGGCAGTGATTTAATCTATTGCCGACGAGTAAATCACCAGAGAATCAAGCAAAGCTTTAATGTAAAGCTGTCCGTAGTTAAGAATATGGCTAGGTGTAATGTTACGCAAAGGAACGCCTTGAGACATTACATTGGGGTAATCATTGTTTATGTATTGATAGTAATAGTTAAGTGAACATTGTTTCAAAAAGTATCTATCAAACATTAAGTCTAAGGTCGAAGATTTATGATTGAGATAAAAAATAATGATGTTAAAACATTGCAGATGATAATGTAAAAGTTATTCGATTATAGTTTCCTCGATAAAATTTTCGAAGTGTAGGTTCAAATATCAAATGGCAGTTACTTAATGTGTTAAATAAAAATAAAGATTTCAAATACCCATAAGTGTCTTTGATGTTTGACCGTAATGGTTAAATTATGTACGAAGTTGCCAGACAATACGCACCAATTGCTTCTAATAATTTCATAATCCTATTACAGGTGTATAGACACACTGACGGTAGATCGTACTAGACTTGTGACATGCAAATTACTCATACACCAACTGACAGCATGATTGGTAACTCATGAATAACTAGTATCGAATTTAAATAAGCTACAAAAGTATAATCAGCAATTCATCATGCAGGATAATTTTTCATAGAAAGAAAAAACTATTTTTTCATATCAAATGATTCCTTATTATTTACAGAATTAGCTTTTTCATTGTTATCTTCAACATCTAAATGTCATTAATCTATTAAAATCAGAATCCTTTAGAAATGTTGTGCAATCCATTCTTCAGTAATGCACCGGTTAGTTTCTTTAAAATAATGTTCAGTAATTTTTGTTTCACAATCTCCTGATCACCTTTGCTTCTGTCGGCCACCCATTTGCAAGTTTTCGATGAACGAGACAAAACAATGAACGCTCAGGTTATAATCCATCACGAACAATAGTCAAAACGATTGTTATCTCATTGTAATTCATAATCCTATGTCTGGTAGTCTAAATTTTAAATTAATAACTTCAGAGTTATCGTCGAAAGTATTTAATATATTAAATAATACAGAAAAGTAGTCATATAACGCAACAGGAATGGTTATATAATACATCAAATTATAAAACATTCAATCATCTTAAGTAATTAACGCAGTCATTCTATGTTACTTATAAAGATTCAATTAATGCACATTAAAATTTAATTATCTGAGAGCGAAATCTGAAGTTAAGATTATTTTATATATTTCCGTGTCATCAGTTCTACAAAATGTCACAAAAGAAATCTATAAATGTTATGGCGTCTTTCCGATTCAATAAGGTCATCCTTACATTCTCTGTATAAGATTGAGTTTTAACTAACGTAAAATAACTGATGGGTTTTGCCGTTATATAATTGAATATACTATTTTACGGTTTCAGACATAAAAACGTTTCTATCATAATTCATGCGTATTTAAATACATAATGCTAGAGAGCATGCACGCCCATTTAATGTAAAAAATATAAACTGGCATTTGAAATATAAAGAAATTTACAAATCAATATAATATTATTAATATTCAAGATTTATCAGAGGTCTTTGAGACTTCTAACAATACATCTATTAAATTCATTATGTAGAATTACAATCTTTTGTTCCGAAGATACAAAACTCACCTTATGAAACACCAATTCATCTTTGTCGTTTTTCATTTAATCGAACATTAAGGGAAGATTGAAATCATGCCCGGCAAGTAGCTAAATAATAACCGGTCAGATCTAAACTTTGATTGTAATAACTCGAGAGATGGAGATAAGGAGCTTTCGCGAGCGTCTGAACGAGTCGCCGAGGCAATTAGGATTCGTCTAGACTGGTAAGAGAAACCGAAGGTAGACGAACCAGTAGACGTCTCTAAGGTCTGATGAACCAATATCACAATGTATTAAACCTGTTTTTAATTGACAAAATAGCAAAAATGTAATTTAAGGTAATCTGAGCCAATTCCTTTCTATTTATAAAATCGGCAATCAACATATTTATTACTCTATACCAAAATAATGAATGAATGAAAGTATTTTTTTATTTCTTTTACTTGGGTGTGTTTTTTATTTTCCTGGACTTCATATGAATGAAGTATCTGTGGCAATATCTGATATAAAACAGTCTAAACGTTTGGAGTAGTTCGTATATCTTATAGTACCATCAATGTATAATTGATTTTTCCATCTAGTAATTTCTACCTATAAATTTTAAATATGTTAATTTAAATATAGCCATTCCAAAACAACAGTAAGAGACTCATTTACATTTGACATGCGGGGTGCGAGTCCTGTAATCAATGTAAATAAGCCATTAAGCATTTCGCGGGAACCAATTCATAGTTCAAGGACATATTAAGATAACAACTTGGTCATAATTGTTTCCTGATCAAAGATCATAAGATAATGTTACTCAGAAGTTGTATCATAGAAAACAATGGCGCAATTAAGGACAATACGAGTATTAGTACAGAGATAGCCATCGAACAACAAAGACAAAGCGCCATTTGTATGTTGATCTTTATGAATCTGACGTTAATATAAGAATCTCAATTGAATTCGTCAAATATACGCAGAGGAATTAAGTGATTTTGACATTTATCACAATAGCGTAAAGAACAAATTACGGAAATGTTTAAGAATGCCAGCACCGCGGACCGATGATCCAGTGGGTGTGGGAGAAATTTCCGATATTTGATACTCGGTAACATACTGGCCTTTAGGTTAAACGTTCATAAAACTGATTAAATAGACAGAAATACTAACCTATTTACAGTCAAATGGAAATTATCGGATTTCTACTGGGAATGAGCTGCGCAATGAGGAATACGAAACTTTTCATTGCATTGAATAAACATTTAAATGCGATGACTGTAGAAATAGCTCAAGTTAGAATCGTAACCGTATTATCAACTCATAGATTTCTATATTATATAGCAATAGATTTTTTAAACTACTCTTAAATTTGTAAGTCCCCATTGCGACTACTACGGATCAAAATTCAAACGAGCGTAATTTCAATTACTTTACTCAAATATCTATTACGGAGTTGCATTTGAGAGATTTTTTTTCTTTTTTATTGTCTGTTCGAAGTAACCCGGGATGTTTGGTGTTCGTGACACCGGCTCAAGCGCAGGCTTATTATTAAAGCAAACTGCGACTGACGTACCGATAGCTGCTAGCGCATATGCATACGGCGATACTATGTAAACACTCGACACTGAAGTGTACTTTACATATTGTACCATAAGGTTCATTTGCTTACTTAAATTCTGATATATTCTCGAGGAGATAAAGTTTAAATTTGCTCAACCTACTCCTCACTAACAGCAAAGAGGTTGAATTTTAAAAATGCATTTCGTTTTTGTCGTTGAACTTTGGGCACACGCAATGACGTGTACTTTAGAACATTCCAAAGGACATAAGCCAAAATACAGCGTTTTTTATTGTAGACATACATCTGTAAGTAAACAACAAGGAGTGAAGAAAATATTTTCTTAGAATGCAGGGTATAGATGGACTTCTCGATGAAAAACTTTGTACTATTTTTACTAGATGAAAGAAAATCGTGTGTAAAACACGAAACTTTTGAGTTATTTGCTAAATCGATTGAAAAATATAAGATTAAGAAAATAAATTTAGAAAAATCTAAAATTAAATAGCTTCTTAAGCGACTACAACATGGGATTTACGATGAAGACTTGTATTGTCACAACATAATAAAAAGACGAAATATGCAAGACAAAAGACTAAATAAAAACGGCAAACAATAATTCTCTTTTAAAAAACAGCAAAACATTTACCTGTACTCATCTTGTTAATTATTTATGTAAAGAGTATTTTTACAAATACACATTAAGAACCTTTTCTTAATATATTTAATTCCACTTCAAATATTTGTTTTAACAGGAATTTAATAAATTGTCATATAAATGGGTATCTTAGACGCACCTAAATTTCATATAAGCTAATGATGCTTTTAAAATTTTATAATGACTTAAGTAATAAGAAAATACTGTTAATATATTATGATAACAAACATCAACCCAAAAACCTTCCTACGGTATATCACTTAACACGTAACGCTATCCCCGGCCTGTTTGTCCACAAACAGGCCCAGCGAGCTTATTCAAACACGGCTTGTTTCGGCTCTTAGTTGGATCCCTTATCCAATTCTAACACTCACAGATATCTGAAATACTACTCTTACGAATTAATATGACTATTCAATTTCATCGAAAATGAAATTTCGGAATGTTAATACGTCTCCAAAGAAGCGCAAAGACAAATATTAAAGTAGGACCTGACAGTGCCTCTGATGCACAGATAATTGTCATGGATTTGATTTTAACAAGTTTACTTAAAATTTTCTGAATTTTCGTTCGAAGAATAGGCCCTCAGGTGTTATGTTATAAAAAACCTATTTTCTTGTGTTCTTCTCTAAATAGTGAAGATTGGAAGAGTGGAAGGAAACTTTTTAGTATTTTTTGTTACAGCGACTACATAAATACATCATCTGTGAAAATTTTACCATCATGGTTCATGAGTTACAACTGGGTGACAGACGGACAGACGGACAGTCGGAGTAAAAGGGTCTAGTTACGGAAACCTAAGAATAATGAGCCATATCTGACATAGGCAACGACAAATACAGATAGTGACATTATTTATACTATCTAGTGATGTTCTCGACTCGTACTATTTAATTAGATATTGACCACAATTTCTTTAATAAATCTAATCGAATCTAAATTTCCTCACAATATTTTATTGCATATTTTCATAAATTTATACAATGCTTAAAATAAAAACAGGCACAATGGGCAACTTTCGCATGAGAAACTAACATTTCCCAGACAATACTGTGGCGAATGTGTAATAAAAACTGCACGTTTGTCTCTCAAGCTGGTGATGTAAAAAAAACAACCTCAAAACAATTATTTTACATAATGCTCCCGCATACACCGATCAGGCAAGTGCGGTGATGGGTTAACGCTCACTTGTTTTGAAGATTCGCTCGCTCCTGTTTTATAGTATGGTAAATTCTTTGTTTAAAAAAAGTACTAATATTGCATAAAATATATTCCTAGGTAAAATAAAAACGAGTGGCTGGTATACCAGTTTCAAGGCGCCGCCATCCTTGAGGCCCCGAGAAATGTGTCTAAATACAGGATATGTCTGTAAAAAAATTTAAAACACATTGTTGTGTAAAATTCAACATTGAAAAGTGACGGCGTGATATTATTTTTGAAATTTAGAAGCCATAAACGAACGGTGGTAGATTTTTTTTTTTATTATAATATTGTGCGAGAAACTCGTGCATGTAAATCGATTTGAGTTTTTATTTTCAAGAAAAAACACTTTACAAGAATCGAATGAGTTACGAAAAGCTTGGAAGTCGGCACATAAACTTTTATTAGACTTAATCGATGCACAGGAGATTTTTATAATACAAAACTTTATGGCAAGTATAATTTTGATAATTTACGCTCATGTAAGACTTTATTGTTTGAACAATTATAGCGATTCAAATACAAAGCAAGCGAAAATTGTTTAACTCTCCATAATTATACCGGCTTTTATTAAAATTGTTAGGATTCGTTAAAAATGAATCAGTTTTAACAAGATAATAAGTTATTTAAGCATGTATGATGTTAAGCATGTATGGGGAGGCCTATGTTCAGCAGTGGACGTCTTCCGGCTGATGATGATGAAGCATGTATGATTCGGTTTAAGAATTTTAAGTTAATATAAGCCACAGAGATATTTTAAATGCTATTAGTATTAGTTTCATACTTTTTGTGATAAATTACTCAAAAGTCGCGTTAATTCTCTTTGTACCAATGCTACGCTCAAATCAAAACATGTTAGGTAATTGTTCTATTTAATGGCATATACAGACATATCATCACTGCATAATATACAACAAAGTCGCTTTCCCTGTCCCTATTTATCCCTATGTATGCTTAAATCTTTAAAACTACGCAACTGATATTGGTGCGGTTTTTTTTCATAGACAGGGTGATTCAAAAGGAAGGTTTTTATGTATAATACAAGACCACGCGGGCAATGTCGCTGGCGGAAAGCTCGTAACACAATATTCTTATATGATTTGTGTAAGAATATTGTGTTATGGTACTTTTACAAGGGATCCTCCAAATATATTTCTTATTTATATTTAATTTTGTGGTATCTTAATCTAAAAAAAGACCAAAACCATCATCATTTTGAAAAAAAGCTCATATGAAGCTTACAATATCTTGATATACAGAAATCCATTGCTGTTAGTTTGTCTCAAGCTAAAATTCCACAACGACAACGACAAACTGGCCGATTTAGCTGATTGTTTTTTTTTGTCGATGTATTGTCAAAACTTTCAAAACTAAAAGCCAAAGGTTTAAAGGTTGGGATAATCTCTAAATAATAAACCAAATGAATAATGAAAAAAAAGAACATTGCACTCAAAGCGGAAAATATATCAACATAAAAGAGTTTGGTCTTTTACAATGCTATATATTGATAGTCAAAATTAACACCACGATGTCGTTCCACCTTTGTAAACTAATTTACTGATTGAAATATCTATTAATGCCATTTAAAATGAAGTATTGAGACCACACGCAATAAATATTTTGCTGGTGACTGTTAAAAGATATTTGTCCTTTTTCGGTGTTCGCGTCCATGAAACAGTTTGACCGGTCCAGTTTCAATATAACCTTTTTAAGAATTATACGCGTTTCTAGCGGTTGATACAAGTAGTGGTAAGCGTATGATTAGTCATAGTTCGAGCTTTATTAGCGTCGGTCTCGTCGAAGACTGAGTATAATAACGGTGTTTACTCTATAGTTATGACGTTTAATGAGGTTTTTTTTTATAAATAATCATTCAACTATCCCATAGATATTGAGAAAAGTTTTATCTTAAAACAAAGCTTACACAAGAAAGGTAAAGAGAACTTAATGGTTGGGTTCTTAATCATATATTCGTAGTATCTATAGAATCAGATAGATAAGTGAAATGAAATGAAAATGTTTTTATTCAAGTAAGCTTGTTACAAGCACTTGTGAATCGTCCAAAAATATTTTTTCCCCTACCACTTGTTCAGGACATCTTTTAGCTGACAAGAAGAACAAGCGAAAGAAACTTACCAGCTTTTTATCATAAGTAATGACATTTACATAAATCATGTCATTACCAAAATAATATATTGAACAATAATAAATACAAGTTTCAAAGTCTGTAGGACATAGGTTGGTACATACCTATAATTAATCGTTATAGAACAGAGCGAAGGCTATTAATTCCATGCATTGCTGTCCTTAAAATAATCATCAACTTTATAATAGCCTTTACTCAAGTTAAGTTTTCTAAAACTGTGAATATAGATAAGAGAGAAACCTTAACGTCTCTTCCGAAGCACAGAAACGCTAAAAACTTTCCGGTCACCCATCCCATGACAGACCTTTGCAAAAGTTGCTTAACTTTTGAAATCGCAAGCTGACTATCCACTGCACCACCGAACTCCGATAGAACCACCGACTATATCAAATAACATTCCACAGTATTGTACTAATCAAAATGAAAACGATAATAACACGTATGGAACAGGAATGATGAAATATGCAATGCTTCCGAGACGTGGCGATCGCGATTCCCAGAACAATTTCTTGTCAACGACACCCGATTGAGTCGAAACAAAATATGGAATGTGTCGAGCGCATGCAAATATATCACGTCCCACTTTAGACATAAGGATCATGCTTAAAGAAGATATTTGAAATGAAACAGTACACGTCTTATTTAAAGGAATCAAGTGTGAAATTGCTTATAGTTAGGTTTAGTTGAGATTTATACTGGGACAACTAGTGGACAGTGACCCCACTCGCCAATTGCCTTGGACAATTGAACATTAATTGCCATTGTTTATAAAATTGGAGCAGAGTTGTTTGAGCAACAAATACTGATATGATTTTACACACAAATCGTTAGGTTACAGTATACAGTACAGTTAGGAAGAGCCATAAATAATATTTAAAGTAATTATTTTTGGTACGTATTTAGTAAACTACAAATCTTAGCCAAATCCGACAGCCACTCACAGGTCGTAACAGATATAAAAGTATGAAAGATCACTTCCAATCACAATTATATTAAAATAGACTACGCTGCTTATATCTTTTCTATAGAATCATGATCGGGAAAAAACAAAAGTAGGTCTACGTAAAAAAAAAACTCTAAATGTTAGTTGGAAAAAAACACACAGACATATCCCAAGTAAACATTCATAGAACTAAGATAATACAGTTTATCTTTAGCACATATGAACAACGCCTCACCATTCTTGGAGAATGTAGCGAACGGAAACAACATAAAATACCAAACAATATTTGAGCGGTCGGAACAAAGCCATAGGACATAGGTATAGTATTTTACTCGTAAAGTCTTTTATATCAGTTCAAATCACAATAATATTTTTTATGATAGTACCTATTTGATAACTCATTTTGACAATTATAATGTTTTACTTTGTCGGAGCTCAAAACCCAAAGTTTAAGTTAACATAAACTATGTATCTACTTGGAATATAGCCACAAAAAAGAGAAATACTTTTACCTTTTTAGTAAAATTTTGCAACAAAAAGAAGGCATTAACAAACAACCTTTTATCATTCTACCTTCATAGAAAATATGAATCACAAAATGATTTATTTCTATTTTAAACAGAGATCCACAAACTTTTTGTTTGAAGTGTTAGTTTGAATTGAAGCTTTTGCAAATTGATCAACTTTCACAATTTTATGAAATATAGGTACTATATTCACTTAATAGTATTACGACTTTATTTTTTCTACAATATAATAACACTATCTTCGTCAGTGTATTAGTTTTTAAGTGAAAACTATGGAACAAATCGTAATGTGTATGGTTTTTAATATAGACATATCATAATACCACCTAATTAAACGAGAACTAACATCCTGAATCCTTATTTGCAATAGCAAATCCACAATTCTTTTTTATCGTTTATATGGAAAATTTTTTAGTCAGTCATCGACCCCTACAGCTTGATGTAGGCCAGTTTAAGTAACGCACTTTTCGAAGCAAACATCCTTATTAAAACTCCTAAAACGCAACTCAATATCCACCATTTGAAAGCACCTACATGTTATTTATATACGTACCACGAATATAAAACTATAAAACAACAAACTTTCCCTCAAAATGTAGATTTACTTGTGTCCTTTAAGTAAAACTGAATAAAATAATGTTGTATTACATGATCAATATTCAAAAAGACAGTCCGTGGTCGCGACTACAGAAATCGTGTCTTGGCGTTTAGAATACTAAACACTATCTTATACGATTTATATGCAGCTAGATGAGTCTATAAGAACACATCGTGCGAACTACGGTTGGAATATTATAAGCTTTTCCTAAATATCTAGGAGAGGATTATAACATTTTGGGTGACATACGATCTGTTGCACAAACGTCCATTGGGGTTTAATGATGCCGTTAAGCTTTAATGAATGTCAAATATGTATCGATAATGTCGCTTTAAACTAATGACAATTATAATGGATGTTTGTACAAATGACATCCGAGAAACATATAACCTAGGTATTTTTAAAGACACAACTTCTTTAGCTAGCGATTGAAAAAGAATACTCAAGTTGAGGCGGAAAAAGCTGTTTGTTTGTTTACTTTAGTGTTTGTTTAAAAATCTTAAGCATTGGTATAAAATTTCATGGAATCTTTACCAATAGAATAGAAGGAGTATTCATTGGAAAGGTTTTGAAGTACCTACCATTAATCAAAGTTATTTTAATGTTGTTGATGCGTCAAAAAATGGCACCAGCTAGGAGCTTAATTCAATTTAAATGTGCAATGCGAAACCAGGACGTTACACTAGTTTATAAAATAAACGAAACTCTGAGAACTTTACAATTAGAGAAATTATCTTTGTTGGTCACTTGTAATGTCTTTTTCTTATCTTTCCTATCCAATTTCATGTGAAAAGAATTTATCTGCATTTAATTTTTCTAACATTTTAGCATATTAACGTTTATTATCTACTCAGTTATGTTAATATAAAGATGTAGTAATATTGGCTAAAGCTTTCATACTAATGTTTTAGGTGCAGTAATAAGTTTAAAATATTTTACGAAATAGCATTATTCACGGCAGGAGTCTTTAGGATTACCATACACGCCAAAACTCATTTGATTTTAACTATTGAGATAAATTGAAGGAGATTGAATCTTCAAACATTATCGTCATATGCAACAAATTAACTAATAAAGCTTAATGAATTATACACAAAAACTTTTAGAATTACTCAATTTATTGATGGTGTCTCCATAAACGATCTTCCGGATTTTCTAAAGTTTTCGCGTTCAAAAAACATACAGGCAACAAAGATGAGCGTTGTTATTAAATACCATGCATTTGTCCTTAGTTAAAAGTTGAGCTTATGATAACAAACTTCGCGCCAAAGTTACGCTTGAAAAATTGTAACATTCCCAATATAACAGCGATGAATCGTCAATTATTACGATGATTTGCCTTTTTAAATTGGCCAGGTTATGACTAATCTAAAGAGCAATATTATATAAATAAACACAACAACAACAACAATATTACATATTTTAATGTCTTTTCGTGTTGCGAAATTGAGTAAAAATATGTAAAAAAATCGAATCGAGTATTTCCGAACGAAATCAATTTGAATGTAACAAACACATTAATAGATTTCAAACAGTAATAAGCATGTAACGATTCTAAAAAACTGGTTCATAGAAATGAATGCCCACGAGTGAATTTTATTACTTGAAACTCCACAATCGCCAGCATAATAACACCAGCGACCGTTCTATTAAACTACATGAGCGAAAGGTGAGCCGATGTCATAACATATTAAATGTACAACGGTCTTTCTCGCGAACAGGGTTCAACGTCAACAACACGCCACAATTAAAAAACATTAAAAAATGCGATGCGTTGACTTAACTCCAGTTTTTAAAGTCTCGTTTCACAAGTCTCGCGAGTGTGAGAAACACAGGTAAGCCGACCAACGTACGATTGGCGTCGACCTCGTAACGCCCCGGCGGCTATGATGACTTTTTCCCGCGGACGGGTAGTCGCGCGCCGCGCTTTCATAAGCTCCACTTCACAACTAAAACGTATCCTTACCTTCGACACCGTCGATCCTAACTGCTATGGTCCACAGCAAAACAGCAGCAGACAGCAGTCTAATCCCATAATCCGGTATAAAGTTTCTCGACCACATTATGTAGCACTAACATTCACACATGGATCACACACATTTGTTATACTTCTGCTGTGTCGTTTAATCACACAATAATCAACACTCACGGAACTAAATGTAAAAACTGACACTTCATTTTGTTTTTGAACTCTTGTTACGTCGAAAATAATGCGGATTTTGTCATTTTAGCGGTAAGAAACGTTTGAAAAAAACGTAAAGCCCGGTAGAAACATGCGCAGCCGCGTCTCGCTCGCATCTGACGGCTTTGTTCGTAAATACACAGCGTACAGTAAATCAAAATGGCTGCCGGTGCGAATGTGTGCGTGCGCTCCCCTTGTAACAGGACTTAAGCTTTGATCTAAAGCTTTTCACTACACTTGGGGTATATCGAAAGATTATTTTTATCTTATCAATAAGTATTTAAGTCATGATTATACCAAATTTTACCTACAAAACCGTGAGAAATGAAACACGCACACAAGTAAGCGTACGCGCAGGAATGTTGATTCAATGGAGAAATCAAGCAATTCAACACTTCCCCGCGCGCAGCAACCAATCGAGAGCTTTGAGCTTTGTAGTTCTACAACCATCATACAGATGGCGCCTATGAAAACTTTCATTTGAAGAGGGGTGAATTAGACAGTTACCCACACACAAGACAGTATTTAGAAATAATTACATATAATTTTTCATAAAACAACATCCGAATAACAAAATAATTGCTTTCACAATGGCTTCGTAATAAAATTATTGGCTTCGCTTTTTTCCGTAAAAAAACACACGATTAATATTTTTTTACTTTAAACAAAAAAGTACCTATAACAAAGTAACAATAGGAATTTTCTCTAAAAAACATATTTTTAAATGAAACCTAAATGAAATTCAACTTGTATGATAATAACAAAACTACAAAACATGCTGTTATTAAATTGGCAAATGCTCAGCCTGAATTATCAAACAATCTTTCATATTACTGTATGATAACCATCATGCCTTGACAGAAACGTTTGTTTTAATTTTCACTTAATAAATGCACACACAACACAAAAACATAAACCCAAAGAAACTTTTAATAAAAAATACATAAGGTTTTGAAATATAATAAATGGTTTTCTTCCAAACTATATTTGTACATTTTATAACTGAACTTTTATTTTGAGACGGAGTTATAATATATATTAATCCTTTGAAATCAATGAAAAATGTTGAAAATTGCAAATTATTTACAAATTACATGTTTATTTTCTAACTAGGATAAATAATATTACTGAAAAACTTTCCTAAAAATTTATGAAATAAGAACATTTCGTATCCAAATAAGATTATTGAAAGCATTGATGATTTAAGTTTATATTACAGGTAGGTAAACAACAATTTTTAATACTTTTTCATTACTAAAGATTTTTCTACCCAGATATGAACCTCTCGTTTAGTTAAATCTGAAAGGATGTAAGTATCATAAATTCAAATTACAAACGTTACCTTTTCTTATCACATATACATTAAGAAGCAAATGAAAGAGCCAAATGTATTTCAAAATATATATAATAAATGTAAAAAAGTTGCCATTTTTTGTGTTGTGAATGTATCCAATAGTATTGTTTTGAAGGTTACTATACTCTTAATTAGAAAGACAAGCAACGCCTTAGTCTTATATGTACACGGAACCACTTCTTAAACGTCAATAAAACTAAATATAAACGCGATGAAACCGTTTCATTAATGGATAATGCGTGTGAAAACTTTTTTGAAAAAAGGAGTGATTTTTATTGACATGCGAAGTTTAGATGCTAACTGATTTTTCAGGTTTATAAAGAACCTTCTTCTCATCGATTATAAATCAAACCTCGACTTTGATCCTCGCAACACCGCTTCAAACAAAGAAAATATCT
Source organism: Diatraea saccharalis (assembly GCA_918026875.4). Lineage (NCBI taxonomy): Eukaryota > Metazoa > Arthropoda > Insecta > Lepidoptera > Crambidae > Diatraea > Diatraea saccharalis. The sequence goes on along the minus strand of OU893341.1, from coordinate 19,124,323 downwards.
TTAAAAATGACTACTGATCGTGGAATCTGTACATAGTATAAAACAAAATCGCTTGCCGCTGTCTGCACGCTGATATCTTTTAAACACTAGGGATTTTAATGCGGTTACCATTAATATACAGAATGGTTCAAGAAGAGGGTTTATTTGTGAAATAAGTCACTGAAGGAAAACTAGTATACATATAAAATTGGGAAAAAAAACAGATTTTTAATTCAAAGCGTATATAAGTATACTCCCCTATTTCGAAACTCCTTGATATAAAATATGAAAAATATACAGCTTTTTTGTTGTTTAAATATCCATGTATGTAAAAAGAAAATACAATAAGCAATGTAACATATGCCATGTTTTTATTGATATAAAATTTTAAATGCAAATTTCTCATTACAAAACTCAACGTATAAAATTGTTTGATCGATGTAGTCGTAACCAAGCGCAACCTCAGTGGTGGTGAACTAAATTATTTTCGTAGTGAATCTTAAAATTTATAAACAATGACTACTTGTTACCAAAAACATCCATTCGAGATAGAGAACGAGGATCGTCTCACAACCATAAACACAAAAATATTTGAGATCAAAAAGAAAATACAACTATCAGGTGTGCAATTGTAAACGCTCCTTGGTTTTTATTTACATTAAAACTCCTGTTTTAATTCAGTTACCGATTTAAATAAAATTACCTTTCAATATTTAGATGTTTTTACATACGACATAGTTATATTGGATGGAGAATTCTAGAATATTTTCATTAGCTGTTTTGAGTTAATGTTTTTAATCGCAAATTATGTAATTAAAATTAAATAAAAAAAATTATGGCCTAAACAAACATATAGTAGAGAAATTAAAAAGTGATAATGTCAACAAAAAATATCGTTAACCTTTTTTCAAGCAATCAATCATATGAAATTTTAAATATATATAATAGTAATAATACTATTAAAAAGAAATATGCAATGCAGGATACTATATTTCACTGAAATTCAAAAATGTCTGTGGAAAAACATATATTAATGCATGCAGATCAAAATAATATATCACCATTTATGAAATCCTTTTAAAAACTTAGACAATTTCAAACATATTTGATTAAAAATATCAATTTTCACAGAGGGTCAAAGAAAATCTAGCTATGAATTGAACGAAGCAGAGAAAAAACAAAATAATGACCTCATCGAGACATTGAGGAAGGAGATCAAACTGCGCCTGTCTGAACTGACGCAGGCACGAGAGGTGATCAGCGACGAGGAGGCGCAGATAAAGAAATATCTAAACGATGTATGCCCATTGGGCAATAAGACACAAGACCAAGTAATGAAATAAAAGACGAATGTTATAGAAGTAGACACGACAATCAGCAACTTTTTCAATATTTTTTAGATCTACGCGACATTTTTTTTTAAATACATTTAATTTTTTATTGGTGTAGTGGAGTACCATATATTTGTAAAATCCTAATATACCGATTATAAATAATGAATTCTAGTAAAATCATTTATATTGCTTTACTATATTCATTAACATATTATATTTTTTACATTAAATAAGTAGAGTAATACTATATCCTTGCAATCTTAAGAGTTGAAGGTAAAAATATGGGAGGAAAATGGATCCAGAGGAGGCAACAGCAATTAATAATAAAGTCTATATCCTTTTTCCATATAATTTTACTAAACAGCAAGGCTTTTTTACAAAAAAATACTCTCTCACTCGCAAAAAAATCAAAAGGTAATTTTAGTTTATAAAACAAAAGTTGCTTATTTTTTTTCAATCTGTCTATTACCGATCTTATTTTCAATTGATAGTTTTACCTCTCAAGTGGAATCAAAGCAATCCAAAAGCTCCATCCCAATAATTAAGAAAATTCGTGGTAATCTGCAAAATTTTAAGGGATAATAGTTGTTGGTTCCTGTATGTCTATTAAATCGCTCATCCATCACCATTTTTATCACAAGAAAGAATCGAATTTTTTCTAACGAAATAAATAATAATAACGAAATATTATTTTCTTTTATTTAAATTTAAATTCGAAAAATTATCAAATAAATATCAATATAGCATCAGCCAAATTTATCAAATATAGTAATATATATTTTATGTGAAAGTCACTTTTGTTATAATTACGTTTAAAGTGTTTTGTATGAAAAGTATATTAATTGTTTTTCCACGTAAATATATTAAATGATAATGGTAGAAGACTATTCATGGCAAATAATATTTAGTAACTGTTCCTAAAAATTTTTTTTAAAATAAACATTACACGGTTCAAAATATCAAAAAAATAGATTTAGAAAAATAGTTATTTTTATATAAAGAAAATACTATTATATTTTTCCAGATTATAAATAATCTTGATCTGAAAGTGATAGACCAAAGAAAAATGCTTGATCTACTGAAGTACGAAAAGAAAAGCAAGAAAAAGAGACTCACTGATTTAGAGAAGGAATATGAACATCTACTCATAGAAAGCACTAGAAGTGAACTGGTCAAATCTAAAATATCAACTAGAGCGAGAAAGGTATATTTTTTAAATTATTTATATAGGCTCTATTTTAAGGGCCAGCGAAAACGCACAGTGTTATGTGAACATTGAAAGTCAACAATACGTATCGTTATCCAAAGAAATGTATATCGTTTGCGCGGACTACTACCTATCACTGAACGGGGTGGGATCGGACACCCATAGCATCCCCTACAACGAAACCCAGTACTTCGCAGAAATGATACAGGGTTCTATGAGTAGCGATACGTGTGGTTTATTTTCAATGCTCATACTTTGTGGTATTGTCCGTTTCGTCGACTGCCCTAGAAACAGACTATACGAACTAATGCTCTGCGTTGCATTTATGATTTAATTGAATTAATATTTGTTTAAACACTTTGTTTAAACTTAATCCATCCTGTAACACTATCAATATCTTATGTCATATGATTTTCAGCACGCATCACATCTTGAAAATGAAATCCACAAAGTGCTCATACAATGGACTGAAGCAGAGTTAGTGAAGAAAAAATATTTAACGATAAGGTATGCTGATAAACTGTTATTCTAAAAAAAAACTTCTTACATAATTAATAGAATAATTAAAAGATTCTTACATAATTAATAGATCGAAAAGAGGAGAAGATTCTCACTTAGTCGGATTTTTTAATGTATCTTTTATTATCTGCACCCTGAAACACATGGGGGGTAAACTTTTCATGTATTTTCACCGTATGTAATTCGAAACATTCTTCTTTTGTTTGAAAGCGTGTACTTTCCAAGTGGTACCGTTGTCATCAAGTCAGGTTCTGAAAATGGGATCCTGAAAAATCAAGGAAGTCTTTGGACTTATATAGACACTAGCGCTTTCCGCCCGTTGCTAAGCCTACACAGAGTTTGGTTATTATCGCCCTAAAACTATTTTATATCCTTTCACACTCTATCTGCGTCCCAAATTTCATTAAAATTGGTTCAATAGTTTAGATATAAAAACGTTACACCTACACACACAGACAGTTACATCTTCGCATTTATAATATTGGTATGAATTTAGTAACAAATTGAAATACTAATGAAAAGAAAAATACAAACTGTGTTACTTTAATCGTAATCTAAAACTTAAGTCAAGTCGCAAAATTCTTTGACACAAATGATAGCCCGATTTATATATTTAACGCCATCTAGTAAAGCAAAAATTTAAAATTATAAACTGAAATCCAGATAAATTTCCATGACAAATAAAATACCGCGATTTAGATTTAATTTGACGTAAATTACGAGATTAAAACAGCACTACATAAAAATGTGTCATAATTCATTATCTATATTTGTCTCACCATACCATAGATGTTTTTTTATAAATATCTGACAACGATACTAAAAAAATTGTTGGTGTATCCATATTTTGTTTCAGATAAACATATTGTGGTATTTCTATTTCTCTCTTCAGTTGTTTCTTTTTATGAGGATTTTATAACAAACTTCAAAATCGAAAACGAGGAGGTTATATTATATATTTATTTTATGTATGTTAATCGATTTATCCGCCTTTTGTTGACCGATTTCCAAAATTCTTTTTTTATTCGACAGCTTAATGGCCCGTGCTGGGCCGATTTAAATGTTATCTAAATCGAGTCAGTAGTTTTCCTTGACAAATTGTGCTTTCCACCGGATATCACCTAAATATTTAGATTACATGTTTTGATATCAGTGAAAAAACAAAATATTGCGTATTTTGCATTCTTTCAAAATCCGAAAGGAGGATTTTATATGTTCAATTGCTTTGTAGATCATCGTTTTCTTCATGAATTGTGAACCAATTTCTATTAAACTAGCTATTTCCCCGCGACGTGGCTTGCGTAAATTATAGCATATTATGTAGCTTCCCGTGGATGAAAGAATTTTATAATAGGTAAAATAGTTTCGGAACCAATCCATTGCAAACAAACAAAAAATCAAATCTTTCTTCTTTATAATATATAGTAATCTATCACTTAATCAAAAATAACATACAGAAAACCGCCCTACTTCTATGGCAGTTTTTTGAATAAGTGCGAATTCAGTTCTATTATTAGAAAAAACAAAATTGAATTCGAATCAATAAAAAAAAAGTTTTTTATTTCTTTTAAAATGTATTTAATAGATGTGGTCACCAGTCCATATTACTTCTAACTTATAATAATTTGACTCCGTCATCTAGATTTAAACAAACTTATATTTACTGGATACATATTTTCTGTTTATGTCGCAGTTCTAACCTAACTTAACTCACAATTCTTGAAGCTATTTTTGGTGTCGATTCGTACAAACTGACCATTGCGCCATCGACGTCCCCAATAATTTTAGGACCTAAGTATTACTTTATTCTCTTTCCAGGCAAGCACTGATCGATGACTCTGTGAAATTTGAAAGCTCATTATCTCGGGTTGAAGAACTGTTAAATAAACAGAAGGAGGAAATTGCCAAACTAGAGGTAAATTAAATAAACAAATTCCATAAAACTAGTACTGGGTTCTCAACTAAAAAGAGTGCTAAGAAAATAGTGATCTCTTCTGTCATTGTCACTTTGCTTTAGGTGGCCAATGATTTACGCCAAATATTTACTTTAGTCCACATATTATAATTAAATACATAGTAACACAGCTTGGAATTTGAATAAAAAATGTTTTTTTTAAATATTATATTATATTCCTGGGTTTTGAACCTGGTTTGTAAACTAATAGTTTCGCTATTTGCTGATAAAAGGGTTATTGTAAATATTTATATAATAGCGGCTGGATGGTTAGTAAGTACTTCGTGAAAGCCAATTTGCTTTTAGCTATAATATGAAGATTTTGACAAGGTTACTTCGAGCCATAAGTTTTAGAAACCATGTCTTACTTACGAGAAGAGCTGCCCTTGCCGAGTTTCTTGCCGGTTCTTCTCTTGAAAGCTAAGAATGCTATTAATAGCTTTCTTAAATTTTATTCTTTTAGTATGGTAAACATTTTTTTTTGTTTTATTTCTAGAAGTAGTTTTTATTCCGTTACAATGAACAATTATTACAACGTTCACCAATTTTGATTGTTTATTTTATATTCAGCAAGTTCGTGAAGAAGCAGCTGAAATGCGAGTGCGCGCTACATCTGCTACGGCGGCGGAGGTGGCGCGTGCGCACGACGCAGAACACGCGCGAGTTTCAGAACGCGCATATTTCGCGCAACGTTTCGCAGAACGCAAAAGAGAATTGGAGAAACTGGAGAAAAGAATATTCCCACCGCAAGGTGTATACATTTACCACTGAGGAGTTTGATTCAGTTGATGCGGTTAACCAACTTCCTCAAATTCCGTCCGTAGGATGAATGTTGAAAAGAATATTTTCTCGAACTCCTCCGTATTTCGGAAGGCACGGTAACTGCATCTGCAGTTAAGTCTAAAGCAGTTAAGTCTAAGAAAAGAATCCATCCGATAAGTAACAACTGTCACAGAATCAAATAAAACATACACAGTGTAAAACAATAAATACCGTTTTATAATAAAATAAAACCTTTATCACTTACGTCCTACTATTTTGAAACAAAAGGTTTTGTAGTAATCACATTTTTACCATTCCAGCACGTGTAATAGTACGTCAAGAATCAACAAGGTCTACTGAAGGAGAAGCAGTCACTGAGGAGACATCGGCTGCAGCACAAATGGAAGAGATTTTCCAGAGGCTAATGAAGCTTACAGGTAAGGTGACAATAATGATTTCATTAAACGTTTATATATAGGCTCAAAATAAAAATCAAAATCTTATATAAGACAGTGAGTTTTGAAGGCAATTTTATACGTATTTTCTAATGTAGCTGCGTCTATCATCAAAAGACAGTTGTTACGGTTAAGTGCTTTTCATTTTGAATTAAATTATCACTTTTAAAACTACATTTATAAAAAATCTACCGTTACTCATTTATTTAACTTAATTATTAAAGTAATGCTTCTACACAACGTTCATAAAAACCTCAAGTGGAATGCACCAAGTTTAATGCAATATTGAGATTATTTTTTCCATCAGGTGTAACCGACACCGAGGAAGTGTTTGACAGATTTCGAGCTCAAAGAGAAACCAGCAAGAGGCTCGGCTACTTACAGAAGACCACTGAGGAGGAGAAACTCGACCTGGAGTCCACTCAAACCTCTCTGATGGCTGAATTGGAAGCATTCAAATTTGCATCAGTCAAAGACAAAGATGAGTGAGTGAATCAACTGTGAATGTAAAACAAATATTCTTCACGTGTTTTTCCTCTCCACGGAACATCAGGGACGTCATGAAATCACAAGATTGATTTTCTTTGCAATGAATATATATTATCACATTGTCCAATTACTTCAGACATCTCAGATAATAGACAATACGACATAGCATCAGAACTAAGAAAAATTAACCTTAGCTTTAATTATTTCTTAACCAAGACGTAAAACTTGTCATAGAAATTGCCGATAACGTGTTTGTTTTTGATGTAAGGCCCAATCTATACTAATAATAAAAAGGTGAAGAGTTTCTTTGTTTCAATGCGCTAGTCTCGATAACTCAGTTCGAATTTAAAATACATTTTTGTTGAATAGTCCATTTATCGAGGAATGCCATAAGCTATATTACATCTATCTAAGACTAATAAGAGAGGAAAATGTTGCAAAAACGAGAAAACAACCTAGTGTTAATATAAAATAAATAAAAAGTAAATATATATACTTTTTCTGTCAATACCTCTGGCTGTTTTAGAGGTCAAGAGTTAATCAACGAGCTGAAAGAAGAAATAAGTAAAGAACAGGAGATACATAGAGAGCTGGAAGAAAAACTTGAGAAACTAGACACGATACTGTGCGAGATAAAGAGACTTTTATATGATCTTTGTAAAATATTGGATGTAAGTAATTACTTATATATTATTTGATATAATAGGGGCTCGATGGAACAATGATTAGCACGCTAGGTCTGCAATACTATTGTTAAGCAACTTATGCAAAGGCCGGTGACCAAAAAAATTATTATCTCGAACTCCTCTGTGCTCCGGAAGGCACGTTAAGCCATTGGTCCCGGCTGCATCTGCAGTAATTAATACTCACCAATCCGCAATCCCACGTGGTGGGGACATGTATAGGCTGGTGATGGAAGTAAATATTACGAAATTACATTGTTTCATTGTTGAGAGTGTTTTAATAACTTGAACCCGATACATTATAGATATGTTTAGAAAAATATTGACCGGTTGTAAATTTCTATTCCTATTCTACAAAGTGCCATACGATACAATTCCAGTTCGATTTTAGCTGGAATCGTATCGTATGTCACTTATTAGAATAGAAAAACCATTAAAAACTGTAGTTTCGTTCGATTTAAACAAAATTTATTTAGCAAAATTGGCCCCCAGGTATATAGCCATAGAATGGCCATACTAGAGTGGATGGACAGCCGAGAAACTGGTGCAAGAGCTGAATTTTCCGCTACCAGAAGGCGTGTGCACGCCATGCCATGTAGATCTTTAACACCTACATTTTTTACTCATAATGGGCTCACTCTTGACCTCAATCCACCCGAAGGGCATTCATGCTTGCCCAGAAGGAACTTATTTACTCTTGCAATATAGACGCCGGCAGGGAGTTCCACTCCTTGGCAGTACGCAGTAAAAGATAATGAGTAATGTTCATGTTCACTGTGTAGGTAATACCAGAACCAGCCATACCAGAGTGGACAGCCGAGGCCCGTGACGTGCAAGAACTGGTACAGGTGCTGATTATACGCTACCAGAAGGCGTGCGCACGCGCCGCGGAGGTGCGCGAAAAGCATGGCGAAATCACGATGATCGCTATCCCGTCCAATGTAAATACTGATAAATACTTTCAGTTGATTTATTTTATATTATAATGTACACATTCAAATAGTTCCACAACAATCCACTACCCGGCGGTGTGTTGGCGCGAATCTCATCTAACGTCAATGTCAAAGCGACACTGAGAGCTCACTGACAGATAGTGATTTCCGTAAAGCAATCTACAAAAAATGATGTCAATATTTTTCGTCTATTATTACCAAAATCGTATTTTTAGTGGCGAAAATCTAATCTTTCTTGTGGAAAATGCCTTCTTTGACTAATGGAGTCAATTGGCAATTAGATATCTCTATACTGAATAAAATACTGAGAAAAAAGCTGACCTTGCTGAGTTTCGTGCTGATTATTCTCGGTACAAGGTCTCCCGTCGTAACTTAACGAACCGATGAGATAGAAATTTGACTTTTGCAAGTGCTTGTTACAGTTACGACTGGAAAAATGATTTTGATTTTGCGATAATTTCCTGCAAGCGAAGAACGTGTGTACAGACTGTATTTTTTTAATATACTTAAGTAATTACATAGTATTAGCATGAGAAAAAAAATTTGGATACCTATTTATTTATTTTTATCAATGTTTTTAACACTTTTTATACATTGATAATATATATTTTAAACAGACGAATTATAAAACAAATGTAATGTATGGAACTATAGGTTTATTTGTTTTCGTTGATTTTGCGTTCATGTATGAATAGATTAAAAATAAATAAAATTATTTGGGACTTGGTCTTCTGCTCATCCCGCAAAGCATCCAACATGAAGTCATATATAGATAAATAAATTTGACATATACCTTTACGCCATATCCTTTGCGGGGTAGGCAGAGATCATCAAAGGCAAAGCACAGTACTTATATACATCTTTTACCCCATCTACTTTCATAACTCTTTTTTTCATACATTCTCGCCAGTTTTTATGACTACTGACATGACCTCCTAACAACACGCGATTGATTATAAACACCAACGTCCTTATATTCAAATACTGTTCACTAGTAAACTCATCGCTGCTGGTTATCAGTTAAACCACAAACCATTTTAATTTATTAGAGAGAAATAAAAAATTTCAGAGAACTTTAAATAAAGAAACACTTACTTTTATAGTAAGATTTCCTTTAATTTACTTTAAAATACTTTTCTATTGCTTTTCCAGCCCACGAGTCGTCCTTCTTCCGTGGCTGGGATGAGCGGTAGTCAAAACACCCCCAAAGAGGTAGAGAAAGCAATTCCAACTTACAAAGAACTTCTACAGAAAGAACCAGTTAAGGCACCACGTAAGTTAATTGTTGATCTATTCGCACAAAATCAGCTTCGAACGGTTAGCGCTGTCTCAGTATTTAAATAAACCAATTTCAAAAAGTAATCATGATTTTTTTTTACATAATTGAATGATTTTTATTTAATAGTATTACCAACCGAAGAGTATATTTAAGATTATCCAAACAAGAATAAAACCTATTGTCTATAAAATATGATTGCAATTTTAACAAAACAGTTTATAATAATTATCGATAATCCATTTTTTTATGAAAAGAGGATGTGGTTTGTGGTCGATGTTATGATATAAAGCCCGCGCCACACCTGAATACACATAATTGATACGTCTTAGTTCAAATAAAAAATAAGCGCACAAATAATATGTGATATTAAATTTCCATACCACACAGAATGAACACTTATTATTAATAATATCTCAGTTACCCTGGTGAATGATGTCCACGTTTTGCAGGCGATTGCGCCTCGCTTTCATTGGTCAGCCATTGTTTTATTGACCAATAAGATGAGCCCAGATGAGCCCACAGAAGTACGTATTCTGTGACAGAGATCTCCCGAGCTCCACTTGCTGACCCAGTTGAGAGTCGACCAATGTAACTGAGCCATGAGTGCACACGAGTCTGTCGTAATATGTTGCAGCCAACTAATTTCGTACCATTTTTATTATAATATTCAAAACGTTCAACGTCGCGGCTAAAAAATTTAGTAGCCCTTTTGACGTGTAGTTGAATGCCGTTACTCAACGAAAATTCTAATTTTTTTATGTAGCGTAAAACACTTTCAAAAAGGAAATTCTCATTTCTTGTATATGTATCATTCCGCGGATATTTCTTATTGAATTCTACGGTAAACAAACGGTATTGTAACATTTTAACAAATTTATGGAATCCATTTGAATCAAATTAAATAACAGATGAAATAATCATAAGTTTTAATCCTAGTTATAACTATAAATATGTACTAAAAGCCCATCAACTCTTTGAAGATCATAAGGGCACAATGGCCTCTTCCTAACATGGTTAAAGAGGATGGGCCATTACCATCCACGCTGGCCCAATGCGGAATGGAGGGTATTAACGACTGCAAATGCAGTCGCGACCAACTACTTAACGTGCCTTCCGAAGCATAAAGCAGCTCGAGATAATAATTTTTGGTGACCGATCTTAACTGAAAGCTAATAATTGATTGGTTTCAGCGTCAGATGAAGAAGAAGATATACCATCTCGTTGCTACTTGAAAAGACAAGCGCAGCTGATAGTTGACACTAAGTGCCGAAGGAAAGGTTTCCGTGCTTACCCTAGAAAATAAAGCTATCGCAGTGATTAGAATAATGAAATAATAAAAAAAAATAACAGAATAACGATGGAAATAAAACAATTTTTTAATCTTTTATTTATTTATTTTTTGTTTATTTAATCTTTATTGCATCGCATAGCAATCGGCGATCTTAATGCTAAGGGCATTCTCTACCAGTCTACCAGACAGAAAGTAGGATCTTCTATCTTAAAATGTAAAAAAACTAATGATTTTTATTAAAATAATACTTTTACTGTTGCATTATTATTTCACTCTGAATTTGAGATTCGTATTTGGCACATATGAAATGAAATGAAAATTACTTTATTCAATTAAGCTTGCTTCAAGCACTTTTATATCTTCCAAAAAAAAAATTTTCCCCAACCACTACTTCAGGACGTCTTTTAGCTGACAAGAAGAACAAGCGAAAGAAACTTACCAATTCTTTATCATAAGTAATAAATAACATTTACATAAATCATGTCATTACCAAATAGAATACCATTATAAAATCAGGTCATACCTACCATTCTACCACGTAAAACTGAATTAACCCACCTATTACCTACCTAATAATTACAATGACGACCTTGGAACATAGATGTCGACTGATCTATGGTAGAAAAAGTTTAGGTAGAAATTTTACTCGCAAAATCATAATCAAACCTTGCAACGGATACTCGACTTATACTCCGTATTCGGCTACTAGCCGTGCGATTCTGTAAACACATTTCGAACATCGTAAAGCTGAAATTTCGTAAAGCGCTACACTATCGAACGCCGAACGAAATGAGTTGTGTCACCAGAGTGAATTCGAATTTTTGCGGATCCCTCTACTGTTGTAAAACTACAAAAAGTAACTTTTAGTTCTTTCTATTGTGTCACATTTCTTAATCGAAAAGCTTTACCTCATAGATTTATTATCTTTACCTACTTTATTTGAGTAATAATAAACAGCAAAAAGATTAACTTACCTACGGAAGAGCCTAGGCACCAAAACTAATGGACCATTTTTAAAAATTCTTTCACCTACTGGTAGTTACACCGTACGGGGTCAACATAGGTTATAATTTTTCGCGGGAAAACAGTAGGCTTATTAAATTTAAACTTATATTTTATAATTGGCGGAAATTATAACTATACGGCAATCTATTCCAGATGTCCAGATGGACAAATAAACTGTGAAAACAAAACGTACAGTTTTACGATATCTAATTATATTATGTTAAATTATTCCTTAATTATCTCTGAATATACTTTCACTTACCTTTTAGCACCGTTATTACCCAGGCTGCAATACACAAAGGATAGCTTTCAAGCTTGAGCTTGAGAAGCTCGATAACGTAGTGGTTAGCGCGTTAGTCAGTTTGCGATATCTATATTTAAGTAACATTAATACCATTTAAAGTATGCAATATGCCTTTTTTAACGAGTTATTTTTATAACGACAATCTTTTTCATTTTATCAATTAACAAAACATATATATTTTTTTATAATCGGCAAATTACTTGAAGACAGTTTTCGACACATGACCAACAGTCATGTTTATTTTCATGTTTCCTGAGAGCTTGGTATAAGATTTTTGACGTTTGCGTTCACCTTCGATCTTGAGCGCGTGTAATATTTTAGTTTGGCATCCAGTACAGCGCCCCTAGCAGTCTCCATGCAAATGAACTACAAGTCTTCATGTAAGAACTGACGGAGGTACTTTGAAAAGATAACTTCGCCTAATGAGTATATTAAAAACTGGTTATTCTATTATATAACTTTTCTACTACTGAACAAACTGTTCGTAGAAGATCGTAGAGAGGAAAAAACGTAATAACATATTTTATTCATGTAGGCATCTCTCTACCTCAGCTTTGTTTCCTGATATGATATAAAAGAAAACAATTCATAAAATTAAATGTATAATTTAAAAATATTTAGCAAAGCAATAAAATTTTACAAACTCAAAGGCATCATCAACACGTCTAAAACAATTTATCGAAATGGTTGCACAAACAATATGAAAGCAGCTGTTACAAACGGACACTTAAGTGGTGGATACAGCAGATGGGCGCATGAACAGGCAGCTTCAACGACCGCCGCGACAGCGTTTCCTGCGGCGACGGCAACTCCTTCGTCTTCGTCGGCGGCTACAACTCCGGCGTCTCCTTCGTCGACAGCTGCGCCTGCGCCGGCGTCTGCGGCTGCAACTACGACGCCGACGGCGTTTTTTGCCGCAACGGCTGCGACGGCGCCGGCGACGACCGCACCGATCTGCCGGCTCACCAGACGGCGAACGGGAGCCTATTCGACTGCCAGATGGCTTATCACCGCGACGTTTCACTCCACGCTCCTCTTCTGGTATTCCCCGATTGTCTGTAGTCTCCAAGGTTTTGTTCTCTCCATTTTTCTTCCTCACCCCGGATCTCTCGTTCTTCAAAATCTGCTCTGAATGACGACGCGCTGCCGCCGCCTTTTGCCTTTTCTGCTGCAAGTTAATGTAAGTCTTCAACCGTGTGGCATACCGAGGAACTTCAGAGTCACTCCGCTTTCGCAGGAATAACATTACATCCTGGTCGATCTTCTTTTTCTTCTCCTCTTCGCCGGCCTCCATGCCGCCGTTGAGGCCCATTAAAACTTACTTTTTAGCTTCCATCTGCTGATCACTGAAATTTTGGTTTTACTCGCAATAAACTCCCTACGTCGTAGTTGACAGAATATGAATGACAAAATTGCGTTCTTTCAAGAATTTGAAACAAAGTTTTTGATTTGACTATCCAAAAAGAATTTTATCTATAGTGGCCATTTTCAAAATACCGTCAATCATCGATACGTTTTGTAAATAAAAACCTCAAATCTGTCATAATGTACTGTGTTTATTTTTATTTGTCAAACTGTTGTCAATCGAGTCCTTTTTCCTTTTGGTTCTACCTAAGTTTTCTGATATACTTTTAATTGGAAAAATTAACAATCATGTTCTGTCCACACAAAAACTCCTACCTGCAGTTGGTTTGCTCAATGAACCCTCGCGTCATAAACAAAGCCGTTGATGCGGCCATGGAAAGAAACCATTTCGACCCTCACACAGGTAAGGACCTCTACCTTTCGCTTCTGTAACTTAACACAATTCGTTTATTTAATAATGGTCTGGTAAGTCTCATCTTTTGTGTTTATATAAAATAATTCCATAAACAATGCATAAAAAACATTTAACGTGTTGTTCTTGGTAAATCCATGTAGAAAGAATTGGTAATTCAAAATTCTTTAGTTAAATTAATATATATAAATCGTGTGACCGATCACGTTGGATATCATTGGGGGAGACCTATACCAAGCATTGGGCGTCTCAGTTGATATGATGATGATGATGATGATGATATAAATCGTGTAATCGTCTACTACCTAAAGTTGGCAGTATTGTGGTGACGCAAAGTAGCCATTAAAGTAAAGAAAAAGAAGAAGTTAAGTCTCACCAATCAAAATATTGGAAAACATAAATACAAATAAAAAAAAACATTATCATGAGAATTATAACAACTTATTTAAGTAAATAAAAGTAGGTGCCTATACTTAATAGATATTTTAGTTAAGGAACATGTATATACAATAAATCGTGTGATATACATTAGTACCAATGCATACTATTAAATGTGTAATAAATTACCAAAAGAATACAATACATGTAAAAATAATTGTGCATTAGTACCTAAAATATCTATTAGGTATAGGCACCTACTTTTATTTATTTATATATGTTGTTATACTTTTATTTTTATTTTTATACTTTTATTTTTATTTTTATACTTTTATTTTTATATACTTTTATTTATTTATATATGTTGTTATAATTCAATTCAGAAACCGGCCGTTAATCTCATGCAAACCAAGGGTCCCCCAAAAAATTCTGCGGTCTGCAACACCAAAGCATTTTTATGTAGTTCAAATTGAAATATTTTTATCACTTCGTTCCGCTTCCTTTCTCGCTTTAGCAAACCATGTTTTATGCAACAGAAAGATAGAAGATAAATCTGTTTCAGAGCCGCCACCAGCACAAAGACTGGAGTCCATGCAGCCCTCTCTGTACGCGCCACATGTCGACATAAGCAGGGCCAGGCTCGGCCTCGGTCGGTTAGGACTGCGTATAATTAACAGGGAACTCCATTCAATCGACCATTTGAAGCAAGTGCAGGCTTTACATAGCGTCTTAGACCAGGTTCTGATTTGCTACATTTCTTATTCGATCCATTACTGTAACTACCCGAAGTTTCGACTCCCGATGTTTGTACAAAACGAAAAATTTCAAAATTTTCGAAATTTAGCTTATCTGAAAAATGTAAACATATTTGTTTAGAGTTTCTGACCTCGATTTATGATGGTGAGACCTTCGCATTACTATTCCTGTGAATAGCTAACTGCACACCATGTTCTAATAAACTATCGTCACCAATTGTGGCCTTAAGCGTTGAAAGTAGATTTCCGAACTTGACATCAAGTGGTAACCTTTTGTGCTGCTGTATAGGTACAGTCAACAGCACGTCAGGTTTTACAAATTGTCAACTTTTTATCGTGACGCCTTTTAAGGATTTTGCTAACTATAGCTGTTCTTACTCAGGTACGAATATCGGAGAATGCAATGTTTCTAATAAACATCAATGTCGTATATCGACTTATAGACTTAATGCTAGACCGCGATCCTGTAGTCAGAGAGAAAGTCTGTCTTACTCTAACGCACCTAGCTACGTTCTACCAAGGGAGACAACGAATAATGTCACGTCCAGAAATAGTGGACAATCTCATGGTCCTCTTCCTGAGGGATAGAAAAGAAATACGTTATGCAGCCGCTTACACGCTCCGGACTTTAGCCAGAGATAGATGTGCTTGTGAATCTATAATAACTAACAGAGAAATAGTAGAGAATTTGTTGAAAATGATAAAGAGCGAACACGTCGGTATCGTACTGTTGCATTTGAAGACTCTGGAGAACTTATCCGAATGGGATCCGGATCGTACGTTGAGAGCAAACGCATTCCAAGTTATGCTGAAACTCTTCCAGAACAACGACCCTAGAATCGTCAGTGGCGCTATGGACTGCATGACGCAGCTGTGCAAGCATGAAGTCGGTATGAAATTAGCGGACATGTACGATTTGACGTTTGTTCTGAGGAAACATATAGCGTCACGTCACATAGAGGTTATCATTGCTGCTGTAGGCCTGATGGCGTACACTACACTGACTACACAATCAAAATGGCGCGCAAAAGAACGTTGCGTCGAAATCACTAAGCGACTCGTTAATCTATGTCACAGTCCCAATAAGCCGCTTCTGCAGCTAAGATGCATTCAAGTTTTGATAAATTTATGCGATTGTCCAGACATAAGGTATCACATGAAGATGCACTGGGAGAAAAAAGTTAACGCTATAAAAATCAGGACTCACGAAGAGTGGGATGGCACGTCGGAGACCACCAGCTATGGCTTGGAAACTGGACATAACTATAGGACTATGTGTATAGAAGACGTAGAAACTATTAAGAATGAATACGGTGATAATGCTCTGGTAGTGAACGTACATAGCTATGTTAGAAGAGTGACGGAGAAGAAACAACAGTTAATAGACGCTATCAATTGGAAATCTTACAAACATTAGATATTGTTGTATCTACTCTTATGAAGGTAACGAATTTTGATTGAATTGCGTAATTATGAGTCTTTTTCTGCAATAACAACTTTTATCATTATTGAGTCCAATAATTTATATATGTGTCAGTTTCCAAAGTATTTTAAAAATAATATCAAGCAAAGAATTACAGAACATTTTCTACGCAGTTGATGGCACGAGGCAAAAGAATACAAATTGTATATTCTTTATAAAATGTTTTAGTATTTTTTTTATATTAATGTAAAAATTAAAACCAGTTTTGTAGTTTTATACAATTTTATTCTAATAATAATCAATTATAGAACATAAAATACAATAAAATAAGAATTACAATATAGTATACACTAATTGAGCTACATTTGGTTTTATTTTTATTTCACAATAACTTTGTGCCTTTCAGTGGCGGGACTTAAAGCTATGAATTCAGTCGATAGGACCAAATACGCACCAAATATTTAACTATACGCAATTATCTACATAATTTACACAATTTAAATAATATTCAACTAACATTTCGTAATGAGATAGATTTTAAAATTAGTTGCATTGTGATCGCGGCCTCTAAATAAATATGCATATTTAAGTACATTAATTGCATATCCTCTAATATATTTAACTTCACAAAAAATTAAATAGGTACTAATTAGCTTTGTTATCCAACAATACATACAGCTTCTCGAACTCAACATTGAGTAGAGCACTGTCTTGTATAGAGGTTCAATATTGTAACACCTTTATTACCTTTTGTAGTAGGTTTTATTTAAAAAACAATCAAACTATGATTCTTTGGTAATAACATTTTATCATAAAAACTATGGCACATAAACAACTAAATTAAAATTATCACAAAATATTGAAACTCTGAACTGAAATGTATCTACAAATTTTAAATCATAAATTTGTATTAATATAATTACATATAATAATTATTTACAACAAAGCTTCTTTCGGATTACATTAATTGTATTCGATTAATTAAAATTTTAAAATCACAGTTAACTTTGGGAATACATGTATAGTTTTTAGAAGCGATTCATACATAAGTGCAAAATGCAAATTTTTAATGGCAGTCATACACGTAACGATATATATGTGCAAGTTTTCGCCTTCGATGAAACTTCGCGCCCTAGGCTAAGCGACGCCCATAAAAGAGCATAGCAAAATAAATTTCTAATGTTAGTGCATGAATAAAGAGCGAAATTTTGCCAATAACAAAAGAAACTGCTTGTCTGGGATCGGACAACTTTCTGAAAACTAATTTATATTAATCATTATGGGCTCTTATTGCCACCAAAAATATTATTTCAATGTAAATAAACCTTATTATGTACCGAAAACTATGTTTAAAAATTAAAAAACCTCGTAAACGGCGACTTGGAGGGCGTGACGTCATTTGTGAGGTAAACAAAAGTGCTTTTAGTGAAAAAAAAAAATCATCTGCAGTACTTAAATTTAAACTCGCAAATAAATATAACAGTAAACTGATCCTTATAACCTGTTAAAAGTCAAATATATCATTAAGATTATTTTGAACTATGAATGTTTTCCGCGCTTTGTCTATAGTTTTACCATCAGTTGCCCACAAATAACGTCACGCGCTCTGATTGGTATTTCATTTGACGTGAGACAGATTTATTCATTCATTTAAAAATTTTGTTTTGCTATTTCTTCATTTTCCCCTAGGGCAGTCATAGACTCGCGTTCAAAGACCAAAAGTCAAGTCAGGTTTTTAAGGCACTGCATTTTTAAAGTTCAAATCATTAGAATAATAATAATCTGTCCTCCATACCATCAAATATAAGCGTCCTAAGCAGTTGCCTATTTCGCGTATATGGACGGGCAGCCCTGTGAACA
This sequence comes from Diatraea saccharalis, assembly GCA_918026875.4. Taxonomy (NCBI): domain Eukaryota; kingdom Metazoa; phylum Arthropoda; class Insecta; order Lepidoptera; family Crambidae; genus Diatraea; species Diatraea saccharalis. The sequence goes on along the minus strand of OU893341.1, from coordinate 19,105,916 downwards.
AGTATGCAGTAACATGTGTTGGAAAACGTTTTCCGAATAACGCTTACAAGTTAAAGATTGCAGATATATATCGTTACGTATATGTCTACTATTAGACAAGATTGCACTGATCCGAATTTAAGTAGCTAAAGCACTTGTACTATGGAAATTTGATACAATAAAGGTATCAAAACACCACAATATAAAGTCCATTTTCTACCATGAATCGAACCCGGGACCTCAGATATAACGACATACTGAAACAAGCGGACGAACCACTCAGGCACGGAGAGGTCGTCGTCTCACTATTGTCGTATCCATACTAATATTACCTATGATTCGAAGAGTGTGCTTGTTTGTCCTTATTTCAACGAGATGACGAGACTTTGAAACCAACGTGCGAGCAAAGACGGAGGTCTTTGAAATCGTCATATATATGACTAATAGCTAGTACACTAGTACTTATAAATACATTTGAATGAAAATTTATAAAATATATATTGCTGAAGAATATTATGTAACATAGATTCGTTTTCCATTTTGACATACTAAAACTAACTCAAACAAAAACATCGTTTTCGTCATCATATAATTATCGCAATACTAAGGCGAACTTCTTATAGCATTGATATAGAGCTGCTTTTTCACTAACACGAAGCAAATACTAATGAGTGAAAAATTATAAATTTTTTATTAATTAAATTTTAATGATATGACACATGCTCCAATGCCGCATTATAATTCTCAATCTACATTTGATAATAAGCCAAAATATGCCAAAGAGGGAACTCCATTCAATCGACCATTTGAAGCAAGTGCAGGCTTTACATAGCGTCTTAGACCAGGTTCTGATTTGCTACATTTCTTATTCGATCCATTACTGTAACTACCCGAAGTTTCGACTCCCGATGTTTGTACAAAACGAAAAATTTCAAAATTTTCGAAATTTAGCTTATCTGAAAAATGTAAACATATTTGTTTAGAGTTTCTGACCTCGATTTATGATGGTGAGACCTTCGCATTACTATTCCTGTGAATAGCTAACTGCACACCATGTTCTAATAAACTATCGTCACCAATTGTGGCCTTAAGCGTTGAAAGTAGATTTCCGAACTTGACATCAAGTGGTAACCTTTTGTGCTGCTGTATAGGTACAGTCAACAGCACGTCAGGTTTTACAAATTGTCAACTTTTTATCGTGACGCCTTTTAAGGATTTTGCTAACTATAGCTGTTCTTACTCAGGTACGAATATCGGAGAATGCAATGTTTCTAATAAACATCAATGTCGTATATCGACTTATAGACTTAATGCTAGACCGCGATCCTGTAGTCAGAGAGAAAGTCTGTCTTACTCTAACGCACCTAGCTACGTTCTACCAAGGGAGACAACGAATAATGTCACGTCCAGAAATAGTGGACAATCTCATGGTCCTCTTCCTGAGGGATAGAAAAGAAATACGTTATGCAGCCGCTTACACGCTCCGGACTTTAGCCAGAGATAGATGTGCTTGTGAATCTATAATAACTAACAGAGAAATAGTAGAGAATTTGTTGAAAATGATAAAGAGCGAACACGTCGGTATCGTACTGTTGCATTTGAAGACTCTGGAGAACTTATCCGAATGGGATCCGGATCGTACGTTGAGAGCAAACGCATTCCAAGTTATGCTGAAACTCTTCCAGAACAACGACCCTAGAATCGTCAGTGGCGCTATGGACTGCATGACGCAGCTGTGCAAGCATGAAGTCGGTATGAAATTAGCGGACATGTACGATTTGACGTTTGTTCTGAGGAAACATATAGCGTCACGTCACATAGAGGTTATCATTGCTGCTGTAGGCCTGATGGCGTACACTACACTGACTACACAATCAAAATGGCGCGCAAAAGAACGTTGCGTCGAAATCACTAAGCGACTCGTTAATCTATGTCACAGTCCCAATAAGCCGCTTCTGCAGCTAAGATGCATTCAAGTTTTGATAAATTTATGCGATTGTCCAGACATAAGGTATCACATGAAGATGCACTGGGAGAAAAAAGTTAACGCTATAAAAATCAGGACTCACGAAGAGTGGGATGGCACGTCGGAGACCACCAGCTATGGCTTGGAAACTGGACATAACTATAGGACTATGTGTATAGAAGACGTAGAAACTATTAAGAATGAATACGGTGATAATGCTCTGGTAGTGAACGTACATAGCTATGTTAGAAGAGTGACGGAGAAGAAACAACAGTTAATAGACGCTATCAATTGGAAATCTTACAAACATTAGATATTGTTGTATCTACTCTTATGAAGGTAACGAATTTTGATTGAATTGCGTAATTATGAGTCTTTTTCTGCAATAACAACTTTTATCATTATTGAGTCCAATAATTTATATATGTGTCAGTTTCCAAAGTATTTTAAAAATAATATCAAGCAAAGAATTACAGAACATTTTCTACGCAGTTGATGGCACGAGGCAAAAGAATACAAATTGTATATTCTTTATAAAATGTTTTAGTATTTTTTTTATATTAATGTAAAAATTAAAACCAGTTTTGTAGTTTTATACAATTTTATTCTAATAATAATCAATTATAGAACATAAAATACAATAAAATAAGAATTACAATATAGTATACACTAATTGAGCTACATTTGGTTTTATTTTTATTTCACAATAACTTTGTGCCTTTCAGTGGCGGGACTTAAAGCTATGAATTCAGTCGATAGGACCAAATACGCACCAAATATTTAACTATACGCAATTATCTACATAATTTACACAATTTAAATAATATTCAACTAACATTTCGTAATGAGATAGATTTTAAAATTAGTTGCATTGTGATCGCGGCCTCTAAATAAATATGCATATTTAAGTACATTAATTGCATATCCTCTAATATATTTAACTTCACAAAAAATTAAATAGGTACTAATTAGCTTTGTTATCCAACAATACATACAGCTTCTCGAACTCAACATTGAGTAGAGCACTGTCTTGTATAGAGGTTCAATATTGTAACACCTTTATTACCTTTTGTAGTAGGTTTTATTTAAAAAACAATCAAACTATGATTCTTTGGTAATAACATTTTATCATAAAAACTATGGCACATAAACAACTAAATTAAAATTATCACAAAATATTGAAACTCTGAACTGAAATGTATCTACAAATTTTAAATCATAAATTTGTATTAATATAATTACATATAATAATTATTTACAACAAAGCTTCTTTCGGATTACATTAATTGTATTCGATTAATTAAAATTTTAAAATCACAGTTAACTTTGGGAATACATGTATAGTTTTTAGAAGCGATTCATACATAAGTGCAAAATGCAAATTTTTAATGGCAGTCATACACGTAACGATATATATGTGCAAGTTTTCGCCTTCGATGAAACTTCGCGCCCTAGGCTAAGCGACGCCCATAAAAGAGCATAGCAAAATAAATTTCTAATGTTAGTGCATGAATAAAGAGCGAAATTTTGCCAATAACAAAAGAAACTGCTTGTCTGGGATCGGACAACTTTCTGAAAACTAATTTATATTAATCATTATGGGCTCTTATTGCCACCAAAAATATTATTTCAATGTAAATAAACCTTATTATGTACCGAAAACTATGTTTAAAAATTAAAAAACCTCGTAAACGGCGACTTGGAGGGCGTGACGTCATTTGTGAGGTAAACAAAAGTGCTTTTAGTGAAAAAAAAAAATCATCTGCAGTACTTAAATTTAAACTCGCAAATAAATATAACAGTAAACTGATCCTTATAACCTGTTAAAAGTCAAATATATCATTAAGATTATTTTGAACTATGAATGTTTTCCGCGCTTTGTCTATAGTTTTACCATCAGTTGCCCACAAATAACGTCACGCGCTCTGATTGGTATTTCATTTGACGTGAGACAGATTTATTCATTCATTTAAAAATTTTGTTTTGCTATTTCTTCATTTTCCCCTAGGGCAGTCATAGACTCGCGTTCAAAGACCAAAAGTCAAGTCAGGTTTTTAAGGCACTGCATTTTTAAAGTTCAAATCATTAGAATAATAATAATCTGTCCTCCATACCATCAAATATAAGCGTCCTAAGCAGTTGCCTATTTCGCGTATATGGACGGGCAGCCCTGTGAACAAGTATGCAGTAACATGTGTTGGAAAACGTTTTCCGAATAACGCTTACAAGTTAAAGATTGCAGATATATATCGTTACGTATATGTCTACTATTAGACAAGATTGCACTGATCCGAATTTAAGTAGCTAAAGCACTTGTACTATGGAAATTTGATACAATAAAGGTATCAAAACACCACAATATAAAGTCCATTTTCTACCATGAATCGAACCCGGGACCTCAGATATAACGACATACTGAAACAAGCGGACGAACCACTCAGGCACGGAGAGGTCGTCGTCTCACTATTGTCGTATCCATACTAATATTACCTATGATTCGAAGAGTGTGCTTGTTTGTCCTTATTTCAACGAGATGACGAGACTTTGAAACCAACGTGCGAGCAAAGACGGAGGTCTTTGAAATCGTCATATATATGACTAATAGCTAGTACACTAGTACTTATAAATACATTTGAATGAAAATTTATAAAATATATATTGCTGAAGAATATTATGTAACATAGATTCGTTTTCCATTTTGACATACTAAAACTAACTCAAACAAAAACATCGTTTTCGTCATCATATAATTATCGCAATACTAAGGCGAACTTCTTATAGCATTGATATAGAGCTGCTTTTTCACTAACACGAAGCAAATACTAATGAGTGAAAAATTATCAATTTGTTATTAATTAAATTTTAATGATATAACACATGCTCCAATGCCGCATTATAATTCTCAATCTACATTTGATAATAAGCCAAAATATGCCAAAGTATGTATATTACATCGAATAGTTAGTTGCATAAATTTGGTTGATCGGACTAAGAATCGAAGAGCAACAGATCGTTGATTTAAATAAACCGGACTTCTGCTAATAATAAGCTTTGCTTTGGTTCAATCAACCCAACTACTGCAACTAAAGGATATCATTAGTTTTGGACAAGATATTATGTAAGTTCTGAAGAACTGTACTTTTTATATCAGGCCAAAATATATAGTTACATCAAATGTCATCTCCAGACTAATATTCTAATAATGGGGAAGTATTTAAAAAAAAACATTAGTTCTTGATTTCTCCATGACAACCCTTCCGGTTTTCTTTCGTATTTAAAAGTAAATTAGTTTTCAAAATGCAACAAACAACTCAAATTCTATATGTACTTTTTCGTATTTGTATTGATATCTAAGTTTCGAACTTTTCAAATTTCAGTTTTTTAATGTGTCAGTTAAAAGGAACTGAATTAACTGTCTTTGGTCCATTCGTTTCTTGCAAAAATCAACTTTTGCTAGAGTCGCTATCTAGTGAAGGTACTTTTTGGTGCTTTCTGTTTTTTTTAAATATTTCCTCATTGGTGTTCGTCATATATATTAATATATTTTTTTAACAGTTATAGAAACTGCTCAAAACAATTACCAATTGGTAGTTACCTAAAACTAAAGTTGAATCGTTTGTATGTTTTTTACAATTTTTATTGCGACTAATAGTACGTTTCAGAACATAACAAGAGTATGGAATAGATCCCGTGTATTAAACGATGATTAAAAAAAAGAAGCGACCAAATATATCTCATGTTGAAAAGTTACGTAATCAAATTCAAGAATCTGCTTTCTCGATAAATACTATTAAATCAGTTCAGAGTATAAATCACAATCGACATAATGTTACCAAAGAAATATATTTTCAATCAGTCCTATGCTACAAAATTCACAACATGAATAGGCTAGTTTATTCGTATATTTGGTGCAATAAATGAATATTAAACATAATCTAACGGCAATGTCATGTGACGTCATTCAATTCGTAAACAGACTACGTCACTACGTCGTTCCGAAGTTACGATGAAAATGCCCGTTTCACATTCCATATGACGTCGCACATAAATCTATAGAGAAACATAGCTAACAGAGTTTAAATGTTGCATGAAGTCACGCTTTTGTACATTTTCGAAAAAGCCATATTTTTGTACAGTTTCTAAGTAGCGAACTCGAACACCTAAACTTTGATGTCTGTTATCTAAGCTATTTTTGTTTAATTGGAACAAAAAAAATACGTATCTAATACTTTTACATTGGCTGACTGGCGGACTAAATACAATTTCTCTTTTATTAAACCAGGCATCATGCCTATTTCACACACTCACGCAACATCATTCGCTGCTCTCGTCCATGTCGCCACACTGGGCGAACTCGAATAAAGCCTTGCACAGGTCGTGCTGGGTCGCGTCTCACCTGCCGCCGCCGCGTTTGTTCAACGGATCGTACACCTCCGCCTCGGAGTCTATCTCGTCTTCCGATAGAGACAGACTGCCGCCGACACGTCTCGTCCGCAAACCCTCCTATAATTTAATTTGTGTAAAAATTATGTGTAAGTTTCGATTGCACCATAATAGCAGTTAAAGGTTTATGTCAGATTTGACAACATCTGTCCGCTGACTTTAACATTGACTGTAGAATGCGTTGCACAATCCTCTTTCTTATAGTAAATTTGTTATCAGCGAAACTTAGACAGTTAAAGTTATGACGTTATCCAACCATTGACAGTGACATCAAAGACAGCAACTACTCCTCTCAATTTGTGTCAAAATATTATAAAACATTTTTCTTTAACTACGTATCTATTGAGCATAGTGAATGCAAAATTTGTTAAATATAAAATTAAGTCAAGATACCTTCGATAAACAATACAACTAGATAATGCCTCGCATATTAAAACAATACTCAAATACGGCACCATACACTGCAACAACCAAAGAACATAATCCCACAGTTTACATTTTATAATAATACTTTAGGCGAGAACTGAGCTCTGGAACTGGATAAGTATGAAGTCACGATGTCAATTTTGTTTTTGTTAGTTAAATATATGTATATTTACGTTGATAATAAGCAGTGGTCGGAATTAGGCAGAGTTATTCATGTACTTACACTGATTTCATACAACGACAGAATAAAGTGGATATGCCTCAAATCCCGAGATTAATTTTAAAGAGCAGAAAAAATCCCGTGATTTTTCAAATAAAAGCCAAAAAATATTGAAAAGCTTATGATTATATATTTTAATTCTCACAAAAGTTATACAGTAATGTCGGAAGCGAACACTTCAAATCTTTCTGGTAATCAATCGGACAAGGAAAATGATTCTGATGGGCCGCTTGAATAGGCAAAACCTCATGAGTCTAGGCTAGAAGCAAAAGTATTCGCTCGTATTTATAAAAAAGGCGAAATATGCGTATGAGAATTTGCTTAAGACTATCAATAATTTGTATTGTAAATTAATGTAAACTAATAAAAAAATTATTTTAATTATCTTTGTTTTATTTGTCTATCTCTGACGTTGTTATTATTATTTAGTTGTAACATTGTTGGCCACACGGGATTGTCCATTAGAAATCCCGGGAAGGTCCACATTAATATCAACATTTCGATGCAAGTACATAAATAACTCTACCTAATTCCGACCTCTGATAATAAGAGACCGGACAGCAATTAGGTAAAAAATTAAATTGTATGTAGTTAATGAGTTCGTAAAGTTTAAAGATCATTCGCTGAATATATTTGCTAAATAATTATTTCTATTTTTAAATCAATCAATAAAAATATAATTTTCCAATATTTGTATTCTATGTCTCACGTCAAACGAAATACCAATCAGAGTGCATGACGTCATTTGTGGGTAAATTAATACTAAAATTAATAGGAAAAGCGAAGGAAACATTCAACGTGCAAAATGTTTTCAAGGATTTACATGATTTCAAGCATGTATTATTTATTTATAAGATTACTTTCATTTTTCACTGAAAATTCCTTTTATTTCGTCGGCCCTTTTTGAAACTGACCGGGCATCTAGTTGTATTGTTGATCGAAACAAGATATTCGAAAGGGTTGTTATAAAGGTACTTCGAATATACTCATCGTACTCATTTAAATACATAAACACTGATTAAGAGTAAAGCTTTAGATAAGACAGAAAAGGATGAAACAAGATTCAACAATAACAAAATATTATCAACGCAGACTAACAAGTAATTAGTGAGCATAAATTCAATATCCCATTTAACAACCAAAGCAAGCGACATAAAAATGATATTCCCTTAGTAACCTATATGTAATGTAAAATAAAGTTCAAAATCAACTTTTAGTTAAAGCGAATTATGTGCCAATTTAAATAGTTATCTACACATATCCGTAAGCGTGATATAAGACGGAAGTTAGAAATCTTTATATCTCAAGTATCAATATCATTTCATCCAGAAAGTGTCCTACAGATTGTAGTTAACTTAGAAGTAAGATTAAAACAAACAAATCCTTATTTAATATACAAGAAGAGCTATTTTAACTTATTTGTATAAGTACTATTATTAAGAGTGATATACACGCCATATCCTTTGCATGTAAGCGATTTGTATCTTGTTTAAAATTTCACTGTAGCAATGCCAAAAAAATTACAACACTTATTTAACTAGACCCATTACATGTTTTCTCAAGCAACACGGGATAAAATGAATGATTAGCATAGTAGCTCGTAGATTATGTCAAAAAATGTATTATAAATGCCTTTATTTACACTCTATAAATATTTAAAGTTAGCGTTGAAATTTATTGAAACTCGATCGAAACAACAGCACAATTCCGGATGAAAAGTCTTGACACAGCAACTGTGTTTCTAAATTTTTTTAAATTGATTTCTTTAAAATAATCCTCTGGATTTTTTATAATAATTCTATGATTGTTTTTTTTTATACATATAATATACGATGGAAGAAAGTCCATCCGTATTAATAAAAAGGTAGACTTTTAGTAAATGTAATTTAGTATATGATCAATTGATTGATTGAGTTTGTATAAGGATTTAATAGTAATTTCATATGTTCCGCCTCCTTAGGCACAATCGATGAGGATGAAACGTACTTTCACTTTAAATGAGCAATCTCATAATGATACAAGTATATACATCGTGTAACATAATTAACGCACATCCTGAAAATAGTTTGTATAAAATCAGGACACTGATTAGAATTTAACAACTTCTAATACAGGTTTTTTTTTGCTTAAATTAATTGGAATCAAGTAAATTATGGTCACCTGTAAGCATTCCAGTCGTTACAAACAAAAAATAAACTTAAGTGAATGTCTTAAGGCTTTTTAAAATGAACTATATTCTTAGCTTGTAATAAAATACAACATAGGAGATAAACAAAGAAAAATTAGCTTTTATTAATATGCCTAGAGTCTAAAATGCTCTTAAACGCTATAATGCATAAGTTTATAAACGAAATAGTAAAAAAAATAATAAAGTGAAAAATAATAAAGTGAAAAATAATATAGCAAAAATAAACATGACAGTGGCAGTGGATGATTATTTTATCGCAATTTAAGTTTATCGAATTTTCAATTACAAATGTAATTATTCTTAGTTATACTGACTTATAGTAAATACATCGAAATCCTCAAGGGTGAGGCACAATGTGGTGATACTATGCTCGCCGTGTGATATGTGAGCGCTAAACTATGCTAGCCGATACCCATAACTAGTTAGAATCTTAAATATTGTCTAAACTTCAACACTTTGAATCTCGAAACAGAATAATATTTCATGTCGAGAATTTTTATTGGCCGGTAGGTGGTACATACATTGGTAGTTGCAGGCTAAGACGTAATTTTGACGTCACTATGTGGATTTGTAAGATGTCCACACTGTTACCCTCCATTAGTATAACTGTGTCCATACTTAAACAATGTTTTAGTACATAAAAGTAAAGTTCCAACTTTCGTTTATGATTATAAATACATTTTCTAATTGTATAAGGATGTGCGTTATTTCTGTTACACGTTGTATAAACCTAACAATAATGATATTTCAAATTCAGAAACACAGCGACATGAGATATCACCCTATCCCCCAAGACATAGATCCTATTAAGTGTCAGTTAACCATCTATTGTGCGCGTGCGCGTGCTAATAAGTGCCCACCAGCTCCGTATCACTGATCCATGCTGCACCCTCCTCTACGCTGGAAGACATCTGAAGGGCAATACCAATTGTTTTAGAGGGAAACCTAATTGGAATATAAACCTTATCACGAGCGAATATGATGCAAGATAGAATGAAAAGAAATATAACAAATACTAAATAAATAATACAGATTTAATTAATCAAACTACATATTACTTTTACACAGTTGCCTATAAAATTTAATACATAAACAAAATCCCATTGAATTAAAATATTAAACGGTAAATCATATGATCAATATTCAAAATCCATTTAAACATAATAATTCAAAAACGTATTTTATTCTATAATTTCAAATCAATGTTAACAAAAAAAATTAAACAAGTTTTGACCAAAACTATACTTTTAATGGCTAAAAACTGATGTTTATTCTCTGTGGTTAAAAATAAGTTTAAAATTATTCAACAGCTAACATATACTTGTCTTTACTCTTAGCACGAAAAAGCATCGAGTATAAATCGAATTAGCACATTATAGTCCCCCCATCTATTCATCTCGCGCGTTCATACCGAAAAAGACTTTCATTCATCACCTTATGCAGTGGTCGGTCATCAATCAGGAACTGTTTGAATGGCAAGTTCTGTTATATGGCGCCATTCTTGTCAGACCGCAGCCTTTGTGATACAATCACGGACAGAACAGTTAGTCGTCGCCTTTAATTGGTCTGCCCATCCCAATGGGGGTCTACTACGCGCTTCCTTTTCCCGATACTACCAGACGCTCCACAGTAATTAATGCGTCATACTATAGAAGATAGGCGACGTCTTTTGCACAAAAAAAATTGATTACAGCCTATTACTATTTAATTGGGATTATTCTAAACACGTCTTCATTTATTTTAATTCTAGCTTTCTGCCAGCGGCTTTGCCGGCATGGTCTCTAGGGTACTGTTTAGTAGGATAAAAAGCCTATATGTTAATCCAGGCTTAGGAATTATCCATATACCAAATTTCATCAAAATTCGTTCAGTAATTTTTGCGTGAAGACGTAAAAATTTTTACCTTTATAATATTAGTAAGATATTAAGATACGTCGGTTTATTTACAGTGGTATATGGCGCTATGTAAATGACAATACAAAATTCAACGCAGTCGACAATTTTCATGCTAAAGGCAGTAATAGGGAAGACGACAGGGTTTAAATAAATAAATTAGAAAAATATTAGATACGTATTTATTTGCTTCAATTTAAACAAGAAATAGCTTAGATAATAAGCAATGAAGTTGAGGAGTGGGGGTCATTACGTCACAGTTTTGTAAGAAATGTACAAAAGCGTGATGTCCTGCAACATGTCACGCCTGATTTACTAAGAGCTTGCATGGAAGCACTAAAAAAACTAATAAAAAAAGTTGAAGTAAAGTTTACTACTTATTTTTACTTGTATACAAGGGAGATAGTTAATTGATTACGCAAAAACTAAAAAAAAATACGTGTTTAATATTCTTCAATACCGACGGACGAACAAAAAAAAAATAGTCATCGTCCCTATTATTAACCGACTCCAGTAATCAAGCTAATTGACTAACTAAACTGACCTCTAATATACCAGCGCTGGGCTCGGATGCGTAGCCCTCGAAGTGTCTTTGGTCTTCCTCGTAATCGGAGGACGAAGACGAGTCGTTATCGACGTCGCGTCCAGTACGTACTGAACACACCATCTGAGCTAGGTCGGTGAACGTGTAGCTGTTGGATGAACGATAAATAAATATTAGACAATTGCTCGGATTCCAAGGCGAGTACCTAAACCCCCGTATTATGGAGTATCTGAGATAACGAGGGTATCTCAACACCCAGACTCGAGACGTTATAGAAAAGTCCATTGACCGGAAATCGAACCCGGGCCGGGACCTGAGAATTGGCGACACTGTGAAACCGGCGTGCGTACCACTCGGCCACGGAAGCCGTCAAATAGAATTGTCAATAAAGCGTTTCGTTATTTGTCAATTCACAAGAACATTCACGTTATATAATACGTGTGAAAACTTTTAATTGGCCTTATAAAAAGATTTTGAACTTCGAATTAGGAGGTGATTAACATGTGACGAACACTGGCGAAGATAATTGGAATATTTGCATAGGTGACTTTAATAATTTGTCAATACTCAATATTTTGGATATCTAGTAAGCTTTTTTTTAATATTAGCAAATATTCTACACTTTGTTTTATTCAAAACAAGGGCCCATCATAAATGAAACCGAGACCGACAACTTAACGTGCCTACCGATGCACGGAGGGGATCGAAATAGTAAATTTTCGGTCACCCATCCTATAAACGACCATTGCAAATGTTGCTTAATAACAAAAAAAACTTACTGCCCACATCATGGTGTGGCCTGACTATATCACTGAATAATTTGCGTTTAACTATATGGGCGGCTGATCGTATGACTGCTTCATGATGTGGCCAAGCATTAATGATCATATCTTAAAATAGTAACTTAAAAAAATTATAACAATATGAATTTTTTACTGTCTTTGCGTTTAACCATATGGGCGGCTGATCGTATGACTGCTTCATTATGTGGCCAAGCATTAGTGATATCGTAAAATAGTACTTAAAATGTTTTGTCAATTTTTGTGTTTTGTCAGTTTTGTTTCAAAACATTGTCAAATGCTAATATTGTTAAATTTGACACAATTTTATGTAATTATGAAATATTTTAAGTTACATCCATTTTTTTTTTGCATGCTGTTCAAGATGGCTAAATAGGTCAAAGCTCTTAAACTTAAATATCATCGCTGTATATATAACCCTATTTATTGCAAATAAAGACATTATTATTATTATAAAAAAATATATAATGTGTTTTTATTTTCGTATACTGTCTACACCCGTTATCTACGTTATAGCCAGGACATATATACAGACTCGGTGAGTTGCGGCTGCGCGTCGGGCCTGCGCCCCTCCGCGGCGGCCCCGCTGACGCCGCCGCCGCCGCCGCGCCGCTGGCCCTCGAAGTACGCGGCGCCGTGCCGGTAGCCCACCTCGCGGATCTCGTCGAACGAACCGAACTGAAGGGTCTTGTAGGCGTCTATGGGCGGGCGGATGTACTCGCAGTAGTCAGACTTCTTCACTTCCTGATCGGACATATATTTTATTTTTTTAATTATTGAATTTATCTCAGTGACAAATCAACCCTAGAATACACCATAAGAGCAATAGGGGTGTGGCTCAGTGGTTCGAGTCCCATCTCAGAGTGCCAAAGTGGATTTTTTAGGCATTTCTCATTAAGAATATTTTTCAGTATAGCATTATGAATGCAAAATTGATCAAATATAATAATTAGAACCAATTTTCATCTTAATCGAAAATTACAATTTAAAACTTTTAATTTTTATATGAGCCACTAAATAAATATATGCAAAAGCATGAAGTTAACAATACAACACCTAACTATTTCACCTGTACCCAACATTCATATTGGCTAATTTTCAAAATCACTTTGATAAAGATGCCGTGCTCTTTGTTTGGAAATGCAATAATACTCTTACTCACCTCTAGTTGTCTATTACAGGAGACATAAGCGAGTCGACTCTGTATATCAGGCAAATTTGGCACTTTCACAGGAGTCGTGAATGGGTTCCATCTGTAAAGAAAATATTTTTTCAAGCTATGGTATATCGTAGCAGATTTATTAGACAAATCAAGTAGAACGAGTTGTTTCTTTAATATACCTACGATATAGAGCTATACACATTAGACTTCTTAAAACGCACGCTTTGGTAAATCGAGCTTAGTAAACCTTTTGCGCTTGATAGAAGCGTACCTACTAAATATGCGACAAAAAGGTTTTACTAAAGAGTGCGCTTTAAAATTCCCAATGTGTACTAGGTCTAAGTGCGAATTCAAGCTTCGGTTGAGTGTGTACTGCGTCATGGATGCAATAAGCTTAGTAAAATAGCTTCCAAAAGCAAGTTTGACATAAATATTAGGAACAGATCGAATATCGAAACACATTATATTACCAATGTTTGTATGTATTAATAATTGCACTCAAATACTACGTAAAGCAAAGCACCAAGTAAAGGCAACATAAATTTCCAATACAGAAATTTGATAAATTTAGCTCGTACAATAGTCCAGTTCCACCCCCCCCCCCCCCCCCCACTTTTCCTAACACGACACACACATAACTACTAGGACTTAACATACACGTATATTTGAATGAATAATTGATTCATGCATTTCAGTTGTAACAAATATAGTAGTCGACATCTTACCTCTTCCACAGGAGCCACCAGCCAGACAAATCATCTCCATAGTTAGTGAGGTCCACGTCATCTTGGGAGCCTACGTCGATCGCAAGGATGTGTTTCGCACCGAAAGATCTCATCACGTCCGCTGAAAAGTTGAACGTTTCATTCAACCAACGGAATCAGATTGGATAAGGTTGAAAATTCTGATAAGGTTCTGTTACATACTGCGAGCAAAAATATTTTCTGATTGCTTCATGAATTTACCTATAAAAAACTTTACCGATATTAATTGTTATTGATAATATTAAGAGATATAATCCCGGAATGAGAGAGTCTGGTACCACATCGGAGACAATATTTGGCAACCCAAAAATTTATAATTAACACACCTCTGCAAAGATCCTAAGAACTGCACTTGAGTTGGCTGGAGTAAAAACGCCAACTTTTCAGGTACAATCGACCGACAGAGGCGTTTAAACGCGAAAAATTTTGAGCCCCTATACCTAATTTAACTTTTTTTTATACCGAAGAGAAGTGACCTTAACATTTTATCGACCCTGACAAAGGCCGACTAAACTGGGGCTCTATAACTGCAAGGGATGGCGGTCTAGTGCAGTTGGCCCACCCGACAATACCCTCTGTACCCCTACTCGCGTGAGCTGGTAACTGGAAAGGAATCCCAAGGTAACCGGATCGTAAATACTATCTGTGCATGAAATAAATGAGAGCTGGCTGAATTTTTTGCCGATTCCTCTCAGTACAAGTTACAAACGCGTAGTTTTTCGACATGATTTTTTCTCAAGCTCAATTCATTCACTTAAAACATTGTTGATCCTGTCATAATAAGTCAACATTACTTCATATTATGAAAATTTCAACATTGAAATCGAAACAAACCTGGCACGTTGTTGACGTAACATCCGTCCAATAGCAGATGGCCATCCATGGGGTCGCATATTGGCGGGAAAATGCCGGCAATACTCATTGAGGCGCGGCAATATCGCCACAGTACACCTGCGGAGCTGGACTCGTAAGCACGTGCGTTGCCATCACTTACCAGGGTGCTCGAGTGTAAATATTACCAGTTTCTCTTTAACACTAAGTGCTTACAGCTAAACTAGTTGACCTCGACCAGAATACTCATTATAAAAAAAAAACCCGTCTACATACATTTATTTATGAAGCAGATTAGATTTCTCTTTGTTTTACTGCTTTGGACAACTTTATTGCTGAGCAGCACACTTAATGTTTAACACAAAAGTGTTATTATTGCGTGTGAGATAACTCACAATAAATATTTGCAACTGTAATAATGCATAATGCCTAATATTAATCTCAATAAATAAATAACATTTAAATACACTTGTTTCCAAGGGAGGTAGACGTTAAAAATTGATATTCACTTCAGATCTCAAATTAGTAAAGTTGTTGATTGAAAAGAGACAGAAAGCCATTATTACTAAGTGCATAATAGAGTGTGGGTGGTTTTGACCATAGAAAATAGAGAACTTTCAGCATTTACAGATATAGATGATCAACTAGCATACTGTTAGCACCTACATGCAACTAAAAATATCACCGATAGGCACAATATTTACACTCAATTTTAAATCGTCGCGTTATTAGCTCGCGTCTCTAACCAATCGGGTGCCGGGTTCCGCCGCGCGTCACAGCGATAGTGCTTTGTGATTGGTTTACCTGGCAGGTTGTTGACGTAACCGCCGTCCAATAGGAGGTGGCCGTCTACCGGGTCGCACAGCGGCGGCATGTAACCGCTCAACGACATCGAGGCGCGTATGTAACGCCATAGCGAACCTGCGACGCGTCAACTAATTAGACATTTTACTTTTTTTTTCTAATTTCGGGCGTTGGATCTTTTTTAATAGTAATGGTTTCAAAACACGTGTTAGAGCACTGTGGAAGAATTTGAGTATGTGCAAGTTATACTAGACAACACGGTCCATGGAAAGGAAACGATGAACGTGAGCAGCCATCAAAAAGAGAGAAGAACTGTGTACCTAGAGGAAATAATATTTAGTTTTACCAACCCAAAATATTGACGCGATCTGTAGGACATTGGAGGATTTTTATATGTAGAAAATATTGTGTTTTACTATTTTACTATATGAATTATTTGTGGTGAGGACAGACGCTAATAGTATGTTATTATCATGCACAACATGCTAATGTATGAACACAAATTCTGAATCACAAATGAATCGCTACAGGAACTACGGCGTATAATTGTAGGTACCGTTATATATATATTATTATAATCTATACGAGCTGACTAGCATCAGGTCACTGATGGCAACTGGCTGCTAGAAATAGAAGACGAACATTTTCATACTTTTCCTATGAGATCGAAGAAAATCGAGCGTTTGAGTGGTCGCGTCCAATCAAAAATATGTGACAGTAGATAACGCTAACTACTAATGGTCGAGTTTTAACTCACCTCACTAACTTATCCTAGTGATGCAACTCGAGCCCTGTTTTTCACACTCGTACTCAAGTGGAAAAAAAAATTCGCTTGAGTTATCGAGTCAAGTCGGCTAGTTGATGCTCTTGGCAGTAGATGTCACTTCGCTACTCTACTTTATACATTTATGCCGCTTATTTTTTTCTTAATCACTTAAATAAATAATATGTCAAAACTCTTTATACATTTGTATTTTACTTATACATGTGTTTGTTTAAAATTACTTAAAGAAATTTTAATCGCGTGGCACGTGTGCAATTTTTTTACACAAGTGACTCGAAAACTCGAGAATGACTCGAGTGAGGTAGTTAAATGGCTCGAGTGCCTCGAGTCACAGAATCCTACTCGAGTCGCATCACTGGCTTATCCCCGATTCTACCTCTTCGTATAATAAAAACAAAATAACGACCGGCGTTGACTTGTTGTGAGTCAACCACTAGTGGTAAGCAATGGTGGCCATGTCTTGTGAACTCAACCACAAACGGTCACAACTAGCATAGTACCCTAGTATATAAATTAGCAATTCATGCAAGTTATAATGTAATAAATATTTTCTATTTTCCAGAATAAAAACAAACCAACACCATCCGCGATCCCTGGCTAAATAGGGGAACTAAATGATATCAATAAATATCTAAAAGTAAATTACATGTAAATTGTAATTAAGAATTAGTTTAATACATCATATTTCATTGTGTTGTTTAACATTACTTTTTATAAAACAACTAGTGGTCGCCAGCGACTTCGTCTGCGTTTTCCATTATTTCTTCACTCCTAATAGTTGCAGCGTGATGTTATATAGCCTAAAGCCTTCCTCGATAAATGGTCTATTCAATACAAAAATAATTTTTCAATTCGAACCAGTAGTTCCTGAGATTAGCGCTTTCAAACAAACAAACAAACTCTTCAGCTTTATAATATTAGTATGGATTACTAATTTACCTTAAGATTTAATTTGATAAATACACGAGTGACTTTGTAGCCAAAAACTATTTTGTATGGATTGTAAACAATTGCAATCAATCAAAACGATTTTTATAATTTTAGTCATTCTGCCCCATGGACAGACTTCACTATTAAGGGTATCTTTTTCGATGTCGGTTTCACATTTTTAAAGTTTCCATTGCTTAAGATATATACGAAATTTTTGTTTGAAATGTATTTACTGTCAAGTTAGAGACAGAACTCGAAGTCTCTATCACTTTACGAAAATTATATTTTTACAATTTAGTTAAATTAATCGATTAGTTTTAAGATAAACTTCAAAATTTAGAAACATCAATGAAGAAATTAGAATAAGTAATTATGTCTATTTGCTGTTCTCTCGCGCTATAAAATTAAAAATAAATTATAGTAAAAGCTAAAGTATAAATTATATAAAGTAAATTATAGCCTTCTAAAAGAAATTTTAAAATCGTTCTCGAAATTTAGTGCCTATTTAATGCAAACAAACAATCAAACCCTTCCTCTTTTTAATATTAGTATAAATGTTATTGTTATATTTGTAATAAGTTGTTGTTAATCAACATAATAAATAATCAACATTTATACAAAAATAAAATGTTACCAGGACACATAATAAAGAAATAAATACATTCTTACATAATTTTCCATGGAAGAAAATTCAATACCAATGACTCATTTCTGATTTAATATTAACTTATAGCATTAAATGGTTATACAAATATCAAAATGGCGCTGCCGTAGCTTCATCCCAAAAAAACTAAAACTACGAAAAGAAAAAAAGTAACAGTCTCGACTCTTAGTCGGTAAATCAGTTTATTTAACACCATCACGACGAAATTTAGGAAGTATTAAGCAAAGTAGTAAAGCTAAACGGTGTGCTTGACTTATTCAAGATGTAATAATCGATAGACTGTTTCCTTTCGTGCTTATTTGACTGGACTATACGAAGGCAGAAGCTACGACAACGCCATCTGCGATTAGGTTTGACCGATCACCCCCATTAAAGCAAAACTTACACATGTAATTTCCATTTAGCTATATTTCTTTAGATCCCAAAGCTAATAGTTAAAGAATATTTATTCAGTAGTGTTACAAAACAATCAAAACAGAGACAGCTTTAAAAACGACTCAAATTAGAGAGAAAAATATTAGTTTATTTTTTTCCCAACCCAAGACCGAATCAGAATCAACAAAGTAGTCCTGCACTAAACTTAGCATATATTATAAGACTAGATACCTTCATGATAAAACTTTGTGAAAAATTAATCAGTCCTATTTTGAATGTAAATAAGAACTAAATTAGGAAATGCACATTAACTCTATCTACAACTAAATACTAAGTTTTAACTACAAAGTGCGTTTCAAGTGCAATCACAGAATATCTACTAGATGAAGACGATGATATGTAATATGTATGAATTGTCGAATGAATATTAGAAAACTAAAACCACACTCATGCATATACATGAAAAGAGATGAAAAAGGTACTAATGAAAAACAAAAATGTATGATTTGTAACCACCAATACATACACCATTTGATTATTCACATCCAACCCGACATTGTAAATACGCACCGGTTTGTAATAAACATGTTTTTCAAAAATGGAACTCTCAAGCGTTATTCGGTAAACCAATCACAAGCGCTCTTTATTTTTTTTTTAAACAAATAAGTAATGGCAACGACCCAAAGCAAATGTCGGATTCGTATTTAGAAAAAAATATATATAACAATTATAAATAGCTTTGTTTATAAATACAGGGGACATGTGAACACCGAGTGGGAGACAATACATACAAACAGTAAAAAAAAAGTCAATTACATAATTATATTGCCGCGATGTAACACACTTTGAAAATCATAAACACATGAATGCAAGTGAGTGTGGTTGTCAAAGATTAAAACAAAACTGTAGCGGATTAATAACACAAAATAAACATTAGCTTTATCCTCCAATGAGCAACGTCAAACGTCACAGAGCGAGACGGAAAACACACTGTCTCGTCCACAATATTAGTAATTTTACGCCACCATAGATATTTATGATCATATGATGGTATAAACTAATCCGCAAAAGCAAACAAACCAACAACACAAAAACAAACCTTATAACTTATAGTATAAAGTTGTATCTAACATTGTATTAGGTAAATTGGATGTTAGAATACCTCATATCATCTGGTCAGCAGACACCAGAGGCAAAAAATAAACTACATTCTCAATAACATCAAATCAACCATGCAATTAAGTGTTATGTCATTTATTATTGTAACTTTTAAATATCAAGTTTCGATTAAAAATATAAATACGAATGATAACCAAATATACATATTATTAATAAAAAAAGAGTAAAATAACTCTTTGGGCTAGTAAAAGTGCAAATAAAACTACAAAACAAAACATCAGATTTTGTAACTTCCTGTCCATGAATGTGTTGTGTTAATAAATTATTTATAATGGTTTTATCAAAAGTAATTCTCTAATTTAAAATTAATTTATATGTAATAAAAAAATTTTTTTTTAAATTTTATATTGGACATTAAAGTACCCAATGTATAGTACTAGAATTACTGAATCTATGCCTATGAAGTATTTTTTTCTACATCACAATGCAGAATAAGACCTTATACTACGCCATATGGCTTTGTGTTTACATGTCATATCTCAATTGTTCTTAAAGTCTGAACATAAATTTCCGTGGATATCTAATTTTATGATTCCCAGTTAAAAATACATTTTACGCTAACAAAAACAGAATAATAGCCAAGATATCGTATTCGAATCTAGATCTTTTCCTTACAGTATAAGGTTTAGTATGACTTACCGTGTCTGTGTATTCTCATGCAACTAGCACTGATATCTGTCGTGACTGTGAAGTATGGGAGCCATAGATCTTCGATATGAACTTCCCCGAAGGTGGAACGTATGGTGGTATTGAACTGACGACCGGAGAACATGGAGGTTGCTGGGTAAGTGAGGTCGAGGAGCTGTTTACCCCATTGGGTCATTTTCTGAAGTTTGAAAAAGGAAAGTTGTTGAAATGCATAAAATTGTCTTTGAAATGAACTGCGCTATAAGTATTATTTGTCCTTATCACGATTTTATAGGTGTAGATGCATTAATTCAACAATTTACTTAGAAATGATACTTTTAAAATTATCTTTCAAAAAGGACATATTCAAAAAAGGGACGTCATAATACAACCAAGTCCTAACGTCACACGAATCAAAAATGACAGCAAAAGTCGATACGAACCGGCCTCATCAATAAAAAAAAAACATTATACTTAGCAATAACAACTATTAAAATGTGTTCCACCACTGGTCACGATTCTCATAATATGCCGAAGGTAAAAGAAACCTTTTCAATCTCGACTTCTTAAAAATAGTGGCAATGAAGACTCATGTATGTAAGTCCTCGAAATGTACGACTACAAAGTAATCGAAGAGATAAAAAACTTACGTTAGACCACTCCCTCGCTTTCTGTGTTACTGTGGTAATATTCCTCTCCATACACCACAACGCACCCATGAACGCACCGATACTAACTCCGCCCACCATGTCGATCGGTATACCCGCCTCCTGTTAAACACAAAAATGCTAATTTAAAACTAGATACATACCTAATCTACTTTGGTGCGTATAATAAAATTATATAAGTTTAATTTTTATCGAAATCTAACACCATTGTTGTCGACAGCCACGTGCCGCGAAAATTAACTGATCGAACGACCAATCACTGCGCCTACATTTGTTGAATTATCGAGGAGCCCATTGGCTGCGTAGGCGCCGTCCGCACGGTGGCGGCGATACCCCCACTAAGCTAAGTTAGACATTAAGTTTAGAATAAGGGTAGGGCGAAAATTGAAAATATTAGTAGTCAGTCAGCAAGTAGTCAGTCATTAATAGTCAAGCAGTCAAGTTGTAAGATACCAGTTAAGAAGAAATAGTTGTAAGAAGAATAAATCGTCTCTAGAAGTCAAACCATCTTTGTTTTGCACCTGAACATCATACAGTCCACAGCCAGCCATCGAAATAAAGCACCATCCCCAACAACCATACTTTGTACTTTAAATTTCTCTGCCAAAATATGTATGGAAAATGGAATAGCGACGTCGCCATACTGATTTCATTTAACAAACGTCACAGAATACTTAACGTTCTTACGTCAGAAACATATCGAGTAATAAAAGTGAAATGAAAATGGAATTCATAGTTTGTTTACTTAGTTTTATTCAAGTTTGTTTGTTTACTTAGTTTTATTCAAGATTCTAAATTTAAGTACCCTGTATGTTTTGATTCCCTAGCGAGTATCGTAAATTTCCGACATAAATGGCGACATAAATGAATATTTCATATAAATTTCAGCTTGATACCACCACGCGTTCCTGAGAAAGAGGGTTCTAAAAGACGGACGAAAAAACAAAGTGATCCTATAAAGGTTCCGTTTTTTCTTTCGACGTACGGAACCCTAAAAAGTTTAGGTTTATATTACCTGTATGGCTCGTATCATTCCTATGTGTGCGGCGCCGCGGGCTCCCCCTCCACCCAGCACTAGTCCAACAGAAGTCCCGGTGAGCCAACGAGCCAGACGTGAGAAATCAGAGTGCACGCTGGCCTCTGACATCAACACTTTACTGTACAACTCGCTCTGGAACAAACGTTATATAAAACGCTAGCTTGTTCCCTAGGGAACTGTTTATTTGAGTATCGATTCATAGCATGACACAGATATAATTACAAATTGAATAGTAAACAATGATTGCTGTTATCATAGCATAGTTTTTCATACATATATTTTTGTTATCTTGATCAGTTTTCGCAGCGCACGCAACGTGACTCACTCAAGGATGAATGATTTTCCCCGTTTCTTCACTATTTCTTCGCTCCTAATAGTTGCAGCGTGATGTTTTATAGCCTAAAGCCTTCCTCGATAAATGGTCTATTCAACACAAAAATTATTTTTCAATTCGAACCAGTGGTTCCTGAGATAAGCGCGTTCAAACAAATTAACTAACTCTTCACCTTTATAATATTAGTATAGATTCAAAACATAGATAACTAACTTTACGCCAGCGGCTCACCCATATGAACAAAAATAACATAACATTACATTTAAGATAAAGACAATTAAAGTTTCCGCCAGCGGCTCGCCCGTACGGCCCCTAAGGAACTGTTTATTTGAATATTGATTCATATGATGACACGAATATAATTACAATGACATATTGAATAATAAACAATTGTTACTCGAGTAACGTTTTAATTCCCTGTAAAATCTTCCATTCTCATTTTCATCCCTTTATTTGCTGTTTTTCTGGAGATAATATATACCATATGGTGTAACTTCCCGTGCGTGAAAGAATATTTTAAATCGCTTCTGTTGTTTCGGAGGCTATTCGTTACAAACAAACATATCTTTCCTCTTTATAATATTAGAATGCTAATACATATGCATATACGATCTCAATACATAAAAGGAGTTGAATACTTACAATTCTATACTGACTCTTCCTAGTGAACATTCGATGTGGACATCGTACATGATGATGTTGGCTCACCCAAGACCGCATATTCAACCAATGTACTGTGCCGGAGGGATTCGGACCACCCTCGCGACGCAACAGCACTAACTCCTTCTGAGTACGGATCGCGAGACGTTCTATCTCTTTCTCGATCTGGGGATTTACAACGTTAAAAATCTTTAATACTTTTTTTTCTGTGTTTATAAAGAGCAATGTAAGATTAAAAATATTTTATCATAGAGTACGGTACTCTCTATATACTGATTCGGAATAAAATTGATGACACTTGAGTTTACAAGTCAGACCTTTTATTCGTCCCAGAAAATCAATATAAAGTTCCGGTAGTAAGATATAGCGTTATGTGAGCGTTAAATGTAAAAAGATATATATACCCATAGAACTCTGTATCGGTGCGGAGTGCTATTTATTTTTTGCTATACGGAAAGTTTTATGTCGCTGACCCTACTATGTACAACAATGGCCAGTACTACGATACACAGTTATATGGGTAGCGATACGTATAGTTTACTTTCCACGCTCGCTCTCTGAGACGTTGTCAGAGTTTTGCCTGCCCTAGGAATTGACTATAGACAATTTTATTGTGTCCTACTTTAAGATTTAAAAACAATAAAGAACACGGATCTATTGGATGTCGATTTTAATAATATCTAAAAGAAATAGGAATTAAGATTCGGAAACCTATTAAAATGACTACAGCGACATTTCATTGAAGTGGCTTATTATACTTTTTAATTTTCTGTAGCAATAGCGCAGTGCAAAGCGCGCTTACTCTGCAATATGTTTGTTAAACATTCGCAAGGGCTGGTTATAGGATGGGTGACCGAAAATTATTATCTCGAACTTCTCCGTGCTTCGGAAGGTACGTTAAGCTGTGGGTCCCGGCTGCATCTGCAGTTGTTACACCCACCAATCACTGGGCTGCGCGGTGGGTTATAGGCCATCCTCCCTATTTGATTTAATTTCATCCATAAGGAATTCCCTAGCCTAAGCAGGAGGACAATAAAAGGCTGGTGATGTTGATCGGTACCGCCTGATCGTAAAAGCGTAATCACAATATTATTTTGTGTTATTCTACTTACCCTGCCGATACTTGGCTGCTTGTCACCCAATGCCACTATTAATATGCAGTCAGCTTGACGTATACAACGCTGCGTCCACTGAGTTAGGCTCGGATCACACTGATATAACGCCACCTGACAACAATATAATATTAAGATAAATACTATTCCCACTAATATTCCAAATGTTGGTAATAAAGTTACTTTCTACACTAAAATCATCAAAATTTATTTTTATACGAAACAAAGAGCGAAAACATATATAAAAAAATATCTCGAAGCAAACTCCCTCATTGCAAAATTAATACAGTCATCAACACTCAAGATGCGATAATGTGTTACTGTCCTGCTCACATTTCAACTGCATAAGTGAGACAGTATTACGTATACACCATAAGTGTTCATGCTGCAGGGTTAGGGGAAGTGTATTGGCAAAAGATAATCTCCTAATAAAATGTCTGCAAGAAGTTTATTTCTTGTTTGGCTTTGCTTTTGTTAATAAACTTAAAAAGTAAAAAATATAATATAATGTACCTTGTGCTTATCTTCTTGCTGCGCGAGCCATGAGCTCAGCCTGTATTCGTTGTTAGGGTCCATTATAGTGAGCCCGAGCAGTTTCCTTATCACGTCCGATGTGAGACGAACTGTGGGACCTATTACAAAACACATAGATTTATTGTTGTCAAATTAATTTCCATTTAGATGAATAGTAGTATATTAGTAACATTTTAAATCTATTAACGGACACCTTTTGTTTACCTCCACCCACCCACCTCTAATACTTAGAACTCTCAATGGACCAACAAGCAGTTTTTGGTGTCACGTTCTCAGATAACTGACCTTGCTTACAAAAACAAATATAGTATGAGTAGGGATAGGCATATATTTTTATCCATGTCAATAATTCACATATCGATAAAATCTATCGTTGTTTTTATTAATCAATAAAGAACATAATTTAGGACTGCATGTATGCATGTATATTCTTTTAATATTATATTATGACAATACCAACAAAAAACACAATAGTATTCATGAAACTTCGAAATAAACATTACACAATATTGCTCAAACACTTGCCAAACATTTTTTTTTTTTTCTTTCTATCCTCACACTGTGAATGACATGAAACATTTTTTTTTAAAGATATCCTGGAACATTTTTTATGACATAAAAAATTTAGAAAGTTTACGCGCCATAGATGCTAAGTATCGAAGCGTATCTAGTGATACGAAGCTAGGTTTTTTTACATAGGTTATGATATTATGATACACAGGTTAACATGTGGTGATGATGATAGTCTCACCTATAGCGCACAGTGAGTGGTATAGCTCGTAAGTGAATGCAGTGAGCGGTACATCATCGCTCACCGGCACCACCGCCACCGTAGAGAAGTTGTGTTGAGAGGGACGCGGGTCAATGGCCGCCGCCGCGCCCAACCCAGCGGTGGGCTTCTGCCACGAACCTAACAAATAAATATATATTATACGGCTCCCCATACGTTTGTATTAAAGACACGCCCAATAGTGGCTTGACCGAACAACCGAATACTTTTCGGTTTAACCTTTACCGAAACGGATATTCGGCCGAATTATTCGGTTTACCATATTATTGTTTTGTCGCGTTTAATTGCTTTATTGAACACATATTTTTGTAAAATTTCTTTGATTTATAAAATAAATTTTACATAAGAAGTTATGTCTTTTAGTTCTATAACATGGCATGTAGAAAAGAAAATAGAAATTATCGAACTGAATATATTAGGCACCGAAACCGGATAATACGGCCAACTCTAATATGGCACTCGCCGGTTGCTGCAATAACATGCTCGCTATTTGTTTTTGGTCAGTGTTCTAACCTAACCTAACCGTTTCGTATCTACTTACAGAATTCGAATTTAAGTTATGCATAACTTTAATTCAAAAAAACAATTATTATTTTAATATAACTTAACGCTTGTCGTTAACAACATTGTGCAAAAAAAGACATTCCATATCCTAAAAGCGACACTTCAATATGGGAGTTTTTAAGACGAGCTCACTTTAAAAAATATTATGTAACTATATATATGTTGCATAAAGAACTAACAAAAAAATTAAACAAATATCATCCTAATTAGTATACACGATTCGTCAGCAGTTACATGTGAAGAAAATTAAATGGGGAGAACGGAACAAACATCTTATCCGGCCCTATTGTCAACCTCACCTGCACGCACCGTATGGTGGCGGCGACCAACTGGCTGCCGTGGTGCCCCCTGCTAGATAACAGACGAGGCTCTGACGACCGAGCAATGGCGGTATAACCATACACCTAACTGGGCAACTGGTTAGAAGAGGCTAGAGCGAGCCTTTGGGATCTAAATAATCCCTCAAATGTCTCGTGCAGGAGTAAACTAACAGTAATTATGGATGCAAAATTACAAAAAAAACTACCCCAGGAGGGTACCAGCCATGCTGGAGAATCCCTCTCTGAGACTACCTCAGGCAGCCCCACGTATTCTGGGGGGGGCATAATTTTGCAAAATATTGGAGATGGTGAAACAGTGGGTACCCAGGCTGTTTCCCAAGGAAATGCGACTGGTCAAGAAAAAAATATGATACGGGTAGATGCCCAAGCCCCTGTGTCAGTAAATGCTACTGGTGCTAAAAAATATATGCAGCAAGCATTTCACCCAAGTCTGTTCACTAGACAAAGAAGTTCCTCAACTGGAAGTATCAAGCCTAGCTCAAATAAAGTAAAGACTCTCGAAGTATCGCTAGAAGACAAAAACTGGACTGGCTTGCCAGACTGGCAGAAAGTTCCAGTCAATCAAAAGAAGAAGAGAAAGTTACGTGATTCAGAGTCTCCTGAAATCATTCCTACCTCTAACATGTTTAGCGGACTACCCCTTACCCAAGAAGCTGAAAAATCTAAAGAAAAGAAACCCAATAAACCTCCTCCTATTATACTATATGGAGTAGAAGATGTTAATAAACTGACTGAATTCTTAGAAACGGCAGCGAAAAGAGAAACATTCACATACAAGGTAGTGAACAAAACTCAAATCAGGATCATGAGTGAAGATATAGAAGCATATAAAAAGCTCATCGCAGCAGTTCGAGAAAAGGGTCTGATTGGCCATACCTTCAACAGAAAAGAAAATAGAAACTGCAGACTAGTTATCAAAAATCTGCACCACACAACTCCGCATCAAGCAATACAAACTGCTTTTGAAGAAACCGGAAACACTGTGGTTGGTGAAATCATCAATGCAAGGTACGGACCTGATAAAAAACCAACATCTACGTTCTTTGTAAACCTGCATCCTGGGCCTCAAAACAAAGCTGCAAAGGAAGTTAGATGTATTTATCACCAAATTGTCACCATAGAAGACCCTAAGAAAAGAAACACTATTGTACAATGTCAAAGGTGCCAGCAGTATGGTCACACCAAAAACTATTGCATGAGACCACATCGATGTCTGAAATGCGCGGAATCTCACGCTACGAAACACTGTCCCAAAATTGATCGTTCCACTCCGGCCACATGCGCCCTATGCTTTGGTCCACATCCTGCAAACTACAAAGGTTGTGAAGTCTATAAGGAAATTTTGACAAGAAAAACATTAACAAGAACATTGCCCAGGAGAACCGAACTTCAATCGCAGCCTATTAATGCTGCCAACGACAGAGATAAAGAAAGAAAAGGTGTCACAACCAAAAACAACAGTGCAACAAAAAGTTACAGTGAAGCCCTAAAAGACTCCATGAAGACTCACAACCTACGACCTAACCAAGAACCCCACCAACATCCAACATATGACCGAATAGAACAAATATTTATAAAACAATCTGAAAAAATTGATGTGATATTACAACAAATGAGCACCATGTTGGGGCTCTTGACAACACTTGTAAATAAACTGTCCTCAAAATAAGTAAAATTAAAATAGCAACCTGGAACACAAACGGACTCTCACCCAACAAACATGAAGTCGAAATTTTGTTAAAGACACACCAACTTGACATACTTCTTATATCAGAAACACATTTTACTAACAGTAGCCACGTAAATATAAGAAGTTATAACATATATACAACAAACCACCCAGACGGTACGGCACATGGGGGTACTGCTATTATAATCAAATCTAATATAGAACACTGTGAATTACCACCTTATAAAACAGAGTTTATCCAAGCTACCTCAGTAAACATCAAAGATAAAGATGGTCATTTCAATGTCTCATCAGTCTATTGCCCTCCAAAACACAAGATCACAGAAGAGCAGTTCACAACATACATCAAAAGTCTTGGGCCACGCTTCATAGCTGGAGGAGACTGGAACTCTAAGCATGTACATTGGGGATCAAGACTGATTACCACTAGAGGCAGAGAACTCAAAAAATGTGTTCACAATAACATTCTGACAACAATTGCCACACCGGAACCTACCCACTGGCCGTCCGATCCAAGCAAGCTACCTGATGTTCTGGACTTTTTCATAATGAAAGGTCTTTCTCGATACTTCTACCACATTGAATCTTGCTTAGATGGAAATTCCAATCACATTCCAGTCATACTAACAGTTAGTGCTAATGTGTTAGAGACGCAAAGAAAACCGAGGTTGTATAGTAACAAGACAGACTGGGAATTATTTCGAGCCCTTGTCGAAGATTCCTTACAGCTTCAAATATCTCTCAAGGATGAAGACGAAATTGATAACGCAATTATGGTCTTTACAACCTCGATCCAAATGGCTTGCTGGAAGAGTACAGAAGTGACGGTTGATAGAAGCATGAGACAGAACCCTGTTCCGCTTGAAATTAGACACATGATTCTGGAAAAAAGACGGTTGCGCAGAGTATGGCACACTAGCCGACACCAAGACGATAAAAGAGCGTTTAACAATTATAGTAAAATTCTGAAACGGACTATAAAAGAAGGGGAAAGTACATCACTTGAGGCATTCCTGTCATCGTTAACTGCTACTAGTGGCTCAGATTACTCACTGTGGAAGGCGTGCAAGCACATGAATCAACCAATAAACCCAAAGCCTCCACTCCGTTTGGAAGCAAACAAATGGGCAAGAACCAAACAAGAGAAAGCTAAAGCTTTCGCATTGCACCTGGCTAAGGTATTTGTTCCCAATGAAGCTGCTCCTGGTTCTAGTGAAGCTGACATAGATAATGCCCTTCAACAACCCTTTCAACTTGACCTTCCTCTAAAAGCCACGACACCAGCCGAAGTAAAAAGAACCATCAGACAATTAGAAAGCAAGAAAGCTCCAGGGTTTGATCTTATTGATAAGAGAGTCCTGTCAGAACTGCCGCGCAAGGCAATAGTATATCTAACTACACTGTTCAATTGTATCATTAGAGTCGCCTACTATCCTGCCCTGTGGAAGGTCTCTCAAGTAATCATGATCCACAAATCTGGTAATCCACCACATGAAGTTGCATCCTACAGACCAATCAGCCTATTACCTATCCTATCTAAAGTATGTGAGAAGATACTACTACGACGGCTTTCATACGCTATGAACGAAAACAGCGTAACCCCAGACCATCAATTCGGGTTTAGAGCCGGACATGGTACAGTTGAACAAATACACAGAGTGTGCAGATATATCAGCGATAGTCTTGAGAGAAAGGAATACTGCTCCTCGGCATTCCTTGACGTCCAACAGGCCTTTGACCGGGTGTGGCACAAGGGTTTACTTTATAAGATCAAGTCACTCTTACCTCATAGCTTCTATAGTATACTGGAATCTTATCTCACCAATAGAATATTTCAAGTAAAAGAGGATGACTGCACATCAAGCTTCTATGAGATAACAGCTGGAGTGCCACAAGGATCTGTACTTGGGCCGGTCCTGTACACGATATTCACGTCAGATTTGCCGCACATACACGGAGTCACATACGCAACCTACGCAGACGATACTGCCATATTAGCCTCTAGTAAGGATCCAACAGATGCTACTGCAAAACTTCAACAAAGCATTTCCCAAATAAATGACTGGTTCGACAAATGGAGAATCAAAGTGAGTGCTAACAAATCGTTGCAGGTCACATTCACATTGAGAAGAGAAACTTGTCCTCCAGTAAACCTGGGTGGTAGGGTGCTGCCTCAAAGCGATACAGTGAAATATCTTGGACTTCACTTGGACCGCAGATTAACATGGCGAAAACACATTGAAATGAAACGCAAGGAAATTAATCTAAAGTACAAAGGTTTATACTGGCTACTTGGCAGAAACGCAAAACTGAGCTTGGATAACAAGCTACTCATTTACAAAACCGTCATAAAACCGGTCTGGACACATGGTATCCAAGTTTGGGGAGCCACATGCAATTCTAACATAAATAAAATTCAAACTGCCCAGAACTACATTTTGAGGCAAATCAGTAATGCACCGTGGTTTATTCGAAATAATGAAATTCACGAATTCCTTGAGATGCCCACAGTGAAGAAGGAAATTCAGACATTCGCAGGCAAATACAAACAAAGGCCTGCAGCGGATTATTTATCTACAGCGATACTAACCCAATCGAGCGCGAAGTCCACTTGTCTAACAAACGGCGACAATCTCCTGACGACAGTGTTGGCGATGTGTAACACAACGGAGGGCCTCTCCCTCATGATGCTGTACACCGTGGTCTTAGACAGAAGACCGATGCGCGAGAAATGTTTCGCCCGTATAGAGAAGAAACTTGGCTCTCCTGTTAGCACCGCTAGACCACCTTCCACTTCGCCTGTGGTACAACAGTTAAAACAAAATATTCTGTAATTAAAACATACTACGATTAGACCGCAGATGGAACCGAATGGAAGATTCCCAATTAATCTTACTGGACTTCACTAAACTTAGGATTCGCCCAAATCTGTCGCCTTAATATTTAGGAGTCGCCTAAAGTAAAAATGCATTTCACCAGGGACTAGGAACTATCTAACGAAATTAAGCAATATCTAAAGTTATGATATTCGTTATGCGTCATAAATATGTCAAAACATATTTATTTGGAATTAAACTAACCTGCATAGGCGATTAGTAATATTAGGCATTTCTTAGTTAAGCTACGCCTTGTTCTAGGTTTGTGAAAATTTATGTCAGTGCATCAATATTCGTTTCTAAACTAGCTTTTTTTTAAATATAACATACATACAACTTTCAACATTGCCTTAGCAAATTACTGTAAATATTAACTTTTTAATTTCACGGATGACTTATTAATTAAATTTTTAAGCAAAGATCGGCGGCGATCGCAGCAATAACACATGCAGTAAACAAACATTTTCGATCATTTTATCTTTTAAAAATGAATATTCTCTTCCTTCTTCGATCAAAATATGCAACGCTGATTTATTATTGCATAAAATTTTACTGTACCTAATTACAAATTCAAACAATATTAAAATCATTCTATGCTAACTATTACTATACTCTTTGCTCACTGCTCTGTGAATGAGTTTTCATGAATATAAGAAGTACTGTTTACAGAATGTTGCAGTAATACGTAACATTACTTCACTGACTTAAGATTTATTATAGTACGTTTGATATTTCATTTTTTTTCGTCGTAATTTGCTTTCATGCTACACCATAAAAACCAGCGAGAATGTATGAAAAGAGTAATGAAAGTGGATGAAAAGGAAAGATGTATGTAAGGACTGTACTTTGTGGCGTTCGGTTCATTCTGCCTACCCCGCAAGGGATACCGCGTGAAGATATAGATAGATAGTGCTTTCATGCGCTTCCTTAAAGCAAAGATTTCAAACATCAAGTACGACTTTGATAAGCTAGTATTACCTTAAGTCTTACTCAACCTATATGGGACTCAACCTATACTAATCAGTACCTGGATACGCCGTGAACATGTGCACTTCTCCTTCACCTTCAGCGACACGTTGAGACACTAATAGCGCCCCAGAAAGTAGATACACCAAGGCCACATCCTACAGAACAAATATACATACATTTAACACATGAAACATTGAATTCGATTGTGGTAAGGTCGCCCATTAAAACGTATAGTTACCTGTTTGGTCTATTATTGTTATAGTATATGTACGGTCAGCAAAGAAAATGGTCAACCAGTTTTGACAAAAGTTTCTGTGAGCTCTAATTATATTAACTAAGGTTGACTTTTCTAACGGAGTTTATGTGCTCAATTTTGACACATTGATATATCTGACTAAAGTAATTATCACTGTCATTACATCATCGCAAGCGAAAATCGAGTTTGTTTCATAATGTTCAAATTAAAGTAGACCATATTTTTGGCCTTCTGAATGTGGTTTACTCATTCAATCTCATACGACCATTTTATCTCTCATCGATCAACGTGCTAACTATTCCCTACGTTGTCGGTTACAAATCAGATGGATTTTTATAATAGAAACCATAGTATGATCTCGTATGATAAAAGTAAGCGACTGTTAAAATCACAGGATTTATTACAAATAGTTTTATAGCTAAATAATAAATCTTTCATATTAATGAAAAAAAGTGACCAAGTAATTAAAACATAAACATTTTAATAATAATATTTTCACACGATTAAGAGTATACAAAATCCACACATATTTATATTACAAACAAGAAAACACCAATAAAACAATGATGTCACCTGTTAAACTACAATGAGTATAATATAAACATGAATAATAAATTTGGCAATGTAGTCGATGAACACCAGTGATGTGATAATGTTGATATTCCATAGTTTTATCTTGAAATTTTGAAAATAGGGCTGTTGAAAATGCGGTGGTTGTAGTTGATGCATCATAATCGCAAATGAAATTTGAGATCTTAACACTTTTTAAGAACTTTATAAAATGAAAGAATATAATCGATTTTTTTTTCACTTCGTATGTTCGGCACATCCGCATCCGCGACATCTCTATTTATATACATGAAATTTTATGAATCGGTTTATTATTTCTTACAATCAAGGCATTTCATATTACTACAATGATAATACAACCGATCTTGAACTCAATCAGCAAAGAATTAAAGTCTAAGATCGATTGTGGAAATTTTAATTTTTTATAACCTGACATGCCGATCGGCCGGTATGTTTATACGAAAAGTATATATCACAAAATTATATTCCATTAATTATAGTACTAACAAAACATGCTATGAAGGTGATCGCCAAAAATCAACACCGGAAACTGTGATCCACACAAATACCTGTTTTATATCTGGTTCACCCGGTATACTATAAAATAGCTTTAGAACGGAAACAAAATAACAATATAAATAATTAAATTTTATGAAAATAAAATATGAATAGAATTTACAAATAATTGGCAGCTTCAAAATATTTGTGGTAATAACAGAGTAGGGACGCTTCTGTTTTATCTTTTCCGTTCGCTACCTTATGTATATCTACTGAAATATATCCAATTTTTTTATACAATTTTAAAGTGTTCAATTTTCAGTAAATATTTTTAGTATTCTATTTATCCTTTTTTTTTATATTCAATAGCATTCATATGCAACGTGCATAGGAAATAATTATTAACGTAATAAGTGACTGTCACAAATTAGAACTATGCAAGAAGCTAGCTTTGTCCCAATTCAATTCATAAGGAAAATTCCAAATAGATTTTTATTGAATTCCTGACACCAAAAATTAAAACGTTACTCTCTTATATATATTAAGTCAAAGGGATTAAGATCAAAATATTAAAAGTAATGCACATACCTTGTGACTTTCTTCCTTCATGATGTACGTGCCAGCGGGTAAGTCTCTCACTTGCACGTTACCAAGTAGTACTTGATCACTCTCCAAACCGAGTTCTTTAACGAATGCTTCTGTCGCTATTTGAATGAGTGCCTACATTGAGAAATAAACAAATAAGCAATATTTATCATCATCAGCCTTATTACGTTCCCACTGCAGGGGCTCAGGCCTTATGGATGGCCAAGGAGGATGAGCCATGACCCTCCGCGCTGGCTCGATGCGGATTGGAGGGTATTAACGACTACAAATACAGCTGCGACTAACGGCTTAACGTGCCTTATGAAGCGCGAAATAGCTTATAATAATAATTGTTTGGTCACATACACATACTTTTTTTATAGCCGTATAAACGCTGTCTCTCATATTCATGAAGTCATTGTGATATGTACACAAAACAGATTCATAGAGTAGAAGATTAAAAGATATAACAAGAATAACGCCATCTAACGATCGATTTCGAAATAAAAATATATAAATAAACAAAGAACAGCGCCATCTAGGAATTTGATTTATAATTATTAAGCATATCCTTAATACTTATCTGACAGTAGTCGCCACAGTGACGTCACACAATGGCGGGTCGTGTTTCAAGTCACGTGACGAACAGACAAAAATCACTAGTTTAAAACTACCTTTTAAAATAATAGATTAAGAGTGCGATTTTAAAATTGAGAATCAGAATGTTGACTACGATGTAAATTTTAGT
This sequence comes from Diatraea saccharalis, assembly GCA_918026875.4. Taxonomy (NCBI): domain Eukaryota; kingdom Metazoa; phylum Arthropoda; class Insecta; order Lepidoptera; family Crambidae; genus Diatraea; species Diatraea saccharalis. The sequence continues at coordinate 19,071,103 of OU893341.1, read as the reverse complement.
TTTTGTGCATTTTATTGACTTAGTTTTCACTACCAAATCTACCCTATTAGTAAATGCATAAAAAAATGTCATATTTTTAGTTTAAGCACATTATATGATTATACTAATATCACTAATTCGTTATACCTATACATATCTATGGAAATGTTACCATAGCCATGCTAGAGACAACAGAGTAGATATTAAGAGTCCATTAGTCTGTTTGATTTATATCGTTGCCTTAATTTGTGTGTATTATTTACCTGTTCATCGAGATTATCAGTGTTGTGTTTTTTGAATGAAGACCCATCTTTACTCCTCTGCAAGGGTGGAGTGGGCTGAACATCAGGCTGCTGCTGCGGAGAAATGACGCTATTAACACATCATGATTAAGTAAAATTTCTCTGAACACAATAATATTCAAGCACAAAATCCTGAAGTATATATTTAATAACTTAAATACGACGCTCAACCGCTGTCGAGACGCATTTGCTTTTTGTTTTGGTTACAGTTCTAACCTAACGGACTGATCGGTTATATAATGTCTAGTAGTGTTATGTATAATTTAAATTATGCAAAAAATTACCTAAAGATAATTACATAATTTTTATGCCAAACACAATTATCGCAAAGTATTATCAAGCCAAAACGGTTATGCGAAATTATATTAGGAATATAAAAACATTATGGAAAAAGAAGGGACATACCCTATTAAAAGTAACCAACAGTATTAGGAATACACCTGCTAACGAGAAGTTGTAGCTAAAATGTTTGCATAAACATAGGAAAACAGGGAGAAATGTTTTATTATTGGATATAAGGAGTGTTAGAGTTAAAAATTGCTATGATTTTGCTTCCATAATAATTGAATGACCCCTTATATGATGTTAACAAAATATGGACATACCTGCGGCGTGTTAGATGTAATATCTGGCACCATGTCTGGTCTGGGTTTACGGCCTTGTATGTGTATAGGAGATGACGCGACGTGACTCACGTCCTGTCCATGCTATATACAATGTTGTGTTGAGAGGAAATGGTATCTTATTTTCATGACAATAAAGGTTATTTTACCTATACATCTTTTTCATTAAGGTATTTCTACTGCTCAGCATTTAGGATATTTAACTTGCGCGACTTAACTAAATCTGTTTTTAAATAGAATTCACGACAAGGCATTAGAAATACCGATTCGTGGGAGAAAACCAAAATTATTCTTTGTTAAATTAGCTGGGATAATTAAGTAAAAAAAAAAAACGTTTTCCTTCAATAACAAGTTAGGTATATGGTTATAACATGAAGAAAATTATAATGACCTATTCTATCAAAAATATAACACACAACGGAAACTGACACAATTATTATCAAAACTACTTACCATATGTTCTGGGAACGTTCTCTCGCTGTGATGGGGCGAGTGCATGGTCGTGATATTATCTACTACGGACACTCGTCCGCTCTTGCCGGGAGATGACGCCACTGTCGTCGGCCGACGTTTATCTCGACCCTGATCATAGTAGGGTAATTAAGAAGGATACGACAAACTGGCAACATAAGATTCCTTCAGGGTTGTGCCAGTAATAATAATAACTTAATGATAAAAAAATATAATTATTATGAAATACACTGACGCGCACAGTGAAATCTGAGACTGTGTACAACTAACAAAAAATAATCATTGTACAGACTTGTCCATATAATCTCGGCTACATATTTGATGAGGAAAATATATACAATTATTATATAAAATTAAAACACTGCGTAATATGAAGCATACTAAGTCTAACTTAAGCAAAAGTTGAATAGTTCTGCCAAATTATTAACTTTGCAAAAAAGACTGCATAAGATATCTTTCCTGTTTTGGAAAAAAAGCAAAATTAAGAAGTGTTTTGTTTACACAGTTTTCATCCCGAAGATTTTACATACGGCTCATTTTAATTGGTCTGTGTACCGCATGCCACGACAATCCAGACGGAATAATGACTAATAAATTAACAGTCAATAGAGCAATCGTTATTTCGCTTAATAATAGCGTTCCTTTTGAAAGATGACCTGCAGCCCGCATGCGGACGCTATTGACCAATGAAAATGGTCCTTTATTCATAATTCCTTACCGGGTTCACTAACTCGGCGCTCAAACCTAAATATTGATGGAGGGCAGTGAAGGTGACACGCTGTAATCGCACCATAATAATCTGGAATAAAAAAATAGTTTCAATCAACTAAGCACTAAAAACTAACGCCGGGGTGCGCCTAACTATCTAGCCATAGGATACGACATGGCAAATGGAGCCGTAGTCCAGGCTTACAGTCCTTTAAAACTGTGAAAAAATATATTTTTTTAATGTTAACAAAAAAACTGCGCCTGTTTATGTCTATTTATTTGATTGGCTACAGCAAATATTGTACTTCATTTTGTAATACCTAGTTCAGGGGTGCGACCGCCTAATTCTCTAGCCATGATTCTAGCCATGTTATGACGATATATCGTCTCATGTTACTACTTTGACATATCCTTTATTGGTTTTACGAGTAAGTTGGTAACACTGATGTCAATCTATAATCATTATTTATGTTTCGTTCATGTTTTATTAGAGTACATAAATGAAACGAAATATCGATATAACATCGCTAAGATATCGTGCTCTATTCTATTACGAAATAAAGTATAATCTTTGCCATAGCCAATCAATTTAATCGCTAGACACAAACAGGCGCAGTTTTATTCGTTAACCAAGAAATTTTATTTTTTCACAGCTTTAAGAGATTGTAAACTTGAAAACCTGGGACCATTTTATTTTAAGTTCACATCAATGTCAGCAAAAAAGTTCCGTTATTTTCCTTCTAGGATCAAAAATTGTTATGACCTATTAATGATTATTTATTTATCCACTCACACATTTTTTAATTTCAATTCGAAAACAAAGTGAGTGTACAAAGTTCCATTATTTTCCTTTTGAGTAAGGGACTCTAAAAATAAGCACTAAGAGTCACGAGAATATTAAAAGACGCTGTGAGAAAACCATAACTTTTAAAGTGATTCCTATAATTTTATTTACATTGATACATAAATAAACGAGAAAAGGGCGTAGGCTTAAAATTTTTATATTTTTATTTTGAATCATCAGACAAAAAGGTTTAGAACTACTGGTATAAGTAATAGGGAGACTAGGTAACCAAAATTCCCTAACAAGAGAAATTTAACTACTCAACTTGGCATCTGAGCGATACCAATATAGTCTCTAATATAAACATTTGTATTGTATTCAACAACATACCTGTATAACTCTCACGAATATATCAGGATATTCTTTGAAAACCTCTTGGAACGCTCTCATCGGCAGTTTTATCACTTGCGAGTCCTCCAAAGCTTTGGCGTTAACAGTCTTGTAAGGTTGCGAATGTCCCTGCAAGCCAACATAAACAAATCATGCTATTTTACTATACGTTTGAACTATATTCCTTGTGAAAGATACTCGAGTTGCGTTTAACTGGTCTTAGTGAAAAAGTCACTTGAGTCTATTTTTGCTTGGGGATCCAAATTCCCTATTGAGTCTTCTTTAATAAATAAGGAAGTATTATACTAAGCTTTTTGACATTTAAAACTTTTTTTACATTTTATAAACAACTAGCTTTCTCCAGCGGCTTCGCCCGCATGCTCCCTAGGAATATTTAGTGGTATAAAAAGTATCCTATTATCTAAGTCAGCCAATACCCTATGTGAATACAAAATTTCATCAAAATCCATTCTGTAGTTTCGGCGTGATTGACGGACATATATCCAAAGAAAAAACTTCCACATTTATCATATTAATAGGATAACATATTATTTTACACAAGATAACTCTACAGTTACGGACTCCGTTGTCGGGTAATTCAGGTGCCAGTTATAAGGTAGCGCCATCTTAAAGATCTCGGGGTCGATTCAATGTATAAAATAAACATTTCTATATTGTCGCTCGGGTTTGGGTGTTATGATACCTTCCTTGTCTTAGATACTCCATCATACTTTAACATATTAGAATCAGAACAATGAATATAATATTGCCTAATATATTTAAAAGTATATTAATAACCTAACGATACAAGACACGGTTCTAAAACATATTAAAAACGTTATACACACCGTTAAGACGTCAGTGAAGCTGAGTAGTGACGTCACACTCTCACCAGCGCGCACTATCTTTAAAGACAGACTCGTACCATCCTGGTTGGTAATGTAAACGTTAACGCGACCGTTCTGCACCACGTACACGTTCTCGTCTGTGTCACCTGAGAATTTTGAGAATAATTAATAAGAAAATAAAATTAACACAGCAAAAAATATTAGATAAAAAAATTATTAAAATTTCACTGGCTGTATAAGTGTATTTTTAATTTTAATAATTCAGAGTAGCAACATTATGTTCTGTCTCTCTCTCGCTTTTCTACTACTATTCAGTAGCATGTAAAAAAATTGTACGAAAATATATAACGTTGATTTAATAGAATTCTCAGTTTTATTGAATAAAAAAGCAATAATCCTAATATATATTATAAAAGGCAAACCTGATTAACTTATGTATCAACACACAGCCGAAAAAACTGTACTTAGAAACTTAAAATTTGGTACAGGGGTTACTTTTATGATGTAAGTGTGCAATAAGAAAAGATTTTTAGAAATTAAACCCCCAAAGGGGTGAAATAAAACTATGAAGTTTACATGGCATTTTCTCATTTCTGTACTTAGAAGTATGGAAATTAGACCACGCGGGCAAAACCGCTGGCGGAGGGCTAGTGATATTATATAACCGCAACCGATTTTTAGGCGACGCACCTTCCATCAAAGTTTGTTGCCTTTTTATATGTATATGTATATAGCCGAAGAGTAAAGAGTAGCTCGGTGATGTAGTGTAAAAACGCCGCGACCCGGGATCGGTGTTGTACAACTTTTGCAGGGTCGGTCACGGGATGGGTGACCCAAAAAAATATTATCTCGAGCTACTCCTTGCCTCGGAAGGTACGTAAAGCCCTTGGTCTCGGCTGCATTTGCAGTCGTTTATATCATCCAATCGACGTTGGTCCATCTAGGAGGGTCATGGCCAATGTTCCTTAACCATCCATAAGGAAGGTCTAAGTCTGATGACTGCCGAAAAACTTGTATGAACTAAAACCTAAATGTGGGTATTTATTAACTCACCGACTTTGAACAGAAAAGAGCCAGCAGGCAAGTTCAGTATCTCGGTATGCTTGCAAAGCATCAAGAAGACCGGTTTCTCGAAGTGGCCGAACACCCTAATGCTGTGCAGCATGTACAGAGCATCCGGGGGCACCCTGTCATCACTCGTCAGATCCTCCTCCAAGTATTCAGCTGGAGGTTCCAGCACCTGACAATACAGAAACGGACGTAATTTCCTATAACAAAGTTCTGTTTCAGTCTTAATTAAATTGATTTAATATAGCAATAAAATCCGTATTTGTATACAACAAGAAAGAGTCGAAAGAATTTTACTCTTTTTCTATATTTATTTATTTATTAAGGTACTCTAACAGTAAGAATAATATTTTTATTAATAATAATTTCTGATATTACGTGTACGTACAAAATTATTACCAGTCTAGCTAGCTGTATCCTCTTTATATATGGGCCCTTCTGCCCCTGCTACTATAGCCCGGTGACCGAACAAAAAGAATTTCATACAATTACCCTGCACTACATATCTCTTTCACTCATACGCAAACATATTGCTGTTTCGCTCGCAGAGATGCCTCTAGCCAGTTTTGTCATAGTAAAGTGAACTTAAAAATGTTTACTATATTTACCTATATATTTGCACAGCGACTATGCTATAGATGAAATAAAATGTAATATCGTATTATCCATCTTGTAAGTAAAAGAAGGATAGTACAGCAGTGATCTTTTTATTTTTGTGCATGACTTGGCGGGAACACTTCCATGCCCCCAGATTTATGATTTCATTCATTATGCATAAATCTATATTTTTTTGATTGATTGATTTATTTAGTATAAATACGACGGAAATTGCTAATGGTTACGTATTTATGTATGTATGAATATCAATTTGATAATTGTTAATTTCTTAACAAAATGTGTTACGACAATTTTTTAAAATATTATTGCAATTAAAAAAATTAATGTACTTTTACTAAAAATTACAATGAAATTATTTTTAATCTTGATATCTAAAATTTTTTAAAATATTATTGCAATCAAAAAAATTAATATAATTTTACTAAAAATTACAATGAAATTATTTTTAATCTTGATATCTCCGATTCAAAGAGTAGTTTGTTTAATGTAATTATTATAGAGGATTTCATTTTTTGCCTCCCATCCCATTCCAGGATGTCAGCCTTTGACCGCAACTTCGTCTACATGTATTTCAGAACTCTCATTCTAGGAGAAACTTTTCATATAATAAATAATCATACATTATAATTGATATAGTGGTACACACAGATACATACGTTATAGCATACTAAATCTATTTACGCAAAAATCTATTTTAATTAACTACAAGCAAAACGTTATCAGTATCAGCTTATCAGTTCTTGACCACAAAGTGACCACGTAATTAACATTATTTATCAGATATACAGTAAAGTTACTGTAAAATATAATTGCTTTTAGAATAGTTTAGTGTGTGTGTAACATATAGTTTTTGCAAACCTATTTAATCGAAGCTAATTCTAATTTTATAAAGTATTTAATGCATGCATGCATGCATGCATACTCAATCCTGTGACGATTTAGATACAAGACAATGGAACCGAGCCGGTCGTGTTTAAGATACTCGCTTATTCTGATTATGACTTAAGTCAGAACCACAGAACATAGAGAGAGAATAGAAGTAGTAAGTGGGCTGGCAAGCGTCGCTGGCATATGCGCTTTTACTCATATGACGCCCTTTCCTCGGTTTTATGTTTGTCAGTCGTTCGTCAATCGTCAAGTGGTGATTTTACTGATTTTTTCTATAAAAAATACCGTTTTGTGCTATTATCACTTGCAAAAAGCAAAACAAAGTATACAATCTAACTAATGCAAACATTTCCTTCACTGGTAAGTACAATTTTAGTGCTAAAATATAAAAAACGTAATAATTTGACACAATTTCAAATAAAATATACATTGTTTGCTCAAACCAACATTAATGTTTCTAACCCCGTTTCTAGACAGCAATGTAAATCATATTGTGCACTTTTGCAAAAAATAGTGCTGTGCCTCCATTTGTCTGAAATGTACCGATAGCTGCTGCTGCTCGGAATCGTATTGTTAATTATATGGATCGTAATCGATAACTAAAACAAATTTATTTAGAGCTTTTCTTTCATCATTTCATAACAACGTTATGGATAAGTATATGCCATCATTATTTAAAAATAAATACTACTGTTTAAAAGAGAAAATAAAAGATGAAGTGATACTGAATAGATGAAATAATGAACTATCCAGGCACTTTTTTTTACCAAGATTCGGTAAATTATTTACACGCAGATGAATATTAAAAAAATACTGATGTGCTATAAATATCTAAGTTACGAAGTATATCAACGTTTTATGAACAATATATAAATCAAACGAAACTTCGTGAAAAGCTACGAGTGTTGGCCTAATAGGTCTTATTAGAAACTGCTGAAACTGGATTTCACTTATTTTTCATCCTTATATTTAAGTTTCCCTAATAACTTTACAACGGATTGCCCTGTTTACATAATTTATTTTGTCCTATCCATTTTAGACCTAGACCTATCAAATGCATTTCAAAACATATCTATACAAACAAAAAATCATGTTTTCAACTAACGTAATATTTTTGGTGGTGTGAATTTAATTTACAAAATTAATTTATAGGCGTCAATTTAATTTACTTTATTATGCTGATTCATAATCGGAAACCATTATTATAGAAATCGAGTTAAGATAGCCACTTTAAAGAACCGCTCACAGAACAGCTTTTATCAGTTTTTTGTTGCTGCATATTTGCACATAGATTATACGTCATTACACTATGAAAATAACTAAAATATACCAATCCTGCCGTTTCAACATTTGTCAAGAGTCTAATTTTCTTAACAGCAAATGCTGCAGAACTCAGTCTACTTGACAAATTATCAATATGAGGATCCCATTGCTGTCGGGAATCCAGTGTAATACCAAGGAACTTTGTCGATTTCACCAACTCAACTTTTTCACTATTTACATTTATAAGTGTATTAATATGCCTCACATTAGGTAATGCAAACTTTATGTATTTCATTTTATTTGAATTAAGCTTTAAATAATTACTATCAAACCAGTATAGAACATTGTCGAACTGAATGGCATTTAACTGTTTCATAACAAAATTTAAACCTCTTATTTTATCAACTAATATTATGTCACATCACTAATATGCACAATCGGAATGATACCAGTAAGAAAAAATTACAAATTAGGCTTAATGTAATTAATACAAAAATTCTGTTGGTTTCTTTATTTTTGTTTTTTTTTTACACTTTACCTCGCTTAATTATATTACTCCACAGACATATGATAGAGTTTATCATTAAGTTTTCTTAGTTTTTGTACTGCGTTTTTTAAAAGAAGTTATATAGGGAAAAGCGTTATTTTTCAATATTCACTTGGTTACAGTAAAATCTAATCTTAATAGTTCGCACATAAAATGATGTCCCCAATTTTTTAAAATGTGCATAATCTTAAAATATTTTTTCCCTTTTGGTATCCCCGTATACAGGCACGTGACAGTTCAATATTCATGTTAAAGTAAATTATTTATTATCACGTTGAATTAGAGTTTGTTTTTAATCGTGTGATTTCTTAGCTTAGTATCTTTTTGGGATTTTGTTTATGTTATCACGAACGTATCGCGTGGCGGTTTTTCATGTAGTGAACAAAATGATCATTTCATCTTATTTGTATTTGTGTGCGGAGAGGCGACACTCGGTTCCCATACTAAATCAATATCATTATACTTCTATTCTCTCTCTATGTTCTGTGGTCAGAACATAACATAAACACATGAGACAACACAATTGTTTCAGTTCGTTTAAACCAGCCAAGAGCGAATCGGACTCGCGCATCTATGCTTGTTTAATACTGTATTTAAAAACCATAGATAACTTTTAAGTTTTCTTTTTTTTAAGTACTAGTTTCGCAAAGCGAGGACAGATAATGATCGATTATGTAATATTTGGTATGTCACAAAATAAAGCTTTTAATTTTCTAATTCACAAATGAGGCCAATATACTAATATCTCTATATTATAAATGCGAAAGGTCACTCACTTGACACGAAAACTCAGAAACTACAGAAACACTCAAATTTTGTGTGTTTTGTCTCATTTTGAGACGTAAGCTCACCAGGACGGGATTTTATAAAATCCGACCCCTAACGGGTTGTTTTTGGGTTCAGTTTGTATGAAACTTCGATACTACAAAAGCTAGCTAGCTGGCGGATAGCATGTTCATTGTTATACGTTGCACGCCGCCTTTGGGTCACTAATAAAATTTTTGGTTAACATTACACTCAATCAGTTCATTAATTCCTTTTGAGGTGCGAAATCCTTAAAACCTGTCTACTTATAACAATTTCGAAATCCATTCAGACTAAGTCAAGGGCAGAAGCTGATTATTTATAAATATTAAAAAAAATATAGAATAACTAGATTATCAAAGCAGATAATTTAATATTCTTACATCATTGCATTGTTCATAGAATAAACTGACGATAAAATCATCTATCTCGTAAAATAAACAACATATTTAACGAACCGCGATTCAGGGTGAAACTGTGTTTGTTAAAAAAAATAAAAGCAGAATTCCCTGAATGTTGATTGTTATATGTATTTTTAATTGTTATTTTTAAGTGTTGTGACTGCCAAAAATTAAATCAAAATAAAAAAAAGCCGGCCACGTGCGAGTCGAACTTGTGCACGAAAGGTTCTGTACAATCATCTATGTAAAACGCAAAAAGACACGCGTTTGTTGTATAGGAGCACCCTTAAATATTTTTATTCTGTTTTTTAATATTTGTTGTGATAGCGGCAACAGAAATACTTCATCAATGAAAAATTTTAAAGGTCTAACTATCACGGATAGACGGACGGACAGATGGATGGACGGACAGCCATCGAAGTCTTAATAATAAGGTAACCCTTTGAGTACGGAAGCCCAAAAAACAAGTCTGCAGTCGGTTGTTTAACTTTTAATATTTTTTTAAGTAAATATCAATAGAACATAAATTACCAGAGAAATAACTGATGATATTATTTAATACTTCAACTTAAATGCTACGTTGAAACCTTGGACGGAAACAATATTTGTTTATTGTCACCAGTGAACAAGTTCTTGGCTAAAAAATACTGACACGTATCAATCATCCGTCTTCAAAGCCGTCCTGACGTTCAAGCCTATAAATAAATTGGCAAACAGGTTTTTTGCTTATCAAAAACATAGCAAAAAGATTTAGATTAAAAACCAACCTACCACACGCCAGTTCGTCATTTAAAAAAGAAAAAAAAATACAATTTTTATTAAACTGACCTTGAGTTGCTCGGGCGCAGATTCCTTTTTCAATTGCAGCAATTTCCTGGCGAAACGCATGACCGCACGTCTCTTTCTGCCCTGGCCAGAATTAGAGATGGATTTGACTTTTCGCAGCATTCTCCGGCCGTAAAATAGCATTTTGTCCCTTTTCCTAAACCTTTTTGCGGGTTCATTATCAGCGCCTGTTGCTAAGCCCCCTGCCATTTCTGAAACAAAAACAAAATAAACTTTTTTAGGATTCCGCATCGTTCCGATTGCATTGAGATTAATTTAAGGTATATAAATGAATTAGAAACTTAATAAAACTGTACTATATATAATAATATTCTGGACATATCAAATAAAAGGACTTATTGTGAGGATCTCAATTAAATAAAATATATATATACTATATCAACGCAATAATCTTAAAAGTCACCTATTGATTTACCTTTTGATCGCCATCTTCTGTAATAATAGAAAAATACTACTAGGAGTGACACCAGCAAGCACCCGCAGAAAGACCATAGTAACTGCAATTACAAATAAAATAATTAGTCTAATATAACCAACAAGTTCTGAAGCGGAAAATATTTAGCAATGCAACACGTCTAATAAAAAAAATTACAGCGTTGTAAATTATTGCCAAATGTTAATTTCTTAATATAACGTATTCCTTAAAATTTAAATAGATGTCGACGTCCGTGACCTAGTGGTTCGCACGCCGGTTACAAGGTCACCATCTCTGAGGTCCAGAAACAAATTTTAGTCATTTATTCCAACATAAATGAGTATATTGTGGTATAGGTGTAATTAAATAAATTATACTCAAACACATCTTTTACATTTATAAAATTATCATTAAAGCTAATATTTGTACAAAAATATTTTATGATAATTCAACATAATTTTGATCAAGAATTTTATTTAAACAAAAGCAAAAATTGTCTCAATAATAAAATTACATAAATAAATTTACTTTTTAAGTCGATGATACGAATAATACTTGTGTATTTATTTCATCTTAACTGCATAAAAAATGTGTTTGCTATTATTGCTAAATGTAAGTGCTAGAAAGAACATAAAGTTGTTTTTTTTATGTTATTTCTAGCACTTAATATTCTACCTTATAAATTAATGCGAATAGGGTAGTGAGCATCGTACTACAACCTTATTTGTAATTAAAAGAAGCGTTCAAGTTCAACAAACCCATCTGGATATCTGCTTAATCCGTATCTTAATCGGTCATTGAAAAATTAACAACCGAATTTAGTTAGATAATGTAATCCTTCCTTTATTTGTTTACTTAATTAGATTGTTGAAAGAAGTAGGTAATTAACTTACGTATATATGAAGCAAAAACTTTTAACCCCTTTTTACGTGTACTTAAATAGTGCGAAATGCTAATTTGTATTGTATTTAAAAACTTCTAAAGTAAAGATTGACGGTTCCTCTAATTCCATTGACCGTTAAGTTCAAAAGACTACAGGAAGGCTTTTTAAAATAACATGATATGCTGTCGACTGTACCTACATATTCAGACAATTAACGCCATCTTCAGTTTGATAATAACCGGACGGATGGAATTATCAGCAAAGTGTGTTATTCAACTAGATTGGACTTGGCACAATTTGAAGGATGTAGTATACATACATACAATATGCGTATTTTTTAAGGCTGGGTGTAGAAAGAACATATTAACTCTATCTACCTCATTGCGCCCGGTAATAGAAAGAGACAGATGATCACTAATTGCTATATTCAATTAATCACTCATTAATCATTACAATTAATGTTGAAGTATTGTAAATGCCACTGGGTTATGTGACATGTTTATTATCAAATTTTCTTATAATAAAAATGCTAATTGATGTTTTCGCCTTCACAAACGCTTACAAATATGATACAGTTTTGTCTCATTATTTATTACAGCATATTTGGATGTTATTTCTTGTTAATAATGAAAAATTGTTATTTTTGGTGTATGCGACTCCTTAATGACGACTTTAACAAAGACACAACTACGACCCTTAACTTACTAAGTTACTACTTCAATTACAATTGAAATAAAATGAATATAAATTTTTTTATTATTAAAAAAATATTAATTTTAATTTTATATTTAACCTTTTCTATTTCATTTTTACGTCTTAATATCGAGTTCCTGGGTTCGATTCCCCGTCGAGTGAACATAAATAATTGACTTCATCGTCTCGAATTCATGGTTTCCGATTTTGATGGTAAAAGTGGTAATTAGCACGGTATCCTTTCAATAAGAATAGTATAGCAAACTTGCTTCCCGCTGTCTGCACGCTGAGATCTTTAACACTACACAACGGATTTCAATCATTCAAAAGGAAGGTTTGTATGTATAATTCAGGACCAAGCGAGTGAAGTCGCTGGCGGAAAGCTAGTAATATTTTTAAAAAAGAAAAATTTGATTGTTTACTTTGAATAGACTGCATAAATATCGTATCGTGCTTAAAAATTACTTCACCCACTGGAAGCGCATTACATAGGCCACAATTTACAAGGAAGTCGTGGAAAACCAGATAGTTTCCTTTGTTGAATTTATTTAAATAATCCAATTTTCGTATTTATACTTAATATTTAATATATAGGTACAAAATTATATAGCATGACAGCTTACTGCCTTATATGTATGTACATACCGATTTCATATCGAAAACACTTCACACAAATCACAATGTATCACAAAAAAGGTCAATAAACAACTAAAAAACATCACTATTCAAACAAACACAAAGACACAAAGAAACTGTATAAGTACCGATAAACCTAACCCTAAGCGAAAGTATTAAGATTCAAATTCAGATATTGCAGTGAAGCAACCGATCATATCCGAACCAAGTTTACAAAATAACTAAATGGCCTAATGTCAAGAGTCCTTGCGTAGACTACGGTCGTCGCTTTTACTCTGTCGCATGTCGCAAGCAAAGACTGGGCACAACACAACAAACGCTAATAAATTGCGCAAAATATAACGTCTCACATGTGCATAAGAGCTACGCTACGGTCTATGTTGCAGTGCTATACTGTAACAAAATCAGCACCAAACTCGAAGTTAAGCACAACTCTGTCAGAACGTAAAGCTCCAATCAAATTAAACCTACTTCAGAAGGTAATAAAAGTTTTATTCCTTTGAAGCTATATACTAATGCGAATATGAATATGATCAGATCCCAGTACGCGTAGCATGACATACTCGAGAACGTTTTGTCTACACAGAAATTTCACTTTTCTCGGGTGAACCCATAAGATTTGTCACTCTCGACACGAGAAAATGACAATTGGGTGTAGACAAAGCGTTTCTCGAGTTTGTCATGCTACGCGTGCAGGTCGGTGCAATTGTACTTGGCGCCCTAGGCAAAATACTGTAACTTAGCCCAAGGCAAAACGATGGTACTTTATCTATTTAAATGAAGAATGTAATTAGGTATTTATTTAAAGGACTAATGTAGATACACCAACTAAAGATTGTAATTTTGCCATTGATAAAGAAACTCCGTTTTGAAATTTTTGTACTTATGAATACCGCGAACTCTGTTGAACAATGAACAAAAGTATTGTTTTAAAGTACTGCATTTTAAGTTTTATAATAATTAGAGAAAACATAATCTGTTTCCCATGTCATGCTCTCAAATACGAGCACTGACTAGGGTGTAGTTTGCCTAGACAGGCCGGCCCTGACTGCAGGGCATTAATACCTACCAAGAGGGCGATGACAACGTAAAAAGTGACAATAAAAAATATGTTTATTATGCACAATATGAAAGACTTTGCGAATGTTTTTAATTATCTAGAATGCCAATTTGATAAATCAATGGTTACATTTTTTTAAAGGAAATACTTATTCTAAGCTTCAAAAAACTATATCAACAGTTTGACTGTAGGTGGGCCCAGAATCTCATACTATGTTATAGTGTAACAGAAGGTATGTGATCTAATTGCATAATTAGCAAACACTATGTATGTACATATTTGTTATTTTTCAATCTCATAACAAGAGCTGCTATCATCTGGAATGAAGAACTCTATGGTGTAGTGGTAACAGTAGTAAGTGGTAAGTGGTGTAGAGTATTTGATGTGCGCTGTAGAAGTTAAGGAAGTTTCAAAAGGTTAATGACCAAAATTATACTGACTCAAGCTTCTCTATGCTTTAGAAGATGTGTTAAGAAGCTGTATTGGCTGAATCAAAAGACATTAACACCCACCAATCCACACTGGTAGGTCATGTCTGTTTTATTGAAAATATTTATAATGATGTCATATAGTTAAAAGGAATATCTTACTATGACATTTTCTAGTCCTTTTCTGTTATAATAAAATTACATTTGACATGAATCCACTGGAGCATGTCAATATTAAAATAGAAAAAAAAACATAGCAATTACAAGATTTTCTTATTTTTTATTGTTAGTGTGCCTTCGTTTATTATTTTAAGTTATTGTGACATTCTCTAATAATTGAATTAAATTATGATTACTTACAATATTTAACTTCTTTTTGTTTGAATCGGTGCATTGTATTTAAGGATGTCAGTCTAACTTTAGATCTATACAAATCTATGTCATTATTTATGATTAATGTCTGTTGTGTATGCTTAATAAACATAATAAATTTATTTAAATATAAATTATAATTAAATTGTGCTTCTGAAATAAATGTCACTTAAAAAATACCATTGTTATCTTACAAAGTGTGAAATACACTTAGTAAGATTTAAGGATTTGAAATATTTCGGTGAACTTTTATTATTTTAATTACATTAGAAATTATACATTATTAGTGTAATTGTTTGCATTACCTTGCTTTATATATTATGTTATTACATGTACATAAACAATAGGTCTTTTTTATTTGTAGTAATCAATGATTGCTGAACTTTTTAGAACCATGAAATATGTAGACTTCTAAATTACCTAATACCTCTTCATATTTTGGCAGTCAAATCTACTCTTATTTCATTAAGTTGTTACCCAAAAGATCGTAAATGCAATATAATGAAGAATAGGGCATTGAATTCAAGGATATTGATTCTATTATTATAAACTATTCACAGGCTTCCATCTAAAAATATTCCAATACATACTTCAAATTTTAGAATCAAAATTTACAATGATGTTTTTCAATATGAGGTTTTTTATTTTGAAAGTAATTAGAAAAGTTTCGCAGTATATAAAATCAATACGCACCTGGTTATCTTGAAAACTGTTTGACCACTCAGAAGTCCATGTTTTCACCGCAAACATATCAGTTTTTTCATTAATATTATTCAAAAGACCGACCACATCCATATTAAGTCTTCGTAAAATATTTTCGTAGATATTTTTGTTATCAAAGCTCGATTCGACTAAATTCTACATTATTCAATATCAGTCACTCACACAGACTAAGAAGAAGGTACTATGTCACTCACTGATAGAACTACCAGTACCAGTGTTCACAGCTCACAGCCACGAGAGAACCATTATCGTATTCCGCAGCGAAAATTATCGTACCTATAATGACTACAAATCGGCAAAATTATTTCTCACAGCACAATATGTCAAAATTTTACAAGTAATTTTAAATTCAACTGCTAATATAATAAGACTTAAAGTCAAATAAAGTAATTTGACTTATTTATCCAACTAACGTACTTGTCGCTGTATATAAATAAACTGGCTTGTATCATTATTCGATTAAGTACTCGATACTTGTAATTTGCCAGAAGGAGATTATTTTTAAGTTTCTAGTTTGAGAATAGTTCAGGACTCGTTTTTATGTATAGGAAATTAATAAATTGGAAGTGGCCCAGAAGGAAGTAGAGAGAAAGTTGGTAAGAGTGACAATAATGGATGCAATACAAAGAAATGGCTTCGAGTGCAAAGCAGAGTCGCAGATGTTATAAAACGGGTGGTGCATCCATAGAATTAATAAGTACTGTTGTACGTAGTATTTATTAATTCTATGGGTGCACCTTAAGTAGAAGTGGACCAAATGTTCACAGAAGTTCACATGTCTCATGTAGGCGACATGCGAGATTGTTTTTAATATCAAAATCATATATATCTTATTTCAAAAAATATATATCTTTATTTTTCCTCATTCATTTAACTACGCCACGACTTCGCCTACGTTAATTGGCCACTTGACTGTTTTGTGTTAAACTACTACACATTTATATTTCTTCAAAAAGTGTTATAAAAAGGAAAAGCCTATTTTTATTCATTAATTTTAATTGTCCCGCGAAAACAAACAGTTACGTGACAATTCGAACCGTTTATTTTTTTAATATTTCGTGAGTACTGGTTGCATTCGCAACAAAGTCGTCAGCCATAACGTTTAGTTTATTGAAATATGACGTCACACGATACTCCGTCATGGGCACCCACGGTTCGGTTTTTGTAATCCACAGATTCAAATTACAAGTAAATTTTGAAAAAATAAATTATAAAATCAGTTTTAAACAAAATATACTACATTATTACTGTATAATATTATGTTATATATTACTATTTCCAACATATTTATAACTTTCAAGTAGCCAATTATAGCTAATGTCACCCGGGTATGGGACCGTCCATTAATCACGTGAGGCTCGAAATGGGGGGAGGTTCGACAAAAATCTACCCCTAGTCTTAAACCTCACTAGCGGGGGTTAAAATGTTGAAAAAAAACCTCACGTGATTAATGGACGGCCTCTATGTTGTAACTCGTTCAATCGGTTGCTAACCAGAGGTCCGACCATAGTGACCTTATAGGTAATTTTACATTATTTTCTAGAAATTGGTTACACTGTTTTATAAAAAGATGTTTACACGATTATTATCTAGTGCTCTCTAACCAAGGTAACCTTGGTTTGTTAGCGTTAACGTATGTGATCGACATGGTTGCTGATAAAGATTAAGATACTGAACGCCAATAACATTAATTATTTTGTATTATGTACTACTTTTTTTTCCATTTTTCATATTATTAGGTCCTTGCATATGAAATTGGTGTTTGGTATTGGAGGAACAAAAAGTCGAATATTTCGAAAAAAATGGTAATCTGTCGGAGCACGGTCCGGGGGGTACGGTGGATGTCTTAGACATTCCAATTGTAGTTCTTCTAATTTGGTAGCCGTCTGTTGTACAGTGTTTGGTCTAGCGTTGTCGTGAAGTAGCAGTGGCGTAGAGCGATTGACTAGCCTCGGTTGTTTAACAGTTAGTTTTCCAGCATGGCTTGCAATTGCTGACAATAGACGTCTGCCGTAATCGTCTGGCCAGATTTGGGAAAACTGTAATGAACCACACCGGCACTAGTCCACCAAACGCTTACAAGTAACTTTTTGGGGTAAATTTTCGCTTGGGGCAGGATTTGGCTGGCATGCCAGGGTCCCACCAATGTGATGAGCGCTTCCGATTATCGTAGAGAATCCACTTTTCATAGGGGTAATGATTTGGTGTAAAAACCCTTTATTATTGTGCCGGTTAAGTAATGTAAGCGCGTTTGTCGGTTTACTCCACTCATTTCGTGAGGTACCCACCTAACAAGCTTTTTAATCTTTCCAATTTGCTTGAAGTGGATTAAAATAGTTTTATCACTAACACCGCAGCCTGCAGCTAACTCGTATGTGGTTTGCGATGGATCCGCTTCTACTTCCTTTAATTGTTCATTATTAACTTGGATCTCCGGCCATCCACGGGGCTTATTCTGCAGGTTGAAATTTCCAGAACGAAAATGTTGGAACCAAAAACGCAGTGTTTTCTTTTGCGACACAACCGCCATACATATTATTAACCCTTCGAGCCGTTTCCGCAGCACTGGTACCACGGTGAAACTCGTACTCGTAAATAATACTATACACGATATCTAGTTTATCTAGAGCTGTAGCAAATCGTATGTATTCGGTACCGAGTAACGGGTGCGCCGTCTAGTACCGAGTAACGAAACGTTACTCACGAATGCATTTCGTTACTCGCATTTTTCGTATGTGTACCAAGTACCAATACTGTTTCAGTTTATGTACTAGTGCCGTTGATGCGTGTATTGAAACGCTTGTTGATGGTATCTGCCTACCGATATTACGCATGCACCCATTGCGCGCGCTTATTCGATGAGTTTAAAATGTACGTTACAAAAAACGACGTTTGTTATAGAATAATTTGGAAATTACTCGTCCAAGTATTTTACTGTTGAGTAAAATTATTGTGTGTATAAAAGTTTGATTTTGGTACAGAAACAAGGTAAGAAAGTATTAATAACAGAATAGAAATAGGTATATGTTTTGATTTATTATTATTACGTATTTTTAATTCTTATCTTTTAAGGGTTATTATGATTGAGACACTTGAGTTTTAACTATTTATTGCATGAGGCAATATCTAGAAGAACACATTATTTTTTATATCCCGAACTTTCAAATATGTCTGAGAAATATTTATCAGTGATGACTACCTCGGTAGCATTTGAAAGGATTTTTTCCAAATCGGTCCAAATATTAAAGGAAAAGATTTTATTTTTAAATATGAACTATAGATTCCTGCCCTAAAATGTCTAATTTTATTATAAATAAATGATTTTCTACTCCCATTTGGTGCTTTTGAATTATAACATTTTTCAGTACTTATTTAAGTAACGTTACTACAAATAACGAATGTTGCGATATCATACTGTATAATTCGATTCGTAGCTCTGACATAAATATGAGGTATTGGAAGTAACGAGTAACGTAACGATACGAAAGTAACGAGTAATGTAATGTTTTTAGAGCAACGAATACATACGGGTACAGTTTTATTCGTTACTTTTATAGCTCTAAGTTTATCATTTTTCACGTAAATGTCCGAGCATAAAAGAGCAAATGCAGTGTCCCATAACATGTGAATACACCGAAAGCGGTCTTACATTGTGAGAATTCTACCTATCATAGCGCGATTCAAAATGATACAGCGCCATCTATGGTCAAGAGGTGGTACTTTTCAATCATGAGGTGTCTTAAAATATCATTTTTTTAATGTTTTTTTGTGGTTTAGTGTGCTTACAATAGACTATTTGCCTTCATTAATGTGACACTTACTTTGAACAAAAAAATTGTGATAATATTTATATATAAAATTTTTGCCAGCTACGACAGTTTTCACTACACTTAGAAGTCGCCTAAATCTAAGGTCTAAATATTTAGACATTGTCTAAGTAATAAAAAGTAATAAAAGTATGTTTTTATTATATGAGTACATATGAAATATGCCTTATTTTACTTTGCCTACTGTTTTCTCCTGTTTTTTTATTGGTGAGCTGTCGTTTTGCTAGTTTCTTGGGGTTGGCAAAACTGTTACGATATCACCTAGGTATTGATACTTTTACTCGATACCCTATCGGTATGAAGTATCGATACTTATTCGATATCAAAGGAAAAGTATTGATGCTTACGTATTGAATAGTTTTAAAATGTCGTCATTTTTATAGATTTTTAGGTCAGATTTGATACTATTTCTAGTCAATAGAAATACTCTGTTAACGGAAGAAAGAGAAGCAGGTCAAGACATAAAAAACCATGCATATAATATTGCTACGGAGCACAGCGGTCTACGCATTACTAGATGGCGTTATACGCCAATGAATCGCGCTATCATTGTTGAAACAATCTGTCATATAACAATTACTGGAGAAGAAAAGGACGGGAGGTTGTTCCACAATTTTGTGTAATATCTCGCATACTCTGGTAGGCTAGGCCAACCTAGAATGTTCTAGATATGGTAGTGGCCCCTATAAATACGCGGTGGACGACTACCCGACTCGGATTTTTCAGCAAACAAACGATCTGAAATCAAAAGCGGTCTGAAGTGATAACTAGAGCGGTGGACGATCTAATAGCGTTGTGAAGTGTTATTAGTGACGTGAAATAGTGAAGTTGAAGTATGAATTTTGTACTTTTATTATTTTTGTAATTTTATTGTGTTAAATAAAGTGTCGGATTGGGAACTATAATTGGCGTAAATTTTTATTCCGAACCCTAAGTTGTAACAGTATATATAGTTAAGTATTGCACTAACTTTTGTCGTCAGTGCCCTCTCTAGATAATCTCTATATGCAAAACATTAGTAGGGGGTTGCTTCTTGTTCATGACAGGAACACCGCGCCTGTGATATTTTTTTATGAGACAGACTTTAGACACCTTACCACAGAATAAACAGTCATAAGCACGCGTGATTTTTGACACTCCTCAGTGAGTGGCAGACCAAGTACCGAAACAAATACTTTGTTCACGATACTACTTGTTCGATTTATTCAATGCAAGTCACAGTTCATACAGATGTTATAAATAAATTTTGTACAAGTAACACATAAGGCATAAGTAAGGGCATAGCAATACTAAGGGGCAACTATTGCCATTTTTACTTATAAACATTATTGGTCTAGGTAATTATTTTTGCAGGAAACGAATGGACCAAAGATAGTAATTTCCGATCCTTTTAAATAACATATTAAAAAACTGAAATTTGCAAAGTTCTAACCTTATATACGTATTAATACAAAAACGAAACAGTACAAACACAATATGAGTTGTTTATTAAGTTTTGAAAATTAATTTACTTTTATACATGAAAGAAAACCGGAAGGGTTGTCATGGAGAAAGTAAGCAAGTGGTTTGATTTCGGGAACTAATGTTTTTTCTTTCTCATTATTTTATTTATTTACTTAATTTATAAATCTAAAATATAGTTAATACACTTATTTATCTTTACTTCCTTCATTTGTTATTTCATTTAATTAATTAATTGTAACTCGGTTTTAAGCAATCTATTTTAAAAGTACTTGGTATTGAAATATAAGTATCGAGTAAGTACTTGCATTTACTCGTATCTCGTATCATTACATCCCTACAACACTGCCTGCCACGCACATTGATCGCAATTTTTTCCACGGTGGTCGTGTGCTATTTTGTGTTGTGGTCTCTTTCAATTTTTAACTAACCACTTCTAAGTTCCTGCGTTTGTTCAACGAGCGCCTATAAGTTAAAATTATTTCATCGTATTAAAGGTGCGTGCATAGCTAGAAAACACAAATGTATTAACTAATTTTGGGACTTCGTTACGGCGTGTCGTAAGATTTGGAGTATGGCGTCGTTTTCATAATTTATTTTGTCATGTTTTATAGATGTCGCGTTATCGAGAATGGGATCTTTCCTGCAAGGTTTACGTCGGAAATCTCGGCACTAACGCCTCGAAATATGAAATTGAGAAAATTTTTTCAAAGTACGGCAATATACGAAACGTGTGGGTGGCACGGAATCCGCCGGGCTTCGCGTTCGTCGAGTTCGAAGATCCTCGCGATGCTGAAGATTCAGTTAGAGGATTGGATGGAACGTAAGTAAAAGAAGAAATATCTATATTATTGGTATCACTCGTAAGGTGGTATCGATGTGGCCCAAATGCAGGCCGCCATTTTGCTTGTCTTGTGTCTTTTGTTGGTTCGATAAAAATACCACATAGATGTTTTGAATGTTATTTTTTTAGTTTATTTAAAATAAATTTGCATTTCTTATAATTAATACTGGGTGTTAACTCGTTTAAATCGCAGTATATTACCACTGCTAGTCAAATAATTCTTATTTTATATGAATTTTACACTTTTATATTAAATTTGTTTTATCCTTTTGCATTGCTGGCCTTTAAATTATGACTTATCAATGATCTTAGCTGAGCTATACTCTATTAGTTGTAAATTCTGCCAGTTTCTGGTGATCAGTAATTTTTTATTTTATCAATTTTTGAATTCACAACGATTTATTGATATATAAATATCAATAAATCGTAAGAGCTTTAAAAATTCATCAATCCCAATGGCCTAAGATTCATTCCAATTATTTCTTAGACCTGGTAGCTTTAGTATTTTATAATCATTGTAGTATAAATTTACTAAATAACAACTGTTCGGAGTGTTAATTCTTTTATTTTGGCACACTCCTTAGATCCGTTTCATTATTAATGTGAAACGCTTGAGTCATAAGTGTGCTAGAACATAGTACCTCCAAACTGAGACTGAAATGTGATTTTGTTTTCTATGATGTCACTTGTCTCAGCATGGGGAACAAATGTCTCCATTCTCACAATAGCAATTTGGAGTTTGAAACCAATTGGTTTGATAATTATTTTATTTCTTTTCAGGCGCTGCTGTGGCACCCGTATTCGAGTAGAGATGTCCAACGGCCGCACACGTAGAGATCGCAGGTACTCCAGGTAACTTATTTCTCATATTGCCCATAATATGAGAAATAATTTTCTTATTACATGATTCATTTTCACAAATATTGATTTTAGTATGGGCTTTTAAATATAATACATAAACTTTACAATGAGGTGTTCATAGATATTATAACATACATAATGTGCTGAACAAAAGTAGATTTAAGTAATTGATTTGAAGTTATTAAAAGTGGTGGGTGTTGGAACGTTTGCAGGTCCATTTTATCAACCAACCACCAACACACCGACCTCACCACATCTCTTCACCACAACTACGGCTCGTTTACCAATATGACATCCGCGAACGCCGCTCGCAACAACATCTCGTTCAACTTCTGCGATTGGCTCTCCAAACTACTACGCGCAGCCGAAGTCTCCAACAACTACGTCCCGTCAATTCTCCTAACTGCCATTACCTAGTCCTAATATCCTGATATTAACTGGACAATTCCGCACTATTGCCGAGGGCCACCAATACAATTCGATCACCCTGAATATCATTGCAACTCTGATGCTTCACCGTCTGCACACACTCGTCGTCACCGAAGGCACCGAGCTAGAAATACTACTTAACAACGGTCAACTCAACTCCCCGTGTAACCACATAGTTTTTTCAAAACTCCCGTTTATATCATCGTCAAACGGAAGATAATATTGAAAATACCTCCATTCAAGTTTAAATTCCCCGGCTTCAGCAGCCCCACAACGGTCAACGACCTTCTCCGCAGGCTCACCAAGGCTCGGTACTATTTGAATCCTATACTTAGCACTACCTTACCTTACCTGTTATTAGATTAGTGAAATTTGTGTTGGCGTTATAGGTATATCTAGGACAATCTAGTAACGTAGACAGTTGAAAATGTAATTAGAAAAACTAAAATTTCCAAACGGGTTTGATAAAAACTGTTTATCAGTCAACTTTATAATCTAAAATTGAGATTCTGAAAAGGAACTTTTAGAATATCGAGAAGTGAAGTGTTTTTGTATAGGCGTGTTATTGGATTTAGGACTTATGTAAGTATACACTTGTAGGTCCCGCAGTCGCAGCCCGAGGCGCCGCTCATACTCGCGTGGGCGATCGCTGTCACCTCGCCGGTCGCCATCTGTGCGTCGTCGTTCTCCATCGGTTCGTCGATCTCGTTCTCGTGACCGAAGAAGCCGCTCTGACAGCAAGAGCAGGTAATGAGGTACTAGACTGAGGAAATGTTTGATTTCCTCCTTTACTATTTACTCATTGAATATTGTATTTAAAGACAAATAATAAAAAATAATGTGACTTGCATGTTGAGTACTATTCAATATTTTTTTTATGATTTCTTAATGTTTACTAAATATTCATATTCATACATTTACAGGTACTAGAACAAATAAGAACAAGAGTAAGAACAGTACAAGAGAAAACTAAAAATTGTAATATAGTGACACTTAATATGTGGATGTGTGTATGTTTGGGATTTTTAATGAAGTATGAGATTTTAAAGTATATTATTGATCGGACAAAGATTGAATACATATTACATTTGTTTACACATTGTAATTTCTATTTACCTATAATTAGGCTTTGTATAGAGTCATAACAACTAGACATTGTGTAATTTCAGTTTCACAAAGCAAATATCTGCATACTTTTTGTAATAAGATTTATTGTTAAGACATTTCTAAATATAGAAAAAAATTATGATAATAAAAACTTCTTTCATTTAGTATCACATTTAATAAAGCTTTTTGTCAGCCAGAGCCTTACTGTTAACAGGAAGACCCATAAAAGTTATAAATATCTGTGAGGTTCATTCTGGAGCAGAGTCAACAAAGCTTTCAAACTAGAAATCAATAGCCAAATTCATCCCTATCTCAAAATGTTCGAGGAGTTAGCTGATATTTTTGCAATGAATAAACAAGAAAATGGTGTCTTCTTTTTGTCAATCAAAAATACATTTATTTCAAAATTGCTTCAATATCGATTGTTCATGAGTCATCTACAACTTCTTATAATCACTTTTATAATTAACTGGTCTCTGCTTATGATAAGAAAAAAACTCAAAATATATACAAGTACCAGCAGTCACAAATATAGTACCTATAACATGTAATAAAGTCAAGTTGTTCTTGAAAATTATTGAAGATATCAACAATGAGATAAACTTTCTAAGAGTTAGTATAAATGTAACTGTAACAGAAGTCTCTTTAGTAGCCAGCTCATGAACAGAATGCGTGCAATAAAATTGGAATACAGTATTCAAGGATATGAGAATCCAAATATCCCATGGAAGATTTAAGGCTGTATTCTGAAGATGTGGATACATTGATATGAAGAATGGTAAACCAATTGCATGTGTGTAAAACATCATCTGCAAATAAGGAATTGAAAATTGATCAATCTAATTTAACAAAAACACTACATTGGTGCCAATATTATATAATGCAATAAAAAAACTAATAAAAGAGATGTTATTTTAGGAACATACATTTTGGAATAATTTTTTTTAGATCTATGAAACCATATCCTGGCCATGTTTTGTTTTACACGACCCTTTCATTCCTAAAATGATTATTACAATCATTCAAATAGATAAATCGTCCATCCAATGTGTGGTACATGCATTTTTATCACATGGTTGTGATGATATCGCCACGCCCTATCATTAATGTAGTATCTACAAATACGCAACATTACAGGAGAGCGGTTTAAAGATGAAAAGTTGAATAAAACCGATATTTTAAGGGTTAGCATTACGAAATTAGGCATGTGTGTTTTTTATTCTACGATACATCAAA
The DNA here is from genome assembly GCA_918026875.4 of Diatraea saccharalis. NCBI lineage: Eukaryota > Metazoa > Arthropoda > Insecta > Lepidoptera > Crambidae > Diatraea > Diatraea saccharalis. The sequence continues at coordinate 19,045,588 of OU893341.1, read as the reverse complement.
CAAATATAGTAGATTATTTATTTTACTTTATATACGTTATGTCACGTGAAGCTATTTTACACGGACATATTTTACTATCTTACGCAGGATGTGGTAGATCCAATCTTTTTTGTTGTATAAAATTCTGTACTACATGTCGGATGTGGCACATTTAACATTTCTGACTAAATTAAATTCTGTACAAATAAGTCCGATATGGTAGCTATGAAGGTTTTGATCGGAAAACGTATTTTTGTTAATTTTCCTAGATACGTTGTTTCTTATACCAAAGAAAAAATGGAAATCATTTGCTATACAAAATAATATATTTGAAATCTATTATATTAATATAATATGAGTGGCAAGTCTTTACATGAAGTTAATAACTTTGTAGTATTACCTGTATCATTACATGCACCATTTTCAACAACTGCGTTGTTTGGTAAAATAAGGCTTAAAATCCTTAAGGATCTGCTTCTTTGCGACCGACATTATATCTTTTGAAATCAGAGTGTATGTAATGTTTCACAACAATTTGGCGCTCTAAAGAACCTACGTGCATTTTTCCCGACATTAAGTATGTAACTGGCAGATCGACGTAAGATTGACGCATCCACTCGTCGGTTATGTCTGATCAAAATTGACTGTAAGTGAGCACCTTCATTTTTGTACGTACACAAGCGACACTACCGACATTAATAACATAATTATCTTCGTAATTATAATAAAATCAACAATTATTTTTTTGTGATATTATTCCTTACACCCTTTTATGAGGTTTTATACAAAAAAAAAACGAAAATCGTCAAAATGCAGATCCCACATTAATGATAGGGCATGGCGATATATCAACGGAAGGGGGAAGGAACCTGAGATAAATAAAAAGACTGATACATACTTCATCTGGATGTTTTCCAAATTTTCTAAATAATGTTTCTTGTTGAAGTCCAGTTAGAGCTCCTGTGACCAGTGTACTTAAAAGAATAGAGACACCAATACACCAATAGAACAAATTTCCTCTGTTTTCACCGGTTGGTGTTCCACCATACATAGCAAGACCAATGCCAATGCTTATAAGAATTGAACCTAGAGCGTTTGATAGTTTAGGTGATTGCTGCTTCATAATACAGTAGACTAGCATGCCAACTGGAGAAGAAGCAGACCTGGTAAATGAATTAACGAAATCATTATTTAATAATTTCCATTATTTTTTCTATAATCAAAGCAATTGACAATTAAATATAGTTGATTATAAATTTAATATTAAAATGAAATGGGTTGGAAATTAAATGTAATTTTCAATATAGTTTTATTTACCGTATTATCATGTGTAATGTAGAAGGAACATGCAATGCATAAACATAGTTGTTGGAAACATGTGTTATAAAAAACAAACCAGTGAGTATTGCATATTGTTTAAGAGGTATTTTCGGTGTGATCTGAAAAGCAATCAAAATGAAACCATGCTGAATTCATATGAACATTATTATATTAATTAATATCAGGATAAATTATAAACTTACTGATCCACATTTAGTAGTAAATATAAAACCCTGTAAAGAAATAAAGAAGAATTGGAGGAAAGTGATTAGATTCGCACTATTTGGCGTCTTGAACATTAATATTTCCATTGTAAAGGTGCTTAAACAACAACTTCCAAAAACTTTCACTATAGTTTTGGATAAACGCATTTTATCAAGATTTTATTTTACTTTACAAACTAGAGACAGGTAAAAAATCTACGACTATACTCTCGTCTCGATCATATTTAAACACATTCGTTTAAAGTAATTTAAAGGGTAAATTCAAAAAAGAAACCCAACTAAACTTTGAAAACAAAAAGTTGTCAGAAAGTTTCGCCACGAAGCATGACACCTGAGATCGATTAACCGAATAATCGATATATAACACTGAGTAGACTAATTTAATCGATAATTGACACCAGAAAATGGAGATTTTTCTGTTCTATAAAACTATTTCCATTTAGTTGAATAATGCCTAATTAATTATTTTTTAAATGGATGGATGTGTCTATGCAATTTCCTTCACCGTTCCTAAATAGCTAAAAGAAGTTTTAAAAATTGTGTTTGTAATTTATAGTTTGTAAGGATATATTGACATTGCATAAGAAGAAGAAGAAGAAACATTTATTGACCTCACAAAGACAAAAACAAAATAATACATTATTAGGAACACTGTTAATACATTATTACAAAAGAAATAATAAGGTACATAATGAATAAAAGAGAAAGAAAGTGAGGTCAACCAGGACTCTGCCTCAGCTGGTGTTGATGCGACACGAAAGCGCCACATCAACGCTGATATTCTGGTGTTATGACTGCCTCTTTTTTGGTTGGTGTCATGAAAGTGAACATCATGCAAATGCATTCAAAGAAATCGGTTCAGTAACGCGTACGACATACCACTAGCTTATGAACTTTTGTGCTTTCAAGAATTTGTCAATTGATTTCTAAAGCATATCGTTTGCTAAAGCTGCAATCGATGCTGCTCGAGCCTAATCGGGTTACAATTATTCCTTTCCTATATATTTATTTGTTCTATTAATGAGGAAGTATTAAAAAAAATTAGTTCCCGAAATCAAACTAGATGTCGCTACTGTACGTTCTTGATTTCTCCATGACAATCTTTCCGGTTTTCTTTAAAAGTAAATTAGTTTTCAAAACTCAGTAAACAACTCATATTATATTTGTACTTTTTCGTATTTGTATTGATATCTAAGTTTCGCACTTTTCAAATTTCAGTTTTTTTATATGTTAGTTAAAAGGAACGGAAGTGACTGTCTTTGGTTCATTCGTTTCCTGCAAAAATCAACTTTTGCTAGAGTCGCTATCTGGTGGAGGTGCTTTTTTAGTGCTTTCGTTTTTTTTTAATAGTTCCTCAGAACAGAAGAAATCTTAATTTTATTATGTAACGATATATAAAAGATCGGTACAAGAATCGGTTCTTTTCGGAAAGAATCACCATACTATGGAGTGAAATGTATGAAATTTCTTCTTCTTCTTCTTAACTTTAATGGCACTTTGCTTCACCACAATACTGCCAACTTCAAGTAGGAGACCATTACACGATTTAATTACATTCATTCAACCAAACAATTTTGAATTACTAATTCTATCTTTCTACTTGTATTTACCAAAAACAACACGTTAAACGTTTGGATTGGGCTGTATTGTATGACGTTACAATGATGCCAGTATTAAAATAGGGTATGCTCGTGACGCTTTTCTGAAAACTATTTAAAAATTGTTGATTGATACATAATAAACACACTGTCAATATACTTCATGAGAAGATTCTCATTTCTGGCGAATATTTTCGATGAAAATAATTGTTTAAGTTTAAATAGCTAAAACCGCGCAAAAAACGCTGCTCTATGTAATGGCGCTGATTACGTGTATTTGTGACGTCACATGTCGGTAAATATATCAATGCGACATAACTTATTTAACAACTATATATTTACGAAGTAAACAAATAGTATTAAAATAAAATAAATAGATTAATACAGAAGAGATATTGAAGTAAAATTTTGTTTTGTATCTACTCTGGGTTCGTTTATAAAAAGGTTGTTTGGTAGAGATCGCTCTAAGCGATAAGACCGCCAGTTGTTACACTGTAATATTAATATTTTTATGTAAATTTCTGTATCCGTGGTGTTGATCTATTCTATTCTATTCTGTTTTGATATGACAGCTTTCTGTTTACGTGTGACGCCACATACCAGTAAATAAAACCTGTTATTGGTTGCGACGAGATAGATTTCCTTCACAATGCATAGATTGGAGTAGCCAACCTGCCTAGGCAAATTTGTTAATAGGGCGGGTTTTCGTAAATACATTCACAATTTTAGCATATGTATTTGCAAAAAGAAAACCGGTAAACTTCAATTACTTACATAATATAATGCACAGAATCTATAGTTCACTCTTATCTTTTTATTCAAGCATTTTGTTACAAATGTCATCAAAATTAGACATATAATATTTTTGTAGTGTATCAACGCACGTAAATAATATAAAGGGCTTGAAACTTGCTTCACCATGTTCTCTCGAGTAGCGTTACCATAAAAATTAGCAAAAAACTTTTAATAGTGAAATTTTACCTTAAGCCTATTTATCAATATTTGTAGAGTTATAGCGGCGAATACACTATTCTACAACTGGGGTCTTACATGATGTAGTGTACTAAATGTAGGCTTCTGTATTGCATACCCTATATACTACCCTACTTGTGATTACACTGCACTACATAGTGCAGTGTAATCACAAATGGGAACTCCCGCGGCATAACTCTTATTATTTTGTAATAAAAGCGGAAATATTGTGATCCGCTGGACTTCTTTCGTAAGACGACCTCTAGTGCAGTGTAAACAGAAGACATGGTGCCCTAGATGTGGGGTGGTGTAATAAATAGCGTATTCTTCGTTTTTGAAGTTAACATTAGCATTATAGAAAATCCATGGAAAAAAGATCACAATTCTTTCCAATTTTCATAGCATTTATTCCGTTGACGATATAAATTACTTATATCATTCTGTTTCACTAAATAACACTCTGTCTTGCAAACGTACCAGGGACGGATCTACCTAAGGGCTTGACAGGCTCAAGCCCAGGGCCCCGTGGATACAAAGGGCCCTCAACCCTCCCATAAAAACACTATACGATAGGGTACTTTTACATTTGGAAAACATTTTATAAACAAAATGACATTTGCTTCAATAATTAATAGGCCCCTGAGTAGTATTAGCCCAGGGCCCCACAAATTCACGCTCCGCTCCTGAAACGAAATGAAAATTTTTGGCCCACATTTCATAATAAACAGTAACAATTGCGAGTTCTTATTTAAGGTTATAAGGTTTATTAAACACCAAAGATGGAATTTGCAATCATAAATTGAACACTGTTTCCCACACTAGAATTCCCTGGGTTGTAGGATCCAGTCTCTTTCGTTCGTTCTATTATAAAATTAACATGATAAATAAATAAACATTACCAATAGAATAGATTTAATCACTAATGAGTAAGTATTTGCCACACATCCTATAGTACGATATGTGGGTTTGTGCGCTTAAGACTTAAACCTATTCCGTACCGAAAACAAAAATAATCACGTTTGTTATATGAGAGCCCCTTTAAATGTTTATTTTATTCTAGTTTTTCATATTTGTTGTTGAAGCGGCAACAGAAATACATCATCTGTGAAAATTTCAACTGTCAAACTTCCACGGTTCATGGGATAAAGACATCTAGTGACAGACATACAGACAGCGAAGTCTTAGTAATAGGTTTCCCGTTTTACCCTTTGGGTATGGAGTCCTAATAATAATGTTGGTTGTACGTGAGCCCCTTAAAATTTATTTTAATCTGGTTTTTAGCACAGACAGACAGAACCCTAAACACGATTTAATTTTGGTATTGTGAAATGGGCAGCAGATGATAATAACACATAAACTCTTTTGTTTCATTAAAAAAAAAGAACTGAAATTCGTTCGTAGCATTTATCATTATCACTCGGTAGTAGGGTCATGTCATTCATCTACTATGCTATTGTTATAAACAGGAAGGATTTGATTGTTTGTTTGTTTACATCGAATAGGCTCCGAAGCTACTTGAAAATTCTTGTACCTGCGAGTAGCTACATCATACAAGGGTGACACAGGCTATAATTTACGCGGGGAAAGTCTCGGGAACAACTAGTTATTTTATAAAATTATTAGTCAAACGAACTTACCTGTACGTGAAGTTCGACTGTAATTATGTGAAGTTGTTGTCTCGTCCGAAGATGATGAAAGTTTACTAATGTAGTCCCGGCTTGTATTCTCAGGCGTCACACAATTTTAAAGCTAAAAGCAAAAAATAAAAGAAAAAACGGAACGACACCACTAGTCACCGTGCTGCCATCTATATCCCAAATTCCTCATTCAAGTTCAAAGAATTAATTTTACAACATAGGGTTAGTACAAATGTTTTAACTTATTGTAATTATTGGGTAGGGAGGGACTCATCATCTTCGGACGAGACAACAACTTCACATAATTACAGTCGAACTTCACGTACAGGTAAGTTCGTTTGACTAATAATTATGTTCGTTGTTGTCTCGTCCTCGATGATGAAAGTTTACTAATGTAGATGTTTGAAGCATAAGTTGTAAAATTAAAAGAAAAAATAAACAATTGAAATTAAATATTCTTTTATTTCAATATCCTTATTGCACCTGATCAATTTACTTTAACAGACTTCAAGAATTATAATCTTATTATTATGTATCTATTCTAAATACAGTTTCTGCAAACTCCAAGTTATTAATTATAGGTCTATTATAAAATTTACCAAAAACCATAGAGTCCCCAGACCAACCAGCCGTTCGTCTTATCTCATCAATATTAACCCCTTTCTTATATGCTGCAGAAGTTGAAGCATGTCGAACACTATGTGTCGTGAATGTTGTGATGTCTATTCCACTTTCTTCCATACATTTTTTAATCCAACGGCTGATTGTGCTGGTAGAAACACTCTTGAAAGGTTTTCTGAAAGATGTGAACAAGACATTTGATGTTCTTATATCTTTAGTAACTTTTAAATAATTAATTAATGCCCTAGCTGGACAAATTGCAGCTCTATTGTTAAAAAAAGGTAATGTAAGAAAAGGTTGGCACCTATTAGGTGCCGAGGTCTTAACTAATTTATCTATTTTTATTGTTATACAATCATCTTTAATAACTATATTATTTATATCAATTAGTGAGATCGTTTGAACCCTTTGGCCAGTAGCTAATACTAGTAAAGTTGCAGTCTTTCTTGTGATTAATTCTAAATTATTATCATCTATATATCTTTCTTCCAATAATTTTAGTAGTTTAGAAACATCCCATGTCATATTATATTTAGGGGCACTTGGCCTTAATTTAAAAAAACCTTTGAACAATCTCTTTATTGAATCATCTGAACCTAATTGTGAGCCCATTATTAATGACAGTGCAGATCTATGTGAATTCAAACTACCATATGACAACCCATCATGAAATTTCTTAGTAAGATACACTATGACCTCAGGAATATTAGGACTAGTCAATGAAATGTTATTTTCTTGGCAGTACTTAGCCCAAGCAACTATACAAGGTTGATACTGTTTCAAAGTGTTGATGGAGATAGAAGCCAACATAATTTCTGCAGCGTCATTGTTGATTCCTAATTTCAGGAAAGCCTGCCTGATAATACTCCTGCCATCAGGCTTAAGTTCTTGTGCAGGGGATGCAGGTCTCTGGAATTTTGTAAAAATAGTAAATCTTTAGCAGGTTCAAAAATAATAGGTTTATCAACTAGTAGTTTTTCAAATAAAGGAAACCAGGGCTGGGTACTCCAATATGGTACTAACACTATTCCTTTGGCTCTATCTGTTATAATTTTTTCTAAGGTCTTAAGGACCATAGAGAAGGGGGGGAAGGCATAAAATCTTAGTCTTGTCCAACATAGAGTGAATGCATCAATAGCGAATGCTTCTGGGTCTGGATGCCATGATACAAAGCATTCACATTTGGCATTTGTCCTGGTTGCAAACAAATCTATTGCAGGTTTTCCAAATAAGGTGACAATTTGATCATAAGCTTTCTCATTCAATTCCCATTCAGTGTTACCAAGCTGTTTTCTTGACTCAAAATCTGCTATTACATTATCTTTGGTATTTATATATGTTGCAAAGATATGTAAGTTTCTGTTTTCACACCACTGCCAAATTTGTTTAGATATATTATGCAAATGAGGATATTGAATACCACCAAATCTATTAATATATGAGACTGCTGTTATGTTATCAATCCTAAGCAATACATTACTATCTTTGATGTTAGAAGCAAAACATTTCAATGCAAAGAAAGCAGCCAGTAACTCCAGAGAATTTATATGAAGGCTTAACTCTAGTTCTGTCCATGTTCCTCCTGTTTGTTTAGTACCACAGGAGGCACCCCAACCTGACCGAGATGCATCGCTGAAAATTTCTAATTTGTAACTATTTTTTCGAATATTATTATTGGATGTCAAAATCATTTTTGACCACCATCCCAGATCCTTCTTACAATGCTTAGATAAAGAGATCTTAGATTCATAATTGTCATTGTTTTTCAAAAGAGATAAAAACTTAGTTCTTTCTAATTCCTTTGTGTATAATAATCCATATTTAATGGCTGGACAAACAGACACCAATTTTCCAATAACATGGGCTAAAAATCTTATTGTTATAGTATTCTTTACAATTAGTTCAGTTATTAATTTTAAACAATTTTGTCTTTTTTCTGTAGAAATATTAATGGTCATGTTAACTGTATTAAAGATAAACCCTAAAAAAGCACATTCCTGTTTTGGAGTGAATTTACATTTGTCTTTATTAACAATGAAACCTAATCTTGAAAGCAACTCTTTTGTTATTTTCATATTTTCAAAACAATCATTATAATTTTTGCCTATACACAAAAAATCATCAAGATATACAACAGATAAGAAACCTTTTTTACGTAAGTAAGATGTCACTGGTTTCATAATTTTTGTGAAAGTTAGAGGCGCAGAACATAACCCAAAGGGTAATACATTAAATTGATAGTAATTGCCCTCAAAATAAAATCTTAAATATTTTTTACTACTATCATGAATACTAATCATGTAGTAAGCATCTTTGAGATCTAGGGATATTAAATAATCATTATTGTGTATAAGTTTACAAACAGTACGATAATCTTCTAACTTAAAGTGTTCACAATTAACAAAGGTGTTTAATTTTTTAAGATTAAGGATGAACCTGAATGATCCATTGGGTTTTTTGATAACAAAGATAGGTGAACAAAACTGATTATTAGTGGGTGTACACTTATTAATGGCTTTTATACTTAATAACCTCTTGATTTCTGATCTTAATTGTAATTGTTCTGATTTAGGAAAGTTATTGTTCAAGGGAACAAACTTCTGATGAGGTATTTCCCTGAATGGGATTTTATACCCCTTAACCCATTCCAATATAATGGGATCATTTGTTATTTGTTTCCAGTTATGAATATAATAACAAATTCTTCCTACCTCTACAATTATTTCTTCCCTCTCCTCGCAGGTGCCCTCTCTTCTTTCCTCGATGCCGGTTGGTGTTTGTTGAATGCTGGCCCTCCCAGCTTCTGGAACCTCTGCTGTGGTCCGGCTCGAGGAGGGCCCCGCCAGTTTAAAGTCCTAGTGTTAGTCGCCTTCTTGTTGTTTGCTTCAGTACGATTCACAAAAGGTTTCTTTTTGTCATCAACTTTAAGTTCCTTTCCTGATTTTTGCACAGCCTTAGCTGTCTTTATCTTCTCTGTAAGATTTTCTCCGAACAGGTACTCCCCTGTCTCCGTCTCTAACAGGAAATCTTTGAGATCCTTGTTGATACTTGATAAGATAAGAGATCTGCGACCCCTGGAGTCTAAAAATAGCGAATCACATAGCAGTCTTCCAGCATCGTTCATCTTTTTTATTATGGCAAGTTTATTATCTTGGCTGTTATGTAGTGACATTTGCAGAGCCTGTCCTATACAAGAGATTGCTGTAGAAATCTGCTTCTGCCTACTTTCAATTACCTGATCCCGCTTTCGAGCACTATCTATAAGAGCCACAGCTACTTCTTTATTAAGTTTTGGTGATATCATCTTGGGAACATTGTCAAAAGAACTATTTTCTTTTTGTAGTGTCTCTTTCTCTTCTTTTTCCAATCCTTTGCTTAATATTTCAGACCATCGGTCTGCTATCTCCTTGTGTAAAACTTCTTTTTTAGGAGCTGGGGCTGGAGCCACGCCCAATACGCTTAGAATTTCTGCATCTAAGGAGCCCTCTTGTTCATCGTCTCCTATGAGACTACCATCAGGAAATTCGTCTTCTGGCGGCAATGGAACATTCTCTTTATCAGGCTGTCCTTCTATTAGCTCCGTTTCGTCTGAAAAGTCGAAAGACATATTTAATGTCGAGTTTCGGCATGTTCATTCCCACAGAATGACCTAGCCTAACCTTTTTTCCAACCAAAAAACCACGTGTGTTCCCACGAAACACCCCTAGGTTTTTCTATTGTTAATTACTTGTCAGCCATATACATTCCCGCAGAATGTCCCAGGCCCAGTGTAAAAAACAATATTGGTGCTTAATTGCAAAATTCGTAGTTTCCGAGAGGAAAAAACAAAACCATGTGCTCAACCTCACCTTCACAATCCGATGCCGGTAAATCCATGATCTTCCTCTCTATCTTTCTTATTTTCTTAAGTAAATGATTTTTCTCTTCCTCTGGTGACCTCTTTCTCGACATTTTTCGTTAATTTTATTAATAAAAAACTAAAAATTATTAAGAAAACGAAAAAATGGACGCCGCATCGAAAACACAAAAGACCGAATGAGGAATTTGGGATATAGATGGCAGCACGGTGACTAGTGGTTGCGTTCCGTTTTTTCTTTTATTTTTTGCTTTTAGCTTTAAAATTGTGTGACGCCTGAGAATACAAGCCGGGACTACATTAGTAAACTTTCATCATCGAGGAAATTAATAATTAGGTCGCTTAATTAAATAGAAATCCAATAAATTATTTAGCTGTGACATGCGTGTGTCATTGTGCAGCGCAACGCATTATTTAAACATTTTTTCTTAATATAAATAAGAATTTATTATTATATTTAATTAATTTTGCATTTACAATGTTATACTGAAATATATTCCTAATAAAAAATGCTTGAAAAAATCCACTTTGTCCTTCGCACTTTGTGATGGGACTTGAACCAATCACCTTTCGCAATCCGACTGCTCTAACAACTGAGCTACCTAGAACCTAATAGTTCTGACTGACTATTTAATTATTCTACGTTCTGAAAATCAAATAAGTACTCGTACGAATTACGAGCATACGACTCTAAAGAAACGCATTTTCGATAATTTATGATGGCAGCTAACGCAAAACATGACATTGCTTCTAATGCACAGATATTTCGTCACTAGTATGATTTTAAGAATAATTAAATACTGATTGAATTTTTTCCGAATTTTTGTTCGAGTATATCTTATGTTACTTCTTACATACTAGTTATTTTATTTTACATTTTGTACAATAGTTCTAGTGATTCTGTTTACTAATAGATTTGATTCTGAAATAAAGACGTGGTGTTCGAGAAATTATTTGTATTATTTCGTAGCTATTAGCTGTATTATAGGTACATTATGAAGTCGTCCTACTGCCCGCTTCGTTAATTCTTGTTGCGCGGCTTGTTCTAGCCAGCCAAGTTCCACAAGTTCGCACTGTTCGTTGGCGAGTGAGCACGCGTCGCCGTTACGCGCTAAAATGTATCATGTTTTGAATTAACGTATCGGAATAGTTTGTGTCAGATTCCATTAATTTTCTTAACTATTACAAATTAAAGTTTTAATGTGTTGTGTGTATCAGACGACTGTGTAGTTAATATTTGCGGATCATTTTTGTGATAAACGACTACACAATGCAAACAATTTTGAATTTTATTTCTTTCATGTGTGTGTGCAAATTAGTACTGTTAAAAAAATGTTAACAGGATTTCTAGTGTTTTCTTTTCTTGTTTTAAATACATTCCCAACAGGTGAGTTGAAAGATCGTGGGTAGCAAAGTATTTTTTTTAAGAAAATATATTCCAAGCATGGTGAGGCAATCTCGAAACATTGATTTTAAAATACTCGATAAATTATTTTTTATGATTATTTCGTCTCTAGAGTTGATTTTAATTTAAGTATGTTAATAGGCCTATGAGACATCGTTTGCGTAGAAATGTTCTTGCTTGCAATAAATTAATGAACATTACTTTTTAATTTGTTTAACTGTTATTAACCGTTGCGTATGGTAACAGTTTGTAACAGGTAATTTATGTAACATTTAGTCGATGTTTAATATGTAGGTAAGGCCTCGTAGTATTTTTTTGTTTGGATGGATGGATGATTAAATATCAATAAACTGAATTAGTGTGAAATAATCCTAGCGTAGGTACACATGGAATCATATTACAATGCCACAAATTTTTTATTTAACGACGGAATATCGTGCGCCTATAGGTATTCAGAGTGTAGTCATAGATGAAACTAATTTCAGTTTTCCTATAATTATTAATCTGATCCGGTTTTCAATACGTTACATAAGTATTTTAGGAATACTAAGGTGGTAATCTTATTTTATATAGATTGTATTTCAATTATTTTATTACGGTTCTATTGCTAAAGCTCTATCACGTTACTTTTGATGAAATTATTGGTAAATAAATGTAAAGTGGACTGTGTATATATCCTGCTTCGAAAAACTATAATTAGATAGGTAGTTATTAACAAGTATGGGTATACATAAGTAATAAATAAGTGTATATTTTGTTGAAATACCGGTAAGGTGTAGGGTGGGCCAGTGATCAGGAAGTGTTGTGGTCTCTGACAAGCAAAGCGGCATAGTGACGTAAGCTGACAATGGAACGGAATAAACTTAGTACTGCTCCGCCCACCGGTCACTGACTGGGGCACAGAGCGGAGGCTTTCAACGGATCTCGTTTTCTTTTTATTTCATTTTACTTGTAGATCTAAAGAGAATTCATTTATTTTAAAGAACTTGGACGAAGATATTACATAATTAAAAAATGTACGTTTGTGTCTTTTTGCATTTGATATTTTTTGCACAGTTATGGGAAATTAATACTGTAATTTATAAATTGGGTACATACCCATACTGTGCAAAAAATATCAAATGCAAAAAGTAAAAAAACCTATGTAGGTTTGTAGAAAATGTTCCTTTATTAATTCATTTTATTTATGTATTTTTTATGCTATCAGTGTATAAATTTATATAAATGTTCATACAACGGTCATGCCATAGACAACGTGATGCTATTCATGCGTTTTTTCTTCATCATGTATAGCAATTATCTCTAATGGAGTCGTATATAAGGTCATTAAGAAAAAAAATGGTGTTTACAATGGTAAAAGTGGATTATAATCTGAGCGGAGACAAAGAATAACACTGTCATTGATAAGTGTTCTGTATACTGGATTTAAGTAGATACGAAGGCATGTTGTTCTTAATTTTACACGATTAAATTAATAGAGTTATTGACTTTGCGAAGTTAAAGATTCCAAAGATAAATATTTGTATAGTCATTTAATATGTGAAAACAGAAACATATTTATTTACCAATAAGCAGTTTATAAGAGTTGTATAGTTAACTGTATCTATAGAAGAAGACACTTTAGTGTTTTCTTTTGTTATGTAATGAATCGTCCCCAAAGCTGAGGAAAAGATAATGCAATTTAGCCAAAGACAATGTTTAAAGTGTTCCATGGAGGTCACATAGCAAAAACTATATTTCTCAGCAAAATATTTGTAAGGAAACAAAACTCATTTTCTAGCTTTTTTGTTTAATGTAACGTGGTTACAGCCTAAAGCAGCTTTTGTGTCGTGTGGCTAAAAATCCTCAACCAAAAAACACTTCATGACTTTTTTGGCCTTTCGGATTGTCTCGCAACTGAAAACTATTCTACAAGGAAGGAAGTCAATTGTTACAATGTGGCAAATTGTCTAGAGGTGGATAAGTATTAAAAAAGAAACCGTAAATAAAAAACTAACAAACCCTTCTATCGAAATAGATGTTCGGAAACTATTTTCTCTGGGTAGCTCAGTGGTAAGAGCAGTCGCCCGGATTGCGAAAGTTCATGGGTTAGTGTCTCATCTCAGAGTGCCAGGGACAAAGTCGATTTTTTAAGAATTTTTCATTAAGAATACTTTTTTAAATTACGAGAGTATGTTATTAATTTTATAAAGTTCTCTAATGTCAAGTGAAAGTACTTACAAATAATTATTGTCATTAAAATGACAAGTTATTTATAATTAAGTCTAGGTACCTATGACGATACTCACGCACTAATCAAGGCAGTGATGAATTGTAACAATGACCTATTCGTTTCTATTCCATTAACTATAAAGTTATGTTTACATCATTAAAGTATGATTCACTTATAAAATATATTGTATCATATAATGTATTATAGATAATAGTAAATCAAGAATATACAACCAAAGGAAGGAAACTGGGAACGTTAAAATAATGTGCACTATATTGATTACTTTAATTGAGATTCTTTTTAAATAATTCAATGAAGTATTAAAAAAAACTAAAACTATACTATATAAAATTGTCTCGGAAAACATTACTTAACAAAGACTTGAAAAATATCGAAAATACCTAATGAAAATGACAAATGAGGTTAAAAACTTAATTTGTACTCGAGCGGTTAAATAAAAGCAGGCATATCAAACTCTCGTCTGAGTTCAAGTGAAGATGGAAATTACGTGCGCAATTTAAAAATATATATAGATCAATCCATCGACTACTGACCTGATTTTGATTTTGAGTTTGAATGTCAATCTGTTTGACTTTCAAACCCAAAGTTGTTAGCTTTATTTGATTAAAGAATGTTAAACGATTTTATAAATACAAATAAATTTTAGGATTGTCTATCTACTGAACTTGGCATCCATTTACATATAACTACTCATATATTGAGATTAGACGCATTGAACTTGGCTATCAGTTTTCACTTTTGTTTTTTGTGGGATATGCAACGAGTTCGACTATGGTTTATTTAAAAATTTGGTTACGATCAACAGTGACAGTAACATTGAATGGAATTTGGCAGTTGAGCTTTCAAGGAGACCGAAGCCAAGATCATTAATGAATCTATTTTGATGTTATTGCAACGCTTCCATAGGAGCATTCATCGTTCCAGGAACCCGAGAAAAATTTCGAGCTCGATTAGTTGTGATTCTCTACGATTTAAATTGTTACACATTAATTTTAAAATCTTTCGATATTAAGAATAATAAATAATAATTTAAATTTAGTAGTGTAGTAGCAAATACCTAGGTATACCTATAATTTAAATGTAGTCGACTAGCTAGTTAAAACTGGAGATTTTATAGTATGTTCTGCTTACGAGAAAACAACATCATAACACATCATATCCGTATAATATATTATTTTATAGGCGCCATATTGTGAAGTTTAAAAATAAAAACTATAGTCACAAAAGCTTATAACGCTAAGCTAACGCTAGGTTAAACTCAAATAAATTAAAAAATATAAATAAATACCTCATTAGTTAAACATAAGTTGTCCGGAGAAGTTATGAAATTAAGATAGAATTAGTATTAGTTATTTTTGTTTGATTACAAAATATTTTTGTATAAAAAAATATTAAAACGCAGACTGATTAAGTACGCTGTATTAAAACGATCTTTATGATGAAGTTTTCATAAGTGGATAACAGACAACAAATTGCATATACTAGAATCGTTCAAAGAAAAATATTACCGGTGTTTCTTGTATTATAAAAATATGTTGAACTCACCAATGCCAAGATGCGTAAACAAACAAAATAGAATGTACCTACGTCACACATTGAGCTAATTATAGTATGAGATAACAATACTTTTAACAGCTGACTGTCGTTATGGATATCTAAGTAGTTTGTAATAGTAAAATATTGCATTGCAACAAGTTTGTTACTATAATTATTAACTAGCTGGTTTCCTGCTGTTTCGCGGGTTAAGCCGCTGGCGGAATGCTGGTATATAATAATAATTATTAGACAATATCACATACATTGGTCAGATCTTAAAATAAAGCCTTTGTGCTATGGCATTCTGGAAGAAAGACTGATCACAAACACCTTGATCCGAAGCAACAAACTTTGAGTCAAGGTAGTAGAAAAGTTAATTTACTAGTTCATGAGCCTAATTCGAACTAGAAATGTGAGCCACACGCCATCGTCGTCAATATTGAAGAACATCCTTTGAGTCTAAAAGTAATTAACGGGAAATCATTCGTCGACAATGATATAGCGACTAAAACGAACTCACGTGAACTTGCAGACAGACAGTCTGCGCAATCGTCGATATATTTAAATCTAATTCCACTTTCCATTGCCAAATGACAATTTAGTGATAAAAAAAAGTAAACGAAATTCTAACGAGGCTAATGTTCTAAGAATTATACACATACTTTATTGTGGAGCTATGTCAGTCTGCGGAACATCTCAATAATCATTAATTCAAAAAGAAATTGGAACAGAATAATGTATACCCAAACATTTGGATCGTGTTGTGCCAAAAATATCATACCGCAAACTAGCCAAAATTACTAGCCAAAGTAACAAAAATTATATGTATTCCCAGCTAAAATAAATTCCGAATGCGTGGTAGGGAAAGATCATTGGACTATTCAAAAAACTAGTATTATGTGATGCAACCAATTTTGTATTTGCTTTAATTTTTTAAGCTATTCATTCTATTCTATAAACTGAATTATTATTTATTAATTAATTACTCTACCTATTTATTCACCATCACCAGCCCTTTTACGTTCCCACTGCAGGGGCTCAGGCCTTCCTTATGGATGATTAAGGAGGATGGGCCATGACCCTTCACGCTGGCCCAATGCGGATTGGAGGGTATTAACGACTGCAAATGCATCCGGGACCAACGGCTTAACGTGCCTTCCGAAGCACGGAGTAGCTGGAGATATTAATGTTTTTGGTCACCCATCCCGTGACCAACCCTTGCGAAAGTTGCTTAACGACTACGATCGCGGGCCGCGGCGCTTATCCACTACGCCACCGAGCTTCCTATTTATTAATTTGTTTTTAATTTAATAAGTTATTAACAATATTTTGTCTAAATTCTCGTGAATTTTTAGACGTAGGTTATTTCTTAAGTTATCAGTAAAATTGTTCTAATTATGAAATGACAATAAAAAGGATTACTTTTTATTTCGGTCCAAATGCATTCTTCGTAATGTTGATGAAACATTTTTTTCTTATTTAAATAAATATTTGATTTCTTTCTTCATGTTGACTTGTACCCATAATCTAAGTTTGAATTATTCTGTGTATTCCAAACTGACGAATTTGCCTTGGACTTTCACTGATGTCCTAAAAGAGAGAGAGGAGGACAGATATTGCTGTCTCATTTCACTTCTACAGCATGACAGTATGATGAAGGTTAAATTGGGTAAATACATATGATAGAAAAAGTCTTGGAAATATTATACTTAAAAAGAATACAAGTGATATATTTCATTAAAATGTCAAAAAATTTGGTTAATCTTTGGTTCGCTATTTACTAGTATTTTCTAATGGTCCATTATCATCTTGAAAATGGAGTCACCATTTACAAAAAAAAACTTATATTCTGACAGTCAAACTCTTTAGCGTTGCCATATGATGATATCATCGATATAATGCATAAAAGGAAAACGAGATGACAAGAAATCAATTCTAAAAAATGTTGTTCAAATAATAAACGAACAGGGGGCGTTAACAGACCTTGAACTTCCTGTTGCCAAATGTCACGCCCATATTAAGCCAGGCCATTAGTATTAGCAATCGTTGGATGATGAAGTTGTCTTGTCTCCTTGCCAAAGCGTACTACAAGTATTTAACGGCGTTTAATGTATAAGTCGTTGCACAAGTGATTATGCATTACTGAGATCAATTACAAAAGTTATAATATGAAGCGTTACTATTTTGAAATCTTGCACTGTCTTATTAGAAACTAAATTATATAATTGGCTAAAATATTAGGATAGATTATGCTTTAGCATTTCACATATACACTAAAGACAATTTTAATAGCGACTCGTGTGATAGTGATTTCCCTTTGATTTTGTTTTGTCATTTATTATGTTTTGAGAACGTGATATTATCATATTTAATTTCTCTGAAGGAGACCGTTTCTTCCAAATTAAACAATTGAGTTTAGGATTATCATCGCAGGAAATTGGACTTCAAGTTATTTGATTATGGCAATTATCAAATTCTGAGAACTCTGTCGCATCGTATATGTCATCATATTAACAAACATTTGTCAACTTAACGAGTTTCAAGAATATTTACATAATGTTCTGAAGAGATGAGTAAAACAGCGTTTATTATCAAGACACTTTCAACGATACGTTAGTCGATAATTAGCGTGACAAGAACCGCTTTATTTGCATTATTGAAAATTTTAACAATAATAATGAGACTATATACATGTTTTTCTAACATCCTCCAAGTTGTTTTCTTCAACGAACACTAGCCCAATTTCTTGGTCCTATATGTAATTGACCTATGTGACGGCTGGTCGATTCTGGAACAATTGACTCCTTAATTTCAAGAGTCAATTTTGCGCCAGTCGTTATTTATTGAAAGAGAGTGAACGTCGTCTATTGAGCGAATTCGAGATTCTTCCGTTGTTGTTTACCAAGATGTTGATGAGCTATTCACGACTTTAACAGCACTGAGCAAAATATATCTATAATTGCATCAGGTTAATTTATTCTGAACGTCACAATCATATTGCCAAATTAATCCATTCATATTCCCTGCTGTAGGTATAACAAATTAATACATTTGAAGGTGACTGTAGTATGATAAAAATTAAAATACCTACTTAGATATAATCTTGAGGCTTGAAAAAATAGGTACCGGAGCCGTGGCGAGTTTGCTATTTTTTTTTAAATCCAAAATGTGTTTAAAATGCTTCAAATGGAATGCCTTGTGTGTTGCTAATGTAATTTTCTGCATTAGTGGAATCTGTACCTGGTATTTGAGAAAATGTGCGTCTATCACTTTATTTTACTTTATAATGGTTACGGTTCTTTTGAGAATTTCATCTAGGTATGTGGTACAAGCCCGTTCCCATGCGTTAGTTCATGGGTGGGAATAAATAGTCTAATGGGACAACCGTTTCTTGTGCCACTTACTGGCACGCGGATGCTAGTTTTCTTTTGGATTTTTTTTAGTAGTTGCCATCAGGGTCGGTAACGGTGACAGGAAAATGTTACCTTTATTTATTTAGGTAAACATTTTTAAATCGTCCATCGGAAAAGTACTGTTACTCACTGGTTGTTGTTGCCAATTCGACAAGTGTTATAGTTTGAATATACGTATTGGTTTGATGAAGTTTTTGCGTAATAACAATCTTTTCCCATTTATTGGATGTGTATTTTTCCTCTTACACTTTTTACAATATTTAGGATATTGCCATTGCTAAAGTTCTCTTTATTAAACTGCATGTAATGATATAACATTTGTTTCTATGACCTCGAGCGTAAATACAAAAGGTGTGCTATTTTCAATGTCAATGTTGAATGAAATTCATTCTTTTATATTTAGTTTTATCCATATTGAAAAATAACAGAGTATCGTATTTGTGACTTTGAATAATTGTAATATAAATCATTAAAGTATAAATAATATTGTTACATAATGTAAGGATACTTTGAGATATCCCATCTCAGAGTACCAGAGATAAAAGTGGATCTTTTAAGCATTTTTCATTAATAATATTTTCCAGTATAGATGGCATTATGAATGCAGAATTGGTCAAATATAATAATTAGAACATGCAAGATAATTTTTAATATGTAGGTATTATTAAAAATTAGGTACGCAGTATATTGGAGTACCACAAAGTGACATATGCAATCGTTTTGGACTCTAATTATAATGTTATTAGGTGTGAATTGGTTGTAAATTTAAAAAAGAAGGTGCATTTTCTCGTATATAAATTTGATATTTATGGATAATCCCTTCATGCCCTTCGTACTCGCACCTGACCGGCTTATCACTACATCGTATAAAACATAGTCGTTTTCTCTGTCTCTATATCGCTTAAAACTTTAAAACAACGCAACGGATTTTGATTCGGTTTTTTTTTCATAGATAGGGTGATTCAAAAGGAAGGTTTTTATGTATAGTACAAGACCATGCAGGTGAAGACGCGGGCGGAAAGCTAGTTTTTAAGACAAAACATCGTAAAGTAATCGATATACCGAAAATACGTCTTAAGAGTACTACCCCGGTTTTTTCTTACTACGAACTTACTTACGTTTTGAAAGGAAAAATGCTAGAATAATTCACTCGTCTGATTAGTTTTTTAAGGACTTCATTTAACATACATAGCTGCACGCACAGTTTCTTTGCTGCGATTTCCCCACTAAAATTATTCTTCGAGTACATTATTTGTTGCAAACAGAGTGTATGTTTGAAGTTATTAATTGAATGCGATAGACAGTAAATGTAAACCAAATATAAATGCGCCAATTGGTTATAAAACAATAGCAATAGAGTAAAATTATTTGTAATTACATTACATATCTAATATTTTATATTTATAGAGAAAATTTACTTAATGCCTATCCATGTAACACAGTCCTATTCTATAATAAAAAATAAACATCTTTCAAGTCGACGTAGAACTCACTGTCTTAGCATAGAAATATAATCAAATAAAGCGTAATTAAAATGGTAATAAATGTTTTATTTAATATAAAATCAATTTTGTGTCAGCTATGTGCTTGCCGTGTACTAGGCAGTTTTCTTACATAATGTCATGTGCTGGTATTGATAGGTGATATTGTCATATTATTCTAATATAGTAAAGAGTTTTCACAAAATTCCGTATGTGCCGTCAATATAATGAATACGTTAAACATAATGCTGACATATTTAATTGTAACAGAAACTTGTTTATTAATACAATTAGAAAACTTTTACCATAATGTAATGATTAATTTGTTTTATGATTTAATTCGCTTTGTCTGATTAATTTTAGAGTAATAATTTATTATTTTAATTTGTTTTGTGATCATTAATTTATTTTATTGAAATTGTAATTACAATTCTTAATACTATTTAATTATATTCCAAATACTTAATTTTTGAAAATTGAAAAGTTAAATTGTAAAATAACACGTTTAGTTATTATAAAAGACACATGCTGTTGGGTTATGATCAGAATCGAATAACTTGTTAATACTATTTGTAATTAAATTGATTGTAATCTGTTATGTGTCGTAAATAAATAAAATAAAAAATAAATAAAAAAAAATAAAAAAACTGTGAATAAATTCAATTACAAAGTAATGAGATATTGTAAAGTATAGATACATCGCAACGTTTAGTAGAAACGATAATTATCTTCATGAATGATGTAAATTAGGTATTAAAAGCGTACGCGTATAGTTGCGTAAGGTAAGTGCACTATAAATAACCCAGCGAGCCTAAGACAGCTGTTAATCAATAAAAAAGCGGGGCGTGAAGAAGCACCTTGCAGGTCGGCAAGGTGAGGTTGGCTAGTGCAGTACCTACGTACTGTTTTCACTAGCTGTCCTCGCGTTTGGACTACGCCTCCGCTTACCATCAGGTGGAGCGCAGTCATTTGCCCTCCTTTATATATAAAAAAAAAAAAACAATGATTTTATAGAAATCGTGTTACTGTTTTATTACTTACGTTTACTTTTACTAATATTAAACAAATACGATTGAAAACACTTAATTAAGCTTGATTTAAGATTACTCGTAACATAGTATTAACATTTAATTTGTTTTGTATTAAAAAAATAATGTTCAAATGAGTTGTAATTAATAAGAAAACTAGATTATAGTTACTTACTTTTTCTATAGTGCCACGCGTCTAGGTCTTAACATGGCACCTCATATATTCCATATCTTGTAATCTGAGCAATGCATATGATGTTGTCTAATTATTAAGAGTTGTTTTCACAGAAAGCAAACTAGATCATTTACCTTTAAAATTAAAAAGACACCAAATATCTACATATTACTTTTCATCGATACTGGCAAATACAAATATTTTTGAAAAATATAAAAAAAAAAACGTTGGTTTATAGTGTTTTAGTCCTGATAACCGTGTGTAAAGCCCGTATATAACACGGTTTACATAAAACATATATATTTTTAAAGTATTAAATACCTAAAACGACGCGACTCCCTCTTTTGTTTAACACGATATTGGTCGGTGATGGTCCAGTCCAGTTACCAATTCAAGGTTGAGCGTATGCCTCTTTTTGAAGAGCTTTACAGAATCGCAGGGCTGATTCTGTAAAAATACAGACCCGAATTCGAATTCCCTCGTGTGTCCTAATTCACGTTATTTAGTGTAGAAATTCTATTGATTCCATTTTTTGCATAAAAATACAAAACATAATTAAACGATATCACCAATTCGATATTGAAAGGATGCCGCTTTTGGAAGTGAATTCCGACATCTGAGTGAATTCGAATTCGGGTTTGGATTTTTACATAATGGTAGGGCAGCTAGTAGTTTTAATACATTTAAAAAATATAATATATATTTGCCTGGCACGTTTCTATTACGGTCATGGTATGATGCGATGGTAGTGGGCAAACTACTTGAGCCCTTTGTATGACTATTTTTATAGACATCACAATGAGCCTACAGACTTACTATTAAATTAATAATATTAGAATAGGCAAAATGAATACAACTAATATCCTAATATCCTTATAAAAGCTTGTAATAAAGCTATTATACGCCAAGAATGTGTGGCTATTCATGAGGTTTTTTTCTGTTTCTTTATTAAAGAAAAAAGGTTAGTAAGGAAATTAACTATAGTTGAAAAGGCATTTCATTATTTGATTAAAGTATTTTGTATTTTAAGGTTTTGATTTTGTATGCCTTTTTTAATCCTTTTAATGGTCATTAAGATAATGGATATATACTCGTATATACATATATTTACAGTACTTACAATAAAATAATATCCAAAACAAATAAGTAAGTAAAATTTCGTAAAAATCTAATATGTTATATTCGACCCTATAATGCCATGTCATAATAATGAACATGCGTCATCACATATTGTACCTATTATCTGTTAATTATTTAATTTAACGTGCTTTTATGAGTAGTAGCTTCTTGTCCTAATTAAGGCCACCAAGATACCTTATCTATTAAAAAAGAAAAATTTATGAAAATTGACGTCAAAATGAAGTAGTATCATTATAATTTAATGACACTCTTCAGTTTAACGGAGTGCACTCGATATTGATAACAAGAAGGTACATACTTATAAAAAACTACCTCGTTTTAGGTACAATAAATCCGATTGATTTTTTTTTATTGTAAAACCAGCCTAAGCCTAAACATAATAGAAGAAGATTCGTCGATTTCTAAGTTTTTATTTTATATTTATTTAATGAATGTGTATTTAATATATGTAGTTTATTTTTGCATATAGATATATTTTATGTATATATTTTAATTGTGCAACTTTTTATCATCGGTTTCTCCACAGCACTTTAGGATAGAATGCCTAGGGCATTAAGTGCACCAATGTTCATCTATTGTTCATGAACAATTAAATAAATAGGTAAAAGCGTTGCCAAGTGGCCACACGGCGGCCATGACGCCCATAAACTTCATATAAAGTCAAAACCCAAATGTCTTCAGCCTTATAAAACAATTATGCTAATTACAAATTACATCGCAAGATCGCAAGTAAATAATATTATTGTAAATAATAATACAATTCAACAGTATAATTATTTTAAAAATACGATAATGATATTTCAATGACACAAGTCTCCGTTGCAGGTGTTCCGTCTAAGAAATAAATATGCGATTTTTATTGTAATTACCATGAATAAATAAAGTGAATGTTAATTGAACATAATCGCAGGCAACTTTTTATTCAGAATAAGTGCTGATACTTGTAAAAACTTCTAGAACATTCCTTGACATGGTTAACAATTATATTAGTGTTACCATATTAATAATGATGCCAGTCTCATACAACCCATAATACGAAAATCTTGAGAAAAATGCTAAGTCGCCGCTGCACTGCCGCGCGACCCATCCTGCGGTTGACCGACAGCTCCGCACATAGCGCGCTTACAGCGACGCGACAAAACTGATTTTATTAAATTTCGAACCTAAATCGGCCACTAGACATTTTGTTAAGCGTGTATTTTGTTATTTTATTATTATTAAGCTGGCACACATATATATATAGTACCGATGAGTGAATGTCTGTGAGTGAATGCTGGATTTTTATTGTTACTGAACGTATAATTATATCAAAATATACTAACTTCCTCAACGCACCGCAATATGATTTAAAAAAAGGAAGAGAGAATTTTCCTTCTTGACTGTCATGGTGTACGTGCTTAAAATATATTTTTGTAAGAATAAAATAAATATGTGTTGCATATGGGTATCGTAAGAAAGAATAATAAAACTAAACTTTCACTGGGCCTCTGAACTTTTATTAATAAAACAACAGAATAAACTAAAAAAAATTGTGTGAGAGTGACGGAAATGTAGACAAAGGTGGCTTTAAATGCCACTACAAAGGCCCTCTGTAAGTTTTTGCAATAAATATGTTCTTTATAATATTTTTTTCCGTATACAGGTGCATTAAAACACACTTAGCTTCAGCTATTTGAATCTAAAACAGCGCCTTATCTGCTGCATTGGCTCTGTTAACATTAAGTAGTGTTTATACAGACTATGGATAAACACCTGTTTTTAATATGCCACAGTTTTATAGAACTACAGCTGTATACATATGCTAACGGATGCCCAGGCAACTGAGGGCTTAGTGTGAGATTTTGACAATTACGTTGATTCTTCGATCGTAAGCGCGTTAGATTTTATTATGGAAACCGGCACAGCGCCCCTAGCGGTACCTGTCAACAGTAACAAATCTCCATGCAAATTCTTATTGCACTCACCAGTTAACGAGTTAACGTAAAACTTAATCTCACCATTCAGGTTATATGTAGAGTAACAAAAATAAAATAAAACAATTTTGTAATTAAAATTCCTTGTAAACCGCAAATATCCACATTTGAAATGGCTAGGGAATAACTGATTTTATCAAATAGCAGCACAAAATTAATGGTAGTAGTCAGTCATTTTATAGATTTAGATTTTTAAGAAGATTTCCTTTTCTGTGCACAACCAGATGACATTTTTTGCTTTGTAATTTTGTATGGCTGCGATATGAATCATGTATTAAATCATAAACATAAATATCAGGCTACGAATATTCCCACTGCTGGGGCACAGACCTGCCTTATGATAGAATCGAATTGAACAGCCCCGTCTTTATCCATCGTGTGGGAGATGCAATGCAATTAATATAAATATGTGTAAAAAAGTGGGCTGCAGGGCCCCAGAGCATTACTTGCACCCGGGCGTTTGTTGTGCTTAAGACGGGCTGGAATCGAATACAATTCCAGTTCTATTTAAGCTGGAATTGTATCGTATGTCACTTAATAGAATAGAAAAACCATTAAAAACTGTAGTTTCGTTCGGGTTCAATCCGTTTTCGATTCGATTTAAACAAAATTTATTTAGTAAAATTGGCTCCCTGGTCATAATTCACTACGCGTTCCCAGTGCTGCCCTGCAATTCTGTAAAAATTGTGACTCGATTTCGAATTCACTCATGTGTTCAAATTCACATCATTTAGTGTAGAAATTCTATTGATTCCATTTTGTATAAAAGTACAAAACAAAGTTGATATCAGACATTTTATTCCAATGTCATTTAGAAACTCACTTCACTTACATATGCGGCGGATGCCGCTTTTTGATGTGAATTTCGACACCTGAGTGAATTTGAATTCGGGTTTGGATTTTACCAGAACCGCAGCGCTGATTGGGAGTTATTACGACTGCACGTGCAGCCGAGATCATTCCAAAGAACGGAGGAGCTAGATAAATTTTTAGTCAACCATGACTGGTCCATGCTAAAGTTGCTTAACCTACACAGAGTGCTTAGTGTAAGTTTTTCTGACGTTTACGTTCACTGTCGATCGTGAGCGCGTTAAGATTTTAGTATGGAATTCGGTAAAGCGCCCCTAGCGGTAACTACCAGGAACTAATACAAATCTGCTTACAAGTTCTTAGCGCGCTCACTAGTGAACGCGTTAGCGTAAAACTTACACTTACAACTCTGATCTTCTCATAATGTAACATCTACTAACGAGTATTCAGAGCTGACGTTAATGATATTTTGACTTTACATTGCATGTATTATGTACGACCATGAATTTTAATAATACTTGTACACTTGTACCGAAGAATACCTACTACGACTTTCATGTATTTAATGACGTCAAAGTCAAGAAGTGTTTGTTTAATTATAAGAAAAACGTCTCCAGTTTTATGGAGTGATAAATGTACACAGTTAACAGTTCATTTGTTATGGAGATAATAAATGGATTTATTGTAAAACGTTAGCTTAAAGGCTAGACTTAGAAGACTGGGAAATGAAGGAATTATAAATTTTATGTTATAACTTTTATTTTGTTAAAATAAATTATTTTTTATATGATTTAAAATGGAATTAAGCACACGTGCCCAAAGTGTGTTTGTGTGAGTGATGGGTATGTGTGTACACAAACAAACATCGAATTGTGTAGCTGAATGGACGAAAGCCGTTTAGCAGATGTACAATGTTAATTTAGTACAACATTCATTAAGTCTCATTGAGAAGTCCCTCAATGAAAGAGTAATTATAATTACAAAATAACAATTGTGAAAATAAAGATTATTCACGGTAAATTATCACGTAATGGACCTAGATTGTTCATAATATTGTTGGTGGTAAAGTTCGGCCAATATAATATTGAAGCTGGTAACATTTTTGTGTTTGTTCAAAGCTCTATCAAAAAGTAATCATTTATTTATAGAGGAAGATTGGGACCACTCGTGCACGTTTTACTCCATGATTAAAAAAAAAATTGATAATTAAAGATAAATAACTCAATCACTTATTAAAACAAAGCATTCTTTCTGTTCCTTAATTAAAAGTCCGAAGTCGTTTACTTATAAAATAAATGAGTGGATCGAATTTTACTAAAAGCTAATGAATGTCCGAATCTACCCCTTTAACGGGTTACAATCGTATATGAGCAGGGGAACATTCAGAAAGTGTGGTAGCTGCATATATATTAAGTAAAACGGCAAAATAAAAAAACTTTTCATTAATCTTAAACTTATCAAAGATGTAATAAACTAAACGATATAGGCTTAAAGTCAAACTATTTTAGAGAAAACCGTGTTTCCTATATTAGCCAATTCAGTTTCGGTTTTGCAAGCATTTACATTTTCAATATCGTAACTCCGTAATGTGTTTTTGAACTTCAATTCTTGACTCTTCTTCAGAAAAAAAACAATTTTCTTACCATTAAAAAACACCTTTTACTGACGCAAAATAAAACAGTATTAAGCACTACGTTTCCCCGCGACTTCGCCTGCTTAAATTATGTGTGTTATAGCTACCGTACATGAAAGAAGTTTTTAAATGTCCTTGTCTACCCAGACTTCTCAGCCGCTGTAGCAATCAAATAGATCCAAGACTCGCTTAGTAAAGAAATGTTCTATTTCATCAGCGAAAAACATACTATATTAAAGCACTGCATTGATGTAAGTTAATATCTGCTTATAATTAGTTAATATACTCTGTTTAAACCTAGACGTAATTATAGTGCATCAAAGTGTTAGTAGACTTAATAAATAATTTAAAAAATCGATCCAATTGTTTCGGAAACTATTCAATGCAAAGAACAAATTATAATATATATTACTGATATTATATTTCATATTTATAATGTCCGTAAGTATCCTCTGTATACACATCACAGAACATAGAAAGACCTTTAGACAACGTGAACAAATGTATAAAATTTTGAATTGATTTTATAACTTCTTTCATAGATTTGATTTCGGATCTCTCTTTCTCTCTGTGTGTGTTGCCGTATTATGTAGGTACATAGTAGAGATGATATTTGGATTAAAAAAAAAATAAAAGAAAAATAATTGGCTTAGAAAATAGGCTTAAAATCGATGGGTGGGGTCTCGCTACGTCAGTTTTGTAGAAAATGTACAAAACCGTGACGTCATGCGACATTACGCAAAGATGAAAAAATACGTGTTCAATATTTTTCAATAATGTACCTGACGGACGAACAAACAAAAATTGGTGTTTCATTATAATAATCATGAATCAGTCATCGAATAGTCTGGAAATATTTAAATCGAAAACATATGTTTATATTCTGTTTGGTAACACTCATTATGGTAAGGGCTATTTTAGATATGGCGACGATTAGCTTCCATTTTAAGGACCATTTATGAGGTGTGTGCTGAATTCTAATCACATGTTTACTGCTAAAAATAATCCTATGACTTGTATTTCGATTATCTTGCATTGAATGCTCAAATACAGCTCAATAACTGTAATTTATAGATATCAAAATTAAATAACGCTGCAGTACAGATACTAGCGCCACCAGTTCTTAAATACGAGCACAGAACATAGAGTAATAACATACCTATGTTTGTTTGAGTCTATGGCTACTTTTTCGTAGACTATTTTGTATTAGTAATCGGTCTGTACTTTTTATGGTATTAAAAAAAGAAGGTTTTCTCATATGAAAAAATATAGCCACGTGTTGAAATTATACTGTTTTGTTCTTGTTGTTAATAATAATAACATTAAATAATAGCACTGCTTTGGTAACCAATTGGTTAGTGCCTAGAAACCAGCGTTCTGTAGTTACGCCCTAAATAGTTTTTATTGGAGTAGTTCTCTTGTTTAAATTGTGATTATACAATGACCGGTCATTGGATATGGATATCAATCCAATGACGAAATTCGTTACCTCTAGTTCCTCCGTGCTTTGGAAGGCATTTTTTATCGTTGGTCCATAAATAATACCTATTTTATATGTACTGTTTATTAATGTATTACATTACGTATGCATGCATATAATACTACAGTTATTATTAACGATAATACAGACCCAAAACCATAAAGAGTTTATTTTTTTAGATTGATCAGGGCGGTAATTAAAAGCCGGATCCTCAGATTTAGCAACACCTTCAATCTGCAAACCAATACAATGACTGCAGCAGCGTTATTTTGTTAATAAATAACGTTGAGCTCGATGTAGCACAGCTGTCACCGCATATAGCTTCAATTAAAGCAAAACTTGTAATGGTAATAAAAGTTTCATTTGATTGAACCCTATACAAGGCGTGCTGGACGGCAGATAAACGCTGTTTTTTTTATAGATTAGCAAAGCAAACCATTTATGTCAAAGTTATCAGCCGCGATCACAATATATCACAAAAATATTGCTTTTAGAGATTTTATACTGTACTGGATGTTTCTACGGAAGTTTAAAAATGTACGCGCTATATTTATAAGTAATATCAGCAGTCGCACGTGCCTAGACGAGCAAGAAAGTCTTAGTTGTTTATGATTTTCTAAATAATTTAGTATGTTACAACTTGCTCCCATATTCTGTAACTATGAGTTCAACTGAAATTGTTGACAGAGCTCTGTGGTGAATAACGTTCACTCTCAGCTCTGTGGTAAATAAGTGATTTTGACATATTGGAATTGTTCATTTTTACCATATTTTTACGGTGATTAACGACTTAAGCTGTCAGTTGAGTTAGTGAATAGGACTGCTGGCTTGTACACATTCCATATTTAATCTGTGGCCCTCTGAAAAAATTAAGTTTGACAACCCTGCAGTAGGCTGTTTATTAGTCGATATTCCGTCTTCTACAAATTC
Source organism: Diatraea saccharalis (assembly GCA_918026875.4). Taxonomy (NCBI): domain Eukaryota; kingdom Metazoa; phylum Arthropoda; class Insecta; order Lepidoptera; family Crambidae; genus Diatraea; species Diatraea saccharalis. The sequence continues at coordinate 19,016,144 of OU893341.1, read as the reverse complement.
TTAAAGTCCGTGTACGTTTTGTGACGTAAGTAGACTCAACTAATTCACACCCTCGACTTGAGTGTTTTGGCTGTTTCGTAATTCATAAATATGTATGATTATGTCTCCATGTTTGCGTTAGAATCTGGTTTGTGGTTTAAAACGATTATGTAATCAACCGAAATACTGGTCGCTTTTATTAAAGCACTCAAGAATACAACTTTTTTGAATTAAAAATATTTTCTCACAATTTTTTTTTTGTATTACTACATGTTACTTGTTTAGGCTAGTTTCACAGTTAATATTTAAAATGGTTACATTTCTTTTTCTGAATTTTAATCCACGTGGTTGATAATTCAAATTTACAAAAAAAAGTTATTTCTTTTTTATATAAAGAAAGTAAATAGGTATTATGTTTAATAATCTTCAACTTAATTCATGCATTATAATAAAGGTAGAGTTGGACCTGTGCTCAAAAGGTTCGTTATTTATAAAAAATTCAAAAGTCACGTGTGTTGTATTGGAGCCTCGTTAAAATATATATTTTATATTGTTTTTAGTATTTGTTGTTATAGCGACAACAGAAATACAATAGATTCGTGAAATACTGCTTGGTGGCCATCGAACAGACATACGTATATACAGCAATCTAAGTAACTTATTTTTCAAATTACTCTTTTCTTCCATCAGGGCTATGTTCCAGCCTGCTATGCGGCCGTACCAAAGAGTTAGAATTGGGCACCAACGGGGGCGTAGGGTCCGCCTTAGCACTGGCAATGTTACGGCCCCCTTTTGTTACTACCAACGCACCCTGTCAACTGAAGCTAACGGCTCCTGATGGGGCCGCCTTCACCGTCAGACTCATAGATGTTAAGGTAAGATTATAAAGAACATAATCCAATCAACATTGCTTCAAACTTTAACCCTATTGGAGATAGGAAGAGACATTTTTTTTCACAAACCTAACAAATATATATTTTTTATTAATGTAAAAGGATACATAACATTATAATTTTATTTAAAAAATAGTCATTATTTTTAAAGTTGTTTATATTACACATCGTCATTAAAATAACGAGACAGTGAAAGTACCACAACACTCAGACTCGTGACAATATAGAAAAGTCCTTTTTACATTGATCGGGAACCGGACCTAAGACCTGGCTACATCTTGAAACCGACGCGCGAACCACGCGGTTATGGAGATCTAATTAATAGTAATCTAAATAATATAATAAAATGTTATTCTAATTAAATATAGCGTCGAACACAGCGGTGTCCACGGGAGGTACAATCAAATAAATCTTTATTAGCTTTTAAAGTAGGTAGAAGCTAATTGACACCAAATACTCCAACTTTTACATAACATCTGTTTTTCGAGAAGAATATTTATAGCAAAAACTAGCCATTTAACGGTTAGTTGCATAAGCCTGCATTTGGTTTAATGACGCCTTTAAGTTCTTATGAATGTCAAATTTGTATCGGTAATGACACTTTAAACTAATGACAATTTTAATGGACGTTTGTGTAAATAGCTGTAAATCCGTTTAAATTCTTAAATTTTCAATGGTTAATTTATTGATAAAATAAAGTTGATCAGGCTATTTTTTTTATTATATTCACTTAGTAACACACACGTCTCTATCACGTAATGTCAAATTTCCACAATAAATTTTGTATTTTACTTTTGGTGCTATAAGGTTTAAAATGAATTGGAGAAACTATGTAGACTGTTGTTGACTCTACTTGCATCATCGCTGTGAACACCTGTTTTTCGCAATGTGCCTAAAAATATTATAATCTTTCACGAAACGTAGGTAGTACTCGAACATCGATATGTCTATAGAATAAGAAGTGTAAAGAATATTATTAAACAATCTGAAATATATATGAATATATTTGATTAAATTTGCATTCACAATGTATACTAATTAATATTTTTTATGAAAAATGCTTATTTTTCATTACAAATAGTAACATATACATATATAATTTCATAACTGATTTTTCTTGTAAAATAACGAAAATTGAAGAAGTCCTCACGAATATTTCTACCTATTAGCTTTCCGCCAGCGGCTTCGCCCACGTGGTCTTGTATTATACATAAAAACCTTCGTTTTGAATCATCCTATCTATGAAAAAAAATCCGCATCAAAATCCGTTGCGTAGTTTTAAAGATTTAAGCATACGTAGAGATATAGGAACAGATAAAGCGACTTTGTTTTATACTATGTAGTAATACGAAAACAGAGTCGGGATATTTAAACGTTCTCTTCTTCTTCTTAAGTAAATAATGTCAAAAGCGGAACACATCCGCTTATGGCAAAGAATTTTAAAAGTCTATGGCATAAAGTTATGTTCTCTGAATCATAGTGTTATATTTCACGAATATGAGAAATAAGACATGGTTTCATTCGTTAATTATGTTTTAAATATTTTGAAATTTAGGGCACATGATACACTAACTTTGTTCTTTCATGGTATAGTCAACTGTTTGTATGGATAGTTCTTTTAGGTTAAGTACGCTACAATATTTTGTGTGAAATGTCAAAGAAAAATGTCGAAGACGGCCTTAATTTCTGTATATAATTGAGAACAATTCTACCAAGAATTAACTAGATCTCTAAGTTCCATAATGCCATCTCTCGCTATTGACACTTGCCAATCAAAGATCATAGTAATAAATTGGATCGTCACACTCGGCCATGGCAGCAATAACGACAAAATGGCGGACAATAATAGTAATAAAATAAAATTATCGATAGCATTGGCCAAAGATGACCAACGTTCTGAATGACCTTCACACATTCAACGGTTGCTGTGATTTTTTGCGTCTATTGCTTGGTTAGGTGTAAAACTACAAAAAATAGCAAATCTAAACTTTAGTTCAGTTATGATACGTAATAATTTCGAAGCATATTCCAAAAGTTTGTGCGGGGAGTTGAATTAAGTTTGAAAACCGCCATAGTCGTAACTATAACCTACGCTTTATAGGTTTTACACATGAATCTGTTGAGATTGTTTTAAAATTAATCATTTTTTATTATTTACATATTTAATCAATGCTTTTAGTTGTTTTTGTTTGCTCAATTATTAAAGTTAAACGAAATTTACAAAATGTCGAATTGATACAAACAATGCTATTTCGAAAAGAAAACAAACCAAAATGTTTGATATAATGTATAAATAAAAATAAAAAAATTAAAAGAATATAAACAGATTCATAAGAAATATCGATAAAGCGTAGGTTATAGCTACGTCTCCGGTACGTCCATGAGTTAGGCGGTCGCACCCCTGGTTTCTTCTCATGTCCTATGAAAATAAAAACTTTCATTAATGAAGATTACAGAAAGAAAAAGTTCATATAAATCTGATATACGCACCTCTTGTAGCATATATGTGACGAATTTATTTTTCACAGTTCACTTAAATCAAATGTACCTACTAGATTATAGATTAAGATGCCGTGAATCTTATTGTCAGGCACTTTCTAAAACATAGTATTTGTGCAGTTTTTTTTTTTCTAATTTTGCGCCACCGGAATGAAAGTCACTAAAATTACTCAATTAATTAATACGAGTAAGAGTATAGCTCAAAATTTTAAATTTCTGATGTAGATATACGAGCAAATAACATTACTTTGCCTCTCGTTGTTTTATCTAATGAGAGATTTAATTTGGTATGTAATTCGGCCCTTGGTTTAAATTTATTAATGCATTTTTATCAAAAAATATATGTAAGACCTTCCAAATTAATTAATAACATTGAGAATCTAGACTGACATAATATGTAGAACTGGTTTCATCAAATCACAGTAAGATATTGTAAGTGTTGTTAATGGGTCAAGATTCTTGTTTCATTGACATAATGTAAAAGACAGCTAATATTTGAACAAATATATTGAAACAGTTTTGAATACCATTAAAATGTTTAAATAAAACCATATTTCGTAAGTTTGTATTTGACGCAGAATTATTATTCCATAATATATTCTAAAGAAATGTATTATATATGACATGGTTTCAATTTAAAGTAGAATGTTACGGTATAGATTCGTTAATTGAAATATGTGCAACCTCTAAAAATGTTTTGAAAACTAAAATAATTGACAGCTTTAGTTCAGTGCTTAAATCGATAAAATTAATAAAATAAAATGACAAATAAATTATTTTTTGACTCTATATAATATTGTTTGAATTGCTGATAAAAACAATACATATAGCTTTAGAATTCGCCTGTGTCATGTCAAGTCAAAGTCAAAATAATTTTTATTCAAATAGACTTCTTAAAAGTACTTTTGAATCGTCCAACATTTTTTTCCCTACCACTCGTTCAGGACGTCTTTTGGCTGATAAGAAGAACGAGCAAGAAACTCACCAGCTCTAATTGGAGTAATGACATTCACAAAAACCATGTCATTACCAGATCAATACATTATAATAGAGAGAGAAAAAATAAACTATGATCTTATACTGATAACATAATCATTCAATTATAATGGAATGTAGTATTAATATTTCTATTACCCAATTTTTGTCGGATCTTTGATAAATCTCCTTTTTTTTCGGGATAATTTCTATGCCTTTCCCAGCATTACATCATCTTATGACTGCTATCTCCAAACCAAATATAATCTAAATCGGAATTTAACTGTAAAAGTATTACAAACTGACAACTAGTTACTTTCGTATTTACAACTAACATTATAAAATATTAGTAGAAAACAAATATAAATGCTCATTAATAACTAGTATTAAAGCAAAATCAAAAAGCTTACGTCATTTACTGACAGCTAGAATTAATTCATCACGAAACACCTTAAAAGACTTTACTAACCGCATTCGAGAAACGAGAATAACTTAGTTGCTATGGAGCAAAAAATGTACCTACTTACTGTAAACATAAATTTTATATTGATTGGTACTGTAAAAACACGTTTGCGACTTAGTCAATTTGGATAATACGAGTAACACTATAATAATCCCATTCTTTGAGTCTTAATTTCATTTATAATTGCGGGGGAGTATTCTTAAATCGGCTCAATATATAGTTACTTAACTATAACGTAATGTATTCTACCCTAATATTCTCAAGGACAAAACAATGAAGTTTACGATAATTATTGGAGTGCTGACGCAAATCGAGTTTCTAATAATTCGGGATCAAAGTTTGTTTCGAGGAAAAAAAATAATTTAATACGCATTGAGATTGTAAGGAAACAACATAATACCTATATAAGGTCAATAGGTATGGATTAAATACATATTTGTTAATTTAACAGTGGCATTAACAAGTACAAGGTTTTGTTGACCGAGATCGTTTTCCTCAAAATGCTAAGCGTGGGAAAATTCTTGAAATACTCATTGGGTTAAGTTAAGGTTTATTGTTTCATAAATTAATATCTTACCGATTACCAATCGATTATCAATGTACTATAGTTATTATATTTTATCAATTATGCATTTATGTTATTATTATAAGACCATAGTTTTTTTTTATCTCTGTTTATAATGTATTGATCTGGTAATGACATGGTTTTTGTGAATGTCATTACTCATATTAGAGCTGGTGAGTTTCTTGCTCGTTCTTCTTATCAGCCAAAAGACGTCCTGAACGAGTGGTAGGGAAAAAATGTTGGACGATTCTAAAGTACTTTTAAGAAGTCTATTTGAATAAAGATTATTTTGACTTTGACTTTGACTTTATTCTTAATGAAAAATGCTTAAAAAATCTACTTTGTCCTCTCCGAGATGGGACTCGAACCCATGACCTTTCGCAACTGCTCTGATCACAGAGCTACCCAGGACCCAACAGGACTGTGACTTTCAAGCACTTTCAAGATACTTTTTCGCTACTACAGAGCGTATTTTCATCAATGTTCAGGTATCCACCCAAACAGCCGATAGAAATATTTTTACCGATAAAGATGAAAGATTCGACTATTATATTTGATAATTATATTTGATACCAATTATGCATGCTATTGAAAAATATTCGTAATGATAAATGCTTAATCCACTTTGTCCCTCTGAGATGCACTCTGAGATGGAACTCGAACCCCATCACCTTTCACATTCCGGGCGACTGCTCTAATCACTGAGCTACCTCTAACCTAACAGGAATGACGAATCTCTCAAGCGCTTGTTACTTTTCGCTACTACAGAGCGTATTTTCATCAGTGGTCAGCTGAGGTCGGAATTAGGTAGAGTTATTTATGTACTTGCATCGAAATGTTGATATTAATGTGGACCTTCCCGGGATTTCTATTGGACAATCTTGGACATCTTTTGACATCCGATGTCATTGATGTAAGTTTGGCAACGTCGTGCGTGCAGTAGTTTAAATTGTGTAAGCGGAAATAACTTTTTATTAAAAAAATCAAGGGATTTTTTCTGCTCTTTAAAATTAATCTCGGGATTTGAGGCATATCCACTTTATTCTTTCGCTGTATGAAATCAGTGTAAGTACATGAATAACTCTACCTAATTCCGACCACTGGTGTTCAGGCATCCACCCAAACAGCCGATAAAATATCTTTACAAATATTTAAAATTTCGAAAAAAAATCTTGTTATTATATTTTATATTTCATCAAGTTTTCAATGGAATCATTGTTGTTTTATTTCTTTTTATAAATTGTAAAACAATTTTTAATTGGTTTAGTTTCTTTTGACTAGATAATATGTAAACCATAGTCATAATTGATAGAATTCAGATTCAATAAATATATAAAAGTTAGGCTCTTGTCTTGTTGTAATCCTATATTTTATACTAGCTTTCGCCTGCGGCTTCGCCCGCGTGGACCCTAGGGAAATGTTTAGTGGGAAAAATAGCATCCTATTATCTAAGTCAGCTAATACCCTATCTGTATACCAATTTCATCAAAATCTGTTCAGTAGTTTCGGCGTGATTGACCGACAAACATCCAAACATCTAAACATCCAAACAAAGAAACTTTCACATTTATAATATTAATAGGATTTTGTGAAACTGCAGAGAATCTGATGTAAAGATATAGATGTAAAGATTCCACCTATATTTTTACATCAGATTCTTTGCCTTGTAGACAAAGCACCAGAGGACTAGATGTCAAAATTTATAGTCTTTCTCATAGGTAAGTGCGACTATATTTTCCTTGCCATCCATAACGTTAATATACTTATATTTATTTATGTGTTCTGAAGTCACCATCCGCAGTACAGATCGTGTGTCTTGGGTGGGGTGTGTCTTGCCCTCCTCTGGCCTCATATCCTTCCAATTTGCATTGTACATGATTGACATTTTCTTAGTATTTTTTATCAGGTGGTTTTTTCCTTATTTGCGTAGCGTGATAAATTCGAGAACGTTTTATATACACCCAAATAAATACATTATCGGCTGCACTCTTAGAATATCACACTCTTGACTGGAGAAAAGTGACATTTGGTGTAGATAAAGTGTTTCTTGAGTTTGTCATGATACGACTGCTGGTTATAACAGATGAAACATGTTTTCAAAAACAAAAAGGATCTGTTATAATTTTATTCCAATAATAGATATGATGCGATCGGATACGATAAATTCGTGACTGGTTGTTTATGTGCTATAAACATGGTCTTCACGATTAGTATAATAACAAACGGTTTTGGTTAGCTGTAATCTTTATAACGTGATATTCTTCGGAAGTTTATGGTTTTATAGAATACTTGGTAATAACGTGTAGGCAAAGTATGATGTGGATTTTATCAGGAGTAATTTGACAAGATTTTTCTATTTTTCTTAGTAAAACTACTGACCCAGCGTGGTTTCACACATAACCTTCTTAAGAAACTCTTTATTTTACCATGAAAACATATATATATATATATATACAGAAGAGTCAACTGATCCATTTCTTTTCTAAGAACAATGTATTGAAACTCAGCAAGAAGAAGAAGAAAATGAAGTTGAAGAAGAATAAAATGATAATTAACAAATAATTGTTGAAGTAGAATTAGAGAATTATCTAATATAATAACATTTATAAAAAATAAATAACAAGAAATCATCCTGTACCACTTTAAACATTAACAATAGTGCCATTCTGTTAAACAATAGGATACCATCTGTATATATAATAATCAAAATTTTTTCATCATACTACATCGTGGAGTTTGCCTACTGGGGAAACCACGCTAAAAAATGCGTCAAGTACATAACCTCTTAGGTGGTGCGTAAATGTGTGCATATTATGAAGGATATAAGTTTTTTAACTTTTAAAATCGCGATATCTCGCGAGTGGTGATTCGTTCGAAAAAAATATTGAGACAATTGTTGTAGAGAATTGTATGATCTACAACTTTTGTCTAACCTATTTTTACGATAATACTTCCGGTTTCAGAGAAAAATGGGAAAAACCGGAATTTGCGACCTTTGACCTTCAATAAAAATTTTTGCACACATAGGATCGATGGGGACTTTTCATTGGTAATGACTTATTCAATTCAGTCTTTACCAATTTTTAGCTCTATGCGAATTTTTCCTAACTCAAATGTTAATTTGACTGGACTATAAGTAGATATTATAAACCAATAGACGAGAAATTAAAAGAATTAAGAATTTAATTATAGAGTACTCTATATATTATATTAACAGTTTTTACTTCATTATTATATTTGATCTATATTATAGCGTTGTGAATGCAAAATTGATAGAGAATTATCAAATACTAGCTTTCGCCAACGGCTAAGTGGGATAAAAAGTATCCTATCATCTTAGTACCCTATGTGTATACCAAATTTCATCAAAATCCGTTCAGTAGTTTCGGCGTGATTTAACTTTTTTAATTAGGGATGACTGAGAGTGTTATAAACGTAAGAGTAGACAATAGACAAATACAATCAGAAAGATTCGAACTGCTAAGCTATCGGGAGTTACACGTGTTATTGTGAGTCAACCATAAAAGATAGACATATGCTGTCGTGGGATATTTTTTATATAATTTTAAGGAGAACATTTCCGTCATACGTGATTTCTGGGTAGCTTTAACCATTAAGGTTGCACACGCGACGGAAGCTTAAAAAATGGAGTAACTTCTCCCGTTTTCCCAACATTTCCCTTCATTGCTCTGCTATCCCAGCTTTCTGATTGTATTTGTCTATAACCAACTTCAGGAGTATGAAAAATAATTGTACCAAGTTTCGTTAAAATCCGTCGAGTAGTTTTTGTTTCTATAACGGTTATACAGACAGACAGACAAAAATTTTACTGATTGCATTTTTGGCATCAGTATCGATCCCTAATCACCCCCTGATAGTTATTTTGGAAATATATTTCATGTACAGAATTGGTTTCTCTACAGATTTATTATAAGTATAGATAATAGTCGAATCTTTCATCTTTATCGAAAGTTTAAATATTTGTAAAAGTATTTCTATCGGCTGTTTGGGTGGATGCCTGAACATTGATGAAAATACGCTCTGTACTAGCGAAAAAGTATCTTGAAAGTGCTTGAAAGTCACAGTCCTGTTGGGTCCTGGGTAGCTCTGTGATCAGAGCAGTTGCGAAAGGTCATGGGTTCGACTCCCATCTCAGAGAGGACAAAGTAGATTTTTTAAGCATTTTTCATTAAGAATAGATTTACTACATTCATATTTTTGCTTATTTGATAATATTTTCAAATAATTACCTCTTTCAACTATAGATATCACTATAGTCTATGACTAAATATGATAATTTGTGATCTATACAAACAACAATTGTAATCTGAATAAATTTCAATTACAAATTTAAAACTGGACGATTTAATTAAAAAATAATAAGTAATTGTATTTTTTTTCTGAAATGAATCTCCTTTTCATTTATATTAAATTCAAACATTTCTAAAAGTAAAATCGTTTCATCAGAATCGGCACGTGTAGTGAGTAATCGGCATTAACCGTGAATAATTAATTTTCTCTAACTAAATTTACCCATAACAAAGTCATGGGTGAACTCTATTTTAATTTTCTTTCACGTTAAATCTATTGCAGACTTTAATTTTATACGGTCAATGTGTGCCAAACGTATTGATAATAATCTAACAGCTTCTTTGCCATAAATTATATGACGTGGTAATAAACCGTATAATAACCGTAAAAAATAACAAAAATATATTTATGATATTATCATATTTAAAATTTTTGAAAATGGAATCTAAATCCATCTTTAAAACTCTTTTTAAAAAGAACATTACATTATGACGTCAAATCTCTTTTTTTTTCGTCATATAGATTGTTGTTGAATATTAAACGCGTATTTTTTTATTTTTTGTGCAATCATTAAATTACAGCGCAACATTGAGTTGAAATGTCGAATGACGTCACACTTTTGAATATAAAAAGAAACTGTGACGTAACGAACTGTTATATTTCTTGATAAAGTAACCAGTTTTATCCAGGCCTCATTCCTATTAAGTAGCGCTTGTAGATATTATGTAAATATGAAACGACAACATCCAGACCCGAGACAATACAGAAGAGTTCATTTTTCATATTGACCTAGGAATCGGGCCGGGACCTCAGAGGTGGCAAAATCCTGAAACAGGCGGATGTCCTATCCATACTAATATTACCTATTATTTGAAGAGACTGCTTATTTATTCTTATTGCAACGTTACAATGAAATTTCTTGCATGTAGATAGTTTAAAAGCTGAAGAATAACATAGGTTACTTTTTACCTCTAAGGAGCTCCTAGCTATTTCTCTATGACCAAACGAAGCCGCGGGTAACAACTATTCAGGAATTTGTGCTATCACTAGTTTGACGTTTTGGCTTTGCCGTTACGGAAATGATCGCATTTTTGGTCAACGACATCTTGAACTGTGTTAAACTATTTTAAATTGCACGCCTGTCTGTGCGTATATAGATAAGAATGTTTATGTATCTTTAGTCTTATCTATTTTTGCTGTTGACTTCACAAAGTAAAGTGGATCTCTAAATAACGCGGTTCGCTAAATGTCCATTAAAATATAAAATCCTTGTAGTCAACGCAAGTATTTAATAAAAATAACCAATGCCGATGAGAACAGGAAAACGAATTCGAGAAATATATAAAAAAACTGCATAAGTAACTTCTCAAAAAGGTTGACATATATCGGTCGGCAACGATATTTTTTTAATTGCTTTCGGAGATTGTTAACCATATATGAAAACGGCAATAAAATAAGAAGAATTATATAAAACAATATTCCTCCGTCACTTATTTCGGTACGTATGTGACAAAAAATATTATCTCAAGCTGCTTCGCGCTTCGGAAGACACGTTATGCCATTAGTCAGGGCTTCATCTGCAGACGTTAACACCCACCAACCCGCAGTGAGCTGTACTTGGTAACTTAACTACAAAGGAGGTTAACAATTTGAAGAAATTTCTTTCGAGTTTGAACGAGGCTTTTCAGGCCATGAGTTTGACCATCTTGTATATTAAGAATTCGCAATTTTATCCAAACTTTTTATTTTACTCAGAGGTGCATAAGCTTTCTTAAATAAAGGATATTTATTTTTTATTACGGGTAATGATCAGAGGAACGTTATAATCGTGTGAAGGTAATATTGGAAATAAACGCAGTGTATTATTTAAATAAGAACACTTCTGGTTTAAAATTACATATTTAAAAAATAGTCTTGACATAAGAAACTTTTCAAGGTTTACCAGAATATATGTAAACGTTTTAATGAAGGTTATAAGCATCTTTATTGAGATGAAAAGTCAAATATTACTATTAATTTAATGCTTGTTTTAGCAAAAAGAAACAAGGCAATTATTCTAAAAGTATTACCACATGGTAATATGACTACCATGACCCGCAAATTTATAAATTTTCACTTTAAAGAGTTTTCACTATGATGTAACCCTTCGCAGTATGTTGTTTTATCATTGTCGTTATAGTTTTTTGCCCTTTTCAATTGAACGCACTCTGCACTTTTGATGTCGTATCATACAAAGTAATTGAATCAGTCTAAGGGTAGGGTTACCGATATCTCAAGATTGGTCCTGTGATCTCAGGATCTCTAGATCGTTAATGATAGCGGCCGGATTTCGGCAATCTCGTTTTTCTTGTTTTCAAGAGAATAGTTTAGATTTATTAAAGCTTTTTATTAAAAAGATACAAAGGAAACATTAGATAAAAAATCTATATTTATTTATTTTTATATAGGAATCTTTAATTTTTATCTAATGTATATATTTTGCAGACTCAATTTTAGGTGAGTTTTACGGTTAGACAAAGGTTTCAAGATTTTTCTAGGCAATTAGGCTTTTCCCGGATTTTTTAATGTTTCATCCGGTAACCCTATCCATGGGCGTCACAGACCTCATTACAGATGACGAAGGCCATTCACCGAGGGCTCCACAGTAGCGATAAGTCATCGAACTCACTGCCATGCCTACTGAACTATCGATTATAACAAACACCACCCGATTGTTTACTTATGTTTCCCACCCTCTTTGAAAGCGGTCTGATTTTGCACTTTGCTATTGTTTGAGGTTATTGGAATTGAATTGAAATTCTCGGAAGAAAGAAGAAAGAATTCTTGAAGCTAACTGGCGCGTTAATACTAGATGTTCCGTTCTCTTCTCGGTAGATTTAAAGTTTTTAGAAATATTACTGATGTTGTATTAAAGTTATAGATGTGAACATTTGAGAGGAATCTAAGACAGGATATGTATCTATATTTCTCGGATTTTCCTCATCTATGTGCAAAACACTCGTTAGTCAGTTAAATAGTTAAAAGGCCTAATCAATGTTTTACAAAAATCTACTTAAAATTTATAAAAATTTGCAAGAATGGTACCAGGGCAACATAACTAGTAAGAAGCTTATATTATATTTATCTAATTTGGTGTTTAGTTTTTTTTTATAGTTTAGTATCACTCCAGATTACCTTAACCTTTGTAAAGTATAACATGATTGGCCCCTCCTGGGAATCCAATTGAATAACGCGATTATTTAACCTTCACCAAACCAATGCGATTTGTTTGCAATCTATAAATATTCTCCGTGTCAAGACTGTTTATCGTCCCAAGTATTAGTAAGTCTTCATCCGTTTAAATTGTTTTCGAAATAGATAATACCATTTTATATCATTTACGATGCAAACATTTTTGCTATTGATATCTTGATTTGAACTAGTAACTATAGTTTTTTTCTAAACTGTTTCTTTATTTGTAATCCTTCTCTTTAATTGTTGGACTAGAGATTGAAAATTTCTTCAATGCAGTATGCATATTTAAATGGCATAGATATTTTCAAATAATGTCTATGTAACTATGATATTATTAAAGCTTATTAACGTAATATTGGTTGCTTTTAAAATAGGGGAATTTAGACGATGCAAACACTGGCTACGGAATAAAGAAGACTGTCAGATCTTTTTTATACAACATCTCTGTTTTGTTCTAGTTTTCTGATGATTTCTGCTTGTTGTATAAAATATTTGAATTCCTTAAAAGCAATATAATGATTCATAATAATCATTACTACGTCTAGTAGATTTGTAATTAGAAAATATATTTTAATTTGTTAAAGACATGATTTAATTTCTTTTTAATGTCATCTATAAGTTATAAATGACCTATCTCGTTAAATTCACGTGACATTTTACACGTGATATTGGTTTAAACTTTCATGGTCATAGATATTAGACTATAATAATAATTTACAGGTTTGCTAACGTGTGCCTTATTAATACCCGATATTTTATTTTATTTTTTTATTTATTTTATTTTATTTTATTAGGGTGGCTAACTGCTTGAATTACAAAGTAACTTACAAACTATTTGATGAGAGCAAATGACAGCAATAGATATTTCAGCAATAGTGCAAGTAAGCGCCATTATAATTACCCCGTTACTCTGAGATCCTGCTGGGGCGCTTGCAACAGCGCTAAAATGTATACATATAAAAGTATTCGATACAAATAAGGTACACGACAGCAATACCGTGACTAAGTTTTATTCTAAGTACACTCAGTAAGTTCAATACGAATAATCTAATAACACGGGCAAAAGCTGCTTCAAAAAATAGAAAGACGACGATTCGTAAATCTGCACCCAAATTCAAATAGTTTAATGAATTCCTCAGTTCGTTGTCAGTTTTTATTTATTTTAGAAAAATAGAAAGCGATTTTATCACTCAAATATGAATTAAATTTTTAACTCGTTATTATGTTACTCTCACAACTGCCGAGCAATAATAAAAATAACCCTCATTGATATATTATCATGCTTCAAAAACAGGTTAATAATATATAAAAACCAATAGTATTTTCAGGAATATTGTATGAAAATCCATTATTTCCTGTTATATTTTTAAACTTACCGAGACGGCTTAACTTGGCGTAAATGTCAACATTCTTTTTCATGAGCCAAATAACTTACATAAAACTATTGTTCTAATTAGTGTTATACACATAAAAGTGTGTCAGTCAGTATTTTTGGGAGTGCGTTGAAGCATGTTTTCAAAAGAGGCAAAAGTGGAAAAACATCGTTTGATTGCATCGAATAGGCTTTACACTGGACCGATTTCAAAAATTCTTTAATCTACGGAAAGAATGAATGAATAAGTAAATACTTTTTCAATGCAGTTGCTGATAAAGCTCTATTTTTTTAATCCATTGTAAACACCGAAAGTGAGTCTTTAAACACGTGTTAAATAAAAATGTATTGAAATCCTTTTCTGCACACGTGCTTAAAAGTATTTTTTTAGTTTTTTTTTTTGACCAAGCACCAAAGAAATTTAAAAAAAATTGATGAAAATATGTCAAACTTTAGAGGCAAAAGTATTTCAAGGAGCCTAGAACGAATATTTTCAAATAAAAATGTACGACACGAAAACATGTTCAATATCACGTTTAATTTTAACAAATAATTTTTACCTTTAATACATACTTAGTTTTTTTAACCTATAATTTGTTTTAATCCTCGCAAAAAGCATTGAGCAATGTTGTAAGAAACTTGAGCATAAGAGGTTTTTCGAATTCGTGCCAATGTGTTTTCAATTTGGCCCTTATTCGTAAAACCTTACTTTCCGCACTCGTATCTGAAATAACTATTATTGTACACCATAATTAAATAAAATACAATTATACGCGGGTGATAGCATGTGATACTAAAGTCTCAGGAAAACAGTCTAGTGATATGTACAGTACTGTCGTATTCTCTCGCAAGTTTTGTAATATACCAATGTATTCATTTAATTTATTGCTCCTTTATTGACCGGAATAATTCTCAAGTGAGATGAATTGCGTCCAGTGTTGCAATTGATATCAATCAATGGTAGAGGTCAATATAGAGAAGGCTAGTTTGCAAATGGCAAATACCGGTTATGCTCCCGATTTCTTTGTTCGATAGCTTCGTCAATAGTCGACCGATTTTGCAGATATTTTTTATAGGACTTTTTGAGGGCTGTTTTAAAAATATTAATTACTTAAAAGACACTTCTACTTGTATCTTCTTCTAGTTCAATCCAAATTTACCCAATACCGAGTGTAGGTCTCCTCCATTTTGCTTTTATCTGCAATGTATCATCATCTAAGCCTATATTTGGCTCTAGCCTGGCCTAGTGGTCTTCATTCCAGGATCTTTCTGCAGCGTAAGTGTCGTTATCTTATATCATTAAATTATTTTTATTCTGATTAAATCAGCTATCAGCCATTGGGTGAAATTCGAAGCCACACTTTCGTGTCTAAAAATAATTGGTATTAAGACTATTAACAATTAATCAATTATTTACTGATATATATATTTTACCGAGTAGCTCGGTGACGTAGTGGATAAGCGCCGCGGCCCGCGATCGTTGTCGCTAAGCAACTTTCGCAAGGTTCGGTCACGGGATGGGTGACCAAAAAATATTATCTCGAGCTACTCCGTGCTTCGGAAGGCACGTTAAGCCGTTGGTCCCGGCTGCATTTGCAGTCGTTAATACCCTCTAATCCGCATTGGGCCAGCATGGAGGGTCATGGCCCACCCTCCTTAACCATCCATAAGGAAGGCCATAGTCCCTGCAGTGGGGTCGTAAAAGGGCTGGTGATGATATATATTTTAACGTTATAAATGGAAAACTCCAGGCCAATTAATAAGAACCCGTTTCCATAGTCACGCCGAGGCAACAAAAAATACGGTTGATCTCTAAGCTCGTTATTATAAGCTTTATTGTCAAGGATTTAAAATTTATTTTGGGTAAGCTTGTTTTTTTATAGTTGTTTTACTTATCTTAAACTAATTTAGTTAGCGTTGAATTATGAGCTTAAGTGCCTACACTGTTTTTCAAGTAAATTAATTATGTGATTTTTGTTTATATATTTTCTATTAAAATTGCTTTAATTATTAAAGACACTAAGTATTTTCTTAAAGTCGTTATTATTGTAATCTTTACCAGGCTACTGTAGAGTCCAGAACTTCACTTTGGATGGGTTAATATAAGTACAACGGGCTATCCACCACACGTATTCAGTGCGAATTAGTAACTGCAGGTTCAGCCGAGAGCAACGATTTAATGTACCTTCTAAAGCACGGAACTCGAGATAATATGTTGTTGGTCATCCATCCTATGGCTTACCCTTGTGAAAGTTGCTTAACTTATACAATGCAGACCAAAAGCGCTAACCACTGGGCTATTGAACTCCGTTTAAAAGTACCTATTATTTTTTAATTTTATCAATTTAAGATAATGTAACCGAATTAATTGTTACCTTGTCTGACGATATAAAAGGTTGAATTTCATGTAAAATATATTAATTCATTCAAATTGATTCCAATATGTTTCCTATGCACTGAAAATGAAATAGTTCCAAAGAAAAGAAAAAAACGTCGTAAAAATGGAAAACACGTGTCCATCTAACAAAGTAAGAACTCATATTGAGATAAATCTAATGTCAGGTAATCATATGATTGTTTTAACTCGTGACGCAATTATTAATGTTTTTATAATGAAAATTACTAATGGCGCCGACAGTTTATTATTATTATTATAAACAACTAATAGGTACTTAGATTATAGTGAATCATAAGCAGGTGTGTCTGTATAGGATTTTCCAAGAATCAGTCAGACATTAATAATGTAGACGAGAAAAAGTTAATTGCTTAGATAATTACCTATTTTCATAAGCAGTAAATGAAACGATTCGATAAAAAGTAGATAAGGCCCTTGCACTGACTGTCTTTAAAATTAATAGTTAAAAAAACGTAATAGAAAAGACATATACATTTTTTTGATTTATGCCAGCACAATCAACGATTTTTACTTCATGGTGTAATTATTGTATTCCACATGGGTACATATATTGTAGTTAGGTATACAAGAAGTTATCTTGGTTTTTTTTATGCTTGCAGTTATATAAATTTATATAATATATACTTATATTTTAGTAAGGAAAGATTTGATTGTTTATTTATTTGCAAAGCTCCAAAACAACTGGACCGTTCCGAAAAAACCTTTTACCTACAGGATACTACATCATAGGTGTACGCGCAGGGGCGGATCTACCTAAGGGCTCAACGGGCTTAAGTCCAGGGCCCCGTGGATTCAAAGGACCAACCGTCAATTAAAACAACATAAAATATGGTACTTTTACATTAAAAACTATTGAAAACAACTCGTCTCGGTCAGCATTCACCGTTTTATCGCATGTGTTCTAGCTATGAATCGATACGATTTAACTTCGACATATTCAATGGGTCTATTGCTTCTGCTAGGCAGAGCTTAAGATCTGATTTGGTTCTCGAGAAAACCATCTAACTTTATTAATATTTTGTAGTTTAAATTATTTTATGTTTCTGGTGTGAAAAAATGTTTAATTTTAAAATGCATGTAGTACTTACATCTAGAAGGTTACAATCCAGTTTCTTTTGTGTGAAAATTGTAATGTTTATATTTTTGATTGTAATCAGTTTTGGAAGTCTAAATAAAAAAAAAACAGTTTCTTAACAGAATTACAACTACTTCATTAATTAACAGGCCTTTGATTAGTATTAATCCAGGGCCCCACAAGTTCACGATCCGCCCCTGCGTTGGCGGGTAACATAGATTGTAATTTACGCAGGCGAAGTGGCCCAATGACAAGTAATAGGATTTCGTCAATGGACAAAGTAATTCACGAGGAAGGTTTATGAGTGTATAATTTTTGGTGTTGATGAAAGCGATGGGTTGTCAAATCATACAAATTGTATGCTTACTAACAGCCAGTTGCACTTATGTCCATTACATTAGTGAGATACGGTCAGTTGGAGAAACATTCATTAAGGTTTGATGACGCATTTAAGCTCTAATGTATGTCAAAATAGTAAGGGTAATTTCACGTTAATCTAATGAAAATATGAATGGACGTTTCAATAATTACATATTTGATATTCATTAGAGGCGTCATTAAATATTGACCGTGAATTAACTACGTACAACAGTATAATTATTTGCATAAACCCCAATGAGATTTTAAACTAGACTACGCCTTGAGACGCCTCGTTTACGGGCTTCATAAAGCAGTCAGGAACAAGTTTGTTATTCTGATTATAATATTAATTGTTACAGGTATTTTATCATCAGTTTTGAACGACTACGGTTAGGTTAAGTATATTTACTCTTTGGTGTTTTCCCGTTACATTGGACGCGTAAATTGTATCCTATGTTACCCGCGTACAATCTAGCTTCTCGTCTAGCCCTGCGATTCTGTGAAAATCCACTCACGTATCCGAATTCAAGTCATTTACTGAAAAAAATTTATTGATTCCATATTTTCGTATAAAAATACGAATCAAATTGATTGATTATACCTGTCTTAGATATTCTGTTCCTATGTTATTTCGAAACTCACTTCGCTTATGCCACGAAAGGTTAAGGATGAGCTGATGCCGCTTTTTGAAGTGGACTCGGACACCTATTATACTATACTATAGTTTTTTACAGAATCGCAGGGCGGTCCTGTAGTTTCTAGTAGTTCACAAGGCAGTCATGTAATGTAATTGACCTACCCATTAAAATTAATGTAAAGAACATACTTATGAGTAACGGCTACTATAAAGTTGATGACTATTTTAAGGATCGCAATGCATGGAATTAATAGCCTTTGCTTTGTTCTATAACGACTAATTATATATACAAACCTACAGAATTTTAAAGTTGTTTTTATTATTTTTATAATACGTACTATTTTTGTAAGGTCATGATTTATGTAAATGTCATTACTTATGATAAAGAGCTGGTAAGTTTCTTTTGCTTGTTCTTCTTGTCAGTTAAAACACATCCTGAACAAGTAGTAGGGAAAAAAAATCTTTTTGGACGATTAAATAGTACTTGAAAAAATCCTACTTTAATAAAGGCATTTTTATTTAATTTCATTTCAGTTTCGCACCTTATTCGATGCAAATTGCTAACAATCTAATCTTTCCGCTTTATTATATTAGTATAGTTAACTGTAAATAACTTTCGAAATTAAGTTGATTTGACTTTAACTATGAATACGTGAGTACCTAATAAGATACTGATGGGTTACCGCGATCTTTTTTTTATTTTTATCCGCGTTACATTTTAGAGGCAGTCTCTGTGTAATAGCTCTATGATAAACAGTCAGTTACAATATATGATTCAAATCGAGAAAAGAGAAAGCAAAAATCTATAAATAGACTAAAGAAAAACGGTCACAAATGAAAGTTGAGAATAATGATGACTGTACTCGATGGTGACCCAGTGCTTAATGCTAATCACTGGACGTGTATTAATAACTGTAGCTGCTAAATGATTTGACTTTTTTTTTTTAAATAAATGATGCCGAAATGAAGCTAAGGAATAATTTTCTTTTTACTTCATAAAAGTTTTCTTGTGTATGATTAATGACCATAGATAAGTTGCGATTACGGATATTTTGCGAAGGTTGGTAATTAGATTGGTGACCAAAAATTTATTATGTAAAACTTACTTATACTTTCGAAATTAAAATAATTACCTATGTAGGCGTCTTTTAGAGAAGACTGCGTTTGTATATAATTGTAGGTTCGTATATAATAAACATAGTGCAGAGAGGTTGTTTTCTAGAATTTCTTTAAAGGTAAAAAAAAATTTTTTTTTCAAGGATTTTTTTGCTATCCTCGTAACATCAGTAATATCATCTTTTATAAAAAGAAATGCGAAAATATCTTGTTTGTTAATTAGGGTGCCGACCTTAGTTGAAAGATATCTAATAAATAAAGGCTGTTTTGTTGAAAGACGTAACAAAACAAAAGATAATAAAAACAAATATAAAAAAAAAATAAAACAGACATCAAAGAAATTAAGACCTGTTCTTATTAAAATAATTCCTATTGAAATCGAGTAGAATTTTTATTTTCGTTTAAACCAATGAACCATCTTTGAAGTAAGTTTTATTTAATTTTTTTAGTTGATTTTAGTGACATAACAGTTGATTTAAACAAAACAAAAACGTTTAGTAAAGTAAAATAAGCATTATTTGGTTATTTAAGCATCACAAACATGTCGTCACAGTACTTTGTTATTTGTTTTTGTTATTAATTTATTAGCAAACTGCTAATCTGATTTCGATAGAATTTTAATAAATGTTTTACAGTTAACAAAGCTGCAATAAGGGCAAAGTGACCTAACAAAGCCCTGTTATGCTTGTAAAATCCAAACCCCAATTCGAACTCACTCAGGTATCTGAATTCACTTCAAAAGCGGCATCTATATGGAATCAATAGAATTATTACACTAAATGACGTGAATTCGGACACCTGAGAGAATTCGAATTCGGGTTTGGAGTTTTACAGAATCGCAGGGCTGTTCAACCTCGAATTGGTAATAACGTTTGTGGCATAAGTGAAGTGAGTTGTGAGTGAATTCGAATTACGGGTCGGATTTTTATGGAACCCAGAAACGATATAAAGAATAAATTTCTGTATTATTAAACAGTACACAGTAGGTACTGTATTGTTTATATTATAAAATGTCCCCTTAAATACAGGATCCTTGGGGATTGATCTCTCAAACCTCAGGTGAATGAACTCAAAGACGCAATCTTGACCGAATAAAATTGGTCACCCATCCTATTCCTGGCCTTTCCGAAAGTTGCTTAACATTCGGAATCGCAGACTTATCACTGCGCCAATGAGCTTCTCAATTGAGAACCTAATGGACACTGAACATATTACAATATTATCTGGTAGGCTATAGGCTAATTTCGATTTCTTTAAATGTTCCACAGTTTACATTGTATCTAGAAACCAATGTTTACTAGAACTATAGTTTTTTTTAACTTAACCAATGCCTGTTTGGTTGGATATACGAATTACGGCATCGATTCCTTCTATAGTTAAGCAAGAACATTCTAGGTCTAAAATTGGATATCTGTACAGGCTGCTTCGGAGTCGCCAATCAGGTTCCAAGGTCCAAAAATAACTTGCGCTAACGGCAGGCGCCCGCGCACGCCATCACGTACGCATTTCTCTTCACTCCAACAACGTAATTTGCACCTTAAACGCTAACATTAAAATAGATTTCCCATCGTCTTGAAGCTCTTTAAAGAGATGTGTAGTTATTTTATGATGCAAAGATTGATGTTATGTATTTTTTTCTTTTATATAGGCTCTGAAATCTCGGGTACCCGCAATTTTTAATAGACTTCAAAAGAGGAGGATCTCGACAAGGGGGAGGTGTTTGTGTGCGATTATCTCGCGTTGGGCTGTACCGATTTTGATGCGGTTTTCAGCATAATAATTGTTAGACTAAGAAGGTTTTAGGTATATTGACCGACAAAAAAATGGACTTTAGCACGTGGTATATGAATTGTCCGCGATTATCTCGCGTTTGGATGAACCGATTTTGAAGCGATTTTCAGAAAAGTATTTTTAGTGTTACCTATTATATAAAAAAATATCAATATCACTAAAAACCATGATAATATAAAAATAGAACCTACTTCAAATTTAAAAAAGTGAAGACAAATTCCTATAAAAGCGACATATTCAGAAAATGCTATTAAAACCGGGTGCCTATCATTAAATTAATAACGTAAAGAAAACCTCTGCCCGACTTATAGTAATTTCTTAAATAAGTCGCTTTTGAGATAAGAATTTTGTTTACTTTTTTTAAGTACTATGTCGGTTCTATGTTTTTTTTAAGTGTAAATGGTGCTTAAATATGTAATCATTTTGTTAACCCAAGCTCATACTAACGTTATCTTAATTATAACGTGTCAATGGCATTTCAATACCATTTTTTTATAACACTCTTCTTGTTACTGTACCACAAAATAAATAATGGGTATGATGACTAATTTATTTTGTCTGTCCGTCAGGTAGCTTATTTAAGGTTATTCTAAAGTTTTATAATAGGGATGACGACTAATTTTTGTTTGTTTGTCCGTCAGGTAGAGTGTTAAAAAATATTGAACGCGTATTTTTTTCGTAATCATAAAATTACGGCGTTACATGGAGTTGAAATTTCGCATGACGTCATGTTAGAGTACGTTTTCTACTCAACTGTGACGTAGCGAGCCCCCACTCCTCAACTTTAATGCCTGTTATCTAAGCTATTCCTTGTTAAATTGAAGTAAAAAAAATACGTATCTAATATTTTCCTATTATCTGACTGACGGACTAAATAGAATTTTTTTACCCAGTCGTCATCCTTACTGTAACACAACTTTGAAGCCATTTAAAAAGGTCGAATATCATGCCAATACAGTAGCGAACAAAAACAAACATTCCCTTTCACTTTAAGCAAAATCTTTAACCATGAAAGTTATTTAATGAAATTTGCATAAAAACGTGAATCAGTAGCTACTGTTGTAAAACTGATAAGAAACGAGGACAGGCCCGTACGAGTTTGCGCAACGCTTTACTGCGAAGTGATTAGCATTCGAGAATCACCGTTTGTTTCTGAGGATTCCGAATAATTCACAACATAATATTGAAAAGTCCAACAAAACTGTATGAAATATTTTCCTTGTTCTTTAAGAATATCTTGGTATTTATGTAATTTTTGTAAATTACATGTACAACAAGATTAAATTAGTCTAATTTAGTTGAGGTCAATGGTTTCACGAAGGATGCAGTCTAGTAGCAGTTCCCTTGTCAGTTAATAACGACAGTAAAAATATGTAATCTACTATTTTGTGACTGCGTCTACACAAACAATTCTTCAATGGGAAAGGGACAAAGTATTCTCTTCTACCCGAAACACTAAGATAAGGTATCGGCTTCAATATTGATTTTGAAGCAAAAGAAAGTAACTGAATGCGTAATCTGGCTATCTCCACGTTCTACAGTAAGAAATAGGTTTTGTGTTGCCTCTTAAAGTTATTGAACTGACTATTCACTATTTGAGGATATCTATTAAAATGATTCTGTTCTGCATAGTAACATCATGTATCTTTTAGATCTTTGTGTAATTCACACAATTCGCGTTCTTCTTCTAATGAATACACAAAATTAATTGTGCAATTCTCGGTTCTGTGGCAACACTAGTGGGTTATAGCGGGCATATTTTCTGTGAACACCTCAAATCAAGACTTGAGGTCAAGTACATCCAGTTCCCAGCACGTCAACGAGTAATTAATTCTTATAATATCACTTTTATGAAACAAAAGAGTGGTGAAATGATCTAACTGTTTCTCGAGTATAACTGTCCAATTTTAATTACCTTTAAATACGTACTTCGACCGTTACATGCCACTTTTTATAGAACTTTCTCATGTTATTGTCAGTAAGTCTTGTTTGCTTTGGACTTTCAACAGAGTACGAAAAATATATGATTTATCTTATCTCTAATTCGTAAATTATTCATGTTACTGACCACGATTATGTCTTATTTGCCACAAAAGATTTTAAATTAGTTTTGCCAAAGGTTTTGCCTATATTGAACAGTCTCAAATTTGTCTTAAACTTTAAAAAATCTGCCAGATTTTATTGCAAGTTAATGCATACTATATGCGAAAAGACTTTCCCCAGCCTAATGTGTTGCGATACTTATTAACTTAATTAAATTTAATTCATAGTAATCGATATTATGTACTGTAAAAAGGTATATTTTTTTATACTTTATTTTCTTTACAGATTGCAGTTTTTCCCCGCCGTTTAATCTTAATATTGATATTGCGTTGTCGTTATAATTGTTATATAATAACTTATAGTGACGTCATTTAATGTCATTATTGATATACCTATACAGTCGCTAATTATTCATGTGAATTCTAGTCTTATTTATTGCGTATTTTATATCATATTTATTCTTTCGTTGCGATTTTTGAAGCTATTCCATCCATTTACATGATAGCAATAAGGCCGCGTTTTCTATGCTTCTTTCTTATCTTTAGTCTTTGTATTGTCTCCTTTGTAGTATGCAATAAAGAATATTATTATAATAATGACATAATTATAATGAGTTTTTGGTCTGGTCACCTATCTTATGACCGGCTTTCCTATGACACACATAAAGGGAAGTAGTATATAATTACAGAGTTAATATTTTTTTTAAATTCAACGGCCTCTGTTTATGAATAATCACACGTCGATTGTAGAGGTTTGGTTCCCGGCTTTGTACCCTTTTCTATGTTCAACGGGGCCAGACCCGAGACATTTGATATACATAGTAAAAGTGCTATTGTAATATGGAAAAAATCTTCCTACTGTGTATCTTGTTTGTGTATTTTGTCATTGTAATTAGTTAACAGCGAGGCACGCGCGCTCTCGAAGGTCTGTCTGTGACATAATTACAACGAGCGGAGCCATTATTATGTAACAGCCTGTTGCCGGACACAAACTGAATGCATTATCGACCGTTAGGCTATAATTGAAAGCAAACTACGATGTTCGCAGGGCTTTGGAGATCGTTTAAAAATATATATCGTTATCTCACAACAACGAAGTTAATGATAATAGTTAATGGTTAATTTCAACGAAGTTAATGGTTTTTGTGATGTCATTACTCCAATTAGAGCTGGTGAGTTTCTTGCTCGTTCTTCTTATTAGCCAGAAGACGTCCCGAACGAGCGGTAAGGAAAAAAATGTTGGACGATTCAAAAGTACTTTTAAGAAGTCTATTTGAATAAAGATTATTTTGACTTGAGTGAGGTACTCAGGTAACCTAACAAGAGCGTTAATTAGTGATGGCGGTAGAACTATTAATGTGCCCGCGACTTCGTCTGCGTGGGAAGTATATTGGTACAATTCTTTTTTCCCATAAATGGAGTCGAATCGAATAAGATCAATAGACCATAACCCACTACGCAGGCTTAATGCGGATCGGTGGGTGTTAACGTTGCTGATGCAGACAGGAACAGGATTAATGGCTTAACGTGCATTGTGCCAGTGTTATGCACAGTGCTCAACATAATTATTATCTTATTATCACTTGGTCACCTATCCTGTGAACGGTCCTTACGAATGTTATTTTTCTATCTTTTTTCACGTTTTTCGGGCTCTGGTTGTCGTATTATGATAATGATCGATCTTTTTAAATTATTATTATTTGTCTGGTTGTATCCACAATCTGCTATTTACTGTTCTACTTTCCATGTAATGCTATTTTTTTGTTAATTTAACGATAAGCTTAATTTAAGATACTATTGTGTTACTATGTGACGTTTACTATGGTGTGAATTTGGTTAAGTTACTCATTTTAATATTGATAGGTACTTATTATGATTTTCCAGGCTTTAGTTTTCATACGAGACGATTTTCTTGCTTCTACGTTAAATAACAACCGAAGATATAACAATATTTATAATGTTTACCATCTTGATATCGTATCCATCGATGAAATGAAACGTATCGAACTGTCATTGTACGGTCCGAATTGCATTGAGGGTAGTGTAGCAAACCGTCATTGTACCGTCCGAATTGCTCATGGATAATTTTTATCCTGATTTTATTTTTAGACATAATTACACGATATGATATTTCAGACATATTACATTTTCAGACATATCACATCACTAGACGCGTTAGTAAATATTTAGGTAAAGCTTGGACATGATTCTTTGAATTTGGAAACGGTAATTTCATATTAAATATGAAATCAATCTAATACTATTGTCATGTTGTACCATTATTATGACAGTATGTTTGGTAGTTATGGACAAGGTAATTGATAGTTGCAGCATGTCCTTTAGTTGATGGCCACACTAGATTACATGTTGTTCAGAATCTGAGTAAATTGCATACTATACCTAGAAACTTGTGAGTGCGCAAAGCTGGCGGAAAAATCTAACTGCGTCGATAAGTGCCAATAAGAAAAACGATGACGTTTTGAATAAATTTATATATTAATTTACTGAAACTGAAAAGTTAATTTAATTTACTGAATAGATATAAATCTGAAAAAATATAATACAAAAAAATAATCCGACAAGGAACGAGAAGTCTTATCTTTATTTTATTTATAATATAATTTAACTATCACAAGTGTTGTTGGAATCAAACAATTTCATCCATAATATTTTTTTTGCCTAATATTTATACACTAGCTTTCGGCCCTGGGGCTTCGACCGGGCGTTCCCTAGGGACGACTAGTGGATTTCGGCGAAGTCGTTTTCGGATGATTTTGATGTTAGCAGGCGTCCTCACAGAGCGAAGCCGATCACTCCTTTGGCGATCTTGCAGAGAACTTGTCTGTTTGTACCGTTGTATTGTGTAATAGACGAAGTTACTGCTTACAGGAAAACTTTTCAGCTCGCGAAAAATCTACATCGGTTTTTTCCCGCCTTAAATAGCGAAATAACAGATGCACGCAATTGTTTCGTTCCCTTTATCACGAGAAAATATAAACAAATGAATTTGCTATACAAATAAACTAAAAGTTTACATTACAAATTCAAAATAGATAAAAAAAAGAACAGCCAGCAACATATTATTTTATTTTGTTCAGTAGAAAAATTTGTTTCGAAACTTATGGACACACGAGATAGTTATTGCTTGAAAGATTTTACAAACAACTCAAACTTTCGCATTTATAATATTAGTAGTATATTTGCATTTATAGTAATTTTAGTAGGATCTGTCGTTCCATCTCATGTAATCTCTATGGATTTCTCTATCTTTGAATTCTAGTTGACCAACTTTATTTATTTATAGTGTATTTTATACCATCACATTTCAGGTACATGTAGAGTCTAACTGCAATAATCATGCGGTCTGTGCACAAACTTTTTTTTAATCCACAACCTAAGTTAATAATTCAGTGAAGTCTAAACCATACTGAATTATTATTTGCTTCCGTAGTCTCGAGATGTCGAGAAAGCTAGCGCAGACGCCCGGCGGCTATTCGGCGGTGAAATTGGGTGTCACGAACTACATCGAGTCATAACACTTACAATCTAGACCAAAACATATTTATTATGTGCTAATTCGCAAGTCACGTTGTTGACTTCGCGGAACGGAATGCGATATAAATGTATTTGAAAACCCCGATAATTTTATCGTGAATAAAAAATATACGGGCGTAACTCTCTACGAAGCTTCGATTACGGTAAGTCATTAAAAACCTCTTTTGTAACCTCAACCTCATTAATGAGAAAAATTTACATATTGCAAAAGAGCTGTGTAGAAAATTAAAAAAAGTATCGACATATGAGTTCACATCAAAGCTTACATTGTTACTAGCGCCTCTACTACTCTGCTACTCTGATCGGATTACAGGATAATTGAATTTTCTATCTATCTATCAATATTTTCATGCCGCCGTATCTCTTGCGGGGTAGGCAGAGAGGACCGAACGCCACATAGTAAGGTCTTTACATACATCTTTCGCCTCATCCAATTTCATTACTCTTATTATACATACTCGTCAGTTTTTATGACTTCTAACATCACCTACGCGATTGATCCGATCGTGAAACCTACATATGTCATGGCCTCCTTGGGCTTCTTCATCCTTCCACTTTCACATTGTATACCATTTTGGTCATTCTCCCATTTCTTGTTGTTCTTGTCCTTTCTACATATCTGAACCAATGCAGCATGTTTCTGTTGATTTTTACACCGATGCTATCTTTCAAGTCAACTAACTTTCTTTCTCCTTAGTCGAATTTCGTTTCATTGAAATTTTATTAATGTTATTTGATAATCAGTACCAGTACCTTAGCGGTAGCCCTACCGTATTTTTGCTCACCGGATGCCGTGACAATCTTCAGAGGTCCTTTACTACGAGCGTGAACTTAAATTATATAAAATAAAAATAATTAAAAATATAGAGCATGCCCGATCAACACTAACCTTTGAATCAGCTGTTCTTTCAATTCGATTAATTTCGCACATTTTTTTTTGCTCTATTTTTGAAGCCCTGACATTCATTGACCTGTACATTGTATATTCATAATTGTTTTAATGAATCGTAGGTACCCCAAAATAAGCACAAAATTCGTTTACTTCAAAAGAAACGGTAGTAGCTCATCGACAGTATAATATTTGACATTTTAAAGACCACATTCTATAGTAGCGACTTTAGTAGCGAATTCAAACGCGTTCTTAAAATCCATCTCACACCAACGCCGCTTTTAATCGGACTCACTCTAAAATGTTTACGAGCAAACCAGAAATGGAAAAGGAGCATGATATAAAATATAATTATCGATGGAATGCTAAAGGATTCAATGCATTCAAGCGCATTATCATTTTCAAGTTATTTTTATATACATAACAAGCTGTTTTCCCGTAACTTCGCACGCGTAAATTATAAGCCTATGTCAACCCGGTATGACGTAGCTATCCTCAGATGAAAGAATTTTTAAAATCGCTTCAATGGTTTTGGAGTATATTCGATGCAAACAAACAGTCAAATGTTTTCTCTTTATAATATTAGTGTATATTTATCGATGACAAAATTTGTAGGTACATTCTAGAAGCATTCAAACCAAAAATGGCCGCCTAGTAACCACCATTATGTGATCTAAGTAGCTGTTTGATTTTTTGTGCCATCACGTTTTAGTTTAAACCGACTCGGTGGTTGATTCAAACTTGGTGTAATTTTTTGTATAAGTTCCTTAAGACGTATCACTTAGGGCTGCCAAATGGGTAATCTGGAATATCTGGACAATATTTCTGTAAGTCGGGAATCTTGGGACAGAGTCGGGACAAACATTGATGAATAAATGCGTATTTATTAATCCCTAATTATTTATCATTTACATCAAATTACACTTCTAACACAATACCTACCATTTTTAAGTACACACATTATTGAGCGATTCTTGGGTCGTTCAACTTTAATGTAAATTTGAATAAACTACTCCAAAAGCAAAGATTTCCATTAGAATAGATAAATATTTTAACTTCTAATCATTGAAAGAGATCATTTAAACTGTTCAGATACGCTATTATGATAATAAACCCTCATTTAGTTTTTAATTGTACATGTACAGAATGAAATTAATAATGATAATAATTGTCATAAAGTCTATATGATATAGATATAACTATAGATAGTATCAAACAAGGTAGCTTCACGCTGTCTGTACGCTGAACTCTTAATACGGTTTTTATTAATATATAGAGAGATTTAAAGGAAAGGTTTATAAGTATTATACAGAACGCGGGCGCAGCCGCTAGCAGAAAGCTGTAACATTATATTAATAAACACATGGGCTGTAAATCTGCGGTCATCACTTAAAAAAATATAAGCTTCTTTCATCAACTTTTGCGGACTATACTTTTTCAATTCTCCTGTTCGTCTTCTCTCTATTAAGAAGAGGACAAATAGTGATAAAAACTTATTTATAAATATCTGCTTTTTATAATGTAAATCCTTGATTGAGCTTTGTAACCCGTGTGAATATGATAAACATATAATCTTTGTTACAAACTACGCCGAACGTCCATTAATGAATTATTATATTTGATGAATGTTCTATTCACAAACTATACTGAAAATATTCTTAATGAAAATGCTTAAAAATCAACTTTGAGATGGGATTCAAACCCACGATCTTTCGCAATCCATGCATCTCCTCTAACGACCTAACAGCACTGACGAATTTCTCAAGCACTTTTTACTTTTTCGCTACTACAGAGCGTATCTTCATCAAGGTTCAGGCAATCCATCCAAACAGCCGAAAGAAATATTTCAACAAATATTATAAAATTTCGATAAAGATAAAAATTGGTTCTAATTATTATATATTTGATAAATTTTGCATTCACAATGCTATACTGAAATATATTCTTAATTAAAAATGCTAAAAAAAATTTAATATACTACTACTCTGAGATTCTAACCATTTTTTTTAAAGGTTCAAATAATTAAAGGAACAATTTGCCATACCATGCCGTCCGAATACGCGTGCCCTAGACAGTTTTCTAGTTCGCCTATATGAACAGGCCAACCCTGTGAGGAACCATAGACCAAACACTAGAGTAAACAAAATCTTTTTAACGATCAAAGAATTGTTCCAACGTCGGTCCGACAACAATGCTAGCCTTAAAAATAAAAAGTTTATTCATTGAAGCGTCTGTCACTTTCTCGCCTATTGTTCGCTAAGCGTTGATTGTCATTTGTTACTTTGTTATGTGGCCTAGACTGTAGTTATCGGTACGGCAGCTGCATGGGTTTTTTTTTAATAAAGAAGAAAATGGAAAGGCTCGCTTTTTTCCTTTTAAGATCCCGCAGTCGAATGGCAAAAAATGTAACCCTTGTTCTTTATGTTTGGTTGCTATTCATCCTTATATCACACTTTATTTTGAAATAATAAGGAATACACCGTGGAAACTTATGTATACGCAATCTGTGAACCATTTTACATTTTTTTACGTTCTCTCTACTTAACAAAATACAACATTAGATTGTACAAACCTGAAAAGTTTCTCATCTTGATTTAAATCTTCATACCTATATAAAGGAAAGAAGTCGAAATCAACTCTAGAAAGATATGTTATGAAAACTTAATATGCTGCTATAATAAAAACCGGACTCGCCCACCGAGGGTTCCGTACAAAATTGTAGTAGTTAGTAACTAAAAATTTAAGGTTTTCGTAATTTTTCCTTTACATGCGCTATACAATATTGCTTCATGCCAAATTTTAAGATTCTAGGTCGACTGGAAAGTACCCTTTAGGTTTTGATTCCCTTGCGAGTAGTTGCGAGTTAGAAAACATGCGGCTTAAATTGCTGTTTCTTTTGTTTGCGCTGACATAGAATTTGATTTTGTTACAGCTTATTATAAACTTATTATTATAAACTTGAGTAGATATAAATTTCAATTTAATACCTCAACGTTCATAAGGAAAGGAGTAATAACTTTAAAATTATTAAAAATATTTTTATTATATGATGTAACTAAAAATTTTGGGTTTTCACAATTTTTCCTTTATCTGTATAAGACGTTGCTTCGTACCAAGTTTCAACATTCTCAGTTTACGGCAAAATACCATTGTATGAATTGATTCCCTTTCGAGTTTCGAAAATTTGCGTCATAAATTGCTTATCTTTTGAATGCGTTGGCTTAGAAGTTTGATTTTTTCTCAGTTTCAAGGAAACAGTAGACCACAGTAAACAGTAGTAGTATTTGATATGAATTTTAGCTTGATACCTCCTCGCCTTCCTGAGAAAAAAGGTCTAAACAAACGGACAAACGGACAGCAGAGTGATCCTATTAAAGTTCCTTTTTTTCTTTTCAATTTCCACCTAACCAAAAAGTTTTTTGAATATGTAAATTCTCCTTTACAATCAAGTACTTTTATGTCATTCCTCAATTTTCTAATACTGTAGTGACGCAACCTCTTGTGCTCTTTATCATGTCTTCATCGGATAATCCTGGCAATTTAAAGAGTTGTTATGTTATACGATATATTTTATAATCTGTGGTATCTTTAAGTTGTTAACTCGTATATGGTCCGTAGTCGATAAGCATTGCTTGCGTTGGTTGGTACACAGAACCAGTATTTATGTTTACTCAACACAAAAGGCTCTAATTGTAATGGCGTCATCAGTTACCTGCCGCGATAATATTATTCCTAATAATTTTGATTGAAAAAGAATGTATTATTATAGAACTTAGACAACGTTCTCTCATCTATATGTCGTGGCCAGATTGTAGAATTGGTCAAATCATGATGCGCAAAATGGCCGTAACATAAAAATTGTAGCTTCCCGCTGTCTGCACGTTGATATCTTTTACACTACACAATGGATTTCAATACGGTTTTCATTAATATATAGATTAATTCAAGAGGAACGTCGTGTGTAATACAGTACTACGCGGGCGAAGCCGCTGACGAAAAACTAGTTAATAATTAACTTCATAATGTAGATAAGTTTCCGTTTGGAGATTTTACATGGTTATTCGAAGAAAACACAAAATTATACGGCTGTTGTTAAAATTCTAAATACAAAGGAAATCTCTTAAAATAATAAGAGTGTGATTTGATTTCGCTGTTACAGATTTCAATAGTCTCACACAAGAATTATAAATCGATTAGATTTAAATCTACCATTACTGTGAGCCGTTTTCTTGCTTCATAACAAAGCTATTAATTGTTGCAAATTAATACAATTTAATTACATAACTTTAATTATTACAAGGATGTTGTTCTTATAACACTTTTATGATTATCGATTTTGTTATGTAACTATTTTATTACGTAGAAGTAATTAAATTTACAATTTTCATTTATTAACATGACATGAAAATTCGGAAAATTTCAGACCCTTCTTTTTATTTTTATTTTTTAATGGATTTGCGAAGATTTTACGTGCATCAAAGGCAGTTTCAGTTCATGCCTTCTTTACATTTTCCTATAAGAGGAGAGCACCCTTGCCCACTTCAACCATAAAATCCCTTTTGAATTGTTATTTTTATGTGTGAAATGTGGTGTTTACCTATCTAACTCTATCTTTATTTTGTTACAGGTAAATTGGCTTTTGAACGTCTAGGATATAGATTAAGGTATGACCAATGAGTTTTTATGCTAGAGTATTTAAGCCAGGTTGCAAACTTTATTCGACTACTCGATAGCATCTGTTTATTTATAATGTAACACGTTATATTTCGTAAGTTTGAGCATACTGTTCTTTATTATGAATGCGAGAGAAATAAAAAAATGTGGTGGTACCGGAATCTTCTTATTCTT
Organism: Diatraea saccharalis; assembly: GCA_918026875.4. Classification (NCBI taxonomy): domain Eukaryota; kingdom Metazoa; phylum Arthropoda; class Insecta; order Lepidoptera; family Crambidae; genus Diatraea; species Diatraea saccharalis. Next base: position 18,983,124 of record OU893341.1, on the reverse strand, counting down.
ATTGACGCGTCGCCTTTCCATATAGAGGCAGTTACATGTATTTCGTACTCTAATATAATAACTCTATGGGTGATATCATTCATATATTCGTATGATGGTACTAACCAATTTATTTATTGTAACAAGAACAAGTTTACCTCGTAGGTGGTAATTAAGGAGTTTTTATTTGATCGTAAAATGTTCAAAGTTGCGTTTGAGCGCTAAATATAAAAATATGCACAAATAAGATAAGAATTCAATTTCAAAATACTTTTACATATGATTCGCCTTATTACATTTTTGAAATCGATTTAATTTTATGCGAAGTGTTTTATTTGTAGTAAAGTCTTACAATGATATCTATTGTCGAGACGAGTGTTACACACGCATCTATAGTCGGGAGGAGTACCTTCTTACTTGAGAAAATGTCATAACCTATGCAATTTTTTTACCAATAGACAAAAATTTGAATGAAGTAAGAACTGTTATTAGCGAATAACTGTTATTCTCAGTTCATGCAAATTATTGTTTATTTGGTAGAATTATCTGCGTAAATCATGACATTTTCTCAAGTAATAACCTTTCGTGTTAGTTTTACTGCAAAACCAGTTTTCATAAGTAAACTATAACTTATACAGTTTCTATTGAGTTTAAAACACTTACTTATAGAATCAATTTCAAGGCAACAGTGAGCTTACGTTGTAAACAATATGTGGGTGTGTCAGTCAGACAGTGGTTATGCGCAATAACTAGTTTAGTTACTATTAATCACGATTCACGATCTATCAATCTATAAAACGGATAGTTGTGAAAATAAAAATTGCGTAAATATAAGAGGGGTTACTTCTGGTCTAAAGTACTATAAACGAAAATTTTGCCATTATTATTATCGGTTCTTTAATTGTGACAAAGTTTATACGTTTAACTAGCTGTTTGCCAGCGAATTCGCCTGCGTAAATTATAGCTTTTAGCACCCTGATTTACTTCGTGTAGTTTCTCGCAGGCCTGGATTTACGTTCTTTTAAACGGAGCGGAAACTTCATATAGCGCCTGTCCTCTACCCCAAATTTTTGCAATGTATGATACACTGCGAAAATTTGATAGTTATTTTTTTAGGGATTTTGAAACATGTCCGTTTCATGGTAGCTTATAATTGTAAATAAATAGGTATATATATAATGATTTTGGTGCCCCCCCTAACCCAGGCGCCTGGGGCAAATGCATTACTTGCCCCCCACCCTAGATCCACGTCTGGTAAAAATAAATAAAAGTCGGTCTAGTAACGTTATTAAATACAAAGAATCAAATCTTTCCACTTCATGATATTAACAAAGATAACATGTAGATCAATAAATTACTTAACGGTTTGTCTAACTAAATCAGAGGTCTTTACTGTATAAAGTTTTAATAAATAATAAGTGTCTATTATCAATAATATTATTGAAAATCGAGAGAAAACGACGAAAGAATTAGGTAAAATATAAGAATTAAGTTTAAAAACTGTTTATTGGGATAAAAAGTAGCACATGTGTTAATTAATGTCTTACAGTTATCAGTAAGTATAGTAATTTCATCTGGACCGTTCAGTAGTGCGTGAAAGAGAAAAATTTAGCATTTATTTATTAATAGGACATGTTATCTAACATAAAAGTAAGCCCACTAAATCAAAACTGTTCTTCAGAGCAGAATAACTTTCAGATACTTTAATTTCAAATTCAATAACATTTATTCAGTGTAAACTGTATTAAGCACTTATGAATGTCTAAAGATATGGTCATTGATTTACAAATCTACCGCGGGAGGTCTTGAACTGAGAAGAACCAACAAAAAACTCAGTAAGGGCTGCTTTTTTCTCCTTGTTCTATTTCATACAGATAAATCCAATTAATAAATGACTTCTTTAGACTATGACGTCACTTTCTTTAGATAGAAAAAGAGACGATTGACATGAAAACATTATAGTAAAAACATTAGACTTTATAACCTTAAAGTTTATTCGTATTTTCCGTTTATCAGTATTAATGTCTTTCTCAATGGAGCTTAATAATTGGCGTGCCGTTAAGCAAGCCAGACCGGTCAGTTTTCTCTTGGGCTATTAAATACAGCCTGTGAGGGCTAAAAATAGCCTGACAGATCACTTACACGCGTAACGTTGGAAGGCATTTATTCGACTTGCTCTATTTTACTTCAAATAACAATTAAATGATCATCAAATGAATGATGACTTGATCAAGGAACTTTTATGGCGTAGTCTGCGATGCGGAGGTTAAACTCCTTTTTTATGGGTGACCAAAAATTTATTATCTCTCCGTGCTTAAGAAGGCATGTTAAGCCGTTGCTTCTGTAGTAGTAAACGCCGAACAATTCGCATTGGACCCTGGTGAGCACAGAACATAGATCTATGTTCTGTGCTGGTGAGTTATGTTCATTCTCTGCATTAGTTTCTCCATAAATAGCAAACGCTTGTTCCCCTGCGAGAGCATTATTTAGTAGATGATGATGATATGATGATAAATTAACACAAATATTACTGATACTGTATTACCGTTCACATAATAAAACAATAGACCGGTTGACAATTTTTTTATTTTATAAATAAATAGTCCATTAGTATCTAGGAAATAATATAGAAGTACCAGCACGTCTGCGATTCATTGTTTCGGATATATGTTTATAGAACTGACTGCTGCTAGTCGACCGAAAATGCTTCTTACAATTTCAAGCCACTGAGTGACGTCACACGGTAATCTTTGTTATTTGAGCGTTCATGTTTACAGCTGCTATAATGAAAGTTGTTACGTTTTATGTAACTAATTTAATGCCATATGTGCTATAGATTTTTTCAAACATATTTTCCCTACTTTTTTCAAGTTATAGCGTAATATTTTCCGAACATATAAGAGAAACCTGTATTTTCACCTGTAGGACACAACTATATTCTGAAACTACATGCATGCAATTTTATATTAAATATAAAAGTTAATGTACACTAAGTATAAGCTATAAAAGATCTTGATGCATATATTTGGAAAATAGAATAAATAAACAAATAAATGCACTGAAGCGTTATACACTCATAAATAACTCACCAGAAAAACATGAAGTAATATTTTTCAGTTCCTAATTCGCTAGCCTAATCACCAGTGGTCGGAATTAGGTAGAGTTATTCATGTACTTACACTGATTTCATATAGCGAAAGAATAAAGTGGATATGCCTCAAATCCCGAGATTAATTTTAAAGAGCAGAAAAAATCCCGTGATTTTTTAAATAAAAAGTTATTTACTTTTACACAATTTAAACTACTGCACGCACGACGTTGCCGAACTTACATCAATGACATCGGATGTCCAAAGATGTCCAAGATTGTCCATTAGAAATCCCGGGAAGGTCCACATTAATATCAACATTTCGATGCAAATACATAAATAACTCTACTTAATCCGACCTCTGCTAATTACTGTTGTAGGGACACACATTACTGTTGTAGGGAAAATCTGAAACAAAGAATCTACTACAACTTCTAGAAACAATAGATATAGTAAAGTTCACACCGGTTTGCAAGAAAAAAGTTATAAAAGAATATAAAGTATAAACACACAGTAAAATACTATTCTAAAAGCTTTAAAATAAATATATATATTAACTGCCTACATGTTTTACGATTAGAATTGTTCTATCGAAGTTGTTGTTATGAGTTTTTTCACCTCGTATAATTTGGCAAACGATTCCGAACTGATCATTATTTATACTGACACCCTAATATCAACCTTAAACCCATAACGTTATAATCTTGGATACCAGTGACTATGTAACTTATAAAAAAATATTGGCGTCGAAATGAGGTTATAATATTTTTTTATAAACAAAACATTATTAACTGCAAATTATGTTATGAGTATTATTAGGTTAAATTTAATAACGTCATAATTTATTATTGTACGTATGAAATTGAATTGAAATCCATCCAACAGATACAGAACTATTTAGCTTAACGATAAGACAGACGTACACCTTTTAATTATATTTAAGTGTACCGAATTTTGTCCTTTTGAGACACGTAATCTTCAAACTATGACTAAAGGTATTGTTACAATACTTCAATTAAATTGTGCATATAGCTTTGTCCTCAAAATGAGACTGGCAACTTATTAATAAACGCATTAATACAAACAAACACTTCAGCCTTCCTAATATCTGCATAAAAAGTCATCTTCACTTCACTTCACCAGCCCTTTTAAGTCCCCACTGCAGGGGCTCAGGCCTTCCTTATAGATGGTTAAGGAGGATGGGCCATGACCCTCCACGCTGACCCAATGCGGATTGGAGGGTATTAACGACTGCAAATCCAGCCGGGACCAACGGCTTAACGTGCCTTCCGAAGCACGGAGTAGCTCGAGATAATAATTTTTTGGTCACCCATCCCGTGACCGACCCTTGTGAAAGTTGCTTAACGAATACGATCGCGGGCCGCGGCGCTTATCCACTACGCCACCGAGCTACTCGTCAAAAAGTCATCACATCTAACATAATATGAATGTCACAGTTTCTTATAATTCGCGCTAGCAAACTTCAGTCATAATAGGTAATTCTAAACTGCCTTAAGGCGTAGTGACTACTAAAATCCTTGATGGCAATGAAATCGCAAAGCACAAGTTAAGTTACCCATTGATATATACTCTATATAACCTTGTAACGAATAGAAATAAACTGTAATAGGAATTAAATATAAGTTTTTGCTATCAACCTTCGCATGATCACGTCCACCGTTACTTTATGCCGTTTGATATTTTTTTTAACTTTTAAAGAGTTTAACCTATGGAATTATAGAAGTGCTTTTTTAATAGAGTCCGTTGCGTGTCGTGCGACCGGTGCTTGCGTGCGGAGGCAGTGGATGAGCACCTTTAACTTCTAATTTTAAACCCGTAAAGATGATATTAGAAACATTTAGTCTAAGCGTCCCCAATTGGGGATTAAGTTTTAAGACGTTACGCAGTCAGATCCCTAGTTTAGGCAGTGTGGAGTGGAGTAAAGTAATTACATGGGTAAAAGTATGATGAAGTATTAAAAAAAAAATAGTTCCCGAAATCAAATTAGACATCGCTACGGTAGGATCTTGATTTCTCCATGACAATCCTTCCTGTTTTCTTTCATGTATAAAAGTAAATTAATTTTCAAAACTCAATAAACAACTCACATTCTATTTGTACTCTTTCGTATTTGTTTTGATATCTAAGTTTCGAACTTTGCTAATTTCAGTTTTTTCAATATTTTAATTAAATGGAACGGAAATTACCATCTTTGGTCCATTCGTTTCCTACAAAAATCTAGTTTTGCTAAAGTCGCCATCTAGTAAGGTGTTTTTTAGTGCTTTCTTTTTTTTTAAATACTTTCTCATTACTTAAGAAAATATTCTTAAGTAGGAAGTAGGAACTGTTAATTGTAGGAATATTATTTATTATTAGATATAAAAAGTTGTTATTACATTCACTCTCTCGTCTATTGGTTAAAAATATCTGTTTAAGTTGTGTATAATTATGTAGTTGGTAGTCTATATGTTATATATATTCTTATAACCTTAACCTTGAAGTGAGGCCCTAGTGGTTAAAGTCCTAGCTGTGATTTGAGTCATAATCCATTTCTCCATTGTTAACAAGAAAATAATCTTCCAAAACTCTTTCAAATTTACAGTATCAGTAAAATAGGCTCTATAATTGGTGCTCTCTTAAATTTAAAGTTACGCTAGCTAAATTTGGTAGGTCAGCCAAGCATCCAAGGTTGACCTATTTGACGTATCCGTAATAAAAGCAATTTTACTGTCGTTCCAATCATCCCACTAACAAAGTTCATGCGAAGGTTCAAATTGGTGTCCTATCGGCTTGTGCCTATTCAGTCTAATCAATTAATTTCTGATAAGTGCATCGAACTTGCTGAAATCCGATAACATCGACCTATTTCGAGTAAGTCACATTATCGAATAAAATACTTCCAGTAAAGACACGGAGAAGAAGACATTCCAGTTTCATTCTGATTAGAAACCCGAATAAATCAAACGCTGATTAAAAGCCTGTATTTATTATATTTTCCATTTTGCATTCATAACGCTATGCTGGTAAATATTATTAATGAATAAGATACAATCCACTAATCCCTGGTACCGAGATGTCGTGTAAAATCTCGGAGTATTTGAGATTTCTGCAAATAATATTATAAAATTCTACAGTGTGCCTGGGTTCTATGTGAGTATTCAGTGTAAAAGGTCCAGTCGATGGCTCTTTTGAACCCGCCACGGTGTACTGTTTATTGTTTGACAGCATATTGTTTGACAGTTCTTATTTATCAATGGCAGTCTGAATAGAATTTGTTCCTGAAACTCCTTACCTCAGAAATAGATTGACTTGGTAAAAATTAGTAAGATGCAGAAAGGAAGGTTGGCAAAAATATTATCAAAATTAGAAGTTGTAAACACAGAACCATATTTTATGTCCATCAAAATATATAACGCTATTCCCGAGCATATACAAGTAATAAAAAAATATAATATTTTCAATAATTACCTAAATAAATCTATGGCAAAAATGCAACTTTTCGCTGCAGAAGTTTTTCAGTGACGCGGGAATTAATAATTCAATTCATTCATTTACACGCTTCTAACTAATAATATTTAATTAAATTTAATAATTCTTTAAGTAACAATGTATTTTTCAATACAATTATAGATTTTAAAACTAATGACAATTTGGATGCTATTAAAATGTAATTCTATGACCAATTTTATTACAATTTAATCAGATAGTGATAGTTGAATTATTTTTGCAGGGTTTATGTCAAGGTACATAAAAATAAAAAAAACTTTTTCAAAGCAACAAAAGAGTTTGAGTATAAATACAATTTTAATTATTGATCACATCTAAATTTTCTTCTCTTTGAGTGATCCTATACAAAAAATCAGTGATTGACAAGTGTTAATAAATCTGGATAACATTGAAGGATAATGCTGTTAGCTATTAGTATAATTTTTATGATTGCAGCTGACACTATTACACTATATTACCACAAAGGCTACACATTATACCTTACGACAATTAATGCGTGCTGGTACCACTACATAATGACGCGCACGCCATGTAACATTACTTAGGTATTCACTTCAAGTCTAAGCTAATAACTTAAGCGATTTAATTGTGATTTCCTCTCGTGTGCCAAAATTCATTTACAATTAAATAACAGTAGCACCGCTAGCTTTCCGTGATAAGTATAAATTAGAGATCGTAATCAGTTACATTAATTCAGGAAGTATTTTTAGCTTTAAAACCGAAGTCACTGAATAAACTATATCCCTAAAAGAAGAAAATACAGCGGTGCGGAGCTTGTGTGTGCAGGCACGATTACCGAATTGCCACTCGAGCACCTTTGTCGTTGATAAATTTTGACAGTGTGCGTGCGACTACGCATATGCATGGGCGCTCTCACACACAAATCTCTGGTCTATATTATACTCTGGTCTGCAGAGGTGGCAGCTTGCCCCGGGCCTCCTCCGCCAAAATATTATAATAATATGATAAAATGTATGCGGGTGGGATGGTTGTCGGATGGAGCGTTTTAAAAACAATACCAAGTTTCTGCTCCTGTTGGAAAAAGTTGTCGATTCCGGGCCTCCGATAAGGTTAGTCCGCCACTGACTCTGGTAATATAGTTATATCCCTAGGGATAAAGATTATTCCTATTTTTAATAAATACAATTGAAATAGTACAAACAAGTTAATTAACTAGTTGTAAATTATTTTTGGTACCATTTCCTATTACAATAGTTATTTATAACAATTTATTCGATGACAACATTTGCTTACTACCTAAGAAGTATATATTGCAAATCCATAAACTATATTATACCTACATAGGTCGTTTATACCAATTTCATGTTAGCGATTTTCTTTAGGCGCCTCGTGATTTGCTAAGGCTTCCACGTCCTCAACGTAACACCAATATAACGTTACTCGAATAGGCATAAAGGCTCGATTACCGCATTAGTGTTTAGGTGTAGAACGTTCTGGTGTGTTCCGACCTCGAAACAATACTAGAATTGTGTTGACAATCACATAGCTCTCGAGCGAATGCAGAATTGATGGAACTTAGCTGCAGACTCAAGGCTGTAATAGAGTGACAATTGCTTGAATTGTCCATTTTTTTTTCTATTTGTGTAAGCCTTTTGTTTGACTTTTACGCTGTTCTTTCTATTTCATTATTTTGTTGGTGAATTTGTTTTTCGCTCATTCCGTTTTAGATGAGAATTGGTTCCGGTATCTTTTTCATGCACATTATATTATTTAATTACATCCACTGTAACAGTCCATTGATTCAAATCTGTGCGGTGAGATCTAGTGTCAGCAGACGAATGGGCAATTCGCTTCAATTCAATAGACTGGTTTCTATATCCTATAAAAGAAACGATCTCAAATGTAAAATCGAGGACTGTAACAAAAACACTGAAGATTTCATTTAAATCAGACAAGAATATGCTTATGAATTTCTTAATTTAAACGTTACTGTAGTAAAGTTTATGTTTATACTCTTGTGTCGTACAAATAATATGACAAGATCTATAATAATACATAAAGTAAGACAAACCTTGTGCCTGCCTTGGACCAACGTTGAAGATAATTATTGGCACACATGCGTCAGTCAACGTTAAAACTGTTATATTAAAGACGAGATATATTTATGATACGTGAAGGCTTCCAATAAAGGCTTTTTAACCTTCTAAAATCACTATATAGTATAAACAACGGATTTTGATGCGGTTTTTTTATAGTATTACATAAAAACCTTCCTTTTGGATAAAAGGATGTGTAATACAAGACCACGCTGGCGAAACCGCTGGCGGAAAGCAAGTCTTTTTATAAATCCAAAAATGAAATAGATTCTCGCGTCATGAAATCTTTATTAATTTTGGTATTATAATTATTAAAATATTATAAATGTGAACGTTTGTGAAACTACTGAACGGATTTTGATGAAATTTGATATGCAAATAGAGCATTAGCTGACTTAAATTATAGGATACTTTTTATTCCACTAAAAATTTCTCTATGGACCAGGCGGGCGAAGCCGCTTCCAAAGGCTAGTATTTAATATTTTTCTAGGTAAATTGTGTATAAGAAATATGTGAATAAAGTGAGGTCTAGACATGTTCTGAGACAACAACATTGGATTGAACAAACGATTTGGGTGAATGGTAAACTTCAAGGTCAAGCGGAAGACTCGGCAGATTATAACACAGTCATAGTATAATAATTGAGTTGGATCATCGTGGTTACATTATGTTTCAGTTTATTTAATTTGTCATTAATCAAGAAGTATACAGTGCAAACTCTAAAATTACGGGTAGATATGTGACTTGGTAGGTGATGGATGCGTAACTAATTAGTGACAAAAAGTCATTGAAGCCATTGGACAATATTATTACTGATCGTCTTGAAATAAAAAGAATGAACAGTCGTATCTGTCTAACTAATTGTCTGGTCTGCTCTGCAATTCTGTAAAAATCCAGACCCGAATTCGAATTCACTCATGTGCCCGAATTCACGTCGTTTAGTGTTGAAATTCTTTTGATTCCATTTTTTGTATAAAAATACAATATTAGATAAAATCATTATTTAATCGACCGATCGCTCTGTATCCACTGAGCAGCCTAGGAAATAATTTCCTTTACCCTTCCTCTACCCTTATCAATTTGTCCGAAAGCATTGATTTCTGTTCTAAGTAATCCTGACTTTTGAAGTTTTGTTCAGATATTGTTGCCTATCGATCTGGAAATTCTAACATGGTCAGCGAAGATTGTTTTCTATCATAGTTACAATGTGGTCACAAAACCACTCACTTACCACCCTATTCAAAGTATTATTATGACGCTTTATAATTATATTAATCTAGTCTTAAGTCAACTTTAAAAAAAAAAAACAAAAAAAAGTGTCCCAGAAATATGAGAGAGCGACAAAGACCGATGACTACTCTAAAGTTAAACCGACTTGAATTAGGCATTTTCCACAGTTTACTGAGTGAACCATTGGCAAGCACAGCTAAACCTATATGCGACATGGTAACTCATCGATGATTGTTGATCTCTCAACTATTATTTTAAAGCTGTAGATAATGTATATTTAGCGTACGATAGGACTGTCATATCTTAAAGAAAAAAGTCCTTAAAAAATAGAAAAAAAAATTGCTTTAGCTAAAATGTGATTTGTTCTTTATTGCAGCATTATCGAGGAAGATGTTCTAAGTTACTAACACCCTATTGAAGTTGTTAAAATAGATAAAGATATATACATAGTTTATAAGGCTCTCTCTTAGTTTACGTGCTTGATATAAAGAACTATGTTAATTATTGTATATGTAATTACTGGTAAACGTTGATGCAATGTCAAAAACTGTATCATAATTTTGAATGTTTTGAAAGTTCCTGAGCCTATTCATGCAAACAAACAAACGATTAAATATTTCTTCTTCATAATATTGCTTCATAATATAAAATCGTATCGTAATCGTATAAAAAAAAAAGAAAATCACCTTTCTTCCTTAGACTTTCGCTATGTTGACATATTTTTGGCAAAAAATACTTAATATTTTTATCGTTACCGATATAAAAAATCGATATCATTAAAAATCATGAAATATTAGTTTTATTTTTTCAAAAAATAAAACCTAATTTTAACCTTCAATCTACAAAAACCTCCGCCCGAATTCTGTAGTAGTTTCTTGAATGTTTTTTTTTTCACTATATTAAACTTAGAAGCTAGATTTATTTCTGAAAAAAAAAAACATTTTTTTCTTTCTAAATACTAAATATTGTAACAACACTGATCCATCTCATTATTTCTAGGTCATCTTTGAAACAACCTAACTCATCTACATTGTATGTATACGTACCAATATTGTAATGTAACATTTCTTTGTCTTGGCAGCCAGTATGTCTCGAGCTGTTAGGTAAGAAACCTCATTGTTAGATTTTTCATAACCACTATTGTTTCGAAATTTCTGTTTTTTTTTTTACTTTATTTGTGCCTAGTGCCTAATAATTTTAATATCTTTAAAACTTATTTGTCGATTTTTACTATTTATAAATTATTTTGACTACATATGTACTCGTACAAATTAACATTCTTTTATCCTATTAATATTATTAATGTGAAAGTTTCTTTGTTTGGATGTTTGTCCGTCAATCACGCCGAAACTTCTTAACGGATTTTGTTGAAATTTGGTATACAGATAGGGTATTAGCTGATTTAGATAATAGTTTTATCCCACTAAACATTTCCCCAGGAACCACGCGGGCGAAGCCGCTGGCGAAAGTTAGTGATTCTATATCTCCGAAAAGGAAAAAAAAATTTTAGGAAGAAGACGACGACGATTTACGACTTTAAAGAAGCGTATTTTGATACTTTATGATGAAACGGAGGTAGAAACTGCTAGGAAATTCGCTATTGTCCGAATTTTCGCCAGAAGACAAATAAAATAGACCCTAATAATATATTTTTTAAATATTTAAACCTATTTCGTTTTTCCAATAGCTTCAATTAGAAGACAAAGGGAGTAGTAAAATAATAAAACCTTAACCTAGTTTGAATAAAATTCCAATAGACCAGTTTAATATCGTCAAAAAATCATTAACCGCAAACTATGTTTCGAATTTACATATAAATCTTTTTGAATCGCAAATGGTAACGATATATTTTTTTCTGCGCATGTCGTTTGGACACGCCGTTGAGATCTCGGGTCGGTTTTCCGTGTTTTTTATTTATTATTTATACTAGTTTTGGTTAAACGCACAAAGGAATCTGAGTTATTTCAAAATTAAAACGTACTCCCACAGCGAAAATACGGAAATAACATTTACACCAAGAAACAGACTAATTCAAATAGTTTTTGTGTAAATTGACTTGAAATGACGATAATGCCCGTTTTCACTAACTTAGGAGTCGCCCAAATCTGTCGCCTTAATATTTAGGAATCGCCTAAGGTAAAAATACATTTCACCATTGACTAGAAATCGCCTAACGAAAACAAGCAATGTCTATAGTTATGATATTCGTTATGCGGCGCCTTGCGCTAGGCATTTGCGTATATGACATGTCATAAATATTTAAAAAAAATGTTTATTTGGAATTAAATTAATCTGCTCAGGCAATTCGTAATGTTAGGTGTTTCCTAGTTAAGCTATACCTTGTTGTTCTAGGTTAGTGAAAATGGGTGTAAGTGTCGAAATGTCGGAGTATAAAGCCATAATATTACTCGTACCTTATACACTCTACGATAGATTGTTGATTCACCTGTGAAAATAAAATAAAATAACAGTAACCGCAATGCGCGGTGCGGGTTTTATATCATTCTAGCTTATATTTCTTCTGTGCAAAGCTACAGTGGACTGTATCATAATTATTAGTGAACTGAAAAACATTTTCAGATAACGCCAAGGAATTGTCGGACGCAGCCATAGAAATGATTGATATTTCTTGTTCCGCGACTCACAAAGGAATATGTTAAAAATATTTTAATCCTGACGCGTCTTATATTACAATTCTGCGTACAATTCAATCGTCATAAATAATTCAGAATAATTCCAAAAGTGACTTTTGCAAGGTCGCCGTGTGCTCATAGGCTCCGATGTGTTTTTAATTTATTACACGTTTCATTGCCTTTATAAGGGGAACCCGGAATAATGTTCTAGATATGGATCCAGTTACATAAATATTATGTTGTATCTAGGTATATTTTATATTTACGGACTTCTGCCTACGATTTTTAATTGTTTAAATTTAATTGATCGCAAAATTGTCTTATGGATTAATTTTAGTTTTTAACGCTCACTTTACTTAAACCTTTTTTGAGAAAACTCTTTGATGATATTTTATTATTATTTTATACATACATAATTTTAGTTAGAGAAATAAAACCTTTTTCGGTTTGGGTGTTCTAGTACAACTAACGAAATATATTCTATCGGGTTGGCACAAAAGTAATGAGACACTTGGTTTAAGTTTTTACTTTTTTATTATTATTACAATAAAAAAAGTTTAGTCAATGATTTAATTACCATTAGTATCTAAGACTTCTTGCCAACGATCCGGCAAAGTTTGGATGCCTTTTGCCCAGAACTCTGATGGCTGTGCCTCGAAAAAGTTGTTCAACTCCGCCTCTACGTCAGAGAAATCATTAAATTGTTTACCCCGCAAATGATGTTTCAGGGCTCTAAACAAATGATAGTCTGATGGGGCGAGGTCTGGGGAATAAGGTGGGTGGGGTATCGTCTCCCAGCCCAAGTTCTCCAACTGCCGGCGAACCACAGATGCGACGTGAGGTCGAGCGTTATCGTGCAGTAAAACTACATTGACTCGTCTTCGTCGTTTTTTCTTGATAGCGGCAGATAATTTGGTAAGCTGGGTTGAATATTTGTCAGCGTTTATAGTTTCATTGTGTAATAGCTCATAAAACAGTATGCCTTGCGCATCCCAGAAACAGCAAAGCAGAATTTTTCGGCGGTTCTTTTGACTCGGCTTCGGTTAAGTTGGTGGCGTTTCTTCTCGAGGCAGCCAAAAAGCACGACGTGTATCGTTCTCGTAATAAATCCATGATTCATCTCCAGTCTGATCTGACAAAAACTCTTTACGTCGGGGTTGCAGCAAAAGTGACTGACAGATAGCGACACGGACTGGCGTCTGTAAGGATGTGCGGTACCCACCGAGCCAAAACTTTTCGATAACCAAGATCATGTAGATGGTGTTCCACGGCGTGGTGACTGCATTTAAGTGCTTCCGCTAATTCACGAGTGGTATCATCCGGATTCAACTGCAGTTCGCGGCGCAAATCGACATCATTCACTGCGGGTGGTCGCCCTGAGCGTGGCTGACTTTCAAGGCTCCTGTCTCCTGATTTAAAACAGTCAAACCATCGGGACACCGTCGCATGGCTTGTACTTCCAGCGCCTAATGCATTGTTGATATTGTCAGCCGCAGCCCGCGCACTGTGGCCTAACAAGTAGTCGTATAAGTGTAGTGTTCGAACTTGTCGCTCGTCCATTTTTCTTCAAACTGACTAAACAAATCGCGAGCGCGGCTTTATATACCCTACACCAGAAGTACCTAGAATGTTCTACAACATTCTAGAATATTATCGAAAAAATTGATTTTAAAAAGGAAATGTTATAGATTTTTCTAGTGTGTCTCATTACTTTTGTGCCAACCCAATACATAGTTTTAAGATTTATTCTTATGTTAATTGTTAGGTGAGAACACTCAATAAACATACTTAAACATTATCAAAACAATATGGAAACACAGAAAATCTTACGCTATCTATAGTCCAGATGAGTAATTACTTGAAAAAATGACATAACTTAAGCAAATATTTCTAAACCATAGACAAGAAATTGAATGAAATAAGAACTGTCAATAGCTAATAATAGTATTCTTACTTCATTCAAACTCTTGTTTATTTATTAAAAATATTTGCTAAAGTCATTATTTTTATAAGTGTTTCTCTAGAATACCCTTGTTTTCTCAACCTCCGTTTGCATATATTTCAATAGTTTAAAATACGCTCAATGCATTATCGCTCAATCGGGGATTTTAACTCAAATCATTTAGGTATTTATAAACTTATGAGTCGCCCAAATCTGATACCTAAATATTGTGGCCTTGTCAAAGTTGAAAATACGTTTTGCCAACGACAAGGAGCCACCTAACGACTTTAAGCAACGCATAAAGTTAGGACATGCATTGTGCGGCGCCTAGCGCTTGGAATTTGCGTAATGTGACATATACATTTTCTCTTTGGCCATAACGGATGTGTTAAGGGATAAAATCAATTAAGTAAGTTGAAATCAAGTTGTTTATATATTAGAAATATTTTTTTTTAAATGGAGATTTTTTCATATTTTCGTACATTAAAAAATAAAAAAAAATTACATTGGCGACTTGGGTGCTCGTGTAAATACAAAAAAAAATATATGGAATTTTCTTGTTGTTCTTATTGCCTCTTTACGTGTAAAGGTCATTAACGTGACATTGGCGGAATCGTGTAAACGCAAATATGCCATACGTTAAAAAAAGAACTTTAATTGAAGCATGCAAAATCATAGACAAACATTGCCTAACTAAGCAAGTGCTTAGAAACGACAAATCTGATTAAGCTATTCTTAATACTAAGTGATTGCTAGTTAAGATATGCCTTGTTATAGATTAAGGCTCCCTCGTTTGGGCAGATATGTTACGTTTTCGGTGAAGGGTAGTAAAAGTAACCTGGGCCACCATGCTACATTAAATAGACTCCAAAGACAATTTAATCTGTTAAGCAAACAGCCAGAATGCCACGCGGATATTTTTTGCAATAAACCATTGCAATTCAAGCGGGAGGTGCGAGCTCTCATATCTGGACCTGTGTAGCAATATTTACTGTGCCTGTTTTGACATTTAATTTGACATTTTAATCATATTTTAATTTTATTTTTGTTTAGTTGTTATTATTGTCTACATTCTTTATAATTTTAATTAATTTATTGATTATTGCTTTTTTACACTTAATGGATTGAAAATTAATTGTTAGTAATTATATGTATTGACTTGTAATAGTATATGTATTTTTGACTTCGAATAAGTGTATGTAATCAGAAAGTGTTCTGTTATTTATATCCACGTTTGCATGCCGTGGCAACCTGTAATTAAGGCAAAATTTAGCATCGATTTTATATTATAAGAACTGAATAATTTACTTATAGACGATTTGTGTCTTGTTGGTTGTCCTATTCAAATAAATAAATAAATAAATAATGAAAACTGGCATTGGTGTCCTCGTTAATTATTCTCAGGGCTTTCTGTCATCTTAAATACTTTAATTCTTTATTAATACTGGTGGTCTCCCATTTGTCAAAATTCGACCAAAAAGTGTTAACTAAAAGTTAAACCTTCTTTATGAGTATATGGCATGTAGAAATGAATATGAAGCCTGGCAGCACACCAGAGATTCATCCTAAATACTCTTTCAAGACTCCCCAAAGCCTGTAAGGACCTTAAAAAGCTTCTGGGCGCAGTGGGGAGTAAGACTTTTCACGCACAACGGACCGATCTGAGTGCGGAAATTTGGAGTCCTCTAACCTAACCTAACCTTGACATGCAGAAAATTTGCATGTTTTCATCAATTTAATATATTTCATTTCTAGTTTTACTGTACCAAATTTCATAAGTACTCTGCCCGCGCAATTATCTTAAAATAACGGTCTAAATTTTTTTTCTTCACGCATCAATGTAATGGTTATAATAATTTTATCTCGAAGTTTTCAATGAATGGTACAAAATATGGTCAATAGTTGTATGAATAGATAAAGAATTCAAAAAAAATCTGTATTCTATAAGCGTCATCTTTTGTTTTCGCATGGCAAGGAGCCAGACGATTAGTAAATTGTTATTCTATAGGTGTTCTGAGGTGTCATAAAGGTGTCATTACACTAACTTCAAAATATTATGCTTTAGGTGTTTAATAATACAGTCTATTTTTGACTCACATTGGAATTTAATACAATTTGTAAAGTTGCTACTTATGCGCCTACCACACGTGCATGCTTGACCACAGTTTTACTTGCGCATGCCGGCTTGTACGCTGAACACTGTGCGTGTAGTTGGTAAAATGGTAGCATGCGCAAGTAAAACTGGTCAAGCATGCACGTGTGGTAGGCTCATTACAACGTACACATGATTATTATATCGAATAAAAGCACATTTCGCAGTAGTGTGCTTCATCACAAGCCGTTTTACGATTCTCCACACTGGCCTACTGCCGATTGAAGTGCATTAACGATAGCTTAACGTGCCTTCCGAAGCACGGAGTAGCTCGAGATAATTTGGTCACCCATCCCGTGACCGACCCTTGCGAAAGTTGCTTAACAATAACGATCGCGGGTCACGGAGCTTATGCAGTACGTCACCGAGCTATTAAATAGTGCTTAACATATCGCTATCAAATATGATACAAGCTTCTATATACTTAATAGTAATGAGTATTAAAAGGTATTCGTTTTTACAGAAGTAATACATTGCCTGCCTGATTAATTCTAGACCGTCAGATATAAGCTATTAAAATTAATGAAGAATATCTCTTAAACGACGTGGTAAGGTCAATTGTTTATCTAATGAAACTTATGTTTAAAAAAAACAGCCAGTGCGTGTCGGACTCGCAATCGAGGATTCCGTACAAACCTGTAGATATTAATTAAAAATATTTTCAAAAATTTACGGTTTTCACAATTTTTCTTGTGTCTGTGCTATAAGATGTGGCATCGTACCAAATTTCAAGATTCTGAGTTCACGGGAAGTACTCTGTTTTGATTCCACCGCGAGTTTCGAAAAATTGTAGCATAAGCGACTGTACCTTTGCGTTGACTTAGAAGTTTGAATTTTTCACAGCTGCAAGGGACAGTAGACCTGAGTATCTGATATTCAGCTTGATACCTACATGCGTTCCTGAGAAAAAGTCTTAAGAGACAGAACATCGAAGTGATCCTTGATGGGTTTGTTTTTTTCTCTCGGGTACGGAACCTTAAGAAGGCTAAAAACCCTACTTGTAATTTTGATAAACAATTACACTGGTATATATATAGTCGAATGAGATGTAATTACTGAGTGAAAGTAATAACTTATAGAAATATTTTTAACCAACAGACGAGAATGTGAATAAAGCACTGTCAATAGTTAATATTAATAGTATTCTAAATTTTGGGACAAATATTTGCTTAAACTTATACTCAAGTAATAACATCAAACCCGACTATAGATACGAGTATTACATGCTCACTGTTGATTTTTTTTTATCGTGACATTTTTGTCATTTCTGTGGAAATCACCTTCATTGTCACGTGTTCAACTGCGCGCGCCAGAGGTGACAGCGATCATATTACTTTATTTTATTTTATTATTTTTTATCACTAAACCAGTACAAAAGATTTCTAATGCTCTTACTAAGCCTGTCCTCTGGTAGCGGGATCTTAATTCCTCTCTCTGACTTTCTTTCCACATGTCAAAATTAATGAAGCATGCCTCTGATAACTTTTATAATACATAGAGTTCGTTTCACGAAAGAAGTCTCTCGGATCACAATCTTTTCGCTTTTATTACAAAGGAATAAGAGATGTGCCGCGGGCCTTCTTCCGTGACACAGACTTTAAATGCTTTTTGACAATAGAAATCAGAGTTCGCCAAAATCTGATATTTATAATAAATATCAAAATATCCGATATTTGATATTTGTCCGATATATATCATGGATATGAAAAGCTGCTATTTTTAAGCTGCTAGTTGCTTTATTTAATATTTTAAATCAAAAGTGTAAAATTGTTTTATTGAATATATGTATTCTATTAAAATAGTTATTTAAGATACGAATGCGGAAAGTAAGGTTTTACGAATAAGGGCCAAATTGAAAACACGAGCGTAGCGAATTTCATTGGCACGAATTCGAAAAACCTTTTTTTAAATTTCTTTGGTGCTTGGCCAAAAAAAATGAAAAAATTACTTTTAAGCACGTGTGCAGTAAAGGATTTCAGTACCTTTTTTTTCAACACGTGTTTAAAGACTCACTTTCGGTGTTTACAATGGATTCAAAAAATAGCGCTTTATGAGCAACTACATTGAAAAATAATTTAAATGTAGTATGCGTGAAAAATTGCTACTTCGGGTCAATGTTGCCAGCGTTTGCCAGGTTGGTTAATTTTCTAGCTGATATTCAATACTTAAAACTCAAAATAACAATAAATACTATGAATATTAATTGATATATCGTGATATATATCCGTTGATATTTAACACCGAACCCTTTTAGAAATGCTGACGTTTATATTCTATTTATTTCAGGAATCGCTCTCGGAATGGGATAGAGGCTTCGGTGACGTCGAGGCGCCGGCGCCAGTGGCGGGCGCGCCGGGCCGCAAGTGGTCCGCACGCACAGCGACGCATGCGCAAGACACATCCACTGACAACGCCGCTCCTCTCAACAACAGCAGTGACGCTTGCAAGCTGCTCGTCGTTAGTATATTTCAATAATTATCCAATCAATCAGTCAAATTCTCTATTTACATTAACTATCATCATCATCAGCTCTTTTACGTCCCCACTGCAGAGTTCACTTCCTTATGGATGGTTAAAGATCATGCGCCATGGCATTCCACGCTGGCCTAATGCGGATTGGAGGGTTTTAACTACTGCAAATGCAGCTGGAAACAATGGCTTAACGTGCCTTCCGAAGTACGGAGTAGCTCGAGATAATTTTTTGGTCATCCATCCAGTGACCGACTCTTGCAAAAGTTGCATATCAATAACGATCGCGAGTCGTGGCGCTTAACCATTAAGCCACCTAGCTATTGCATGAATACATACTAGGTACATAAATATATTAAATGACAATGTATTCAAGCAGACATACTAGGTACATAAGTACATAAATTTATTAAAATGACAATTTATTCAGTCTGCAAGCAGACATGCAAAATGTCAATTCATATAATAAAATTACAAGAAAAAACATTAAGCATTAAAACAGTAAACATGTGTTAAATATTATTGCTCCAATTCTACATATTCCTTAAAAACTCTTTTCAATCAACCATCCTGTGGAATTACTTTTTAACTTAATTAATGAGTTTTATTTCTCTTATATTGTCTGGTATTCTGTTATATACATATCCAATTTTGTATTGGGCCCTGAAATCTTAATGTTCTTGTTATCCTTGTGTAGTCTTTGTGCCTTCTCAAAGATACTGAACAGCAAGACTGTAAATGATTTGATTACATTCATGATGTACATTCCATTTAAAAACTAAATAGACCGAGATTGACTAACCATGATCAATTCCCTTTGGTCATTCGACTGCCAACACAATTTCACTGTCTTCTAATCCTCGCCTCGTCTCGTATACACATAGTACAGTCTCGTATAAATATCATTAGCATCAACATAGCCTGTCAACGTCCCCAAGGCCGTGACACAGGTCATCTTTATGATGGAATTCCTTTTGAATAATAGTAACGTACAACAGTAACTCAGTATGGTTTGGTACGTAGGACTAAAGGCTTAAAATGTTTTCTTAAAAGTATTCCACGTTTGATGAAACAGGTGTAAACGACTCCAGATACGGACTTGCCATTCAAAGCACGGGAGGGCTTGAGATATTTCTTTGTCACTCCATTTAGCTTTTGTTACTCAATGACAGAACTTTGCGATTGTTGTTAAACTTCTACAATCACAGATTGAACACCTTAACACTACGCTGTTGCGCTCACGTTGCCTGGTGATAGCGGACATATTTGACTATCAGATATTTTCTCTCTTGTTGTATGCGTGCTCATACAATTGCACACGTTTCATCGCCAGTCACGTCACGTTAGTCATATGAACACGAATTCAAAAACACAAGATAATGCAATAGCGTTTTTGCATTAGTTCTATTCTTCAATTGGACATTATCTACTTTAATATTGGTACTGATTTTATAATTTAATTTGTTTGACATTCTTCAAGTGGGAATAATTATTGTACTCTATAATAGTTTTATGTAACAATGATATTTCTAATTTAATAATTTTGACATACATATATCCAACGTGACTTTGTAATTTTATCAATATTTGCATGCTATAGCTGATGGCTAAATGGGCTGAACTCAAATTGTAATTCAATCTACAATGTACCTGTGATGTACCTCATTTAAGAGCAAATAAATTATTATTATTATTATTTTGACCTTTTTCTTCAACGATTTCTGAAATTTGATGTTCTGCTACTATATCATAAATGTCCTGATGAATCTACCTATTTTTATCTTGTTGCTATATTGCTAAGTGAAGTATAAACGTTTAAAAATAAATACAAAATTCTTGTGACAAGATAACGAGGAACAAGACGCTTCTCGCATTGGTTATTGAGTTTCTAATTATGCCTCTAATTGGGGTTAAGTCAAATGAACTTACATCCTATAGAGCCCCATGGTCTACCCAGGCCTTGTAGCAATTATTAGTTAATTGAGTCACGTTCTTCCTAACGATAAATAACAAGTAGGTTTTTATTGACCCTGCAATCTTCATACATGAAAATAGCCAAAACAATACTTTTTCTGTGCTCTGTACGATTACAGGGCACAGAAAAAGTATTGTTTTGGCTATTTTTGCTTTAACTTTTAATCTGCTTGTAAGAACTTTCCTCGGACTTTAATAATATTTGAAAAAAAAATGTCGACTCGATCAATAGTTCTCGAGTTTTGCGCTTTGCAAGACATTAGAGATTTATAGTAGACTGTTTTCACGCGACTTTGCCTGCATAAATGATAGCCTATGTCGCCGCGTATGGTTTCAGTAGATGAAAGAATTTTTAAAATCAGTCCAGCATACAATCAAATCATTCCTTTTTATAATAAAGTCAATAAAATAAAATTAGTACCCCGTTTACGTGAATGATTTTCTGAAATAACTGTGTAATCAGCAAAAATTGTATTCTGCAGTACATCGGTGATGCCAAGAACCCAATATGGCGTATTTCCCTATGCGGGGGTAACGCTGCGGGTATAGCAGCGAGGGCTGGTACCAAGCTGCTGCCGCCGAAGATCAGAATCGTGTGGAATCCGCCAACGACTCTTTACCATCATACAGAGAAGCTCCGTCTTGTGGTCACTGCTGTTAATAGCGGTAAGCAGATAATATTGACAATGAAATTCGTGAAATATTTTTTCAGCTAAATAAATTTAATGAATAAGTATATTAAGTGGATATACGTGGATGGGGATTAAAAGGACTCTCTTTCCTCTTACAAATGAAAGTTAGATGGTCTATCAATATTGCACAAATCTGGAATTGGTTGATTTGCTGGGCCGACAGCCGAACCCAGTAAGCAACGGCAGTAGACAATAATTTGTATTGATTAGGCGGTCAATCGAAATGTTATAAAATAAGAGATATAGCTTTAATGTACATGGGTAACTATTTTATATTCCAGGAGCGGTTTGCAACAACGACTCCCAGTTTGTATGCGGTGTGACCAGCTTATGCATATCTTCGTACCTAGTATGCGATGGCATCAAACATTGTCCCGGGGGTGAGGATGAGGATGCGAGCGCTTGTTCGCACCGCCGGGATCCCCCACTCCTCGAGCTGCTACGGCGCTTCGCCGCCAGGAACCAGGAGCTGTTGGGCCTAGACCAACCGGACACTATGACCAAGCCTTCAGTAATTAGTGAGTATCACAGATCGATCCAAGATATTTCTGCTTCTATCAAAAATTCAATTATTAATCATTGGCCTTCCTTAAGAAATTTAAAATGTAAATACTATCTTCTTACAACTATTTTAAAATTATAAAAAGTGCATAAAAATCTTAGAAACAAATAAAAACGCGTTGCTTTATAAAACCAAGTAACGTCACAACTACAGAACAAAAACGCGTCCAGCATTTTCACTCAAATCGCGCGAAATTGGAAAATTTTGATGTATTCTTAGGGCACTTAGTGACTAAATAAAATATTTGTATTTTTTCGGAAGTTTATTAGGACATTAGGATTGTATTGAGATACTTTTCAAAAATGAGTAAAATACACTATTAAGTCCGCTTTCAAATCCGTTTTATTTTAGTATCCTCTTTTATATAAACTGGGTAGACCCACGCAGAGAAGTCTCGCGGAACCTTTTTGGCGGGAAGAAATATAAATGAATGAGAAGGCGAGAAACATATCACATTCTCGAGTCTCGGGGTTTCTCGGAGCTTCTCGGCGTGAATCTGTCCGCCCTATTGAGACCACTCAGTATCAAGGGACGAATATTATTTCGAGCATGGCTCACTTACCTTCGATGGAGGTCCCTAAAACTGATCGGTAATTGAATGCTGAGAAGAAAACAAAAAATACAGACTACATCAATAATAAGTTCGCGCTCTAAGGTGTGGAGCAGGGCTTTAGATAACCAAGTAAAACCATACCTGGTAACAAGCTAGGCAATAAATAACGCAGTAATATTGTTGTTTTCCCTAAACAATCACTTTCCTTTAAAAGAGGTAAGAGCAGCTATCAAAATATATATATTTACAATTATTAACTCAATAATAAAAGCCATATTTACATAAACAATGACATTATCAAGTGATAAAAAAATATAAAATAAAATATGTTATTTCCCCTTGGTTATCTTTAGTTTTAATTAGTATACTTGACATCGTAACATTGTAAATGTTAAGTGTGGGTGATTGACGTCTTAAACCTCAATAGCTTGTAATAATGTTTTGACGTGTACACATTGTTTGAATGAGTGCAGTAATTAAGCATTTCTAAAGAGTTTGCTAGGTTTTATGTGTTTTTTTTATTATGTGCAAAGACGAAATCCACGCAATTGGTTGGTTTATTATCGATGTAAGTAACATCATCCTACAATAGAGAAATTATTGCAGTGAATGTTTTTTCTAGAGTTATATGTTCAAAGTAATAACGTCATTTGTGTAAATTTTGAATGCATATGGCTGCTTTATTTATTTTTATATTACTCAGGTCTATGTAAGTAATATTATCGTTCCTGGTCGATATTGGTTTTCCGAATGGATTAATTCAAAACCAGATGTTCCAAAATCACCCGCGTATGGTGTAGATGAAAGAATTTCCACGATCGAATCAGTGTTTCAGAATAATAATCCTTACAAACAAAGTTAGAAACTACCTTGTTATAATATTGGTACAGATCTAAATGCGAAAACAAATGCTAGTTTAATTGAGAGTAGGTGATTTGAAACTTTCAGTGAAGATCTCTGAGGGCGAGCAGAAGTCCAACGCGTTCATGGAGTTCGCGGCGGCGCTGAAGCCGTACGGACCGTGGAGCTACCTCGTGGTGGGCATGCTTGTCTGCGCTACCATACTCATGTTCTGTCTCGCTTGGGGTGAGTGTTTTATATTCATTTATCAGTGAGACGCTTTTATTTGTCATATATTTTTTATTTTAAAAAGTACAAAACCCACGGCGTAATGTAGCACTCGGTTCTCTCTGTCCACTTTATAAGGAGTCCAGTCTGAGGTGTGGTAAACGACGTTTTATAATCTCAACGTTTAAACATTTATTTAAATTACACAAATCATATATTGTAAACAAGCTTGACTACTATATGTGATATCCTTTATAAGGCCAATTGAATGAATCAGCGAACAGGCTTGCGATTAAGCCAATAGTTTCAAAGAACAGCTTGGGTGACACGATTTTGGATTTAGAACGATGGGATGTGTAATCGGCCTGATCGGGTTTCTTAGAATTAACACTGATTAGAGAGCTTTTCAGGAGTACGACTATATTTTTCTTTAAAAAAATCGCACCAATTCGTAATGGCATGACTTGATGACCCTGTTAGAGTTCCGTTGAAAATTTCCATCTTGGGAAATATTTTTTCTTAAACTAAATGTCATTTCTTGGGTGCATCCATAAAATATTTTTTCACACCTCGCATCTCGAGATTGTCATGCTACGCTTGTGATTTGACTGACTGGTGTTAATTGTGAAAATTGATCTATAGATTCAGCCAGAACCATTCCGCTTCGCGAGAGCAACTCGTTTTAATATTGGCGATCATTTCCAGAATGCTGCTGCAAGCGGTCCAAGCCGTCAGACACGCCGGTGAACATGCCTGCGTCGTGCATCGACCTGTCGCCGACGGTGTCCGTGACCGCGGCGTCGCAGCAGCTGTTCACGCCCCCCGCGCCCCCCTCCCCGCCGGAGTACGAGCCGCCCCCCTCGTACTCCTCGTTGTTCCCGCGCGCCTTCAAGTCTTCCCCCACTCCGGTGCCGCATTGCTCACACCAAGAACCGCCCGATTGAATACGAATCCACAATAGTTAGGTAGGTTATTCCAATTGACGTATGCAGTTATATTATTTGTATTGAATAAAATCGAAATCTTGTACAGTGTTCGGTACGTGATGCACGACAGGTTTAGCTGAGTTAATTGTCAAAATTGTGAGGTACAAATAAAAGACTTGGTGGCTCTGGATATATGCTCTAAAGAGTGTATATATGCGCATGCGCACTCTTAGAACTTAGGAAGACTCTAAACAGTCTTCTGCAAAAGGCTGGCGTGCCAAGAACACAAAACCAATATCTCTGAATGTACATCAATTTTAATAATGACATGCGTTATTAAACTAGAGGCCACTATGGTATATTATAAGACATTTGAACCCGTTTCTATAAACGTCCAATCAATGATGATGATTGGAGATAACAACAAACGTTGTACGATCATAAAAGGTAATAATTTTTTGTTACATTAAAATAATTTTGATAAAACACCTATTATTAAGGTGTTAAATCCTTAGAAAAGTCAAATATTAGAACTGTCTGAGATTGAACAATAATGGATGACAGGAATTTTCAGACATGTCGATGAGGTATCAATTTCTTCAATTACTCACCATAGACGCAGATTAATGGCATTCAATCCAGAACCTCATATCATGTAGAATGTAATCATTATGTGACCATCACGTAGTATTGATTCCTGAACCTATCGTGTGTGTATGTACTAAAAAGCGTGTGTTATTACTATCCCGCTAAAACAGCCTTTATTTACATAAGCAACAGAGAGCAAGATTAAACGAATCGTTCGTTACCCCAAAAATACTGAATTATACTACTGAAATATTGTGTTCATTGACCATTTTATACTAACAAAAGACAAGTCAAGGATACATTAATACTATTAATAAAAATAGGTACTTCCTGATGTTAAGATTTTGACTGTATAAGTTATCATATTAAGAATAGGTAATGTTTATATTACTGAGCTAATGAGGAAGTATTTAAAAAAAAACGAAAGCACTAAAAAAGCACCTCCACTAGATGGCGGCTCTAGCAAAAGTTTATTTTTGCAGGAAACGAATGGACCAAAGACAGTCATTTCCGTTCCTTTTAACTAACATATTAAAATACAGAAATTTGAAAAGTTCGAAACTTAGATATCAATACAAATACGAAAAAGTACAAATAGAATATGAGTTCTTTTCTGAGTTTTGAAAAGTAATTTACTTTTAAACATGAAAGAAAACCGGAAGGGTTGTCATGGTGAAATCAAGAACGTACCGTAGCGACATCTAGTTTGATTTCGGGAACTAATGTTTCTTTGCATACTTCCTCATTAGATTTTACTAGCCTTGCAACAGCTAGGATACAATTGACACGCAACGTACATACGATTCGCTAGCTTGTGACGCGATAATTCAGTATTGTCTTCCTTGTCTAATCTTAATTTTCAGTGTTTAATTTTAAGCGGAAATTATTGAAATATTTGATATATATATTTTTAACCGACTTTAAAAAGGAGATTATCTTTTCGATGTGTATGTATGAAATTTCGTTGGAATGGCGTAATATTCATGTATGCTGGTCTGTATAGGCTTTTGAATACGTGTGCAAAATTTTATGTATTATGTAAATATGTGGCATCGACTTCAAAACAATTGTTTGTGTTTCCACTTTTTGTGTTTCGATTTTATTGAAGACTAGTGGCCGCTAGCGACTTCGTCCGCGTTTTCCATTATTTCTTCGCTCCTAATAGTTGCAGCGTGATGTTATATAGCTTAAAGCCTTCCTCGATAAATGGTATATTCAACACAAAAATATTTTTTCAATTCGAACCAGTAGTTTCTGAGATTAGCGCGTTCAAACAAACAAACAAAATCTTCAGCTTTATAATATTAGTATAGATAAAAATTTATGGTATTACTTCTCTCCTTTCAGTCGTTTCTCTTAATTACGATTTTTTAAGTCGGTTTTTTTCTTTATGATTGTAACATTATATTATGCTAGCTGAATGTGGACAGATTTGTACGTTGTGAATTACGCGTCAATTGATCAACGGATACAAGGCTTCTCAAACTTTTAAAATCACAAAATTGAGCAGTAAATTATAATCACGTCAATTTATATAAAATTGACAATTTTCTTCAGCTGATTTTATATTTTAATAGTTTTAGTGTAGAGTTGAAAATGTATTCAAAAGACAATTTTTAGTAATCTGATGTGCTCTGTACATAAACAATAAATGTTACCTACATACTTTGTTATCACAACATCAAGAGTTTGGAAAATGTAATAGGTTTATGTAGAGAATTCTGTTGTTTTCATTTTCATACAAAAATATAGTATATTATATAATCTATATTTTTTATGTCCATATAAAATTAGACTTCATTACTATGGCATTTGACATAAAATTGTATCTAAATTGCGATATGCCATTCGTAACTTGAAATTAACAAAATATATATAATAATGCTTTAACGGTCTGACGCTGCAGTTGCAAATAAAACTTCTTTTCTGATGAATATGTAGTGGATGTCAGTGGCGTAACTACAGGGTGGACAGTCGGCAGAATGACACGGGCCCCCAGCTGGAAAGGGACCTCTGTCAGAGGAGACTCCTTACTCCTGACATTTACTATTTACGCATTTAGTAAAAAAAATTGAATATCCAATGAATTTGCCACGGGCCTCAAACGGTATAGTTACGCCACTGGTGTATGTAAAATATCTTGGTTCTAATTAACGACCTACAATAATGTTTAAAAAAAAGCTTAGTTTTCCAATACTTTGAAATATTGTTGAAAGTTTTTACTAGTCTCTTTAGGATCTGTTGTATGTTTTGTAATTGTATTATTATAATAATGCTAAGTTAGTTTATAATTATTATGCTTAGTTTAAGAAATTAAATGGATTCCATACAATACCTATTAACATAAAGTGATATGTATTTATAAGGAACGAAAAAATAAACTATTAATAGGTATTTATTAAAACAAATTAACATTGTGTTTTATTTTTTTTATCACCCGATTATCTACATAATATTTCTAGCAACAAGACACTAGAAGGCAAAAGAAAGAAAACATATTATTTTTGATTATTTATAAACACTAGAATGAATGCCAATAAAAAATCTCAACAAAATAAAATATTAGGGGTTAAAGTATGAAATTGCAGTTTTATTGTAATAGGTTGCTTGAATTGACATAGAATCCTCATGGTTTGAGGTTTTCGAAAATACTTATTTAAGATACGAGTGCGGAAAAGTAAGGTTTTACAAATAAGGGCCAACACGAGCGTAGCGAGGGTTTTCATTGGCACGAATTCGAAAAACATTTTACGCTCAAGTTTCTTACAACATTTTTCAATGCTTTTTGCGAGGAAATAAATCAATTATATAGGTTAATAAAACTAAGTATGTATTAAAGGTAAAAATTATTTGTTAAAATTAAACGTGATATTTGAACATGTTTTCGAATCATACATTTTTATTAGAAAATATTAGTTCTAGGCTCCTTGAAATACTTTTGCCTCTAAAGTTTGACATATTTTCATCAAGTTTTTTTAAATTTCTTTGGTGCTTGGCCAAAAAAAATAAAAAATACTTTTAAGCACGTGTACTGCACACGTGCTTAAAAGTATTTTTTATTTTTATTTTAATAGTTATTTTAAGATACGAGTGCCGAAAGTAGGGTTTTACGAATAAGGGCCATATTGAAAACACGAGCGTAGCGAGGGTTTTCATTGACACGAATTCGAAAAACCTTTTTTAAATTTCTTTGGTGCCCCGCCAAAAAAAATTAAAAAAATACTTTTAAGCACGTGTGCAGTAAAGGATTTCAGTACATTTTTATTTAACACGTGTTTAAAGACTCACTTTCGGTGTTTACAATGGATTAAAAAATAGCGCTTTATGAGCAACTAAAAACCTTTTTTCACAGGGTTTCTATGAGGTTCTTCTTTTAAAAAAAATGTGAAACATTTGAATATAGACTTTCAATTGTTCGTGTTATTCGACTTAGACAAGAAATACTGCAATTCTTGCGAAAATTCCACCGGAATTAACGCGGCAGAAACAGCCCACAATATCAACCTTACACCGTACTATTTTGGTTTAAACGCTTTCGTGCTGGACACTTCGACTTGAAGAACGAACCACGAGGAAGACCGCCCACGCAGGTGAATAACGATACATTACGAGAGATGGTGGAAGCCAATCCTAGTCAAACTACCCAGGAATTGGCAGCATAGTTCTAACGTTACCTTACTCACAATATTTACTAATTTCGTGTCAAATCGATAAAATAAAAAACAATGCAAAAAATGGCCAAAATCTGCAGAATGAAACGCGTGTTAAAACTTGTGTTGCCTTGTTGAATAGGCACCGAAATGAAGGAATATTGGATCAAATTGTGACATGTGATGAAAAGTGGATTCTTTATGACCTACACCGTAAAAAAATGCAATGGCTGACCCCAGGTTAAACGCCACAACTGTCCTAAAGCAAAACTTCCCAATAAAAAGTAATGTTAACCGTTTGGTGATCTATTCACTATAGTTTTCTCTGATCTGATCAAGCAATAACGGCAGATGTCTATTGTGCCGAACTCCGAACAATGTTGGCAAAACTAACAGCAAAACAACACCGACTCATGAATCGATCTTCACAATTATTGCTCTATAACAACGCGAGACATCATACAGCACGAGAAACCCGTTTTGACCCGTCAGGAACTGCAGTTAGAAATCTTTCGTAATTCTCCGTATTCGCCAGACCTTGCTCCAACGGACTACCATATAATACCAGGATTTTTCGTGATTTGGACAATTATCTACGTGACAAGAAGTTTTCTTTCCAGGAGGCAGTACACCACATAGTTTGTGCAGTCTAGATCCTCAGAGCTCTATCGCAAAGGCATAAATGACCTACTTATTAGATGGCAGCAATGTAAAAATAATAATGGTAACTAATTTGAATAATTTTTTTTTAATTATAAAATAATCAATTTTGATTCTCTGTACAAATCGGCAATTTTATACTTTAACCTTATTAATGTATGTATAGTGCCCGGAACGAAAGTAAACCTAACATGGCGTCCATTGCGCAAATATAATCGCGGTAAAAACTTAAAACACTTACTATTATCAGCATTTATATAAATTACAAATAACTACAATGTTATTAATAAAAAAATTATCGAACTATTCGATAAAGGAGATGGGTAACAAAAATGTTTGATATATCTCTAATTTGTTAATGTTATTTAATGAAATATTTCACTTAAGTGTGATTTAAAAGTTCAATGCAAAAAAAATCACAACAACTACGAGGTTCAGCATAGTAATAAATCACTAGTTCTTAAGTGCACACTACTTTTCAATGAAAAAAGTGCAATCGCAAATGGTGGCAAGTGAATTTGTAGGGAAATGTCAAGAGCAGGATGACACTACACCACTACCTACACTGGCCCAGTAGCTATGGTTAAGTTTTCTACTGCTGGTTTGATAATGTTGTATTTTTGAATAACGCGGACATAGACTCATGTACCTACAAAGAACAGAAATCAATTTTTAAAAGGTACTTACTGCATTTTTAAGGATCAAATAATTAGAACAAACATTTTTTTAATGCCTTCCCCCATAGGCAGTTGCCAAGTTTGTATAAATTTTGTGCGGGCTGGCCCAGTTGGTATATTAATTCGAGAAATGTAGCAAAGTACCTATTGTGTACTTGAATTTCTCACATACAAATATAGTGGTAAAATCTAGCGGATTACTGTAGAAGTTTTTAGCGCGAATGGGAAAGATTTATGTGGAGATATTGGTTTGTAAAATTCGTTATATTTTGCAAGATAAAGAGTCGTTCAAGTAAAAAATATATACACAGTAAAGAACGAAAATTGCTTTGTAAATTTATGACGGAACTTTCCAGGGACTGATTCGTATGACTACCCAAAAACTCCTCTTAAAAGCATTAGTATTTTTAACATCAACGTTGTATGAAAATATAAGTTATATTTTAGAATAATGCTGTACGGATGAGATCCCTTTATCTTAATTGTTAACAACAACAACAGTGGGTTTTATGTAGAGATGTAGAATTTACATAAAATCGATTTTAATTTTAACACTATACATATCGCTATGTAAAAATCGGTAAGAAATTTTGATGACGATAGCTTTGATATGAACAATAAATATGCAATTTTAAGAAACAAATTATTTTTCATGATAAATTAATGTCATTTTTTTCACATGCAAGTTAAGAGTCTATTTTTCTCATTATTTTGGCAAAATCAGTTATTGAACAACATATCACTGTTAAAGATGTTACAAAACATTGTAGACAACGAGTGCCCATAATTACTTAATACAAAAAACAACGTGGGTTACAAAGGATATAGTTGGTTGTAAAAATGTATTAATTTCCAAGCTTAGACATGGAATAAAAAAAATGGTTATTGTAACACACTTAAGATTTTAGAGTTAATCGAGTTATTACAAAACAAATTGGATATTACACATTTGAGACAACGACAAAATTAACTAACTTACCACAAATACAAACAAATATAGTTGCTTGTAAAAATGTATTAATTTTCAAGCTTAGATGTGGAATAAAAAGAAGTTGGTTATTGTAACATAACATACTTAATATTTTAGAGTTAAGTGAAATATTACAAAAAAAAATAATTGGTTATTACCTATAAATTTGAGACAACGACAAAATTAACTTACTTACCACAAATACAAACAAACTCGCTACGCGGCCAAATTGAGCTCGTATGGTGTATAGTATTGCGTAGTTATATTTATCGTTATTATTGAAATTCAAAAAATATGTAATTTTTATTTCTTATGTATCATATATTATTAATAATTATTCTGGTACAAATTTTGTTTAGTGATATTATCGTAGATACAAGAAATTCACACTTAATTTAAAGCTATTTTCGAAATTTTTGGTTAATAATTAGTATTTTTTTCTATATTATTTATTCTTTCAAAATTTTGAGGCCGCTACGAATTTTATGAATATATAACACAAACCTTTTTATTTTATTACTTTTGTTTAGATTAGTAGCTCGATCCAGAAGTTAAAAAAATGTTATTGTGCATTTTATAAAAAAAACTTGCTGTATTTTGGGTGAGAATAAAAAGTAAACCACATTTTATTAAAAACCAAGCTGCTACAAACTATGCTAATTATTATTCTGTACTATTTCAATATGTCCTTGAGAAAAACATACCAACGCAAAAATATCACTATTCAATAAACAAGTTTTCGCACTGTGTTGTAACACGTTGCTACGATATAATTATTTGTGAATAAAAAAAATGAAATGGAAGACTGAATAATATTTGGATAATAGAATCGGTTATTTTTTAATTTCTTGTAATTTTTCGATGCTATGTGGTTGTGACTTGTTTATTGTATCCCGCCTTCACTTATACGATTAAAATAATTAACGATTGATCTTATTAGTGATGCGCCTACTCGGAAAAAACAAAACTCGATTTAACCCGAGTTAAAATCCACTTAGCTCGAGTTGAACTCGAGTTAACTGGATCGACAAGCAGTGGCGTAACTATAGCAATTGAGGCCCGTGGCAAATTCATCGTACTAATTGCGTAATAATAAATGTCAGGATTAAGGAGGCTCATCTGACCGGGGGTTGTCTGAACTGAATCTGAAGTTGATTAACACGCAACACATCCACTCACTGGCGATTCGAATACATCCCAAACTAAAGATTTTCTTTTTCTCCCGGCATTTCTTAAAAACAGAATATAAAACACCAATATTTACAACAATAAGCGGCAGTTTAAAATTAACCTCAAATCTACATAATATATTATTACGTGACACTTGTTTGTTATGAATGAGGGAATGAACATCATGCTCTTACTCAAATGATCGGCAAACTTCGCTCCATGTACCATTCGGTTTACGAACTCGAATTAGAGAGAATTCAACTCGAGTGGATTCGAGTTACGCCCAAATCGAGTAAACTCGAGTTAGTCACTCGAGTTGACCATCACTAGTTCTTATTATCGATTATTTGTACATCCCTAGTCCTGTATGTGTTGTTATGAATGTTAGTTGTCAATTTGTAGATTTTATTTGTTTTAAGGATATTGGAAGTAATATCGATAGAGACTAATTATTGTTCTAAGAAATGTGTTGATTCTAATCATACGACGAATATTCTAAAGTAGTGAATAAGATGGCGAAATCTATTATTTGTCGAGTATGTCTTTTAGCAGACCCTAAAGTGAAAAAGAAATGTTTGTCACTTTTCGATAAACACAATGATTATTTTATATTCGAATTAATTAATTCAATAGCAGATGTTAAAATACAGCGCGGTGATACCCTACCTGCCAAAATCTGTCCTGATTGTTTGTTGGAACTTGACACTGTTATAAGTTTCAAAAGAAAGTGTGAGAATTCAAACATTTTGCTAAAGACTTCTTTTATAAATAACAAGTTACCAAATGCATCGCAATCATTATTTATTCAGCCTTTGGAAGAAATAAAAAAGGAAGAACCTGAAGAGGTTGCCGAATATCTCGAAGCGGAGTTCTTGGATGAAAATTATGTTTATCCCACAGAAAAGGAAACTTTTAAAACTGAAGTAAATATTGAATTGGAACCTATCCATACCAATGAAAACGAAATTGTTGATACCGTCACTAAAAAGAGTAGACCTATAGATTTAAAATTAGAATGTAATGAATGTGGAGGTTTATTTAAAAGTAAATGTAAAATGAGAGTGCATTGGAAAAAGGTGCATATGTACGAGTCATTATTCTGTCCTCTGTGTAAGCGTTCATTTAAATCTTACAAAGCATATAACCTTCATATGAAGAAACAATCAAAGGCATGTCTAACTGCATCTAAAATTAGTATAGAAGGAATTGGAAAATCTAGGATGTTCCACTGTAAGAAATGTCAATATTCTAGTAAAAGAATCAAAGATCTTACCACTCATCTGGTTGTGCACACTGGGGAGAGACCTTTTGTTTGCAAGATATGTTCGTTGGGATGTTCCCAACAAAGTTCATTGCAAGACCATATGGAGAGGAAACATCAAATCTATAATGTCATAACAACCTGCCAGTATTGTGGAAAATTACTTAAGGGTCGTTCTAAAATTTACAAACATATGTTGACACACAAATTGGATTATGTGCAGTGTGATTTATGTAAAAAAGTGTTAAAAACCAAAAAGACTCTTATAGAACATTTAAGACGACATTCCGGTATAAAATCATATACCTGTGACCAGTGTGCTAAAACATTCTGTGCGCTATCTGAATTGTGTAACCACAGACGTGTTATTCATGAGAAAGGTAAACATATTTATCCATGCGACATTTGTGGTTATAAAGCTTATTCAACATCTGTATTAAAGCGACACAAAGCTAGACATACAGAGAGTAATGTGCCTTGTTTAGAATGTGGGATGTTTCTAGGGAATGAACAAAAATTGGCAGAACATAAAAAGCGACATATTTCTGCAGAGCGGAAGTATCCTTGTCCTCATTGTGAGAAGAGATATATGAATAGAAAATCATTAAGCCAACATGTAAGAGACATACATAAGTGCAGATTTCTAATGAACAAACCTGTTGTTAAACAGGAAGCTACTGAATTTTCTGGTTTGCAATTAAAAACATTTGATAATGATAATATGATTGAAGTGGAAGTTCCACCTTAAGTCTTTTTGATGAAGTTCAATTTAAAAATATGTGAAATTTTATTGTGTATTGTTAATGTTAAAAGATTGTGTGGTCAAATATGATATATTATACGTAATATAAATAAACATGTATGTATTTTTCCTATATGAATGGAATTAGAGCACATTTGTATAATAAAGTATTATGTAAAGAAAGGTTATTAAAAATTAATGTTTTGAGTGCATAATAATACATAACATTCTGCTGTAAAATATGCCCTGGAAACCTAACCACTCTGAACTACTGTAGCATTGTAATGGAGATTATAAAAAAAATAACTTTTCAAAAGTAAATGTTTCAAAACAAAGGCGATTTTATTTTATTTAAGTACTTGTATTATTTTAATATAAAGTAAACCTTTTTTCTCTTGTAAGATAAAATGTTTTAAGTTTTATTTCAAAACTTAATACTGATAAGTGGGTAAAGGTAGCTACAAATTTTAGTGAGGCTGGCGCTCTTGATTTTGAAATGAATGTTTGACGCATCTATTCCCCTATCTGTCTGTTCTTATAAAATAGGGACAAAAAGCCAAGTTACCTACGTAGTTTCGGAAATAAATGTGAGTCTAATTATACAGGTCTGCGATGAAAAAGTTTTTTTCAGAATTTTAAGGATAACTTGCAAATGTTGACATACATAATGCAAATATAATTTTTTTTTATTGTAACACGTCACATTTTTTTTTATCGGCATTATATTTATAATAAATTTTTCATACACCATACAAATGAACCTCAACCATTCAGTCAGATTACCCAAAGATAGTGCAGAATTAGTCGGTTCACGCTTAAAAGAGAACAATTCATTGGATGCGGAGACGACATTTAATGATATCGAAAAAGAGAACCAGATTTTGGCAGTATTTCAAGATAGAAGATAGTTTGGTATTTTGCTGTAATATTAGCGGTTTAATACAAAAATTTGACATCGAATACAAAGCAGGAGAGTGGCGACTTTTTATAGATTCATCAAAAAGAAGTTTAAAAGCTCTTCTCTTACATATAGGCAATAAATTTACATCAATACCTGTAGCTCACTCAGTTTATCTTTTCAGTTATGCAAACTTGAGAACTGTTTTAAAGTACATAAAATACTCCGAACACAAATGGTTCATTTGGGGATACTTAAAACTCATATGTATGCTTCTTGGTCAACAGCAAGGGTAGATAAAATTTCCGTATTATATTTGTGAATGGGATAGTAGATCAAGAAACTTACATTGGGAAATATATGATTGGCGTATTAGACCAAAATTGGAGGTTGGTGTAATCATAAAATATATTTTCACAGAAATGTTAAACGCCTATAAAAACTTGGGTTGTAATGAGTTGGAAAGTCTATTTTTTGAAATCTCATATTAATGTTTTCCCAAAAAATTTTGGCGACTACAGTCCATCAAGATATAAAAGAGATGGAAAGACGATTTCAAGGCCGTTGGGACGTTAATATGATGGCGGACTATTGTTGGATGATATGATATGTAGAGATGAAGTAAAAACTCATTAAAAAAAACCAACAAAACGCAGTTTCCTTTCAAAGAAAGCACGTTATTGAGCGTTTTTTTTATTCGTATTTAATTTTACTCTTTTTTTATTTCATTCAAACTCAACAAAGCTTGTAAAAAAAGCCTTTTCTATATTTTTAAAAATGTTTGACTTGTAGTTATTTATATGCTAATATTATACCATGTAAATCTGGGAAGTGTGACGTGATATATACTAAATAAATGCTGTTTTATATTACAGTTTATGAAAAAAACTTTTCAAAATAATAATTTCGCAGACCTGTGTTATTGGAACCTTAAAAATGCAGTACCTACCTAATCAAATACTTTTGTTCTTTGAACATAACTCCATGTTAGAGGTATTCAAAAGTACAATACAAAATTTTCAGACCAGCGCGAGCCGTATAACTAGCTCGAGAAACGCTTTGTCTATACCACACGTCACTTTCCTCGGGTGGAGAGTGAGATATGGGCGCACTCGAGAAAAGTGAACTTTGCGAACTTTGGCGTGCAGCAGTACCCTAGATAAGGAGATTCTTTTATCTCTGTCGAAATTACACTCTTTAATCGGCGTCGTTCCAGTGTTTTGCCTAGAGCACCAAATTTCATTAAGCCGGCGCTGCTCAAAAAAGGGTACAATATTTAAAATTCATTAATTTACGTTATACGATCGTCTTTAGTTCACATTTCAATAGTCCACCAGTTTCGGAGCTCAACTGTGTGACAGAGATGGCCACACAAATGGACAACAGAGTAATCTTTTAAGGGTTCCGTTTTTCCTTTTCATATACGGAACCCTAAAAATCAATCGCAACCGTATCCCTAATCGACTGTTAATTTTTTCAGCCTGCAAGGGACAAATACTTAAATAAGCAGAAAAATTACGGCTTTTCAATTTCTTATTGTGGACAAATAAAACCAAATTATTTATTAATATATTTATTTTATATTTTAGAGAGGAAAGCGTAGTTTTAACATCTTTTTTTGTACATAAAAAATCAATACAATTATAATCATAGTTAAATATGGTAATTGATTCGATTTTTATTGTTAGTTGCGAGGACATTTGTTTCGGACATTAGTCCTTTTTTAAACATTTGTGTAATCGATATACTTGGAATTGATATACGGGACAAAACTGTCAAATGCATACATGCTATGCCGGAGGGAGGGGGGAGGTTGTTTTCTAACAAACAAGGATGTTTGTTTGCCGACTTTACACGTCTGACCATGTTCTGTGCGTCTAACCATATATCTACGAGTAGGTACACATTCGAACAAAGCAAATTAAGAAGCTGATCATTTTATAATTTCGAGCGTCGTTTTTCAAGAGAACTTAATTGTGAAATACTCATAGCCAAATATATTTAACTAATACTTAAGCTAGAATTTAAATAAAGTAAGAACTGTAAGTAGTTATTATTAGTACGTAGTATTC
Source organism: Diatraea saccharalis (assembly GCA_918026875.4). Classification (NCBI taxonomy): domain Eukaryota; kingdom Metazoa; phylum Arthropoda; class Insecta; order Lepidoptera; family Crambidae; genus Diatraea; species Diatraea saccharalis. Next base: position 18,945,604 of record OU893341.1, on the reverse strand, counting down.
TTACGATAGATTAGCTACGAGGGTTAGAATCACCAGATAGGTAATTTTAGAACTTTATTGTTATTTCCTATCTACCTGACAAGTTGCAGTGTAGTTTCAGGGACAAAAGATCTCTCTGGTCGGCTTTGAGTCGAAATAGGTAGTATATTTTAGTTTCAGGTCAAGTTAAACGAATAATTTATTTTAGGTTTCAAATAGGTAAGTAAATGGGACATTTAAAAATTATAATTTTGATGAATTACGATAAAACTAAACCGAGTAGCTCGGTGAGGTAGTGGATAAGCGCCGCGGCCCGCGATCGTGGTCGTTAAGGGACGTAAGGGTCGGTCACGGGATGGGTGACCAAAAATTATTATCTCGAGCTACTCCGTGCTTCGAAAAGCACGTTAAGCCGTTGGTCTCGGCTGCATTTGCAGTCGTTAATACCCTCTAATCCGCATTGGGCCAGCGTGGAGGGTCATGGCCCATCCTCCTTAACCATCCATAAGGAAGGCCTGAGCCCCTGCAGTGGGGACGTAAAAGGGCTGGTGATGATGACGATGACGATAAAACTCTAGAGAAGTATTTAAGAACGCTCAAAAAAACGAAAAAAAATATCACATCTAAATTTCATCGATTTCGCTATGCTGCTCATAGGATGGATGATCAAAAATTTATTATATCATAATCACCACTAGATCGACTCTTGGTGTTATAAAGATAAATGAAATGAAATGATGTTTATTTGAAAGAAAGTTGTCACAGATATGATGTTATTTTTTAAAGAAAGCACACACATTCTGCCCACTTGGTCCGCGTACAAATATTTTAAGACCCATAAGAATCAAATTAAAGTTTCTTAATGTCAGATAAACTTAATTATTAGAATTTGCAGAGTTACATAGTGGTTACAAGTTAGGACGATATCCGACAGATATCACACTATTTAAAAATATATAATTTCGAACATTTCGAAAAGCAAGTAGATTTAACAACCCCTCGCAATGTGAACACTCTGTTTTAAGATAAGGAGTAAACATAATATATCACGAAAATTCACACACACAAACAAACAATATAAAAACCTACGCTAATTATTATATCCACTTAATGATTGATTTTATACAATATATGTACAGAGACACATAACAAAATAATCAATAATAAAACATTGCCCTAAACCTTAACCTAAACTTAGTGAATGTGCACATTTGTGATGCTCAAGTTTCGGCAACGGTTTGGTCAAAATGTCGGCGATCATATCTTGTTGTAGACGATGCTGTATAACTGTTGATGATGGTGCAAAACAAAGACGGATTTCTTCTATAGACGATTTATTGTATTTTCTTCTTACTGACTACTTATTACTGCTTGACTGACTTGACTTGACTACTTGCTGAACTGCTTGTTGACTACGACTATGTACAAATTTGGCCCTACCCTTATCCTAAACTTACTATCTAACTTAGATACTAGTGACGCGCGGCGGCCGACCAATCACAGCGCGTTTTACGCCCGCGCGCCGGGTTGGGGAATCGCCCCCACCGTGCGGACGGCGCCTACGCAGCCAATGGGCTCCCCGATAATTCAGCTAATGTAGGCGCTGTGATTGGTCGTTCGATTCGTTCATTTTTCGGCACGTGGATGTCGTCAACACTTGTGTTAGTATATATTTTAGCTGTAAATTGTGTAGGTAATGTGAGTCTCGCATGAATATATGTTTGGTATGTGTGTGGTAAAAGTTGTCGTGTGCAAGTTTAATTGAACTTTGGTTGGCAGTGTGTATGATGAAGGGATGTGAATTGATACTTCGCTAATGAGCGCCTTGAGGTATATGGCCTCTTTGCAAACATCTGCCAAAGCCATGTATTCGGTTTCTCTAGTAGACTGTGACTGTGCGCTGCTTGTGAGCTATCCACGATATAGGAGTGCCGCTCATTAGGAATACAAAACTGGTGTATGAACGTCCGTCCACAAGATTGTTTCCATAGTCAGTATCGACATGACGCATAGGATGAAATAGGCCTGATGGTTTGACATGATTGTAACAACCACATGGGTTGTTAAAGTTCAGAAAAACTTGCTTAGCGCCCTTCCAGTATACTTAAACATATATAATTTAAATATATGACTGACATATACACTGCCAGGATGCTCACATTGAAAACTAAGTAGGTTTAACAGAGACAATGGTAAAGGGGATATAGTTTAAAACCACTTCAAAGCCTATCTGGGTTAGATAATGTATTATCTATTAGTAGGTTAATTAATTAATATTAAACAACACCGCATACGTCGTCTTAAATCTCCAATATCGAACTAAGTACCTTTATTATAGTTACCTTGATGGTATTATGTAAATTCGAAACTGCTATACAATCTGAGACAATTGAGAAAAGTAAAAATACCGGCTAAGTGTGAAAAGAGCAAAACGAACACTTTTTTTATGTATGGAAACTCCCTCATAATTTTTTAATTCTGTTTTCTAGTATATGTTGTTCTAGTTATATGTTGTTTGTAGCGGATTCAGAATCGAAGATGTTCATAAATTGATCTACCGTAATATAAGGCATATTACGAAAAATTATATTCACAATATTTTAAAGAAATCTTTTTTAACTAAGGTAATATTTATGTGAAATACTTGTTCTCAGATGAAATAGATGGCTCTAGTATGGAACTTTGACAGGTTTGCACTAAACCGGCAAAACTTGTGACAATCAAAATCAAAATATCATGCGTTTCGATTTCCTTTCTGATCGTAAGCATAAGATGCAAATATTACTTTAAGTTACTAGTTATTATTATATTAAATTTAAAGCGATTGCGGCTTAAAACCTTACTGATACAACCGATTTATACTCCATTCATTAAAGTATTAGACAGAAGTGAAATAAGGTTCTTTTTATGGTATACTTTGTGACAAAATATCAATAATCATGTTACTTTTAAGACTGACGGCTAATTTGCTACATATTCACTTAAATATCAGCTACTATACTTAACTGATGTCATTTAAGCTAACTATTAAACAAATTTATGAGTATATGACTAATTTAAATGATTGAATAAGTATTACAATAAAAAGTGTCCATCGTAAAGAACCTAAAGAAGCAGGGTTGGATAGTTTCGGCACGATTCTCATGTCACTATATAACTCTACCAAATTTAAAACGTTGCCTAACTCGTTATCTGGGATTGTCATCCATTGTGAATGCTACTGCTTTTCTTGTTGTTTAGCCGTTTTCCGTGATGTTATTGTTTTATTTTTGTTGTTAAGTTTTGGTAAATATGGACGATGTCGGTACAGGCCCGAGTGACCTACAAAAATTACGCTCTAGGCCCTCATACCTACCCTCAAACTTTGATATTTCAGGGAGTTTTTTCAATGTCTTCATCAATAGTCTAACTTATTACACTTACAATTAGAATTTATCAAAACACACAGATAGTTTCAGTTTTGGTTCCATGTTGGCTTAGGACTAAAAGATGAATTTATAAAATGCTGGCCTCATCTCAACCCCGAGGTATCATAAAAAATGGAAAATTTCCCAGCTCTTTCAGACTACCTAATGTTCAAAGTCTCAACAAAACTAATATAGATTTTTTAATTTTATCTTGAAAATAAAATGTTCTGCACTGCTGCTTCTATGACCCTCTTTTTTCTAATGTTATAGTGAATGGAGTATAGATACATTTTAGAATTAGAAAATTAGACGACTAATTAAAAGTATGTATATTTTCCAAAAATCAATAGTAAGTCATCAAATGGGTATATTTTTAGATGTGTGTGTGTGTGTGTGTGTGTGTGTGTGTGTGTGTGTGTGTGTGTTTTTGTTTTTTATTTAAGGTTTATTAATAATATTAGAGTGCGCATACTTCAAAATAATTAATTCTCTATTGGTTTTGAATAAATAAATAACGTCTAAATAAGCTGTGATTAAAAATTAAATAATGTTTCTGTCACAGTCAAAACGTGAATTTATGAAATTGGGTCTCCTTCCTCATCAAGTTGTTTTCGGCAGAGGGTCGTTATCTTTTCAGTGGATAGACAATTTTTCCCTTACGAAATCTCTTCGTGATTCTTGGTAATGTGGAGTGTTACATATAGGTTTGTGCCTTGTTCCGGACTGTTGCGTTAGAGAATTTAATTCTCTAAGGACCTCATGTGGCTCTCATTGGGCTACGAACCGTCGAATAAAATTGGGTATACTTATTACCCTATTTGTATAGGGAAAATTGAGAAATATGTGAGCTACTTTGCAGTCAATAAAGCCCTATTTACGTTAAAGTGCATTTTTATTAACACTCAAAAACTGTTACAAATGTACAATATAAATAAAAAGTTAAATACACATGTTAAAGTACCTACACTACTAACATTACTTTTAATCTTGTGAAATTTTTATTGTTTTTTTTTATTATTTAGTTACCTACCTATATAATTTTAAATGTCTAATTTTGAGTAAAATTATTTTAAATTTACTAAAGATCGAATAAAACAAATATTCTTAATGAAATTTTTTTTATTCGATCTTCGATTTGAAGTAAAATTACATCTTTGGGGCGTATTACCGTAGTCATAGATTAGTATGTACTACAAGATTAGGCCATCATCGATGCTGCGTCCGGGTGCATTGCACCCCCTGCACCATGGGCAAAGACGAGCCTGCTAATACCTACAAAGTATTTTAACACTTAGTTACTCAAAGTTAAAAGGGTGGAGTTGTCCCCGGTTAGTGAAAGGTTACTATTTATAATCCTATCTTAAGCTTTTATATATGAGAAATATTAAAGGCCATCCATAAATATGGTACCTAAACACGTCACACGTCCTATCTGCAATGTAATGTTTGATATTTTATTAACTTAACTAGATAACCTTAACTCCTAAGCTCAATCTTTAAATTACTGCACGATCTTTGACTGCGTCCGTTCGCCAGCAACAAGCCAACAAACAGCACCGGTACGGCGCGGTGGCTGCCCGGCGAGCGCCATTTTTGCCTCAGTCCTGTTATACGCGTGTAGTGAGTTGCACGTTTCCATCGCGCCTTTCGCGGTACACCGTTACGATCGTGATTGAAAACATTATGTACTCAAATAGTGTTTGGATTTAATCGCACCTCATCTAAACGTCGTTGAAACGACAAAACACGAGTGTTAATGCGAAAATTCGCGACAGTAGAAGTCGTTAAAAAGTTGTGTTGCAATTTTCCGTCTCGGACACCTTCGAAAAGTTCGTTGTGTTAGCATCGTGTGATCTGCGAAACGTCTGTGTTCTACGTAAATAGTGATATTTTTTGTAAATTCGCATCCAATTGGATTCTTGTTGGAGCCGTTATACGTTGGTTTATCTTTTCCGGCCAGTTTGTGATCGCAGCAATTTTCAGGTAAGTGTATTACACTTTTACACACTCGTGAATAACAGCAGGTAATTCATAACCTGATACCTGTTGATTTGTTTGTCCAACACGGGTTGGAATTGCCTAATTACCAATGGTATTCTGAATCAAAAGTCAAGATTCATCGTATAGATTCCTCCTAGCCTACCGACCTCCTGGAATTACTTTTATGTACCTGTCTGTAAGTAGGTAGGTACATTGAAAAGGCTCAACTTGGCTCAACTATGTTCTGTGTTGATGTTTCCATTTTGCAAAAGAATCTGCCTGCCATGGTATGGTTTTGTGCTTGAAGCCTGTTGATAGTTAGGTACTTAGTGACTACTAACACAACTAGGGACTAGGGTCGTAACTTAGGCGCCCGCGAAACAGGTGAGGATGGAAAGGAAGGACACGTTTATATTTACCAAAGACTTCTAATTTACACCTATGTTGTGTAGTGTTTGTCACGACAAAAATATAGTAGGTAGGTAGGTACTTTCCACAACAACGAGACATTAATATTTTTCCATCTTATGGATGGTTTACACGGAATAAATTCATAAGTATTTAATTAAATGTTAAAATTAATTTTATAATGACTGGTTTACTCGTACACGTAATAAGTTGATAAGTAGTTAACTTAATTTTACACGTACTTAATCATTTAAAAGTAAAATTAAGTTAACTACTTATCAACTTATTACGTGTAAACAGATAGTATTTTTTAAACGGAATAGGATATCAAATCCCTTATAGTCAAACAGTGAAATCACTAATAATAATTTTCAGTTTCAATTACTTTTTCATTCAAAGTTAGTAAATTAAATTATTGAAGCCTGAAAAGATGTTCAGTTTGGCTTGAAAGTAATTTTCTATTTTACTTGGAAAAGAAAAAAAAAATTTAAAAGAATTAAAATTATTATCTCGAGCTACTCCGTGCTTCGGAAGGCACGTTAAGCCGTCGGTCCCGGCTGCATTTGCAGTCGTTAATACCTTCCAAACCGCAGTGGGGACGTAAAAGGGCCGATGATGATGATGATGATAACTTGGAAAAGAAGTATTTTTTATATCGTACCCGTCCTCCCTTAAAGGAGCGCGGCTCACTAGTTGGGAAGTCCTGTTTGAACACTTATACATAACTATAGACATAAACATTTGATTATTTGTAAAATCTGCTATCATATCTACTATATTCAGTCAGGTATCCTTTAAAAAATGAAACTTATATTCAATTTACCTGGCAAGGCATATTCGTCGCAATGAACACCAAAGGGATAGCTTGGGGCCTTAGGGAAACATACTGCGTTTGCAAGGGGCGACTCGTATTCACTTCTTTATGAGATCTTTTATGATAATGATAATATTCTGACCACAAAGTAGTATTTTACCTAACATGAAAAATGAGTTATTTGGGACCGTAAAAGCCCTGTACTTTTAATTCTAAGACAAAGGAATCCATAACCAGAATATGCTTTTATCTACTGCAAAGTTTCCAACAGTTATTACATTTTTCCAGTACTGCTTTGAGTGTCACTGATACCTTTCCGTGCGCCTTTATTTTATCACAGAGGTCTTTATGTCTTACGGCTCCATCCGGTAAATGCGCAACTGTACATTCAAAGTCCTTAACCGTCCAGTTGGAGGAACCCACACAGGCAATACCCTTATCGTAGACAGCAACATTAATGAAAAATGTTTAAGAAATCCACTTTGTCCCTGGCTCTCTAAGATGGGGCTCAAACCCATGACCTTTCGCAATCCGATTGACTGTTCTAACCACAGAGCTACACAAGATCTTTTTTTGATAACGCAGCTAAAATGCACCTTACGTAAGCCTTAAACTAGGGCTCGTTTCCGCTCCCTTCCTAAAAAGGACAGGCTTATGCTGTGTCGGCCTACCTGGTAAAACTCACTGCTATCCAAGACCTAACTGGACTGACGAATTTTTCAAACACTTATTACTTTTTTCGCTTCAAAATATTCTTAGTGAAAAATGAAAAATGCTTAAAAATATTTTTATTAAAAATATATTTCAATATAGCATCGTGAATTTAAAATTGATCATTTAAAATAACAAAACATTTGTTACTGGTAGGTGTAACAAATTAATGTAAAAGGTGCGATTGATTTGAAAGATTGAACAATAGTGACTTGTTGTCTGTTTATGTTATTGTATCAAAACAATAAGTTTATTGTGATCGAAAAAGGTTGCATTACTTCCACCGCAAAGTAACAGGCTAGGGTTGCCATCATTAAAGTTTGAAGTCTGGTTTAAACACAGATCGCCGAAATGCCAGGGTTTTAATCATGAAGATCTTCAGGCTCTCTTTTACCTCCGCTTACGTTCCCTTACAAAAACGCAAACAAATGCGTATCGTGAGTAAACACGCGCCCGTTTTATTTCATACATTTTTAATCAAAGTTAAAAACAAATCAGTTATAAAAAAAAGAAATTATCATTTTCGATCAAACCCATTTTGGTTTATAAATTTTATATATTTCAGATGAAATATGTAAAAAATCTGTTTGAGTCAATTTTGCGTTTTTTTTCTATTGATCCAGTTATTGAAATTTATGTTTCCGTTTTTTGCAAACAATCGACCACATATTTAATTTTTATAAAATGAATTTTATTTTGCAAATATCAGTGATAACTTTGTAATAACTCGCCTTAACAGAACTATTGAAAAGACCGTCCAATTGGTAAACTAGCTATTTAATTAAATGGCCTATTCAGTGTACAAAATTTCATTTTCTACATCGACTAACCGGGGACTGGAAACCGGCGTCCGAGCAACACGGCTTCAAAGGTAAATGAGCCATTTTCCACGGTGTGCAATATAGAGATCATTTCTGGGTACATACATTGCTATGTTAAAGTTCCACAAAATGTAATTGACCTCCACTTAAATAAATTTAAAATTCATGTAAAGAATATACTTATGTGTAAAGGCTATTATAAAGTTGATGATTATTTTAAGGATCGCTATACATGGAATTAATAGCTTTCGCTTTGTTCTATAATGACTAATTATTTGTACAACCTATGTCCTACAGACTTTGAAAGTTGTATTTATTATTGTAATATATATTATTTTGTTAATGACATGATTTATGTAAATGTCATTACTTATGATAAAGAGCTGGTAAGTTTCTTTCGCTTTTTCTTCTTGTCAGCTAAAAGACGTCCTGAACAAGTGGTAGGGGAAAATATTTTTTTTGGACGATTCAAAAGTGCTTGTAATAAGATATACTTGAATAAAGATATTTTCTTTACATTTTAGATGACCAAAAATTTCCAGTCCAATTGCCTAGTAGTTTCGGAGCATATTAAATGCACACAAACAAATAATCAAATCTTAACTTTTTATAATATTAGCTTAAAAAAGGTACCTCAATTCATCCATTTCTACAAAACTCATAAAGCATTGAAAGCTTGTCAGGCGTTCATTCATTCAAAAATGTCAATGATACACGCGTCGGACAAATCCTTCCAATTAAATATCAAAAATACATCTTAAGTAACGCCTCACAAAGTTCCTATTTCAATGTTCATTTGCCGTATTGAGTTGGTTTAATTTACATTTCAAATATTTCTGGACATTTCAATGGTTCGTAATTACGAACAACTAGTTAATGGCCGTGACTGCGTCTGTGTAGAATTCGGATTTAATATTCCTTTAATAAACCCTAAATAGCATTTTAGCGGAACAAAAAATAAGATCCTTATTGTTTATTGAACAACTTCATTGAGTATTTCATCTATAGAGATGAAATACTCAATGAAGTTATTCATATATACTGAATAAATATAATATTATACGATTAAAAACGGACTCACGCACGAAGGGTTCAGTTTATAAGAATCACGTTTTGATGTACATATGAAAGTCCTCTTTATACATTTCTTTCATTCTGGCAACAAAAATACATCATTTGTGAATATTTCAAATGAAATTCTATCACGGTTCATAAGAAACAACCTAGGGATACATACACCTAGGGACAGCGGAGTCTTATGCCCGTTTCCCTAAACTTAGGAGTCGCCCAAATCTGTCGCCTATATATTTAGGAATCGCCTAAGGTAAAAAATTCACCATTGACTAGGAAGCACCTAACGAAATTAACCAATGTCCAAAGTTATGACATTCGTTAGGCTTATAAAACATGTCAAGAGATGAAAGAAAAAATAATATTAGGCGTTTCCTACTTAAGCTATGCCTTGTTCTAAGTTAGTGAAAATGGGTGTTATACTCGTACCTCGTCAAGAGAAGTAATTACTTGAGAAAATGTGTATTTTAAGCCAATAGATGAAAATTTAAATGAAATATGAACTGTTATATAATAATAACAATATTTCTTACTTTTTTCCTTCCTTCAAATTTTTGTTTATTTCTTTAAAATATTTGCTTTTTCAGTAATTAATTACTTTTACTCGACTACTGAAGTTACAGGTCCGTAAGTAATAGGGCCTGTAGCTATTGAACCCCAGAAAGAAAATGTGTTAGACTCGTTTATTGGTTGAATAAATGAGAAAATATTTCTAAAAATTAAAATTACCTCATTATTTACATATTTGGAATTAAAAGAAACACGGTGACGCTACACATAACTTGTCCTTGCGATTGGGGAAAAAACGTCATCGCTATCAATCGGGACTAATAGCCTTGTTGTTATTATTACCCCCAAATCCTCACTGATCCCGCATGGTTGCATTGGATTTTATCAGATTTAACAGCGGTATAATAATGAACTCTAATAATATACAAAAGAACTAGCCGACCCCATTGTTTTGCATATATCCTTAAAGGTGTAACAATTAGAAAACAAACTTTTGTCGCGTCGAATGAATATACATAAGTATAACATTTCATTCAAATCGGTCAAGCCGTTTCGGAGGAGTTATGCTAAAAGCTGTGACACGAGAATTTTATAATATACCTACTTTGTCTGATTAAACTTATTAGAGTACCAGTCGATTTTAGGTAAAGTTACATTTCTTAGGAGTCTTTTTAACAAAATGCTACGCATGTGCTACGCCTATAGTATGCTAAGTAACAACAGGTGAATAAGCTGATTACCTATTAGTCCTAAATATTGATTGAACAGTTGAACATCCCTAAGTAGGACAGGTATAGATCGTGCATTTACCAATATGTATATGCGCTTTGCAGACCGTTCATTATAAACGTTATATTAAGAAAACCGGTTTCGTTGATTCGTCGCGGCTTAACGGTCAATTCACATTGAAGTGGCACCGATTGGTAGCGCAGCCGCTGGCGTTTCTTCTGTCAAAACTTAACGTTATCTTCATAATGAATATGATTGCTGTCTATTTGATGGGCTGTAACACACAGTATCGCTCGAGGCGGCTAAGATACTCTTTTCAATCATGCAAACGATATATATTTTGGTAATAGAGCTAAAGCTTTAGAAATTGCCGCTGTCTCCGGCTGCTATAGCCGATAGCTGACAGCCTCTGCTGCTTTAGTATGAACGGACCCTTAAATTTTTGAACCTTGTTTCGCTGCGTATGCGCAAGTACCGTTATTGCATGCGGGTGTTGCAGACTTGGCTGGGTGGTACCGTAAGTTTTGTTATGACTTCACATTTATTATCTATGTAGGGTACATATGGGTTAAATATATATTTTTTTACTTTTAAAAGAACCAATAAAAATTTTCAATAGATGCAATGTCATTCTATTAGCTAAGGTTAGAAATATACTCAGACTCGATAATATACGCACCTCAGCGCATTCAATAAAAAGAAATATGATTAAAATAGTTTAAATTCAGAAAATGTAATCCTGTTTGTTTTTATTTTAGTAAATTACAATTTGTCTTGTCTAATTTTAAGATTTCCAGGCGAATACTGACTGCCTTCATTCATCTTTACTACGCAACCCTAAAATATTTTACAAAAATTTTACAAAAATACAACCCCAAAAATAGTGACAATATTTTTTTTTATGTTGATTACAATTTATGTTTGGTTTTTCTATTAGTTAAACATTATTTAGTACCAGTGCCTGACACGAACTGTTTAGATTACGTCCGTCGCTGGAGTGTTTTAAATGAATAAAGAAATCGGTTTTAGTTTTTGTACTTATTACAGTAATTTAAAATATCGTAGGTTCATTTGTCTAGTAGGTATATATTTCGGAATTTTGTATCTTTCTACATTAAGTTACAATTAAAATTTGACCTTTAGAAAATACAGATTTTTAGTTTTATTAGGTGATTTTTAGTATTAGTATTCATAGTGTTCATAGTTTAGTATTAGTATATTGGATATTTTGACGCCAAATTAGTCCTAGAGAGGATTTTGCGGGCCACTTCGCTTTCTTGACTTTTATTACCCTTGTCATATATATCTGCTATAGTTTTTATGGCTTCTGACAGCACACGATAGATTTGATTGTGGAAGTTGTCGTAGCCGTCCTCGACTTCTGCATCCGTCTACATGAGGTTTGTCATTCATTTATCTGGCATTCTTTCCACAAGTTCGAAGTACCTCTTAATTTTATAAGAAATATGTGTAGAATTTCTTCCACACCGAAAAAGCCATTCCTAAATATATTATTTCGATTTGTACTCATAAAAGGGGTGTACTTTTTATATTTTTATCTTATGGATATACATGAAATAATATCTAAAAAAATATTTAATAAGTTTCATATCCGAAAATAAATTTAGCTTTCAAAATTTCTGTTCAAACTGGTGAGTTTCTTGCTCGTTCTTCTTATTAGCCAAAAGACGTCCTGAACGAGTTATAGAGAAAAAATGATGGACGAAATAAGAGTACTTTTACGAAGTCTATTTGAATAAAGACTATTTGACTTTGATATGAATAAGAGGAGCGTGACGTCACGCCCCGTATGCGGTCACGTGACGAGTATAAAATATTTGTTTTTTCATAATTAATTTAGGCAATATTATAAATATAATATATTATAATAGTATATTAAACACTACCAGAAAAAAAAAATGTATTTAGAGAAAATTTTGAGATACCTAAAGTGCCTCTCATGTTTTATATTATAACCTAGGGCTATATGTACCACTATTACAATAATCGTAATGGTTTGCGAATGATTAATAAGAATAGCATTTAATGAGGTAGCTCGATTGCGTAATGGATAAGCGCCGGGGCCCGCGATCGTTGTTGTTAAGCAACTTTCGCAAGGGTGGGTCACGAGATGGGTGACCCAAAAATTATTTTTTTCGAGCTACTCCGTGCTTCGGAAGGCACGTTAAGCCGTTGGTCCCTGCTGCATTTGCAGTCGTTAATACCCTCCAATTCGCATTGGGCCACCACGGAGGTTCGTGGGCCATCCTCCTTAATCTGATGGCCTGAGCCCCTGCAGTGGAGACGTAAAAGGGCTGACGACGATAATGATGACATTTAATGCGTAATCCGCTATCCTCTGTCAATATCTTATTTAATCATAGCTTTAAGGAGCTGTTCACGACACACCACCATTGTATATGGCACGTGTTATTTGTAGATTATTCTGTATACTAAATTGTCTGTTATAAAACCCCCGGTCTCCCTACCCACCTGCCCTTTTTTGTTTCAATGCAAACTGATTATATATATTTTATTTCCTGATTGAATTCAATCAGTCTGTCCTTTTTGATATTAATTGAAAACAATCAGATTGTATCTCTACCTATTTATCTTGCTTTACGAGTCCCTTTATTCACATCAAATAAAATATAACGCAGTAACGTAACCATTTCACGTAAATTGTAATAGGCTCCATCATAAATGTAAATAATGTTAGGTTTCTCGTTCGTGTTTGTGTTTTGTTGCTATGATACTGAACGTGTATGTCGTTGAGGATGATAAATAATTAATGAACAAATGTAAAATTAGTATGGCTCTAAATATGAACATATTATGTTTATTATACAGAAATGTTTGTAGATGGCGCCATTAGTGTTGATCTGATCACAAGTACATCCAAAATTAGGCTAATCCTTTTTTAAATTTTATGCAAAAAAGGTTCTATACCTTTACTTTAATAAGTAAAATTGAAAGTTATCGACCTCCTTATTCTAATTTACAGATTAAAAAACGTATATTAAATGTCATTCCACAAAAATCGTGCAACCTTTGAAAGACATTTTGTCCGGAGCCTTATTATGGTGATATCGATTTTGCCACTTATTAATTACTAACACTATATCTAAAAGGGTCAGATACTTTATGGATTATTTTAGAAAATATTAATGTTTTGTATATTTAGGCTTCTAGGGAATGATGCTTACATTTAGGGACTGATGGACTATGATGATATGGTGAGATACAAGATTTGTATATACTCGTATTTAAAATCACATTTATTCATAACTTTTTTTGGAGTTTACTATATAATAAACAAAAGCTCACAATTAAATTGTTTTTTATTCTTAAAATAATCACCTACATTTTGTACAATGTTCTTAAATCTAAATTAACATCAACAAAACATTACTTTTTGGCACTGCTAAGATATATCTTATTTCTAATTCTTATAGTTAAAATCTGATAAATCTTATAGTTTTACTATGTTTTTAAAATCTTTACAAAGATTTCCACATTTTCGACAGGTACGTCATTCCATAAGAAACATTACAGACTGTTCTCATTCTTCTTAATCGTAATTAGAACAGATTGCGTCATTGCTTCAACATAAAAGACTAAACTAATCATAACATTTTTCCACTTGAGTTGTCTGAAATAAATTGCTGCCTAGCCATAAGGCCACCTTATGTATATTTTCTTCTCTTGCTTCATGTAATGTGTCCTATGCAGTGTACAATGGAAGGCTATTCTTATTAATTAAAATATACTCACCAATGCCATATGTCACTTTCAATTTTTCTCCCAGAACCTTGCTTGTGCTTGTTGCTTCAATAGTTTTACATTAAAATAGGTCCATTAAGCAAAGGAATATCATGTTCAGAGTCTACTTATATATTGATTACAAATTATGTATATTATAAAAAACAGCAACGTCATTTCGTGATCGCTTGAATATTATCTGTGACTTGGTGCATAATGAGAGTAGTTAGCATTAAAAGCTGTTAAAGTTCTTTTCATTACTAAGTTTGATCGTCCCTCAAAAGCCGGCAGCGCGCTTGTAGCTCCTCTGGTGTTGCAGGTGTCCATGGGCGGCGGTAATCACTCACCATCAGGTGATCCGTCTGCTCGACTGCCCCCTATTCCATAAAAAATAAATAAAAAGGATAGGATAATAGGATTAGGTCCTTATACCATCTTCTATGATTGAAATTTTTATTCATAGGTTATTCTCACAATAAATATCATCTAACATGTAAAATTAGTTATTTCGGCATTTCGGGCAATCGTTATATCAGCAGTTCGCTTACACATTGCTCCTATACTATTTTGTGCTCCAATAAAAATGATACTGAATAAATTTCAATATTTTCCTGCTTGCCTAATTGTTATTTTGTCTTTGGATATCTTTGACTTCCTTTTAGGCACCATATTGCTATAAAATAAATAAATACCATTTAATTCAGTTTCACTTTTAAACTCGAAAAATTAATGTATTTATTTATATTACGTTTAAGTGTCTTGTCGATAACTGTACCTTCTATCGACAATGACACTTAAAGGGGCATTCAACATAATTTACTTGACTTATTATATTTGATAAATTTTGCATTTCGATCGCCCGGATCGCGAACGGCCGTGGGTTCGATTCCCATCTGAATTTTTTTAAGCATTTTTCATTAACAATATATTTAATTGACTGCTTACTTACCACATAATAAACATCAGTTTTCATTAAAACTAGGGATTGTCGGTTCAGGGAGTGACGATATAGGGCTGGTCATAAAATGGTTATTGTTAGTTTGCTATGATATAAATAGGCTGACAAATCACTTGCAAACTTTGTTTATTCTATAATTTTTTTACTATCTGATAAAAAACAACCACATTCCTTTTTAAATTTCTAACCCATCACGGCCAATAACTTCGTTGTTTAATATTTTTTGTTGTTATTAACTACTATAGTAACACCCTTTGTGTTTAATTTCGAGGTTATTTTTTTAACTGATAACAAAAAATATTTTATTTATTTGTTTATTTTGTACACACATACAATTTCACATGAACAAATGTAACAGACAAACATATAGGAAAAACAGGTTATATTTCACATGTCACTGACTCGCTTCGGAAAAAGCGCGTCTCGTCTAGTAAGATCTACTTTTAACTTATATACACTTTTGAGCATTTATTAATTCTGGTTTTAACAAAGGCATTTAGTAAAAACTAGTACTAGAAAACTGTAACATCTGTTCTGAAATGGTACTCATTATCCGTTAAAAGCAATAACCTCAATTTAGTACTTTACCGTACTTGTAGACATTTGGCAGCCTTTTTGTTGGATAAATATTAAAAAATATAAAGTACTTACATCACTGTGTTATCGTGCGGGAGTTCGATGACCTTATAGTACCAATTATTGGCTCTTACACTACACTGAGATTAACTTCCACATACCAATAGTTACTTGACCACATACAATCATTTTGATATATATATATATATATATGTTTTTTAAATTCTTTCCTTCTCGGAACAGACTAGAATCTTAGACTATACTGCCTCAACATTGGATAATTATACTATTAGTACTGTATGGACTGAAGCGTGGGGTTGTAGATGGATGGATGGATGGATGTAGCTTCAGGTAAAAAGAATAAAACTAAAATAAAGTTTTAACAATCTTTATTTTTCTTCTCAGGGGGTAGGTATAGGTATTCGCTCGCTATGGTTCTTGTATCTTTAATTATGAGGGGAGGACTTAGCTTTCAAGGGAAATAGAGGACTTAGTGTCGAGTTCGCTGGGTCAGCGTCACGGGCCGGGTAGAGGCTGCCAAGGGTGTAGACCCGAACTCGGCTGACAAGGGTGTAGACCCGTCATCAGCTTCGGTCAGCAGCACTGAAGATCCACGAAGCTCAGGCACAACGCAGAGCAGCGTAAGTCAGGAGGACTCTAGTAGAAGAAGAACCCCGATTTTTATTTAACACTAACTTAGAAATTTGAAAAATAACTTAAAAAATGAAAAATATTGTTTCGCGAGAAGTTATTTATATACTATTTCACCACTATGAGACGCGCTGCGGTCCCATGCCTGCCTACCTTCATAGTACAATTGTTAACATTGTACCTACAATTATTTTTAATGATATTTTTCTTTAAATTAATTTGTACTAAAAAGTAAAAAGGGAATTAAGCACATCAGCTAAACATTCAAAATAAAGACAGTTTATTTAGTAAACTGTTACAAGACCAAATAAAAATCCTATTATTGGTGTAATTTAGCCACTAAAATACTGAAAAGAGTTTAGGATAGGAACCGAAACGTATGCTGTCCGTTTGTTTAATTGCATTTTATTTTTTATTGGAGTTTTAATTTGTAAAAGTGGTTCTATTTTGCGTTTCAAAGTAATCATGGAAGTGAACATTAATTCAAAGAAAGACTACTACGGTTTGTGAACTTCGAAGAAGCAACATTGACGTTTTATTAAAAAAAGAAGACTAAAAATCGGAACGAAATGAGGCTGTCTAGGTTAAAATCCCTTTGCTTTAAACGAAACAATATTACTGAGATTCCTAAACTAAACACCTCACTCTATGGACTGAACTTATGGCTCAACAAATAGCCACCATTACTTTCACAGAGGGTTAAATTAGTCGTTTATGGAGATCGACCGCAGTAAATTAATAGTGGATAGCGATAAATTCGATATCATGGCAAATGCCAGCTGTAAGTCACGGAGGAGATATTAATTAGACACAGGTGATTCATCGCAAAAGCTAAGTCACGTTTACCCTGATTCGGTTCGGATGGGTGAACGGTTTATTTCCAATTTATAGTTCTTTATTTTCTTGTAGGTACTACTTGTGTTGTGGGGTAAATAATTATTATAACAGCCAGTCATAATACCTAAATCGAAGAAAATATTTCTATGTTTTCTGTGATTTAGCTTTTCATGATTTGATTCTGATTATATTACGAAGTTTACGGTAACGGTCCACAGAGATTGCAAGTTGTTGTGAAACGAGGGTAAATTAATTGCAGGTAATAAATAGGGTAATTTTATTAAAATATTTTATTTACATAAACAAAAAACAAAATATACAAAAAACAAAAAGAGAGGTGCGTGAGGTGAGTAGTGATTGCGAAGAGTATGTCAGTGGTGAAGGTGGTCTGGTGAAGGGGGCGTGGATTCGCAGCGAAGTTCCGTTGATGTCGTTGAAGTGCTTCACAGAAGTAGCTCACGTCAGTATAAGAGGACAGTTATGTCCTTCAGCAGTCTTCAGGGGCGACGGGATCCGGAGCGAAGACTCGACGTGGCGTATTCTCCCGGAGCGTCGAGCAGGAGATCCTTTGACTGCTCAGAACTGAGCAGCAGCTCGGGCCTCAAGGCGTACGCACGAACATAGCCTCCAGGAGAGGAGGTTTCGGATAAAATTGCAGAGGGTGAAGTACTGAAGGATGTTACAGTGGAGTAATGAATTGTCGTTGTCCTTTTGTTAAAGCCAGAAAGATGGTGTCTTATGACGTTGAGACCATAACTTTGAAGAGTTCACGGGGCAGTCGGCCCTAGGAAATAGGCCCTTTATGAATTTAGGTAGCTCAGAGCGAGCTCTTAAAGCTAGCTTAGGCAACTGTTGCCGTTGTAGTAATTCAAGAACTACTCGGGCAAGGCTTTATACATCCGAAGACGAGCTCAAATTTAGAAGCGAACGCATTTACCTAAAAATTGGAAATCTATAGAGGTTGAATACTTAAAAGTGACAAACAGTGAGTCAATTTTTCAGGAAAAGTTAGTTTCGACAAAGTCCTATATGTTCATTCAATATGCCTTAAATTATTTTATATTACGCTCAGTGCAAAATCTTTACTATATGTATTAATTAAATATGACCTATTTCAATAATAGATTGAACAAAGGACTTCATAAATATTTGCTGTTAACAATATTTGTTTGTAGTATGTAGATGATAGATTGTGGTGCCACTTTGGCCATTCTCCAAATGAAACAAAAAAAAAACTAATTTCAATTGGGCTTTGTTTTAACATTATTTCCTATTTTCTTTTAATCAGAGGCGGAAATACCTAAGGGCTTAACATATAAAGGGCCTTCAACCATCAATAAAAATTATATACGATACAGTTCTTTTACATTAGGTACTATTGTAACAGTTTCTTATCAAAATTACAAGTAATTAATACAAATTGACGATCCGCCCCTGTATGTGATCATAAAAATATAATAAGGTAATTGCAGAACTGAAAATGCCTTTCGACAGAATTGTAGAGTGATTCGAATTTAATTTAATCTAGTTTATGGAAAAGAATTGCTACTAACGTGATAAAGTAAACTCACTTATTTTACTTAAACATATCTGGAAAACATACTGCGATTTAATATACCCAGAGAAGACTAACTACTCCAGTACATTGACCTAAACGGCATAAGCATTACTTTATGATTTGTGGCGTACATGAAAATTATAACTGATATACTCGTATATTATCATGTAAGTTGTAAGCCGGTCGGTACGTTTGACAATGGCAATTTGCATATTTAGTGGCCCATTATTCATTCATTGCGGTAATCGGTGCTCTGTTAATGTTACATTATGCTTTTGAGCACTTAAATTTGTATGGATCGGTAGTGGTGGCATTACGTGAGACGCTTATAAAGCTATTACCTGTCTAAATGAAAGGGAAATACTAATTCGAATACTTAAACAATGTCTGCACATCTAAAATAAGGTACTCTACTCTTTTTAAAACTCTTATGTTTTACATAAGTCACTTGATTAATTCGGAAATATTAATTCTTTTTTTGCTATATAATTTTTTTATACCCATGAAAACGCTGTCTGCCTTATTCCTGATGTCATTTAAATATGTACACAAGAGAGAGAGAGAGAGAGCAGAGAGTACCTATATCATTTAATAGATTAAGAAATGCCAATTAGACAAAAACAGTTCTATTTAACAATAGGGATAATGACAAATTTTTGTTTGTTTGTCCGTCAGGTAGAGTGTTAAAATATATTAAACACGTATTTTTTTATTTTTTTCGTAATCAAAAAATTACAGCGTTACATTGACTTGAAGTTTCGCATGACATCACGTTAGAGTACGTTTTCTACTCAACTGTGACGTAGCGAGCCCCCACTCCCCAACTTTAATGCCTGTTATCTAAGCTATTTCTTGTTAATTTGAAGTAAAAAAAAATACGTATCTAATATTTTTCTATTATCTGACTGACGGACTAAATAGAATTGCATTTTTTTTGCCCAGTCATCATCCCTATTATGTCGTAAAATAAAAACAGAAGTAAGAACAATACCATCGAGGGATCTGCAATGAGATAAATAACGATACGACTAAAATGTATGCGGCTGCAGGACCTGTATCCAAGGCTATTAATAAACGATTATTAAAAAAATGTTTACGACTAAACTGTCAGAAGCAGAACTGTTGCTGCCGATATGACGTCACAAAGTGACGCGCACTGTTTGGGGTCACGTGATACACAGATAAAGAAACTGGAATTTTATTAAATAAGATAATTATAAAGCGGTTTTAATACTCAAAATCAGAATATCAATGTTTATTTCAATGTGAATCCTACTTTTTGTCTTTAGTGGCTTATTTTTCATTATTGAAACTACTCTATTACTAAGTAAACACATCAAAACGCATGATTTGCTGCTATATAGATACTGTGGATTTTCCGAGGATATTCGTGTGTCAATTCGTTCGTGAGAAAATTTTTAGTGTTGTAATATGGAGACCTTTCTTTATATTATCGTCCAAAAAAATCCCCAATGCAGAGCTGCTCATTGTATTCAGCGTAAAGAAAAATACGACTTGCTATGTGCTAATGTAATCAAATGAAAAGATAAAAAGTAGAAACGTATGTCTTCCTAAAGAGTTCCAATAAAATAAAGAAGAAAGATTTGATTGTCGTCCTAGAAAAGTCCCTAAATAAGATAGTTTCTCAATTATAATTGTGACAATATCACAACGTAAATAACTTTAGTTACATTACAGCAGCATATATGATAACAGTTTGGATATATCCAATGTCGACTAAAGCTAGGGCAGATTTAACTGGAAATATTGTGTGCCTTTTTGTTTTACTTTTACTAGATTTATTAAATAGGAATACAGTGACAGATCGCTATTTGCTCTTGACGGGTTGTTCATGAAGCACTCAACATGCTAATCACACCTGCCCGAGTGTAATCAGTACGTATCCTCTTCGTGTGTTGCATCATAAGATGACGGCCGTAATGCCACGACTGATGGTGTAAGTAGTTCCTGGTTCAGTTTAAATTTAGAACTAGAACGTTTTAAATGTTAAATTAAAGTGGGCGTCAAAGAGTTTGCATAAGTTGTTTTTATATTAATTCAAAGAGGTCTTTAATTAAAGAGGGCACGTACACACTAACTTCTAATTGGTTTTGTAATAAGAAATATTGTTCAAATGAGTTGTAATTATGGGAAAGGTTATAATAAACGTTTCGTTACAGTCAAAACGTGAATTTCTTAATTGTAGATAGAAAAAACACGAGTTAACCCTAAAAGTTCACCGTTACTATTTGTTCTCGTAAAAATACTTGACATTTTTATTTTTATGTATGTTCGTCGATATTTTCGCCTGTAGTATATAGATTTTGAAGAATGTATTTTGTCGTCATTGAAACTTATCGATTTAACTTACACAACCGTGCATTAACCTTACATCCTTATTGTAATATTAAACAGAAAAAGCAAAGAAGTTGTGGCTGTATGGATATACGTAATAGTGATTGTAATGCATGCAGCTTTTTGCAGTTAATATTTATGTAACAGAGATGCCACTATAAATAATGATGCGTTTATTTTAGGAAAGGAATAGAGTGACGAATTATTATTAAAGAACTTATTTAAAGGATAATTATTTGAAATTATTTAAAGCAACTGAATAATTATTAGCAAATTCGAGATTAAAACTCTCAGAGAGTTCAGAATATGCTGGAACAAGATGGTAAATGAAAAATATTCAAAATCGCCAAAATCAATCATAATTGTTCAGACTTTTGAAATATACGTTAAAATCTATTATAAAAAAATAATCATTCATTAATTATATTGTTAATTTACAGAGAATTGTGCTCAGGTTCAATCAAAGTTAGTTAAAGTGAGATTTTGATTCCGTCATAAACCCTGAACATATTTAAAGGATAATTGAATATTATCACATAAATACTAGCAAAATGTCAAAAACAGAGCCATTATGCCTTGATTTTTTATCAGCAGCAGCTATAAATAACTATCATAAGAAAAGAAAATAATTGATTGTTACTTTGAATTGAATAGGTCCTGAAAATATTGGACCTATTTTAATAATTCTTTCATCTACGGGAAACTACTTAATTCGCGGGAAAAATCTAGTTATTATATTTAGAATGATCACTAAGAATTACTAAGAGTAGCTCGGTGGCGTGGTGGATAAGCGTCGCGGCCCGCGATTATTGTAAGCAACTTCCGCAAAGGTCGGTCACGGGATGGGTGACCAAAAAATTATTATCTCGAGCTACTCCGTGCTTCGGAAGGCACGTTATGCCGTTGGTCCCGGCTGCATTTGCAGTCGTTAATACCCTCCAAGCCGCACTGGGCCAGCGTGGAGGGTCATGGCCCATTCCCCTTAACCATCCATAAGGAACGTTTGAGCCCCTGCAGTGGGGACGTAAAAGGGCTGATGATGATAACTAAGAACGGACTTGCGTGATAATAGCGATTGTAACAGCGCAGAAATACCGGGAACTCGATAAAAACAAGGTACGTGATAGCAATCCCATTTTGACCCGACTACGGCGAAGCGAAAAGGAGGGTTATGATCTTGGCCGGTATGTATGTATGGATGAATTTTCATTTGTTTCCTTATAACTTAGAAACTACTCATCGTAACTGGATAAATGAGGTATCATTAGAAAAGTCTATTGGTATATATAAAACATACCAAAGAAAATATATTATAATAGTGATAAATAGTATACCACTAAGCTGTAGATAAATAATAAATTAATAATTTATTTATTTATTATGCAAACTTTTTAAAACTTTTGAACAATATATAGTTATTATATTATTAAGCACCAATCGTTACTGGTGGATCAGCGGCTCTACCGCGTAATTGGCGCTTTGATTGAACTGCCAACGTGACAGATCAATCAGGGTTTTGGTTCGACAGATCAATCAGAGTCTCAGTTATACGGTAGAGTCGTAGTAGCGTCGATTCTCGTCGATTGCATCACTGCCCAAGCAATATGTCACGTTTCGCGACTTCCGTCGTTGCGTCTGTTATGCCATTGTTACGTGCCGAAGAAAGTAGCGTGTTAGATGCATATATCGTCTACAGTTTCCATGTTCAACCAAGCGATGTCAACAGTTAATTCCACCTGTTTACTAAGTGTTTACAAATGTGTGTTGTGTCATCAGTTACTCTCTGATTCTCCGTTATATGAATACAGAACGCCATTTTGTCGATTAAATTGGGTTTTTTCTGATTTCCAATGTAAGATCAGAATGGTAATCGACCATAATGATTACTATAAGTATTAGAATGGTTGTTAATATGAGGAATTCCTACCATTCATCTTATATTTCGGCGCTGTGGTAATTGAAGTCCGGGTCGATGTTATTGGTAGATATATCGATCTGTCCAGTACCACCTTAATGAGACTTGGCTCCCTTTTTTTATGCGTCGGCAAAATGTTTTAAGCATAGTCCCTGCCACTACTGGAAATTGGCATAATAGGCAAAACCTCTTTTTTCTGTTCTGTGGGAAAAACACTGAAATTACTTCCATAAAAACATTGCAAAAATAAAAGACCAGGAAAGAAAAGTGTAGGTTGAGTTTTCCAACGCCAAAAATCTCCTTATTGATCTAAAAAATTTGTATTCTTGAATACCGAGGACATGGACTCGTGTATTTTTTATAAGATTCAATAGGTAATTAGAGTGATTATAATCTCTTTGGCATGCCACCCGAGAGTCCTGGACAGTTGCCTAGTTTGCCTATATGGACGGGCCAGGATCTACCTTCTTTCGAATACTCTTTTGTTCGATACCAGTACAATTATTCACTACGTCACCACAAAATAGAAATCCCGTAATTAACAACCGTTGTAATAACACTATAGGTTAGGTAACTCAATGTTAAGCTTATCTGCTTAACATATACTAAGTAATTTCAAGAATTTGAGGTTTTGTGGCGCTGTATGCTGAAAGACGGGTATTAACTCAGTTCAGCAGCAGATGCAAACTAATTAGGTAAAGTATATGATTAGCTTAGATATAACGAAAAAAAAGCAATACCGATTTCTTATAATTTCACGTGCACTACTCATTATATAAAACAACTATAAACTCTTGCAGCGCATTTGCATTTGCTTTCATGACGTTTCGGACCTTTTATAGGAACCGTGTTCACTGAAATCTAAGGTGTCGATTGTATTTTTTAATAAAGAGTATACCTTCAAATTTCACATTCAATAGTAAAGAGTCCGAAATGTCTTGAAAGCAAATACAATACGCTGAAACCGTTTACAGTTAAAAAACAACGTACGATAACTATTTTGAAGATTTCATAAAACATCAAGAATAACAGTACCGCTGTCTATTCATAATTTTCTGAAGTGGAAAACATTATGATCGAATCAAGGGCATGCAGTTGTCTCACTTTCTTTATTCTCTAACTAGTTTATGGTTTTTTTAACGGAAAAGTAATTTAGATTAAATTAATTACTAGCATCATTATTCGTATTTCACGCGATAACGTTCTATAGCATGGATGTACTCATTTAGGGACTAAACATTTAAATATTTATCTATAAAATATTGTAGGTGAATCAGTTATTAACAAAACCACTTGATTTTCTTGGCATTCATAAATAACTTTATATGGAAAAAAATAAATAGGACGTTAGCATGAAGTAAGAAAACTTTTAATTTTTTTTTCAATGAATAGAACCGTCTTCAATCGTTTAAAAAGTGATAAATAATACATTAAAAAACTTAAAAAGAGACCTATTGAAGCAAAAGCGGGATTTTGGTGTGATTTAATATGTCATCAAAATATTTAGGTGGTATCTGATGAAAAGCATATTAATTATAATAATAAACCTACTGATGAAATTTAAATGGGTTCTGTCGAACAAAAAAGAAACATACATCGCCGTCGAACATATAACCTCCTTGTCGATTATGAAGACGTTTAAAAACAATATTAAAGCTATGAAAATGAAATATCATGAGAAAACTAATAATTAATGTATGTGCTTACACACAAGCAGAAATGCGTTTCATAATATTGTAAACTTAAATGATAATTGGGAGGTTTAGAAAGTAATTGAAGAGAAGAGAGTTAATCCACCCTTAAGTAGAAGAGTAAAGGAGTAAGATATAAAATTAGTGTGATAAAAGAAGTGAGTGGGAAAGACTCAGAAGTGACGATCAGTAGAGACCCAACGATATCATATTGCAAATTTATAATATTCTAGAAAGTTGACATTGAAGAGAATCATCGTCACCACCAGCCCTTCCCTATGATATCGAATTGTTAATAACTGCAGATGCAGCTGAGGCCAACGGCAAGATTATATTATGTTTTAGTCACCCATCCATGAACCGGCCTTTGCGAAAGTTGCAGACCAAACACTAACGACGACGAGCTCTCCCTATAATAATTATTAATTTAGACACAGCAAACGTTACAGTTATTCATGTGGGATTAGAAGACAATTTGAACTGGAATGATATAGTTAAATAAAGCGAATGAACAGAGGCTAACTCGATTTGTTCTGTATTCTTTTACGTTAGCAGTGCAATAAAAATGAACGTGTACGGTTATTTATCGTCTGTTTTAATGACGGCTAGTTGTAATTAAATGTTGAGTTGTGTTTAGAACACCATATTAAATTGAAGTAGCTAAATAGAAACACCATATTAAACTGAACTGACCAATAGAGTTACTTAATGTTCACACGATAAATTAATAGCTATGCTTTAAATAATTCTTAGTAATAAGAAGTCTTTGTCATTAAACTGTGTATTTTGGTCTGCATTTGCTACTTTTGATGCACCTTCAATATCATATTTTTGTGTACATTAATAAATATGTAGACATATAATGAGAAATTCGAAAAATCAACTGACACTTGTACCATAACCCAAAACTCTAACTGAGATAACTATCTTGCCCCACGGTAGTCTGTCTGTTTCTTTAATAAGTTTACATGTGCTAAAACATGGTTGAAACATAAAAACAATAAATGACATCAACTTGACTGTATTTTAAATAAAAAAACTTACATTTTATTCCATTTCACATCAACTCATATGAAATGGAATAAAAGAGTTAATTAATTGAAATAAAATTTATTACAGTGTAGTTTTCGCCAGCGGTTTCGCTCGCGTGGCCTGGGACCACGCGGCCTTGGGCTTGCGAAAATGTAAGAACGAGATGAAAACTACAAGACCTATAGATTAGACACTAACAAAAACAGATTGCGTCGCAGTTTGATACAGGCATAATATTTTAGAATAACAGAAAATGGAATAGACAAGGCATCATCATAAACCCGTAGTTATTGCTTATGTAAGTGTGTTTCTTTATCTGTCTTTTCACGACGAATTGGGGTGAAATGGCTTTATGGTCATGTGGCCGTGAAACGCGATGAGGGAAGTATGGTTTCTGTTATGTTTTGCGACTTTACAGCCTTGTGAGTCGTCTTGTAAAATTGTGAGAAATTTTCGGTAATGCAACATTTTAAGAACACCTGATGCTACAAGAATTCATGGCACTTTAAAACTTGGCGTTTACAAAGCGTTCTGTAACAAGAAGTTTAAAAAGTTTGTTATTACCTCATTGCTTTTAACGATTTTGAATAGAGTTTTCTTTTTTTTTTCGTGTTATTCAAACTTGGAACTGTTATGCATAGACAACTAAACCATAATCTTACCTGTGTAAAAACAAAAATAATAGATATTGAGAATTCCACAATGAAAATCTAATTTGAAAAGGTGGCATTATATTCTGAAAAGTTTACAATCCAAATAGAATCTTTCAAAAAGGCTTTAGAAAAGTAAATCCGATTTAACCGTCCTGAATATCCGTGGTGTATTTTAAATGGCAATCTAGGAAATGGCGAGCTGACTTTACGTAACCTTCGTCCGAGACTAACTACTGGCTCAGACTCGTTGCATTTTGTGGATTTAGAAATTCCACTTACCAATAATGGCAGCAGGAAGCCTGAGGTATATGAAACAAATCGATTTCTAACATAGGCACTTAATTTATGATCTCCTTATATAGTAGATCTCTTTGCCCATAATAGCGAAAATAATATCTTCTTTCGCATGAGTTTTTGGTTACGAATTTTTTCTCACTTTCATTTCTTTATCTTTCGATTGTCCGAAAAACTTCAGAGATGCATTAAAACGTCTAAAAATAAGAATTTAGTGAAAACAGATAAATATAAGACTAGGCTGTATAGGCTAAGGCCCTTTTACCTTAAATAAATTTACTAGTATGTACTCTTCTTTTGCAATACGTTCTATTCTCAAATATAAAAAAGTACTACTCTAATTAGTATGTACCGCTCAATGTTATTTTTTAACTGCTATTGTCAATGTGTCTTTTGAGGGCATTGCATTAGTTTAATATTTACATAAAGTGTAATTAATGAAAACAACTATGGAATATGCTATTTAAATTCAAAGCCATTTTAAGTAATATGTTTTTGACTCTGTAATGTGCTTGCTAAACTAGTTACGAAATTGTTTGCAATTTTGTTATGTAATGTAACAAACTATATAGTTTATCTGCTGTAATATCATAATTAAAATGTCAATGTTGAGCTAAATGACAAGTTGACTATCTGATAATGATTATCCAACTGGCAAATGTTAGCATACAGGCACTTCATCTACAAACTGGATTTTTATTGGTGTTTATAAGTAACTTATTTTATTTATGTTATTGTGATTCTGTAGAATTATTTATTGTTGTATGGATATTTGTCTCTTGAGTTTCTTTTGTAATGATTTGGTAAAATGCATAATTCGAGACATCCATCATTTCATAGCAATTGCTGTTATAACTCGTATGAATTTACGTAACGTCCTCGCACAAAAAATCGAAAAATTTCAGATCGTTCTTAAAATTTTATTAGAATTGTATTCGTGAAGGTTATAATCTGTGCATCGCAGGCATTGTGAGGTCCTACCTCTGTTGTATCATAAACTATCGAAAAAGCCTTTTTTTTAGTCATGTTAGTATTTTAAAAATAGACGAAATTTATTTTCGGAGAAATTGAATTTGCCTACAGACATTGTGCCTGCTACTTAAACGTCTAGTACGCACACTAAGAGCTTCCAATATCTCTTCATTTACATTATCACTAATTATAGGCTATATAATTAATTGTCAATTTACTCACAATTTATACATAAGACCCTCAAACTCGTTAGTGTGCCTGTTTCCTCGACGTTCACAATAAAGTACTTTAATGATATCGAAGAATAATATGTATGTACTTCGTGTGTTCATACGTTTTGAGACAAACTTTTTACTGAAAAAGTAAAATGTTACTGGCTGTTATTTTTTTACCGATTTTAAATTTGGAACTTTTCATATATTTGTATCGTAAATTCGTTTGTTTATATTTTATCGTGATGGACGCAACGAAACTATTACGTGCAACTGTCATTTCGATATTTAAGGCGGGAAAAAACCGATGCAGAATTTCCGCGAGCTGAAAAGTTTTCCTGTAAGGCTTAGCTACGTCTATTACACAATACAGCGGTACAAAGAGACAAGTTCTCTGCCAGATCGCCAAAGGAGTGGTCGGCCACGCTCTGTGAGAACGCCTGCGAACATTAATATCATCCGAGAGCGACTTCGCCGAAATCCATGTCGCACTCAGAAGAAACTCGCTCTGCAGACTAATATTTCGTGTGTTTCAGTGATCAGAATACTGAAATATGATCTTAAGGTAAAAGTTCACTTTTTAAACGATCGTCTTCGTAAGTTACGTTGCGAACGTTGTCCATTGCTGCTGAGGAGCCATGATGCCAGGAACATACTCTTCACCGCCGAGAAAAAAATTATTGTCGATAAAAAGTTCAACCGACAAAACAATTAAGTGTACGCTAAAAGTAGCAAGGATGTCCCAGACTCCCAGCTTCTGCACACATCATCTGGCTAGTGTGAGGGTATGGTGGGGAGTTTCGTATGAAGGTGTCACTCCGCTCCATTTCTGCCTACAAGGTGTCAAGGTGAAAGCCAAGAATTATCAGAGTGACATTTTAGAGCCCGTTATTTCACAATAAGGATTGGGTTTTCAGCAAGACTCGGCGCCATCCCATAAGGCAAAAAGCACCCAAGCTTGGTTGAGGGAGAATTTTCCGGCCTTCGTCGCGGCGGACAATTGGCCCTCCTCCAGCCCCGACCCTCTGGATTATTCTTTATGTACTTAATTAGAGCTCAGGGCCTGCCGAAAGTCCTACCCAAACTTGGAGTCACTGAATAGATAAGATTCGTGCCGCCATTGATGACTGGCCAAATCATCTAAGGGCCTGTATTAAAAATAAAAGGCGGTCATTTTAAATAAATAGAAATATAAGTTAATTATTAAAAAAGTTACGCAACTTTTATTTCGTCTCAAAACTTATGAACACACGAGGTATATTCGTTATTTGTCCCAGATAAAGGTAAACATAGAAACAGCACTGAAGTTGTTGAAAGTTCTAATTCCGAATTTCCCGAAATCCTATATTTTAACCAAAACACAAGGTTGGCTCTATCAGGGCCCAATCTAGGCATTTAGCCGTTTAGAAAATAACATTCGGCGCCCTTTATAGTGACACTTCATTCGGCCGTGGAATAATCGACAGCTTACAATGTTATTTGCAAGAAGCTTACAATGTTATTTTTTTTCCTGTTTGCGTATTTGACAAGTAACTGCCATATTGCCATTTAATCTTTTTTTTTCGCTTGCATTTCAATGTTCAATTTCCAAATAGGACCATTAAACTTACTTAGCCAGTTACTTAGCCACACTAGTTAACTTCTTGTGAATAGCCAAGTGAAGATCCATCATTTACAATGACACCAATAACTTTACAAATTAAGTCATGAGCTTGCTATTATGTTGTGACATCTAAACAAGTAGATTTTTAATGCATTTTGACGGGTTACTGAGAGTGGTAACGTTAAGATTTTTCACCCTAGAGAGATAATTCAAGACAAATCGTTGAAGACTCTGCTGCCTTCAATTTTGCCGGTCTGGGCGATTGCCCTTGCCCCTTAGGTCCGGCTCTGTTCCTAATTAATGCTCACCTGTATTCGGCACACAAAGTTACTTCCATTTGTTGGTAAAAGGTCAAATAGGTAAACTAATACGAGCGGCTTAAATAAATAATAGTGGATCACAGTATACGTTTGTTTTGAAATAAATACTATTTACACATTAAGCCAAAGGTCTGAATACCAGTTTAATGTAATAATGAGTCAATATCTATATATGTATGTTAAAATGTTGAGAAAAGTTTTAACTAAAGAGTGTGACAAATTATCGTTAGGGGCGCTGTATCGAATAATAATACTATTTTACCCATTTTAGTATGACTGAGTATTGTCTTTTATATTTCAGACCATAATACTCATTTTAATAAAACTACTTTAGAACTGATTTCAGATTCTTTGTAGACTTCGTGAATTCGTGATCACCAGAAATCTGGAAATTATCAAAATATATGCCTTCATGCGGGATACATATTTAGTCATTTTGTTGGTATTAGTGTAAAAAAAAACATCATTTGAATTAATTGCATAATGACCTTGGTGACTGTGAAGAATTTCTCAAGTAGGTACGTGTTACTTTCGCTACTAGTGAGAGTTCTCATCAATGTTCAGGCAATCCACCTCAACAGTGAAAGAAATATTTATAAATATTTTTTAAACTATATGTTAAGATATACCTTAATGTGTTTTCAATTCGAACTCATATTAAGATCTTGAGTAAAGAGTAAAGAAAATCAGATATGCTGAAGCTAATATTGAAATGTTCACCTCTCGTATAATTAGGAAGTAAGTTATTTTAAAGTTTAAAACAAACTAATTGTATGCACTCATAGATATGTAATACTAGTGTGAGACAGTAAATGGATCATAGTTTTGGAAGTGATAAACACAAATAAATATTATCATATCTTAAACTCAGATCTTAAACTAAACAGCTGCAGTCATGTTTTTACCATATATGGAAGAAGAATATTGATAACTCTTCATAAAGTATAATAATGATTGATACAAGATAACGAAGACAAAATGTAAAATAAAAGTTATGGAAGTGCAAGGTTCTAAAACAATCAGCCACAAAACTCTTCAGAATTTGCTTTTCAAGGAATAATAAATATAAATCATATGGCATTCAATCAGCAGTCAGCAGTCAATCACAAAACAGTTTAGAATTGAATTTTCAGGGTAAATTGAATGGAAATACAGGTAATTATATACAGTTTGAAAATTATAATGTAAAAGTCTTATTAAATATTATAAAAATTTTCGCGTTATCGACGTTTGAAACCCTGCGAAAGAAATACGATTTTAGGAAATTACGTAACAAATCTTTTGCCGAAGGTGCTCCATCTATCACACTGGTAAATGGCGACGGTGAGTTGAAACGACTTCGCTACTTTTTACGTTTAAATTAGATTTATACTAGTACCTAATATAATAAACTCATAATATAAAAGGCCCTCTACACCATCGGCCATGAATGAATAAATGAAAATTTATTGGACACACAAATTAGCTATAATATTACACAGACTTAGGTTTGCGTGGTGCGTCCAAAAGACTCCAACTCGACATAAGCAAAGTATAAAGAGTAAGTGCTTTACATACATACGTACCGAAAATGGTTTGTATGTGAGCGCGCCCGTGCGTATGCGGCGTCGCACGCACACTTACAAAATTATATTTTTTTCGCGCACTATACATAAATGAAACGTCTTTTAACGACGACTTTTTACATAGCGCGTTTGGTCTGCGATATGGATAACCAAAAAAATATTATCTCGAATTCCTCCGTACTTCAGAAGGCACGTTAAGCCGTGTGTCCCGGCTGCATATGCAGTCGTTAACACCCACCAATCCGTACTGGCGCCGCGCGGTGGGTCGTAGCCCATTCTCCCTAGTCAATTCGATTCCATCCATAGGGAACGCCTGGGCCCCAGCAGTGGGGGCGTTAATGGACTGATGATGGAGCTGATCGGATCAACTAAATTATTCAGATAGTATTAGAGGCGAGTATATCCGTTGTTTAGACGAAAATTCACTGTTACTCCACTTTTTATTCATGGCAGTTTCCTACCTTTTCGATAGTATTTCTGATCTCCAGGGAAATCACGTTTTTGTGGACCACTTTAATACTGCACTAACCTGGAAAATGGTGGTGTTCAATTTCGTTGTACCGTGTATACTAGCTGTCTTAGAATATCGATTTATATCATAATAAAAAAATTAAAAATTTGGTGCTAGTATGCGTGTAATTAATGACTTAATAATATCTTTTTCATACTACTTGGCAGCGATCTATTTATTTATTTCTGCATAAATATAGACAGTACAAGATCAGACAGACCAAAAACTGGTATGCAGAAGAAATTATAATAATCATGGTTAAACAAATGTCGAACAAATCACCCTCCAATCCGCATTGGGCCAACGTGGAGGGTCATGGCCCATCCTCCTTAACTATCCATAAGGAAGGCCTGAGCCCCTGCAGTGGGGACGTAAAAGGGCTGATGATAATGATAATGAACAAATCAATTCAATTTCGTCAACATAAAAGTACGATTTAATAAAATGTCATATATGTGTCGCAGTACAACCGAGTTCAACAGACATAATTCCTATATAATAAAATTTTCGTGAATAAATATAATAGAAAATCTTCGTTGTGGTACTCGGTGTAAATAAAATATTTTTGTGGTAGTGCTAATCTGTTACAGAGTGTTTTCAGCCGCTGTACTCTAGATAAAGTTTTTTTACTAAGCAGACGTAGTTTATAGGTTGTTATTATCTGACAAATGTACACTATATTGGTATATAAAATTTATTATATGAGCTATTTATGGCGTGATATAGAGGGGAATAATTAACCTTCACATATTAAATTATTTTGTAAATTTTCAACTTATTTCATTTCTTCAAAATAACTTTAAATTACTTAAATATTTTTTATCGGTCAAATTAGTCAATTGAAGTTTATCGATTACAACTGTATAATGTAACTAGTGGCCGCCAGCGACTTCGTCCGCGTTTTCCATTATTTCTTCGCTCCTAATAGTTGTAGCGTGATGTTATATAGCCTAAATCCTTCCTCGATAAATGGTCTATTCAACATAAAAAGAATTTTTCAATTCGAACCAGTTGTTCCTGACATTAGCGCGTCCAAACAAACAAACAAACTCTTCAGCTTTATAATATTAGTATAGATTATTTTGTGCGACAAACACCAAATTCGGCAATGTTCATTAAGGTTTAATGAAGACTATAACCTATAATTAATGTTCCAAATTTAACTTTTTTATGTGTAATGTCACTACTAATATCAATTTTGATGGATATTTAATGCTTGAAGACACAGGCATTCAACCAATGCGTATCACCACTAGTCACCCACCACCTATGAAACCTAAACGTAGAACATGAGAGTTAAGTTTACACACCGACTACATGTCTCTCAGCGAACTTTGAGGTAGCGAGACGTCAGAGAAATCTTACTTCTTACTAACTATCAGGTCAGATAGTGGCCATATGTCAACCCATTCTTAGAATGAAAAAAAACTGAAATGAAGTCACCCGGCAGAAGACCAACGTTTGGGAAATTATTTACAAATATAAAAAGCTGAAGTTGCAAATCTGTTTTTTATATTTAGAAACGGATGATTTTTGGCAAGATGGATTAACGATCGCAGTAAAATAACTGGCAGTGGAAAAGTGTACTTTAAGGGAGATGTCCAGCAGTGGACTGCAAGAAGCTGATATGTTAACACAGACTAATAATACTGTTACGACTTAGGTATCGGGATAAAAATCAACGCCAATTAAATTCACAATCCGACTTTATTTACTTAATAATATTACAAAAATAATTCAACAACAAAACCACAATTCTTCGATTTCACAATGCACGTTACTACTCTCGCTTTACAATACTATTCGATCATCCCGATAGTTAGTACTACTTTTCGCTTCCGATCTCTCTCGTATTCAGTTCACTAGTCACTGAAAGTACTGCGACGGGTAGTCCACACTCTACCGTGTATTTATTAGGGGTCGATACCACGTCTCGAAGGTTAAGACCTAGAACATTTTAAGTTTGCCTTTAAAAAATCGATGTAATTATCAAAATATCGATAATAAAAAAAAAAACGATATAAATGAGCGATATTTTTTTCCCGCGATATATCAGATTTCGATATTTATTTTCAGATATCAAATTTGTATCAAAATCGATACATTTTTTCAAGTTCTGCTGTCTGGTCATGCGTTACATCATGTACCTATTTCTTAAATTTAGAAAAACAGTAGGTAGGCTGTATGAGTTTAATCTATGACATGCTTGACTTTTTTGCTTGTCTATGACAATGACACTGCTTCATATTTTGACACATTTGAAAAATATCGATACGATATATATGGATTTTTTCCCATTTGCCCATCCCTACTTTGGTCCTACTGGTGTACTGGTGTATCCAACGAGTGTAACATACGTCTCCATGTAACTTTCGAAGTGTAGTAAATACATTTCTTTTAAGATAAAAGTAATAATATTATAAAATCATATTATAAAAAATTCCACAAACTGTGGATAATATTAATCTACAAATCCATAGTGAGCTATTTTGAGTACCTGTTGCACAGATGGTCAAGCCCATTTTTTAAATGTTCAGTACCTACATTACAATAAACTCAAATAATACAAAGCAAGAATGTTCAAAGCAATTTTGCTGTGTCATCGTCAAAAAACTTATCCGTATCAATAGCCGCAAAGACTTTATTATAAATATAAATTATTATACTAAATACAGGATTTTCTAAAGTCACGATTCCAAGATGTATGTCATTAATATTGGTTTGTGACGTAACAATACAATTTGGATGTAAAAAAAAAGGAATGTGATCTTTTAAAATATCCTTGAGTGGCCGCCATTAAAAAAAAATGGAACCGCATTAGATACTACATTGAAAATATTTAAACCTCATATAGATGTTACATAACAAGCGGACCAGCTTATCTAGAATGTTTTCCTAAATATTAGGACATATTAGGGTGATTCTCGGAAATTTGAACTTTCGGTTTGATACATCCGTCATTATAGCCTGATAAAAATACGAGAAAAACGGAAATAATTCGATATAAACCTGGAATATTTTTAATCGAGTTTGTGACCCAGTTACAAGAGACTACTTAAGAATCCATCTCATTTTAGCTACGGAAGGTATAAAAAAATCATCACGTCAAAAAACCTTCATTTCCTTCACGCAAAATTACTAACACGAGTTTTTTCATTAATTTAGGTTTTATTTATCACAGCGACAGTGAAAATTACTGAAATCCAACTAAAAGATTTTCAGGAAATCGTTTTTTTTTTATTTTATTTTTAACTTTTTTTTTTAGTAGTTTAATATGATAAAACTTTTATTTAAAGTATTTCTGAATGGATTTTAATGATTTTTAGTAGTGTTTAACTCAAAAGTCTGCTGCATATATTGCGTGTTATGTTTAGCTTCATAAATAATTATAAGGCTATTGGTATGCAATATTGCCATGGAAATTTTCATTGGATTAAAAAAAATATATATACTTTACGCAATAATTATAATAATATCGATTGAAGTCGTATTTCATTGTTAATATTATTGACTTTTTTACAAATATTTATTGTCCGTGTTATATAAAAATATGAGTTTCCAAATATAATATTAGGAAGATTTATGTATTTCATGGAAGTAACATAAGTAACAGCGTGAAAATACGTAGAAGTCACTTTATATGTATTTTGCTTATCATGCCATTGAGAAATTAAAGGAATTTTATTTATTTTTTTACTAATAATCCGAAAAAAAATGTCGTTGGATTTATTCATATATTAAAAAAGAAATATATAATACCCTCATAATAAAAAAAAAACAGCTGTTATGTTTTAATGTTTGATCTTCATACTGAAACTTGGTATTTGTTTCAGGCTCATTATTTTTCTTAAAAAATAATCAAATCTATTTTACATTTTTTTTTTATCATTGACATCAGGTCTGCAACGATCAGATTCTATAGTGAAAATAAATATTAACATTAATTATTTTTGAAGAACAATAAATGACGGATGTATCGAACCGGAAATTCAAGTTTCCGAGAATCACCTGTAACAGTTTACTAAATAAACTGTGTCTTTCGAATTTTTAACTGATACGTTTCATTCTTTTTTACATTTTGATACAAATAAACGTCAATTTAAATATGGAAGTGAAAAGGACCATAACGACTGAACCTGTCTATCTACCCCTGAGATAAAAATTAAATTAGATTATTAAAACTAATTTTTAGTTTTCTTCTTCTTTACCTGAAGCCTGTCTTTAGTGGTACTAATGGCCGGTTTTTGAATTGAGAAAAGTACATACTCTCATCTTAATCTCAACTCAATAACTTGAGTTTTTTACGTTTCCCGTGTCAAAAAGACCTAGTTTTATTAAGCTGTCAACTGATCATTAAAAAAACTAAAATTAGAAACGGGCACGTTTTAAGTTACGTTAAAGTACAGTTTGAGGAGTTCTTCACATAATTCATAATTAATGTTAGGGTATTAAATAATGTATGTGCAAGTACCTTTTATATTAAGTCGGGCTAACAACTACAACAGAATGCTTTCAGTTCAATATTAAGTTATAAAAAACGCAAATTACTTATACTTATCCAAACTTCTCTACTGACTGTATTCTATTAAATTAGAATATTAAATAGAAGAGGCTTAACTAACTGTAGGTAGGTAATCTAATTAACAAAATGCGGGGTTTTCAACGAAAGAAGCAAAAAGTCAACAAATAAATTCGAAAGGTAAATCGTTTTACCTTCCTCGCTCGGGCTCCAATTACTTCCATCTAATTTCTTTATAGCGGTCCTTGTTCTAGTAACTTACGAAAGAAAAGGTAGTAAAGTTTTGTTACACAAATGAATTGGACAAATGTTACTCCCAATAAATTTTATGAGAAACTATTTCATATATTGATCTTTTTTAAATATTTATTTTGGCATCAAACAGTTTACAGTAAAATTTAGAACAATATGGAAAAAGATCTGCAGTGCACAGATTATTTCATTAGATAATTAACAACTTTATACGTACAGATCTTTCGGTATCGAAGCGGGATCAAAAAAATTACTTGTGTTGAACAATTTTAAGGCTTTTTTAAGGTATTTAAAGACAATTTAAAAAGGTCTTGAATTAAAAAATCCTTGTTGTATGTGTTGGTGGAAAGATAAAGGAAAGATTTACGAGTATAGATGTTTTTCTTAAATGTCATCTTGAATGTTGTCTCAGTAATTTTAAATTGTATAACAATATATTAATTAAGTTTGGTTCTTATTATTATGCGACATTAAGTGCAGTGGATACTAATAATATAAATGCGAAATTTTCACACTTAAATCGATTTAGATAAATAATAGATAGATACACAGAAGGAAAGCACATTTCCTTCTGTACATTGTTAATTTGTGTCTGCTGTTACAATTCGAAACATTTCCTTAACTGCAACATTACCCGCTATGTAATAAATCCTCCTTTGATTCAATTATAGGAACACAAAATGTCATCATATCAATAAATCATATATTTTTTTCCCTTAACTATAGATTGATGTCTCGCCTACGACAATAATATCTATTGATGGTACACAATCGTCGGGGTAGGGTTGCCAGATAGCCAGACTAAAATATCTGAGCAAAATTTGAAAAAGTCGGGATTTTGGGATTACAGTCGGGACATAAAATACTAATAAAAATATCCACTTTTTATTAATTAAATTTTAAAATAATAACAGGTATCTACTTTTTTTTGTCAATTTATAAGATCACATAATAATAGCATAACATTTAAACAGCTAATATACCTACTTATTATATTTTTTATATTACCACATGGAATTCGATTTTACATAATCTAACAATTTTTGTCGGGACATATTTGTTATTTTTGGGACTCTGGACATCATACGAAATGTCTAGACAAACCAGACGAATCCCAACCATCTGGCAGCCCTAGGTCGGGGGTATCATGCTAAATGGAACTTAAGAGAATGACGAAGTATTTTAGTGAAGTAGGCTGTGTCATCTGATAGGAGTTTGACATCAAAAGCTTGCGAGATGTTATAATAAATAGTTCACATTTATCTGGTAACGAGCAAGGCTGAATTGATAGATTAGATGATTGATTCCATCGTCTATTAACTGGTAAATAATCGAATGATCTTTGGACTTGGACAATTCTAGGATAATGATGCCTCGTTAAAAGGAACTATTTAGAAGTTTAAACCCTTCACACAAAATGAAAAAAAAATGAAAATGAGATTAATATAGCTAATTCGTTTATTTATGTCATGTTTCTAAGAATTCTCATCATCAGTCCTTTTACGTCCCTACTGCAGAGGCTCAGGTCTTCCTTGTGGATGATCAAAGAGGATGGCTTAGGGTTCTACACATCACATGCTTCATAATTATTAGGGTGATCTCAGCCAAAATGTGAAGTTAAAACTTTTAAAAATTATCATCAACAATTTTAAAATTATATATTTTTTTTAATTTCTCAAAATATAACTATTTTTTTAGTTCTTGGTTTAATTAAATCCTTTTTTCATAGGAAAAACTGATGAATATGTGAGTCACTTCGTAATCGAGGGTATTATACAGCATTTTTACAATAGTCGTATATTTAAAGGTCTTGTTGACAGCTGTGGGGCCCACACTTAAGTGGTGTCGCAAAACTAAACGACTTCTTCGTACTATCATTATTTCTTTATACTAAACGAATTGGAAGTGTTATTTTTGGCGTGCGCTCACTTAATTAGATACTAGTGTGCAAAAACAATAATAAAAAGAATTACATTTTCATAATCAGGCCGCCAATTACAGTTTATTGTATCCTTATGTTTATTGCCCACAGCTTTCGCCAGCGACTTCGCCCGCATGGCCTTTAGGGATTTTTTTAGTGGGATAAAAAGTATCCCACTATCTAAGTCAGCTAATACCCTATCTGTATACGAAATTTCATCTAAATCCGTTCAGTAGTTTCGGCGTGATCGACGGGCAAACATCCAAACAAAGAAACTTTCACATTTATAATATACAAAAAAGAATATTTCATTTATTCATTCGAAACAATAAGAGTCGCTTTATAAAAAAAAGTCAGACCTAAGTTTTTGTTAAGTTTATAATTAACGGTAACATTGTTATTGAGAATCACCAGATGAAAGTAAGATAGAGAACCGATGACCATGACCTAAACATATTAAGCAATATTAAAATATAATAACAAACGTGTAGGAACAAAGAATCGATGGTTTTACTAAGGATTGCGCCACATTTGTGGGTTCCTTTACATAATCGCCCACATCTAACATGTATCTAATCACTGTGCTTCTGACCTTTTCATTTTCAACAAATTAGAAGGAGCTGGCGAATGTCCAAGTTTAGCCTAATGCGCCTAGTGTATTTACAATCTTAGATACATTGGGGCCAGTTTATAAGGTTAAGGCGGTCGTGATATAGTATCTATAGTCGAGTAACAGGCGGACAGACTCCCAGATAGGCATTAAATTAGTGCTTTTATTACTGTGATTTCTCTTCAATTTAAGGGCTAATTGGTTCATTGTCTCTTATATTAGAATGAGAAATAGGACTTAATTTTGTTTCTGTTTCTGTAAATCTTTTCGAGGAAAATAACTTCAATTACGATATTGAGATAAGAAATCAAATTACGCCCCTCGTTCGTGGACCTCTGATTTTGATGACTTGAGAATTATCTTACGTAATTAATTCCTGGTTATTAAAGAAATATAATACATACCCAAAAGAGTGTATATTTGCCATTTCGAAAAAATTAAACCTGAAGATTATTTAAGTACATCAAAAATATATTTTTATTGATATTTTTATTAAAATTCATAATGAATAAGACGTGCGTATGTATTCTATCGAAGTTTTTTTAACGAATGAATTAATGAATGGATATATACTTTGTTGCAAAAGATGCAAAAGGCGGTCTTATTGCTAGGGCAGCAATCTGTACCAGGCTATTTTGGTCAAAAAAACCATACCGATTAAGTAAAAGGACTGGCTAGTACATTAAAAATAGAAGAATGAAGAACGTTTAAAAGTAAATACATATATTTCTCTAAATTAATAAAAGATCAATACACAATACGATTTCAGAAGGATGAATACAACTAGAGCAAATGTTCCTTGGTTTGTTTATCACGGGAGTGATTGCGCGTCTGAAATTATCATGGTTATCATAATTAGTTATATTTTTTACGGGATTTACCCTTAAATGGGAATTTATTTTACTGTCTTGAACTATTCTAATTCACAGAAAACCGATAGCTCCGTAGTAGTAGTAGTATTATATACGAATTTTATCTGCTGGCGCTAGTGATGTGATGGCCTTGCGTCTACCAACACAAGAATTCAGTACCCGGCACAATAGTAAAGCCCTTAGATATATTGTAGAAAGTTCTTAAATATATCAGCTTTTATACTTAATAAGATTTCTAAAGTCTTACTTTTTCATGTTGTTAGTTTCTGGGTAGGGTTTATTTTCTTGCCAGGTACTGTAGTGCTATATATAGCTGTAGTTATAGTAATATCGTGTTATTGTGCGTGTCTATTGCTCAAGGTTTTACGATATTGTCTGCCCCTTAATGAATCCTCAAAATTTCGGCACTATTGCAAGCGCCGTGCATGACCACGGTGTTTGCAACGAAACCGAAATATTGACACTATTACAAGTGCCGTGTATGATCACGGAGCTGGCAATGAAGTGGAAATATCGACATGGTAGCAACCCTATTAATAATTTGTTTTAAATGTAGATGTAGTTAACAACTCTGAGGTATATGGGTGACGTAAGGCTTTGTGCGGCTTTGCTCAAACATTTGAGCTCTTTGAGAGATTGCATGGAGGCTCTATTTGTAATTTATGAAACGTTATCAGCGTAGGCTGTACACAAGCTCTGCTACTGCTAGGTAAATGCTTTTACTGTAGAAATTGCTCAATTTGTATTTGTTGATTTGTAAAAATACTGCAACTATATAATTACATAAATGTCTTTTCTCATTGGAAAAGACATCTATTGATATTTATTTTATTTTTGTGAATTATGTGTGTTTTCAAAGGTATGTGTGCATAGATTGGGTAAATTCGGATTCAAATTGTGACACCAAGTTGAGATTTAATTCCAGTCTAATGATGTTCCCACTGCTAGGGCTGCGCCCTGCGATTCAGTAAAAACCCGAACTAGAATTCACTCAGGTATCCAATTCCGAAGCCGAAAAAAACGGCATCCGCTCAACCTCGAATTGGTGGTAACGTTTCGTGGCATAACTGATGGAGTTTCGAAATGACATCTGATAAATAGAATATCTGAGAAACGTATGAAACAATCAATCTTGTTTTGTATTTTTATACAAAAGTGCAATCAATAGGATTTCTATACTAAATGTCGTGAATTCAGATACATGAGTGAGTTTGAATTTGGGTTCAGTTTTTTACTGAATCGCTTTTCAGGCCTTCCCTATGGATGGAATTGAATCGAATGGAGAGATTCACTAGTCTGTTAAATTTGTGTCTTATGGACCATTTACACGAGACCACTCGATATAGTCCAATATTGACTTCGTGGAAATAGTGACAAATCCTCAAGCCAGTAATTAAGCTAGTTCAACGATTTCCCATTTTACTTGGCTGGCTTACTGCGTTCGGCTCCACCACTAACTTCGTGCAAATGGACGCAGCATCGTACTCATACAGTGCTGTCATCATATTAGAGATTTAATTAAATATAAACTTTATTACATTTCGAAAAAGGTTTTTATTTTATTGATAAACTACCGTCTATGCATGCTGTTACATCATGATTAGAGTAGACAGTGCAGCACGCAGTACGCAATCTCAACTTAGCAATATTATATCCTAAAGCTCTAATTTGTCAAACTTTCTACTCTACGCAACAGAAAACCTTCCAATCCAAACTCTGCTTCTAAATAATTTATTATATACAAACATTCTAAAATAAAACGATATATTTTTAGTATAGTAAAAATAAAATAATCATAATACTCTAGTTAGGTGTAAAACTTCACATCTGTCTATTTGAACGCGTTGAACTAAGAAACTACTAAACAGCTTTTGATATGGCTTCCACCAATAGACGGACGAACCCTCGGTGAACGATTTGATGTATAATTTATTAAAGATTTGTGTAAAATAGCTGAAATATAACCATGAATGTTAGAGATGTCGAAACAGAATCTCACCAATCTATTAAGTCGGGACCATGCTTTATGCAAATAGCGAAGTCTGGGTCACTGGTTATAGCCAATAAAGAAACCGAACCAGCAGAATTATTAAGTAGGCAACAGGTGCATTGCATCCCATCTCTATTTAATTACTTTTGGCAACTTTGTATTATTCATTTCTTCGAGTTTTACTCACTAATATCTATTTTTTTTGTTACAGGTATTGACGTCAATTAGTTTTCGGGTTATCGCCAATGTTGAAGGTTTAGTGGATATATTGTTATTACTTCATTTTCTTCCTTCTTGGAAGGCACTACGGATTACATTCAAATTTGTTTTCTACGAAATCCTATTTATGTGTGTATTTTGTATTAATACTAAGTTGGTTAAAACGCAGTGAAATCTTTTGATCTTTTGAACTTTCTTAAGTAATCTTTTAATAGTCTTTGGTATTGCAGAATTTTGTAGGTTTCTGATGTGAATGTTAATTTTTGAATAGGTTTTACGTAAAAGGGGCTGTAAACGATCTTTAAAGAAGCATCATCATATCTGTTTTAAAATAATGAAGTGTATGAACTTTAATTGACGATTTTGACGATTGGTTTTTTGACGATTGTACTATATGCTTGTACTTAGGAGATTACTCTGTAAACTACCATGATAATAATAAAAAATAATTTAGGAAAATTCCATTTCAACCCCTCCCTATTCCCTTCCTACCCTTCCCT
The DNA here is from genome assembly GCA_918026875.4 of Diatraea saccharalis. Classification (NCBI taxonomy): domain Eukaryota; kingdom Metazoa; phylum Arthropoda; class Insecta; order Lepidoptera; family Crambidae; genus Diatraea; species Diatraea saccharalis. Next base: position 18,902,826 of record OU893341.1, on the reverse strand, counting down.
CCAAGGCCGGCAGCGCGTTTGTAGCCCCTCTGGTGTTGCAGGTGTCCATGGGTGACGGTAATCACTTACCATCAGGTGATCCGTCTGCTCGTCTGCCCCCTATCCCATAAAAAAAAACTGTTTTGTCCGAAAACCATTTTTTTAAGATAATAAAAAATAATTCTTTTGTAATCACTAAGACAGTTATCTAAATCGAGAAATTATTGCTGATGTTTTTTTTAAGAAAACGACGAAGGGCGAATTAAATGTTTACACAGTTTCAAATAAGAATCATCGAAATCAGTCCACTTTAAATATGTCGTAGTGGAACATAACTAAAAAATAATATTGTTAAATTACATAAGACATTCATTTTATTTAGGCGGTTACAAAGTACATATACCGCCCAAAGGCAGTTCGGAAAAGTTAATAAATAAAAATATTAAGATAAGAATAGAAATTATTATATTTGATCAAGTTTTCATTCACAATTCTATACTTAATTAAGAACAATAGAAATGTTTATATCTCAAAAAACAGAACCGACCTAAAACCGAGTAATATTAAGCGTTAATAAATTTGTTAACTGTTAATAAATCCAAAAACCTTAAAAGTCGGTCGGTTAATATTTAAAAAACGAAACAAGATTATGACGATGCTTAGAATTCCCGAAAGACAGAAAAAGTAAATATTTATTTTGTTGAATGAGTTTACAATGAAAAAGATTTGAATTAAATATTAAAGTAAATGGTGCTATACTCTAGTGATTTGTAAAAAAGAATCTATTATTTTTCTGAATTCTACTGAAGTAGGTATTATTTAATTAACTCGGTAATTATTAAATATACTTGAAGGATTATTTATAGTGAGGTCCTTTGTATTAAACTAGCTGTTTTCTGAGACTTTGCCTGCGTAAATTATAACTTATGTAGTTTTCCGTGGGTGAAAGAATTTTTAAAATCAGTCCAGTTATCCTCATTAGAATGAATATAATATTGAATTATATAGTATTTTTCCTGGTAAAAAGTATGTTATTCTTCAATATTTCAACTTTCTCCGCAAAAGAAAACACTTCTTTTTAATACTTATCAATCGAAAATAATAATACCAATTACCTCTTAGTACTTGTTTGAAGTCTCAAACATAAATAATGCATAAAGCACTAATAATTACCACTGTTAGCACACACAATAAATCTAGCAAACTAATCTGTTTACTCGACGTGGCGTTCATCGATGTTTAGCTTAAAGCCGAGGCTAATAACATTAATTGCGGGTGGATTAAGCGACATTGCAAAGATCTACAATTCTCCCTGTATGCTTAATAATATTGAACGTCACTTGTTTGAGTATTTACTATTAAAAAGATGCTTAGATATTCATATAGATGAAACCATTGCAATCTCAATCCAGTCCATGCTATAACGGGAATCAGTCACATATTAAGCAGTTCTGTCTGAATATGAACGTGCGTTATTATTGTTATATATTAAAAGTTATGTGTATGTATGTATATCTATTTGAATGTAGGTTTATTGTTTAAGTAGTATAAAGTGCTCAGCAAGCGTATTCGCTAACTCAACTGACAATCTAAAGACGTAATCAACGAGAAAAGTGAGTGATTCCAATGTGTCAAAATCTTCTTCTTCTTCTTTTATTAAAAGCTTATCTGCGGATTTCGTACAATTCTGTCAATGTCAAGTGAATAAAATTAATTTCTACATGTAAAATGAAATGAATGAATGGTTCGAAATGTCAATATCGGCGATCTCCACGGAACTCCATTTTGACACTTTATTTTGTATCGATAAAATATTCCGTAAGCATTTGACTATAAAAGTAAACTGCAATGAGTAATTTCATCTAAATAAAAAACTGGCTAGGGATAAGTGACTTATTAAAAAAATTACATAACACCAAAACTGTGCAATGACCGCTTGCCTACAGAGTTCTATGAACAATTAATTTCGGCTGTCTTCAGAAGTTGCCAGAGAAACAAAATAGGGGTGCAGGTCCTACTTAGCGGTGGCAATTGGCAAGGAAAATTTTTGCCCTCTGAGTTGCAAGTTGGTAGGACGGGACCGCAGTCCATCCGATCCTGGTTATTTGTTGTGTGTCAATATAATATTGAGTTGGTTAAAATAATATCAAAACAAATTTTTACCCATCACTATGAATGAATGAATGAATGAATAAATTCTTTATTGTACACCATAAATTATAGAGAAAATACAATTTATACAGTTTAGTTGTACAATCGGCGGCCTTATCGCTAAAGAGCAATTTCTGCCTATTTGACAGAGACGCCAGAATCGCATTTTCTGATGCCACAGTATATTGTCGCATCCAACTGGTTAAAACAGCGGTTCAATTTAATTCAATAAGCGTCGATCAGCTGAGTAACTGAACACAACGTTCTAAATTTTTACGAGAAACATTTTTGTTTATATATTTATACGTCAGTGATATGATATTGGAATAAAATCGTTTATTACGTATAAAACACGTGTATTTTTGTTCATACAATTTCTAAGTTAAATACAAAATCTCAATTTACTTAATAAAATTGTAGCCATGTAAATAGTATTAGGCACGTCTCGAACTTTGTAAGAAGATAGGGACATTTTGTTTTTCTATGATCTGAGTAAATGATTAGCTAGGTAACATTACTTTTCAAAGTTCATATTAAAACACACAAGGAGATAGTAAATACTCTTAATAACCCCTGATAACTTTCACGGTCGTCACCATGAAAGTTGTCAGAGTAAATACAACTTAGATATTAAATCGAACTCTAACTGTATCATACAAGTCTAGAAGTTCTTTATAACTTTAAATAGGTTTAGTTCTTAACCCATCTCGGAAACTCTTTACTGCAACAGTTCCAACATTACCTTTTCTGTGGGTTATAGCCAATAGGGATGATGACTGGGTAAAAAAAAATGCAATTCTATTTAGTCCGTCAATCAGATAATAGAAAAATATTAGATGAAATAGCTTAGAAGAAATAGCTTAGATAACAGGCATTAAAGTTGAGGAGTGGGGGCTCGCTACGTCACAGTTGAGTAGAAAACGTACTCTAACGTGACGTCATGCGAAATTTCAATTCAATGTAACGCCGTAATTTTATGATTACGAAATAAATACGTGTTTAATATTTTTTAACACTACCTGACGGACAAACAAACAAAAATTAGTCATCATCCCTATTGCACACGCCCATTAAGAATTTAATTTGTTTACCCATACAAATATGACATTTATTAGAACTTAAAGACGCCATCAAACCTTAATGGACGTTTGTGCAACTGACCGATAGAAACTTTAATTGAGGAAACTGTCAACATTTCACAATTTGATAGCAGCAATAAAATGTGTTTTTATTTACTTACTGCACATTTAATTTGACTTTGGAAAACTTCTCTTCTATTAGTCAGTAGAAAAATAATAATAAAAAAAGCCGTTTACGTGCGAGTCGAACTTGCATATTATAAATAGGTGGCGCTGAACCTTAATTGAAAATCAGTAAAAACTAGGAATGAAACAGAAAACAGGGACATCAACGTGTATGTCAAAACAGGAAATCTACTGTTATAATTGTAGGGTTGGTAACACTGCGTAGTTGAAGAATTGTTATGATCTGATCAGCATTTTTCGAAGATTACCTCCTTTTAAATTGACAAAGTTTAACATTTTTATAGTTATGTAGGCATTTAAATAATTTATTACTTAAAACTTAGTTAAATCACACTAGAAAGTGTCTTAAGTACTTAATAATATTACAGTAGGTAAGTATCACTGGTAGATAGATAGGTACAATCATTAAGGAACATAAAAAATAACAATTTTTGGTCTACATATTTAATCAAATAATCCTACAAACAACGTAAGAAACTACTTCTTTATAATATTAGTATAGGTAGATTAGTATGATTGCATTATAATATGTAATATTAGATTATAAAACAGGTACTATTTACTTAAGTACACTACTATAAATGTGACTTGAATAAGGCAATGTATTATCTACTAGCTTTCCGCCAGCGGCTTCGCCAGCGTGGACCGCTGGTACCTTACTCATAGATCCAAACTCCCCTCCCGCACGCGCACCTCTGCCTTGGTGCCGTTCACTTCCCAACGGGCCGTGCAACAGAAATCGTAATATTTTAAATTCGCCATAACTTCAAAAACAAACTTCCAATCTTAATCATTCAACTAGATCCAAATATTATCGTAATATATCTAATAATAAACTGTACTTAGTGATGAAATAATTTATTTCGATAAGGATGAGTAAATTAAACGCATTTAAATGCAGTCCAAAAAATTCAAGATATTTTAAATAAAAAAATGGTTGTTGTGCCGTGACTTTTTTGTACATATTTATAAGATCTGCAATTAATTAGAACATTTTATGGTTCTAACTTTTATAGTTTAGGCAGCGTACTCAAAATAAATAACCTTTCTGGTTGATTTTTTATACTTTGTGTCCGAAAAACCCAAATATCTTACGGAACCCATTTTTTCCCAAAATAAAATAAAGCCTATGTTACTCGTGGATAATGTAGCTTTTGAATGGTGAAAGAATTTTTAAAATCGGTCCAGTAGTTTTTGAGTCTATTCATTACAAACAAACATACAAACAAAGTTTTCTTTATAATATTAGTGTAGATACGAGTAATTTATTTTTTAATTTGTACGTCTAATATGTTAAACTATTTCATACCTATACTCAAATGATCAATTGTAATAAAAAATTAATTGAATAATTATAAAAGAGGCTCACAAAAAACCTGTCTGTGTTAAACATCAATCAGTTCTATATTTGTATTTTGTACATATCAATTTGTATACTAACCAACAATGTGGTGATCGGCAATCAGTTTCTTACTAGTAGAGATAGATAATAGTATATATTGCTTGGTAGCACATTTGTTGTATAAACTTGACTAAATGTTCATACTTTACATAAATAAAATATGTAATAATATAGCGATATGATCTTATTTCTATTACTTATATTTACATTTGTGATTCTTAAGGGTTTTTAACTTACTTCAAAAAGGAGGATGTTCTCAATTCGACTGTATTTTTTTTGTTTGTTATTTCATAACGTTTAACTTTTTGATTTTGATGATTCTTTTTTTATTTGAATGCTAGTGCTTGCCGTGTGGTGTCCAGATCTGGCAATGGCATTTAAAAGAAAACCATATAAGTTCCTAATTTGCATTAAGTATGTGTGATGTTTACCCCAAAACTTTTGACAGAGTGAACCGATCCTATTTTTTTTTTATTTGAAAGCTGGTGCTTTCAAATGGTGTTTTTCCGGGTTCAATTTTCAGCACAGTATTTGTCAGACGTAAGAGGTTTTAGGTATATTAACTGACTAAAAAATGGAGGTTCGCACTTTAACACGGTTTTGACGCGGTTTTCAGAAAAGTGTTTTTAGTGTTACCTATTGTATAAAAATATCAATATTACTAAAAATCATGAAATTAAAATTCTTAATAAAAAAATAGAACCGACCTCAAACTTAAAAAAGGTGGAAAATAATACTTATCTCAAAAGCTACTTATTCAAGAAATTTTTATTAATAACGGGCGCTTATAAATTAATAACCTACAGAAAACCTCCGCCAGACTTTAATAGCATTTTCTTGAAAAAGTCGCTTCTGAGATAAGTATTATTTTCCACCTTTTATAAAGTTTGAAGTCGGTTCTATTTTTTTAAGTTTTTACTGTTACAATTTTTCAATGAATCCTCGTTCTAGACTAGACTATGATTTGTTCGCTCAATTTAGATTTAGTCCTTACAAACTGCGCTTAGCTGCGTTAATTGTTACCGCAAACCAAAATGAAAGTAAGTTTTTTTTTTACTTAATCGCCAACCTATGTCTTGATTTTATAGTGTCCAGTGTTTTCATTGCAACAGTACCATTTTAAATTGTTGGCTTTAGAATTGAGCAGCCCTGTTTGAAAGGATTAAGTTGAATGATATATCTTTACCGTGTACGCTTGGTCCGTTTGATTTTTAATCAAGATTCTCACGTCAGTTTTAATTAATTAATACTCATTGCGATAAGGGAAATCTATATTAAGAATCACTTGAACGCACAAGATGAGACGACGCTTAAAGGCTTTATAAAAATAAATTATGAGCGACTAGTTTTCCTTTCCAGTTCTAGGGCTACCTTTGACGTGTGTGGGTCACCTTTTGGAAAAAACAATCAGGACAACTGGATTTTTATTTATTTATATTTTTATTCGCAAAACAATTACAGTCTCATAATTTAAAAAACTACAAAATTAAGGAATAATTCACACCGTAAATCTTAAACAAGTGAGCATAGTATGGACCAAATCCTATTCATATTATACATGTGAAAGTTTCTTTGTTTGGATGTTTGTCGGTCAATCACGCCGAAACTAATGAACGGATTTTAATGAAATTTGGTATACAGATAGGGTATTAGCTGACTTAGATAATAGGATACTTTTTATTCCACTAAACATTTTCCTAGGGACCACGCGGGCGAAGCCGCTGGCGAAAGCTAGTATACAATAATTATGAGAGTAACATTAAAACATATTCTTTGCTCAGGTCCCAAATTAATGAAGAAATCCCAGGTTAATGAAGAAATGCAAGTGCCTTTTCACTTGTATTATGGAAATCTGAAACATATCATCAGTAATTATTATATTAGGCAATTTTGCTATCACAATGCTATAATTTAGAATTCCATCATTAAGAATATATGGATGTTAACGGACTGCAGATGTGGTCGAGAACTCGAGATGATACATTTTTAGTCACCCATCCTATCAACAGCTATTGTAAAAGCATTAGCTTCCGCATCTCAGACCGAACGAAATTACCGCTCCTCCTCATATGTATGAGAAAATTATGACTTGTTTATTCTTAATCTATTTAAAACTGAGTGATCGTCACTTGTTTACACAAAGATCACGGATTCGAATCCCATTTCAAGGTGCCAGTGACCAAGTGGAAAAAACCCACATCATTTTTCATTAAAAATATTTTTTAGTAAAGCATTGTGAACGCAAAATTAATCAAATATAATAATCTGATGTATATTCATTAAACTATTTCATCGAAATTAGGACTGTCCTTGGGGAGTCGAGAAGGGTGGCAACTCTATGCATCTCTTTCTGACTGAAGCCAATCTGCCAAGTTGTACTTATATCTAGTTAGCTTCCATTTCCTGTGAGATCGAACGGTAAATTAAATTTGCATCCTTTGAAGTGTCAGATAACGTGTAGGGCCACAAGGTACAGATATATGAGACTTGATAATAAATTATTGTCCTGTGAAGACTGATACATCTTCAAAACGTCAACTTTACAGTGGAGCGATTGTATGTATTCATTAGCATGTGTAAAGTAAAACAAAACATATCAATTGCCATCCTTTTAATGACTATTTAAATATGTTAATAACTGAATAACTATACATTCTTTTACATGAGTCAACATGTCATAAAACTGCTTTTTCTGCCTTACTTGTACTAGTCTATCTTTGGAAGGCTCATTTAGGACTTATATCGCAATGTGGAACAAAGAGTAAGGTAAATTAAATTTTTGAGTAATTAATAAATTACGACAATGTACACTCAATGTAAATTGAAACGTCTCACGACGTCGCATTTTTGTAGGTATGCGACACAGAACATAGAGAGAGAATAGAAGTAGTAAGTGGGCGGGGCAAGCGTCGCTGGCATATGCGCTTTTACTCATATGACGCCCTTTCCTCGGTTTTATATTTGTCAGTCGTTCGTCAATCGTCGAGTGGTGATTTTACTGATTTTTTCTATAAAAAATACCGTTTTGTGCTATTATCACTTGCAAAAAGCAAAACAAAGTATACAATCTAACTAATGCAAACATTTCCTTTCACTGGTAAGTACAATTTTAGTGCTAAAATATAAAAAACGTAATAATTTGACACAATTTCAAATAAAATATACATTGTTTGCTCAAACCAACATTAATGTTTCTAACCCCGTTTCTAGACAGCAATGTAAATCATATTGTGCACTTTTGCAAAAAATAGTGCTGTGCCTCCTGAAAATAAAAGATGAATTGATACTGAACAGATGAAATAATGAACTATTCAGGCACTTTTTTACGAAGATTCGGTTAATTATTTACACGCAGATAGATATTAAAAAATACTGATGTGCTATAAATATCTAAGTTACGAAGTATATCAACGTTTTATGAACAATATATAAATCAAACGAAACTTCGTGAAAAGCTACGAGTGTTGGCCTAATAGGTCTTATTAGAAACTGGTGAAACTGGATTTCACTTATTTTGCATTACTTATATTTCAGTTTCCCTAATAACTTTACAACGGAATGCCCTGTTTACATAATTTATTTTGTCCTATCCGTTTTAGACCTAAACCTATCAAATGAATTTCAAAACAACATATTATCTATACAAACAAAAAATCATGTTTTCAACTAACGTAATATTGTTGGTGGTGTGAATTTAATTTACAAAATTAATTTATAGGCGTCAATTTAATTTACTTTATTATGCTGATTCATAATCGGAAACCATTATTATAGAAATCGAGTTAAGATAGCCACTTTAAAGAACCGCCCACAGAACAGCTTTTATCAGTTTTTTTGTTGCTTCATATTTGCACATAAGTTTATAAACGCATGTCTCAAACGGATGTGACTTTATATGTAGATTGACGTTTGTACGTACTTATCGCTTTTGTGTCTGTCTTCAAACTTTTTTGTCACGGCTTTCAAACTCATACTTGACCAGCGATTCCTTATTGTCCAGTCGTTGCAATTAAAAATGTAGGTACTATTATTATTATTACAGTTATAAAACTTAGAATAATAAAGTAAAACAAACATGGCTATGATCAATTTATTATTGTAATGATCATATTAGTTATTATGAATCGCTTTTGAATCGTCCAAAAATTTTTTTTCCCCTACCACTTGTTCAGGACGTCTTTTAGCTGACAAGAAGAACAAGCAAAAGAAACTTACCAGCCCTATGATATTTACATAAATCATGTCATTTCATATCTTATCACAATAATAAATACAACTTTCAAAGTCTGTAGGACATAGGTTGAACATATAATTAGTCTTTATAGAACAAAGCGATGGCTATTCATTCCATGCATTGCGATTCTTAAAATAATCATCAACTTTATAATAGCCTTTACTCATAAGTATGTTCATTACATGAATTTTAAATTTATTTATGGGTAGGTCAACTACATTTTGTGGAACTTTATTGAACATAGCAATGTAAATGCATTGATCCTCTGGTTTTCTGAAGTCTGAAGCTTGGAACGGCAAGTTTATTTTTATTTCTTGTGTTATGATTATGAACACTACTTTTTTTTTTGTGAAGGAATCGTAATGTTTTCTTGCGTAGATAATATTTTCATTGATGTATTGAGAGGCAACAGTCAAAATATTTATTTCTTTAAATATTTCTCTGAGAGATTCTCTAGACCGTAAATTATATATAGCATGGACAGCTCTCTTTTGTAGAATAAAAATATCTTGAATGCTAGCCGCAGAACCCCACAACAATAGATTATACGTCATTACACTATGAAAATAACTAAAATATACCAATCCTGCCGTTTCAACATTTGTCAAGAGTCTAATTTGCTTAACAGCAAATGCTGCAGAACTCAGTCTACTTGACAAATTATCAATATGAGGATCCCATTGCAGTCGGGAATCTAGTGTAATACCAAGGAACTTTGTCGATTTCACCAACTCAACTTTTTCACTATTTACATTTATAAGTGTATTATTATGCCTCACATTAGGTAATGCAAACTTTATGTATTTCATTTTATTTGAATTAAGCTTTAAATAATTACTATCAAACCACTGTAGAACATTGTCGAACTGAATTACATTTTACTGTTTCATAACAAAATTTAAACCTCTTATTTCATCAACTACTATTATGTCACATCACTAATATGCACAATCGGAATGATACCGGTAAGAAAAAATTACAAATTAGGCTTAATGTAATAAATACAAAAATTCTGTTGGTTTCTTAATTTTTGTTTTTTTTTTACACTTTCCCTCGCTTAATTATATTACTCCACAGACATATGATAGAGTTTATCATTAAGTTTTCTTAGTTTTTGTACTGCGTTTTTTAAAAGAAGTTATATAGGGAAAAGCGTTATTTTTTAATATTCACTTGGTTACAGCAAAATCTAATCTTAATAGTTCGCACATAAAATGATGTCCCCAATTTTTTAAAATGTGCATAATCTTAAAATATTTTTTCCCTTCTGGTATCCCCGTATACAGCCACGTGACAGTTCAACATTCATGTTAAAGTAAATTATTTATTATCACGTTGAATTAGAGTTTGTTTTTAATCGTGTGATTTCTTAGCTTAGTATCTTTTTGGGATTCTGTTTATGTTATCACGAACGTATCGCGTGGCAGTTTTTCATGTAGTGAACAAAATGATCATTTCATCTAATCTGTATTTGTGTGCGGAGAGGCGACACTCGGTTCCCATACTAAATCAATATCATTATACTTCTATTCTCTCTCTATGTTCTGTGGTATGCGACGTCGTGTGACGTTTCAACTTATTTATTGATTACTCAAAAATTTAATTTACCTTACCTTAGTTGTGAACTTTGGTTCCTATGATCTAATTAATTTCTTGTGAACTTGAAAAAAAAAAAGTAAAATATATATCTAATATTTTTATTCTCTATCTGACTGACTAAATAGAATTTCTTTTTTTTTGCCTCGGGCTATATTCCGTTTTTGTATTTGGTCAACTTGTACCCATATCTGACCTACTAAAGATTATGTTTGTTTATTAATAACGGCCTGTTGTAGTTTATAACAAAGGGTTTTTCCGGATATTTGATGTGTCGAGATAGTACAAGGGTTGCTTGTTGTCACTTCAATTCCATTTTATGTGACTTCTGTATTCAGTAGTCACATTATAGGTGTATAACTTAGATACAGCTTACGATTAACAAACAAAGCTGTATAAAAGCTATATAACAAATAAAACTAAGTATAGAGGAATCATAATGTAACGTCATTTATATTTACGAAAGTATGTGGCTCACATCATTTAAAGATAACAAATAAGCACCTTATATCTATATACGAATTCATATTAACTGTTTCTTATATTTTCAACTACAAGACTCATTAAATAAAACGACTTTCAACTTTTATATTCTTATAATAACTCTGCTATAACGTCAGGATAAAAATAGAAAATCATAGTTATAAGTTTTTAGCTTAATAAAAGTATACTGACTGATCTCCTGAAAATAACACTCCAGTATATGTGGCCCTAAACATTTAACTATTTCCTGCGGTGACAAACATTACTTTAATGTTGCCATCTTGTGCGAAATATATTGTCGCTCATTCGTCCCGAATAAAAGGGCGAAGAGCTGCACAGACTAGCAATTTCAATTGACGAAACTACCATACTGCCAGTAATTTTTTCGTAATTACTGGCAACGCTTTACTTACCTAGTTTATGGTTCCTGCTATAGGATATTTTTTTTTATTAAACACCGTTTTTCTAATAGTGATGGAGTGATCTCGTTATACATTCGCGGTTGCTGATTGTAGAAACTAGCAACTTGTAGTAACTGTCAAATTTTATAGATTAATTTTGCGTCAATTGGGGGTTGTATACGGCAATACTGTCAGAAAACCTCGTGTACTGAAACCAATTCAGTATGCTTCAAACACCATAGTTCTATAGTATATAGTCCACTTATCATTAGGAATGTAGGTAATTCAAATATGTATGAAATATACTTGGTTTTTGCTTTCGACAGTTCGCCTTCTTAAACGAGATAACCATGTTTCGAAAATAGTTTTCAGTATCCGATATTCCGAACGAGTATTGGTAAGCCTGTGTAGTTTATTGTGAATATACAATATGAAAACATCAAATAGTTTCTTGCCGGTCTCCAGTTGTCGCAAAGGAATTATATTTGTCTGCGCAATGCCTTAATTGCATGTTAACTCTAATAATGAAATGTAATAAGTTACCACAAATACTTTTATGTGTACTACAGAAGTGTTTGGTTTGGTGTAACTAACTGTAAAATGTTTTGCATGTTTTGAATTGTGGTCGATTTGGTATGTGTTTGGTTTTTATTTATTTTAGCTTATTACTAGGTATAAGTAAATACACGCCTTCGCCTTCTATGTTTGAATAGTATATTCTTAATTGCATTTAAGTGCAAAATTGTTTATGCTCTTCTATGTTATTACTCTAAGTTATTTCCCATTCTATTTCGTTATGATTCTCTATTTTGCAGTGAAATCTATTCGCTTCGTTGCACTCTATATGCAGAATAATAAGAACTTTTATTTAAATTTTGCTAGCTACTTCTGAATAAAGAATGATAAAAAGAACGGCGATAATTCTTCGAATAGATCGTTGTGTGTTTATATTAGGTTTTTGGTAATGAGACGACATTATTATTTCTTCTAGCTTACTTTGTATCCTCTTATTAAATGTCAAGTGTCCTGTTTCAAAATAAGCGTTTTCATAAATTTATCAAGATAATTAACGTTTTTAGATGCCTAATACCCTTTTTAGAAGCTGTCTGACCTCCATATCAAAGTTTTATCAAAGCCTTTCACTGATGGATGACAGTGAAGCCACAAAAGCCTGAACCTGATCTGTCGGACGGCTTTTCAGGGCAATGTCTACTTTCTCGTGATTTACGCAAAGGTGTGATAAGTTTTTTTTCGTAAATTCTGGAGTTTAAAACAAAAATACATTGGTTTGGTGTTTTATCCGAAGGCTTTTAAGTGGCGACATTTGCTGATCTACCTTTTTCTGCTAATACCTGTAATTGCCTTTTTATATCTTGTAAATGTTTACTTGCAGAATTAACGGAAACTATACAAAGGCTTTTCAAGAGGCGTGATATTTGATGTCAAAATAGTCAGAAACATTACAAGACAAACGTTTAGTCTGAGGCCAGACCTGGAAGCCTACTCTAATTCACCGAAAAACGAAATATCGTTCGAAATTTCGGACGTTTCCTACCACAATTACGTTCGTTCCGAATATTCAACGAACGAAAATGTTTGACATATTTATTTTCTAAACCTACTCTATTTCACGAAATGCAGAACGAACATTTGAGTTTGACATCTAATTGTTCGGAATTCTTACCTCAAATTGACGAAGTAAAAAATGCTACCTTTTCATTTTCGTTAGCAATTTTTTTATTTTCGAAATGGGGTCTATATTACTATTAATCGAGTCAGCTCTCAGTAAAGAACGATTAAACCGTAGAAGAAATCGGCGGCGGCTTTGAAATAGCCTTAATATAAGAAGTATTCTCAACACTGAGTTTGTAAGTAATTACAGACTCAGTTGTGAATTATTTCAAGAACTATGCCAGGCACACCTTTACTGCGTCCACAGGCAAGATCTCATGCCATCGAGTCCACAATTAAAGTTGGAAGATATTTTATCGTAGTTCTTGATAAAAAAAATTGCATGCCTACCATTATGCATTTCATATTTTTATGATTCTTACAGCGTTGAATTTTTATGCCTGAGGTAGTTACCAAGGATTCGTATCTCAAAACATGGATGGGCCTATGGCCCAACAAACAGTTTCACGGTGTTAGGAGGTTAGGACTGTCCTCAATTCACCAGATAGGTATTATAAGAAAATATTCCCTCAAAACCAAAATGAAAGGAATCTTATTAAGAGACAATGAGTACCTAATAGTTTATTGTTTATTTTGGCTTTATGTATGAATTGTGGATAAATACCTATACAATTATGTCATTAATATTACAGATTTTACGAGGCATATAGACTATGCTATTATACCTGAAAAATATGACTGATAAAAAGTAAATTTATTACTAAAAACCTTTTTTTGCCGAAAAACTAAATATTAGTTTCATACTTACTTATAAAGTCTTTTACTGAATTGTCAAGATAAATTTCGGAACTCACAATAATTAAATAAAATATTAGTAAACACTGAACAGTTTGGTGAAAACTTGTAAAACTTTTGGCGGGATGAGAATCGTTTGTATTATACGGATATTTAAGATTGCCATACGTTGATTATAACCATCGTATAAATGAAAGGTTGTTTTTAAATATGTCGGTTAATACTGTGGATAAAAGAGTTCTTTATAGTGTCTTGATCAGTTGTAACGAAAAATAAAATTCATTAATATACTAAATTTTTCGTTATATTATTATAATATTTTATGTTTAAACAATGTTTAGCCACTAAAATTTTATTTAAAAGAAATATATGTATTGTTTAATATTATATATTTCAAGTTACGGTAAAAACTGGAATTTGACATTATAAGAAATCCAATAACGCCATTCACTCCAATCGATCACGAAAATTGTCTTTGGAATCGAACATTCGTTGGTTTATACGAAAATGATAAAGAGTAGCGTTACATGCGAAATTTCGTTTTATTTTCGTTCGTAAACGAAATTTCGTTTTCGAGAAAGCGACTAGGCCTCCAGTACCATAGGCAATTACGATTACGGGTGTATATTACTAAAAGTGTATCTTAATTTTACTATCCATACATAATATACTACTGAACCAATTTCAATGAAATTACGTACACAGCGTGTCAATTGGGAAAGGACACAGGGTAGTTATTATTGCGAAAAATGGCTTAAAAGGGCAATAACAAACGAATTCCACTCACGAAAAGTCGCAGGCAGAACGTCGATGGTCGCTTTTTCGACGTTCATTACTCTTCATCTCTCACATGCTCGCCGGTATTTACGGTTTCTAATTTCTAAGTCACAAAAATAAATTTTTCAGTCACTAAAAGGAATAGACTTGAAAGTTAAGTAATGGGTGGAAGATTACCTTTGTTACGATTGAGGATTTATTCCTCAAAACAAAATCCAAAATCATAATAGGTATATTTATGTATTACTATCTGTTGAAAGAAAAAGAGTTGTCGTTTTTTATCTATTAACCTCTATTTAATTCGTATTTATTACGCATATTAAATAGTCTATTAAGAGACTATTGCATTTGTTTTTTCTGAAATGATAACACAAATGTCAGAACCGGAAAGTGCTGTCACTACTGTAACCTCCTAAGGTGTGACCCATACGGTTGCAACCCTATTCCAACAGTGATCACCTTGCTTGGTAGTTGTAAACCAAAGGAAAACAATCCACGGTTGGAAGTCAAATTACCACCAAGGTCACCTTTGCTGGAACACTCGTTTTCAACCGTGTGGAACACACATAAGTGGCTACGATGTTCGTGCAATAATGTTAGATACATTATTTGTTAGTTTAATATATTTACGTAAACGCACTGCAAGTTTTTACGCTGTAATTTGAGTATGTCAGCTCTTGAAAGCTTTATACATATTTCTACTCATTTTTATAATATACGACTTTACTCAACGGTCATTACCCAAAACGATTATTTGCGTAGAGCTCCTGTTACAAGTGAAGTGGCGTAATATTATCTCATGTGGCAGCCATTGGAATTATATATATTAATATTTCGTGTACATCTCGTTTGCTTAGGATCATGATATCAATTACATGGTAAACGAAATTTATTACAAGCTACGGGAAATGGAGTTCTCTTTTCGTTTGTATAGATACTACACGTTTTCCCGCGGCTTCGCTCGTGTAAATTATAGCCTATGTCATCCGCGTAAGATGCAGTTTCCCGTAGATGAAAGAATCAAAATCCGTCTAGTACTTTCGGAGCCTAGTTTATGCAAAAAAACGAACCATCAAATTTCCTCTGTGATATATTAGTATAGAGAGTAACGCGATTTAATAAAATTTATCATATATTTAAATTTAAATTCTTTTACCTACGGGAAACGGACGAAATCGCGGCAAAACGCCAGTTTCTTATAAAGATGTGGGTACTTTACCCACATCTGTATGTTTGAACGCGAAACACTTAAAAGTATTAAACTGAATTTCATTTTGCTTTCACTAACAGACGGAGTAATTTATGAGGAAGGTTTATGTATATAATTCATGATGTTTTTGTGTAAACTAGTCATTTTAATACATTTGTACTATTAGTTATTTTATGACTATCCTAAACGAGTTCTTTGTCATATATGGAATTAAAATACTCCGCTTAACTCACAAAACTCATTAACTAAGCTGACGCAAATCGACATACAAATAGCGAACAAAAGAAAACCCTCTAACAAAGTTTAACTTGCTTCGTCCGGACATTACTCCATAAATGTGCCGATAGCACACGACTTTAGACTCTATTAGAAGTGGGGTAGGTTGTTCTATAAGAACAGCAGATTTCCATATTTAATTTTACGTCGGCCATTTGGAGTTTACTCGCTCTAGCAACAGGTCCCTTCAAGATCCCTCTCATAGATAAGGACGGCTTGTCCCCTACCATAGGTTCGTCTTTATTACTCGTTAACACCCAAGGCTAGAAGCTCTATAAAAGTTATATCATCTTAGATTAACAACAGCAAAAGTGGATAGTGCTTCTTTCAAAGATGTCAGCTGAATTGATTACTCTTTGTCTTAAGTTATGGCCTTTAGATTACTTTTAAAACTCATTTTCATAGTTTCATTCAGGTTAGATTGAAGTATTTTGGAGCTTGTAAGGCAAATGTTAAAAAACTAATTTATCTTCTTTGCTGTGCTGTAATAAATCGAATTCAAAAAATAATAAAGATTATAATGATTGTACAGTCAACAGAAAGTCAGGTTATACGTACGTCTATGCTTTAAAAATAGCTAAATTAAAATTTGAGTTTTTGTCGTTTAGTTTGGATTTATATATAAATATTAGTAGTTTGCTGGAAAGAAATGTAAAATTGTATAACGAATACCAGCGGTGATAAAGATGGTTAATATTTAAACTACAATAAAAAAATATTTATGCACTATTTGTAGTGTAGCCCGGTGGCGTAGTGGATAAACGCCGCGACCCGCGATCTTTGTCGTTAAGCAACTTTCGCAAGGGTCGGGTACGAGATGGGTGTCCAAAAAATTATTATCTCGAGCTACTCCGTGCTTCGGAACGCACGTTAAGCCTTTGGTCCCGGCTGCATTCTCAGTCGTTAATACACTCTAATCCGCACTGGGCCAGCGTGGAGGGTTATGTCCCATCCTTCTTAACTATCCATAAGGAAGACCTGAGCCCCTGCAGTGGGGACGTAAACGGGCTGATGATGAATGCACTATGCATTACATATTCCTATGGGTTAATATTCATGAAGGTTATCTTTGTTTTGTCTATTTAAAATACCTGAAGCTTATAAATTATTGAACTATACTTTTTTGCTGTCGGCAGATCGTCTCAGGACAATGTCTGTACGCTTAAGAAATTACCGACTTATTGATTTTCTTTCTGTATGAAAAGTTTGATAATATTCAAAAATGCACGCGATAATGCCCATTGAACCGTTTAAAAGTAGCTTTATGGTTTTCTTTGGGAACCAACATCTTAGTTTTGTGTACACGGAATTAGACAGAAAGGTGCGTGCATATGCGACATTAATTGTTTACGTGATTTACGAAACAAGAGAGGAATTGAACTAATAATAAAACCCTTCATTGAGTTCCATTCCGCACAAGCTTTTAGTCAGTATTATAGGTCAAAGTGGAAGGACAGGTTAACACATAATACACAATTCAAACTTTAAACAAGTTAATCACATTTTGGGACACAAACAATCAGTATGTTTTTTCGTTTTTTTTTTTGTATTGCATATATTTGTTAAGTGTGAACGATACAAAACATCATTACTAAAAATTAATGTTGTATATTGAATAAAAAAAAAAATGTTGAAAATTTTCAAAAATAATACCATTTTTACTATATGCTATATTTTATTACCATTTTCCAGTGGTAATAGTTCTCGTCCACGTGACGCCAGGTCGTGATTCTCATTCCGCCGCAACTGCCTCGCAAAAATACAGCTCCGGTGCCTAGAAACAGCGGATAGTGTCGTGACCTGACATTCTTGATTGACGAATGTTCCGTGGTTTCTACATTAATCTGTCTAAAATATTCCTAGTTCAATTCTTAGTAAAATCTTTTAGATATTTCATTTATTAAATAATATAATTTTCAATTTCTTTCAAAGTTGAAACTTTGAAAGTTGAAGCTTGAGGTTATTTTTTTCAAATTTGACACTTTTATCTATAAGCCCTTTTTAATAGGGATGATGCCTGGATAAAAAAGAGATTCTATTTAGTCCGTGAGTTTGATAATGGAAAAATATTTGATACATTTTTTTTGCTTTAATGTAACAAGAAATAGCTTAGATAATTAGATTAGAGATCATTCCCGGGCATTTGACTCTATAAATGTGTCATTGTTGCTGTCGAAGATGAGATTCTACGGGTTCGATCACCGTACGCTGTTGTGGTTTGATAGCTATTTGACTAATCGCGAGCAACTTGTGAGCCTGCGTCTGGATAATGGAACTATTTTAAATTCTGAACTTTTGCCGTTAAATCAAGGGGTTCCGCAGGGGTCTATACTGGGCCCTATTTTATTTAATTTGTACTGTGCGGACATAGTGTTCAACATAAAAAAAAGTATGTATCACATTTATGCTGATGATACACAAATATATATTTCGTTCAGACCCAGTCAATATGCAGCTGCGGTTAAAGATTTAAATGAAGACCTAGAACGCATTGCCGCTTGGTCGGAAGATAACTGTTTGTTATTAAATCCTACAAAATCTAAATGTATGTTATTCGGAACTAAAAACCAACTCAAACAATTACCAGAGGACTTAGGTGTAAGGCTGATGGGTAAAACAATTGAAAATGTCAACTTAGCACGCAACCTTGGACTCAAAATGGACAGGAGTTTAAGATTTGAGGAACACATTGCGGAAGCGGTTCGAAATTGTTTTTACCGTCTTAAAGTTCTTTATAAAATAAGACCTTATCTTTCGGAGGAGTTGTGTGTCCAATTAACCGAATCATTAGTGTTATCGAAGCTCAACTATGCGGATGCTGTTTATGGACCACGTTTGCTGGGTAGGACTGAACGGCTCATACAGCGAGTACAGAGTGCTTGTGCTCGGTTTTGCTTTTCAATACCTGCTAGAACTCATGTTACTCCAGTTTTAAACGAGCACGATATATTGAAAATGAAATCGAGACGAAAGCTGCACCTGGCTTGTCTGCTGTTTGGGGTCATTAAGTTCAATGAGCCCGTGTATTTATATAGTAGACTCTGTTGGATGGGGAGTAAAAGACAATGCGAGAGGAGACAGTGTTCGCAGTCATTATCTACTCAGATACATAGATCTGCATCGTTTAGGGGCGCCTTTCGGTATGCGGCTTCTAAAATCTGGAATAATATCCCTCCCCCTTTAAGGAGTATTAATTCCATTGCTAGTTTTAAATATCGTTTGAAACAATATCTTTTAAATACGCAGAAAGATTTCGGCGCTTATAATGTCAATGAGTCTTGGATCTGAGTGGTATATGAGGGAAACCAAATTGATTTTAAAAATGTAGTGTTGTTTGTAAAATATCAATAATATTTATATAATATCAATCTAATTTATTTATTTTTAACATTATTACTGTATAATATTTTATAATGATTTATTTTTAATTAACAATAATTGGTTGATTAATTGTTTGTAGTAAATGTATCTAATTTAATTTATTTCATGATTAATGTGATTTGTGATTATCAAAGATATGTTGAGTAACGGTATAAGGTTTCATGAACTGAAACCACTGTTCACCTACAATGTTTTAAGTTACTTACTTTATTTGGTATTTATTGATATCCTTGTGTCGAAAACGGGAAAAATACAGGTACCAATTGAAAACCAACGTCAGGCTACCAGTCTGACATAACTGAATTGGTGACCTATTTTTGGTGCAGTCGTGAGACGCAATTGCATATATGTTATTTTATTTTTATTATTATTGAAATTTTAATTATTTTTATTTTATTGTAATTTGAATCCTGAAAATTGTACCTATCTTATTTGTCTCATGTTTGTACCAGAATAAATAATTCATTCATTCATTCATTCATTAGTTTATACATTAAACTACGTTACTACTACGTAGAAAATGTACAAAGGTGTGACGATTCAACTCAATATGTCGTCGTAATTCATTAATTATGCAAAACAAAATAAGTACAAGACGTAGAAGTAGACAAACAAAATTTAAGCCGCCCGCGCTGAAGAATATCAACCAATTCTTAAGACCTGTCAAGTTTAATATCCCCTATTAAGTTGGAGATGTATACAAACTAGAATGAACTATGGATTCTCATAGATCGGGCAGACGAAGAGGAACATAGGAACTTGCGTGAGGGAACATGTAGCTGACGTTAAGCATAGACGCCAAAATAAATCTGCAGTGTGTGAACATGCGTTAGGAGGACCCAAGCATTACATAAGGATTTGATAGTAAATTTTTCGCGACTGAACAAAGATTCAGTCCTAGAATGATACGCGAGGCTATTGAAATTTTAAAAATATCCGAATTTTAAGAGATGTAGGTTAGAATATACCACCTTCTTTGTATCCAGTCATTAGTCAAGTAAAATCTCCATCCAGATCACACATTGCAAAACCAAAAGACACAGTTAGTTCATTCTTTAAATATTAAATAAAAGAGAGATATTTACTTTTCTTGTCGGAGTCCATTTTGCCAGTTCTCATACGAGACTCCCAAATTTGGAACTGGTGGTAGTTTACGATAGCTAGGGATAAATCAATGTCAAATGTATTTTTAAAACAATTTAGTTGTAGACAGATAGGGCGATTTATCCACACACGTTCAGTATTTATATAAAATCATATCTCGCCAGTTCTTGATTCCGAGAAATTTACTAACGAATATCAAATGTTTTGTTCCGGTTGAATAATCAAAGACCTCAAACTTCAATAATTTTTTTTTAATTAAAATATAAATAAATAATAATAAATATATAACAACATCGCTCAGATTGCAAGATGAGTAGCTAAAGGTAGGTACAACACCCAGACCCGAGACAATATAGAAAAGACATATTTGTGATTAATACAAATTAAGTTAATTTTCTTACTAATATTATAAAGAGGAAAGATTTGTTCGTTTGCAAATGAATAGGCTCCGAAGTTACTGGACCAATTTTGAAAATTATTTAACCAACTGGTAACTACATCATACATATGTAATAATTTATTGGGGTTGACATATAATGATTTATGTATGCGAAGTCGAACAGATAGTAGTATATAATACCGGTTATATATTTGTCAGATGGTCTGTTTGTGTATGTCTAACCGGTAGAAGCTAAAGTGGCTTATGGAGACATCACCAAGGATTCGCACAATAAAGCTATCACAGCCGTAAATGTTAATGATTTTCACTAATGTTCAGTGTATATCAATATTGGAGAGTCTGTAATATTAAAATAACCTCTTTTCTCTAATTACATATGTGTATACGGTAAATGTAGAAAAAAAAATATTTTTTGTTATTTTTAGTTTACCTATCTGTTTGTTTTTTCCGGCTTATCTCTGAAACGGCTGGAGCAATTTTTAACGGGACTTTCACTGGAAGTTGGGGGTAACTTAGGCGTCTTTTCACACGGACGAAGTCACGGGCATATCCATGAATTTAAAATACGAAGATATTACAGGGACAACGAATTCGTATTATTTTATTTTATAACCCCAAATTTAGTTACAATATTATTCTTTGCAAACGTTAACGTTACTGAGTATATTTTGTCTTATATTCATACTTACATGTCGACTTCGTGTAAACATCGTCTTTTGGTGCTAAATTTCTATGTATAATGAAGTGTACCGTGAATGGCGGATCTTGTCTAAAAGTCGTGCCAGCTAACCTTACACGACTAGTTTTCTCGTTGAATGTCGAATTCACAAGTTGTATGTGATGCAATGACCTTTGAGGGTCGTTACCACCGCAAAGGGTAAGCGATTAGCGATTGTGATTTTTTAAATTTGTCAATTCATTTATTTATTTTTTAGAAACAGAATCTGCAGCAAGTTTTTGTCTTAAAAAAGTTGGACAATTTTAACATATTTTGATGTCAATAAAAATATGTTGGCGATAGCTTGACCATCCCTAAGAATAGTGTTTATAACCCTTTTATTTATTTATGATTTATTATTATCATACCGTTTATGTATTGCTTCGTGTGACTTCTAAATAGTACATATATGTATATATATATTTTTTGATTCGTCTTATATTTATTTGAAAAAATTGCCTAAAATTTTATTAACTTCATTGAGGACGGAATTTTAAAGTTTAAATAATTGCATGACTTTCTTGTCATGTCATCTCGATACGAAATCTCTGGAAGTAGGATTTCCTAAGTAATGACGTAAGAAGATCATTATAAAAGCACACATTGAGTAGAATCATTATCATTTTCAGTTTTGAAATGTAATAGCCTATTTGATTTAGAAATTATGTACACAAAAACGCTTCAGCTTTTGATCTACGCCAACATCGACATTCACGAAGATTATGAAGTTCGTAATTATAGTTTTTTTAGATAAACTCAGTGAAAGTCATCATCGTGTCTAATGTCAGCTATTTGGGCAATATGGGAATTGTCGTTACGCGATCTTGTCCATCGCATTGTTACGGTATGGGAAAGCAAAAACAAGCTCATATTGTCTATGGTATTTGTTTCTCGTTATCAGTTGAGGAAAAGTAGAGCTTCTTTGTATTTCGTATAAAGTTCTTAACAACATACAGTGCGCATTGTTGCTACTCGAGAATGTAAGAGGGGTTATTTATGTGTGTATGATGGAATTTAGTAAAGAAATTCTTGGCCGATGTTATGAGGAAAAGTGGATCTTCAGATGTGCGGTTATGCGTTGTTGTTTGAGAATCTGCTGAACTACTTTGTTTGTTTCTATTTTTGTTTCTTTAGTTTCGCTGTTTAGTGCGACAAGTATCTAACCCATAAACTATTCAAAATTAAGCAAGATATTCTAATTGTCTGTGCAACAAATAATAAATATAATTTGCGGTAGGTACTTTGACTTTTCGTTAATTAAACTATAAACCTTCGTACGATCTTGGATTAAAAAACAATGCATCAACTTTTATGTCTCTCCTAATGTTTGTGGCAAAATTTTCAATTAACCAATCTAATGGATTCATTACCGAACACTTCTAATAACAGTTTTTTTCTGGGAGCCCACCAGAGCTGTCGTTACCGTTCGTGCGTGAATATTCGAAATACACAGCAATTATTGTGACAATGCCGTTGATCGAATAATGGGTGAGCACTGGAACCTTGTGCCATTGACAGAGTAACAATTAGATATGCGAATATAAATGCGATGCACATTCTTTGGCTTAGATCGCGTCTTGCTTCTTTTATTTGGGTTTCCTTGTATTGTTTTATCTGAAGACATTATACGAGAGATCTACTTTTGCTCCCATCCTCTTAGATGATCCTGAGACTTATAGAACTGATAAATAACGGAATACATTTCAGCAATGCAGAACTCGCAGACATTCATTTCTTTTGTTAGGTTTTTTTGCCATTCTTGTCCACCGCTAAAAGAAGTCCTGAATGGGGAAACAAAATTGGTTTATTCAAAAGACTTTTATTCGTGCTAGCAATTTCAATAAAGAAAATTATGACTTTGACTTTACCAGGCACCGGGTTCATTGCATCATTAATTTAGGCTGGGAAATGAAGTAAAAGCTTACATTAGAATTCATATTTGAAATATTCCCTGAATAATCTCTTAAAGCTTCTGAATAAACGACCTCTTTAGAGTACCTACACTCTGACTCCAACCAGACTGTTGATTTATTCGCACTAATGTCAAACTTATATTCTCAATATCAGTTCGTCGTGCAATTTGAGTATTACACTTCCAATACACTTAAGATTTGTTTTTGTGTAAAATTATAGAACAGCCCTTCGATTCTGTAAAAATTCAAACCCGAATTAGAATTCAAATCAAATCAAATCAAAATTATTTATTCAGTCTAGGCTTTTACAAGCACTTGTGAAAGTCGAGAGCTACGCTATCGATTCGTAAATCTACGGCGGGAGACCTTGTACCGAGAAGAACCGGCAAAAAACTGCAAGGGCTGCTTTTTTCTCCCTGATTTATTTCATACAGAGCGTCAAGATTGAAAAATGACTTCATTAAAATTTGAAGTCACTTTCCGTTGCAATATTACACAATATAAAAGTAACACAATATTTTTGTCAATCCAATCACATGTGTAGCCAAAGAAGCTCACCGATAAACAATTGAATTTGAAAATGAGCCACATTTAACACCAAGCAGTTATGTCGTTTAAATATTCATTAACAGTATAATATCCTTTACTGAATAGACAATTCTTAATATGGGTTTTATACTAAGTTAATAGTAAATTTAAAATTTCCATAGGAATTTTGTTATAGTAGTGTACACCTTGACCCATAAATGATGAAAGAACCTTCTTTAGCCTGGTAATTCACTCAGGTGTCAGAATTTACTTCAAAAAGCGGCATCCGCTCAACTTTAAATTGGTAATATCGTTTCGAGCCATAGGTGAAGTGCAGTTTCGAAATGACATACGAATACGATATCTGAGATACATATATTCAATAAATTTTGTTTTGTGTTTTTTACAAAAAAATGGAATCAATAGAATTTCTACACTAAATGACTTCAATTCGGACACATGAGTTCGAATTCTAATTCCGGTCTTATTTTTACAGAATCGCAGGGCTGATTGATAAATATATTTAAGTAAATATAATAGAGTGAAATGCTACAATTAACTTTCCGACCTTGTGTCTTTTAATAAATCTAAATCTTATTAGATTTCAGTTACAATTTTTACTGATCCGTGACATCATAGAATGTGACTGTTCTATGCAAGTTACATACAATGATTATCGGATTGAAACGCAGCAGCTTGCTATAACACCAAGTCACTATATTATTACAATTTTAATTAAATATTATAATTAATCTTTACTAATAATATAAAGAGAAAAGTTTAATGGATTGTTTGCATTGAATAGAATCCGACCCAATGGATCTATGTATTTTAAAAATTCTTTCACCCACGGGAAGCTACATCATACTAGTCATAGCGTGCTATGTTATTTAGCTTCTTTATTGGTAATAAAGCGTGGGACGCACCCCCCAGGCTTCAGATGAAAAGAAACAAAACTAAAAATCTTATGGCTTCTATTGGTAGGACTTTTCTTTAAAGTTATAAAAGAGAACAAGGTGGGTGGGGTCAGAATGTCACGGGCCGGGCAGTGACTGGCAAGGGTGTAGCTAAAGCCGACGTCAGCTCCGGTCAGCAATACTGGAGAACCACGAAGTCTCGACACGTAGCACTCAAAGTAGCGTAGGTCAGGCGGGCCCCGGTGGAAATATTTTTGGAGTTATTTAGACACGCTTGAAAATATTTGAGAAATACTTAAAAACGAAGTGTTGCCGCGCTGCGTTCCTATGTCTACCTACCTCCATACAATAATCGTTACTAGTGTACCTACAATTATGATATATTTAATTGTTATATTTATTTAAATTGGCGTTTATTTGTATCAAAACGTAAAAAGGAATCAAGCGCATTGGCTAAACATGCGAAGGAGAAACAGTTTATTTAGTAAACTGTTACAATATGAATATCATAACTCTAATTATTCTTTGTTATGCCACCCTCTATCGCTTTTTTTATACACTGACTGGTCGATTGGTAGAGAATGCCTTAAAGCATTCTTAATGAAGTTCGCCCTTTGGCTTTGCTACAATAAATAAATAATTAACAAAACCCAGGTGACATTGACAAATATACGCGGGCGAAATCGCAGGAATACAGCTAGTAAACATCTTAACGTGCTGCAGTGGGTGTGATTGATAATTGAATCAAGGAACTTCCTGTCTGAACACTGGCGGTACTCCAATTAAATGTCATACCATATTGAGACCGAACATCTATTATATAACATATGAAGGCATTCATGATTAAAGCATAGCATTACGTTGTGCATTATGCGTCAAGTTCACATATTGTTGCGTTCCAAATTCGAATTTTTTGTTTTGTTCATGACATATATCTGAATAACTCGTACGCGTGAATTCAAATTCGGGTTCGGATTTTTACAAAAGGGCTCTGCAGGACGTGTTCGCATAAATTAAATAACTTTCCCGCTGGATGCGGGAGGCGCAGGAACATTGGAGATCTTTGGGGGAGGCCTATGCCCAGCAGTGGGCGTCTCTCGGCTGTAATGATGATGATGATGATATAACTTTGAATTGGTTATGTACAAATAAGTAACGCCCAAATAAATTGCTATTGAAAATGAGAAAATTATTATATCTTGAGGCCCTGAGAAGGCCACAAAATGAATTTATATTTTTTCTCTATAGAAAATATTACCTAAGTTAATGACTAGATGATGAAATAATAAAATAAATGGACTCTTATAATTGTTGCCTAAGTTTTTATGTATAAGTAGTATTTTCAGGCAATAAAGTACAAATCTCACGCCAGTGTTGTTTTAGGTCGGACCTTTGACCTAAAAAATCAGACAAAGAAAAAGCCGAAGAATACTATCTTATTTTCGTCTCTGAATCAGGTCACAGATCAATGCAAAAGACGAGCTTTCGTGTCCTATGTTTCGATTTGTTTTTAGGTATATAAATTAAAAGAAAATATAACCTCATAGTCCAGTATTTTGTTCTGTTTTCAATTGGGTAATATGGCGTAATTTAATAAAGTAAATTTCAATATTCGAATATAAGAAACGAAAGTTTCACTGTTCAATGAGTTTCAATTTGAAAATAAATAAAATGTAATATTAGAAATGAAAGATTTTGTTACAGTTAAGTAATTACTTGAAAGTATAAAACTTTACGTGACTTCTGAGTCAGAGGAGCTCCAGATAATAAATTTTGACTGGCCCTTACCAAATTTGTTTTAACCCTGCATTGCAGATCGAATGCGCTAATCATAGTGTCACCGAGCTTATATGTAACCTCGTGCGTGTAAACTTTTGGGTAGGGTTATAACTTTTATCTTGAACGTTCGCCTACTACTTCATGTTAGCAATATAGGGTGGGTGTGCCAGTCTCACACCAGGAATCAGTTGTACACCATTTCAAACTAGGAACCTAAATATTAACTTTTGCATTTCCTGCCATTTATTACTTTTGTTAGTATAGTTGTACTTTAAACAACTTCGTCAGTTTGTTTTTATTTAGTAACCTTATTGCAACTTGCTACACTTTTTGCCTATAATACAGCTAATGGCGAACTTAATAGCAAATAGGCATTTTCTACAATACTCATGATAATTTATTAGTCATTATCAAATTCAGTTTTAAAATGTTGCTAAGTAAATCCGTTCACAAACTGTGCACCCACCCTCCTAGTAAGGCCTCCTTTAAAAACTTGTCACGGACTTCCTTAACTTTTGCGCGGCGCAAACTAGGAAGGCACTAAAACTATATGAACTGAACCGTCCGAAGTACCTGTTGTCGTTGAATATGATCATCATTTCGCTTGTTTTTCCAGTTTTGTTACAAGGAAAAGAAATAGTATTATTCTGGCAGAAAAGAGGCGATTCCGTTCTGGTTCTTTGATACTACTATATTTATTATAGTAGTGAGGAATAAGATACCTAAAATTAATTTTGGTATGGTTTGTATCAATCTAACGAATAATTCTGAGTCATTTAGAAAAAAAAAAAACTCCCTAAGCATTCGCAGTCCTTTTTTATAAAAAAATATTGATATAGGTACCTTAATAGTATTAGATCGTATGTATAAATTGATTAATATGTATAGAATTCACATTGTAATCGGAGAACACATGCAACACTTACAATAATCATGTAAACAATTCAGATTTTGAGCCGTGACGTCACATTTCAATAAACATGAGTACTAGTTGCACTCGAAAAAAGGACGTCGACGTTTAGTCCGTCATGGTCGGTCGTGTTTCGTTTCTTGAAATTCACAGATTGCAAAAATAAAATATACTTATAGGTATTTTATTTTAAAACAAAAAAATACTGGATAGCTATTGTTTACATATACGTTACCAGTCCCAACATATTTCGTAATTTATTGTTACCAATAAACTCGCTTTCGTAAATCAAAAGCAAAACCTACATACGTACACGATCGTTGCCCCTCACACACTGTGTCTATCTCGAGTTTCATAAGCTCCTGTATTGTTTACAACTGAAATAATTACCTGGCAGAACCCATTACGCCGCTCCCACGGCAAACAGTGACACGTATTGTCGCTAAATTAAGTTCTACAATGTATTTAAAGTGATGTGTGATGAAGTACGAGCCTTTGAAAATTAAGTTGGTTGCGAGAACGTGGGTTTGAGTTGAAACGTTAACATATAACTAGATAGAGTAACCTCTAAACTTCTAAGGTATGTCCACCTTGAAACATAGATTTATATAATAGTATCTGACCAAAACTTTTAAAATAAATTAATATTAGACAATATATTATACACTGATCAGCTCAGATTCCAAAACAAGTTGCCTTTGTATGATGGAGTTATTGAAATAAATGAGGCTACCACAACAACCAGACTTAAAAGTATTGAAAATCACTTTTTTACATTGACCCAACCCGTAATTTAACCCGGGACTTCAGAGATGGCAACACCTTGAAACCGGTGTGCGAGTCATTCGGCTATAAAAGTCGTCGGCCGCGAATACAAAGCTATCGTCAATTAAATAAATTCAACACATAAATTAAATTTATAATATTTAGCAATTTCATTTTTAGAAAAAAAACATTTTTTTTCTACTTTCACAACTTATGTTAACTGTAATCTTGAAAATGTTTCACGTCGCACTGCGGATTGCGGCGAAACTTCCTTGGTTCACAAGTATCAAAATAAGCTTTCAATCTTATCTCGAAATCCGAAAATCACTTTCGGATACTTCAAAAAACTTGGTCCAAAAAGACCATTTTATCCTTTTTTTTTTCTCCAGGTAAGCATGTAATACAAAAGTATACTACTGTAAAATTTCAAAAATATTATTCTCCGCAGGTTTTTGTCAAATCGGGGTGGCAAACCGTGTAGACAACATTCATTATTCATTCTTATTATTCCCCCGGGCGCGATCATTCTTAAAACGGCGAAGTAAACCTCATCCCATTATTTTTATAAAGTTGTATATTAAAAATGACGTGGATATATTTGGAATATTTTTATTTCTAAATAAAATATAGACAAATGTGATTATTTGTATTCTCGTTGATCCCTATTAGTCGCCATCTTCCGGGGCGTGGAAGTGGCTCACCAAGACAAGTAACCGCTGCGCCGTCACATCTTTTTTCGAAGCCTTCTCCTATAACTTTATTGTAGATGTAGAGCAAACTAGAAGGTTAAATTTTCAATGAGCATTACATGCATTTCAAAATTTCATTAAAGTTGAGCTAGTAATTTAAATAAATATTTGTCACAACCGAAGTGTATTTAGCTCACAAAATATTTTTGATCATTATTCGGCCTTAATAGAGGATTTATGAACTTGATAGGCTATACTTTATAAAGCAAAGAGCTGATACAATTAACTTTTCCTTTCACTTCTAGATCACCCTGATTTTTTATAACTATAATGATTTTAAGGCTAATTTTTTATTTCAGTTTTATATGGCGATTTTAATGATGGTTGGTAAAGTGTTCAAAGGTTCTGTTTCCATATCCAGTATCAATTGCTATTCAGCTAACGTTGCCGATTGTTCATACTTTTTATTATAATACCAAATGAAAAGTATCCTGTGTCCACCAGAAATAATAAAAGGTGCACAATTATTATGGAGCTTGGCTCTGCCACTGATGTGTAGATAAATTGTTTGCTAGGCCGCTAATAATAAATAAATCAAATAATTTTAAGAGCGGCCGATCCAAAGCTATCAGAAATCTAGTTGTGTTGGTGGTGCTAAAAAGATGAATCCAGTTTTTATTCAAAGCTCTTAAGCGTATTGTAGTAATCTTAACACTGTAGTAGATTAAACGACCATCAAGTTTTAATTAACTAGTCACAAATAATTTCATAGAAATTCTGTTCTAATTTTTTAATTTATAATGTACTTACTCTTGATCTCAATCTAGCCTAAGGGCATGAATGAAATCTACCGTGGGACGAGCTTGTCCAGAAGGAACCTAATCACTCTTGACTTAAATAGGTTTAGGTTACGCCTGCAAGGAGTTCCATTCCTAGGCAGTGCGCAGTAAAAAAGACGATGAATACCGTGTTGAGAGTTAAATCAGAAGACTGTAATGTTGGTATGTTTTTGATTGTGAACTGGGAACCTATGAAATATTGTCTTATTCAGTATGCAAGTCTATATCAGCTGACTAAAGGGACATTGGTATTTTAGTCACATTTTTTCTTTTCGTTAATAATATTACTTTTATTAATTCTTTAAGTTGTTGTTACCATATTTTTTGTCTTAGACGACATGTGTATTTAATATGACGCTTTATTAAAACTACTGCATATCTTGGAAAAAGGTTGGCAACCCTATTTTAAACTGACAGTCCAGCTCAACCAAGACCTGATAATCACGCTAAATTATCAAAGTCAGAAACAAACTCGTTCAGATAATTTCATTTCAAAATATAATCGATCAAAAAAATATCAATCCTATAGCTATTATATATAATCGATCAACAAATATCAATCGTTGTAATCAATCAAGATTTGCAGATGGGTGTACGGTTTTATGAAACGAAAGAAGTAATATTGTATACTATGTACAAGCAAACCCGAACGGTATTATCCGAGTAGTAATCTGCCGAGTCAGGCTGATTCGCATTCTTAACGCGTAATAGGTATTCGAGAAATGATATTATACAAAATTCGGACACTCGGTATCAGAATTCTTTACGGTATTCAAATTTTTAAGCCTCATACTGATTATTTTTGTTTTGTTTGAAGAGATTTTGAAAATATTCATATTGCAACAAATTTAGACAGAGCTGTAATTTTTCATAGACGCATGTTTGGTTTTCATGATAAAACCTATATGACCTGTAAATTGCCACTATTTTAAAACCAATATGGCGGACACTGCTAAATGGTGATGTTTATAACTTCTATAGTAACAGTATTATAATGAATTAATATATCGGTAAATTAGTATTCTTCTACATTTTCATTCCTTAGGATTCCAAGTGATCCTAAGGAAACTATTTGTATGCCAATGTAAATTGTGATTTTTATACGAATAACGAACATCTATTTCGAAAACTTCTACGAGAATATCTAACAAAAACAGAAGGTGTTGTACCTTTAAATAATTTTTCGAAATTCCAAAAACTCGACAAGTTAAAGATGACGGAGTATATATCAAATGCATTAAAAATTGATACGACACGATATTTCGTAACAAATTTTATAAACCTTTTACCGAAATATTTTTAATAGCATTCCGGGCGAATATATTGGCTCGTATATCCAATGGTAAACCTTTAATATCTTACACTTCGCCACGGACAATGCCAAAGGTTTCCCATATCCCAACATCCGTGCTAAAAGATCAAACTGGGCTTAGGGGCCTCAATTTTCATATGTTTGGTTTGAATAGTGAAATGTTGGCTGTTATTTATTTCATAGTGACTTTTATTTTTGGCGTAGAAAGGCTAGAAATGTATTTTCCTTGTACGATTCTGGATAGCATAACGTTTCGTTGACAGGCAACGTTATTGTTTCGTAAGTTAATATTGCAGTTGAGGAAATAACACGTCAAGGTTTCCTGGCTTAGCAATGGCGAATAAGTAACGCGTTTTCATTCCCTTGTTTTATTTACGAGATTGTTTTTTTTCAATCGAGAACAAGTTATCGATGAATGAGTTAACTGGTACTCTAGAGAGTTTGAAAGTATTTGAATGTTGTTATCGTGTGTAAAATGTCTGAATTTCTTCGTGGCATTATTATATTTCATACGTATCCGTATAGTAGTCATAGTAGACAATTATTGGGGAATTCATGGTCTGCATTACCGGAGGGGACTGGGCTCGCAAGCGAGTTTTATCAGGTAGGCCAATCACACTTTAACCATGCCTTTCGGGTCAAGTCCTAGTAAATGGATAATTCTGATTTGAGACATAAGGTGCCTATATCACAACAAAGTAAAGGTAGTTATAAGAGTCACCAGGTCACCTCCTATCCATAAGTGTTATCCAAAAACAAAGGGAATGTTTTAAAGAAATTAAAAAAGTTACTAAGATAGGTATTTTTATATTAATTAAATATAATAATTATAAAATAGAGTATCTGATGGAATATGATTTCTTTTTCTGCTTCTACTGAAAAATCTGTTCGGGCATTTATAGAATGATCGAAGAATATTAAAAACGTGTACTTTTAATAGAGGTATTCCAATAAAAAATGTAAGCAACGGCAGCAGTAGGTCTTAAAGCTACAAAAACCACGACCATTATTGTTATTTAATAAACTGGAACGACCAGTTTTGAGTGTCACCGGCGGATGACCTAGTTCAATTCTTAATTGATATGTATTGTATAATCTGGCCAAGTTCGGTAGTTAGCTACTGATTTGTTCTAAATTTGTTATGCAATGAGTTTTTTGGGATTACTTTTGATTAGTAATATTCTAGTTTATTTGTATATTGAGATCATTTTAACATAATTTAGGTATAAATATTTATTTTCATTTGGTAGTTGTTTGTATTCTACTCAAACAAACCATTTCATTTGTCACTGAATTGATAAATCGTAATAATAATCCTGGATCTGGAAAACGTATGGCCGACACAAAATAAACATTTATCAATTCAGGAAATTATATAATTTCCTGAACTTTTTTGGAGCCTCGAACAGAATCATAGTTTTTTGTCTGATGATTAGACAGAACTGTTGGATGTAATACAAATACCAATTATAAAAGAAATATTCGAATTTCTTTCTTAAACTGTAATTATTAAATAAATCAATTTTCAAGCCTTTTTAAAGTATGGTACGTTTTTATAAATCAATATCAAGCAAGGCAAGACTAGGCTGATGAAAATTAAGCTTTTTAGAGACATCGTTATCGTCCGTATCGTCCTCTTTAAGCTTTTGCCTTAAGCCTTTACCAAGGTCCACTCTGTGTGTGTACTTAATTTCATCAAAATTTCAGTAGTTTAGGCGTGAAAACGTAATAGTCACACACAGATACGGTTACTTTCGTATTTATAATATCACTATTTATTTTATTTGATCGTATCAAAGTTAGAAATTTAATAATGAATTAGTTTGAATATTTAATTGTCAAGAGTTATTCAACTAAAGTATGAAGCATCATAAATTTGTTACGCTTTGATAAATTTGTGACAAAGTAGACTTGTTATTTAGTTATCTGGATTATTAGATAATAATCCAGATAGATGTTTGTAACTTAGATTTAGAAGATGAAATATTCCTTATTTGAATGAATAAGCCTAATAAAATAATTTCTGAATCGTGTCGACATTTTAGACTACCATCCTTTTAACAGTGTTCTGTTAAAATTACAGAAAAAGTAAGATACGTTATATTATCGCCTATGATGGACGCTCACTGAATGGCCATGGTTCTAACCATCATTGCGCCGATGTCCACACGATCGGCCACACTACATTTGTCAAATGCCATCTGAACTACGTGGTCATCGAAACAAGAATCCACATTGTCTTTGTTGAGCGTCCATTTGGTAGAATTCTACAAACATAAATGGTTCATTATAGACCTTCTTCGGTTACGACATTTGAGCATCGATTACAGGTAAAACAACACGAGTCGGCAACGTAGCGGCAAAAAATACGAACTGTGTAATCGGCGATTGTGTGGACCCGCGCACGATCATAGCCAAAGTTCCTTTTATGATTCTCTTAAAAATCGACGCAGTGACGAACATGGACGATCATGGGTCATTTTAGGCCGTCTACACAATGGTGATGGTCTGTGATCGCCTATCATATTATATAAATCATGGGCCATAGTGTGGAGTCGGTATTACGATTTTAAATTGTGCTTCCAAATCCCGCAGTCCATTTATCAATCTCGGTATTTGCGGGACTAGTAGACCTTGTTAAACCTACTTGGTTTTCAATGTGAACATTCTGACAGTGCGTATGTCAGTCTTATAATAATATTATATATTTATAATAGTGTGACATCTATCGGATCTCCTTCCATCTGGCAACCAATATGTACTGTGCTAATCCTAAATTCATTGAATTATTTATTTAAGGCAATTAAAAGAATTGATCAATCAACATAACTCCACATTTATTTATTTTCTTTAATGTCCCCTCTGCTGGGGCTCAGGATTCCACCATGGAGATCGAATAAAATCGCATAGTGAGAATGAGCTATGCATGCTCCACATCGCGGTGTGGATTGGTAGGTGTTAACAACTTCAGATGCAGCCGGGGTCAACGGCTTAACGTGCCTTAAGCACGGGTGAGCTCGAGATTACCCATCCTATCACTGGCCTTGGCGAAAGTTGCTTAAAAACCGTATCGCAGACCGAGCGCGCTATCCGATATAATGAGCTCCTAATAAAAAAAATATATAAATGCAACTATACTTTTATATTGCGAAGTGATGCTTATTAAATTAATCTTAAACATTGAAGGTACAACACTCAGACCCGAGACAATTTAAATATTACTAAGACTGTCACCAGGCTGTGTCTCATGAATCATAAAAGTTAGTCAGTTGAAATTATCACAAATTATGTATTTCTATTGCCGCTTCAATAACAAGTACTAAAAACCAGAATAAAATAAATATATAAGGGAGTATAAGAACAACAAAGGTGTTATATACGTTTCCGGTGCGGAACCCTCCGTGCGCAAGTCCGACTCGCACATGAACGGTTTCTATATCACTATACCGAAAACCGAACTTAGTACCTCAGAAATAGCCTAAAAACCAAACGAACCACTTCGCCACGGAGACTCCTCTATGCTTAATAATACATCAAACAAAAAATCTCAAAAATATTTCAAGTCATAAATTCACTTTTACATCACATTTTTCATCCTTGAGCAACGCTGTATCTTTTATTACACCGAAAAGCGAGAAGCGTTAAGACTACGCTCCGTGAACGTAGTTTATGGTCTCCTTTTATTTAATGAGGTCCTCGGAATACTCCTTTTTTATTGCACCAAGGAGGTAAACAAGCTGTACAGATGATTATAGAAAAGAGGTCTTGGTAATCTATGGAACGTCTGTATTCCATATATCACCAAGACCTGCAATTAGAATAAAATGTCACAAAATCATCTTGACAAAAGAGGTTGTCGATTATAAGAAAACTTAATTAAATCGGCCTATTCGTTTACAAGTTATGATGCTAAGAATAAAAAATAGTTACCTCGTCGCGAAGTGCTTGGAGCCCTTAGCCCACTGCTAATCCGATTTTGATAAAATATAGCTAGGAAACGCACTCAAATCAGTTCATTCATTCAGGAGCTACGATGCTAGACAAGTTTTTGCATTGGGGATTAAAAAACGACATATTTATATACTTACATTAGAAGACAAACGTATGGATAAGGAATAAGATATTGAAAAGATCTGATGAAATGCCTAATAGTTTTATGTGAAGAGAAGGCTATGATAGTAAAATTACTGACATAGCATATAACTGGCGTAGGTAAACTTGCTGTAGTCATACAAAGTTGCAACATTATAAAATTTTATTGACGTTTTAGCTAAAGTTTTATTAAATTAACATATAATTCTTTTTCATTGCAGGTAATGTAACCAAAGAGCCATGGCAAACCAGTGAGCTTCCTATATTTGGTAAATTTTGCACTCAAAATGTTTTTATTTATAGATAAGTAAAACCTTGAAAAAATGGAAAGGCTCGGGCACCTCCAAACGGGACTCGATGACCTTGTAATTATTGAATCGGGCGCCTGCTTTGACAATTGCAACTGATTTACCTCTTAAGACTAGACGGTGCAGTGGTTAGCGCTTTCGTCTGTGATGCCGAAAATAAGTTTCGCAATGGCTGGTCATAGGGTGACCAAAAGTCTACTCAGCTTAACGTTAAGCTGTAGGTCCCGGCAGCATCTGCAAAAAAATGCAATAAAATTAGTTTTTTTATTACCTGAAGACCTATTTCTTTATGTAGATAAAACCCATTTTTCTATATTATTCAGACACTGGCACCGTTTCGTATACATTTTTTAAATTTATATTTTATACACTGTTTATTATTTGTATGTCACTCTCTTCTTTACTCTCGTCTGACGTTTATTTATTTACAACGTAAACTAAATTTATATACTCCAATCCACTGCAACTCTTATTTCCTACATTCCTGGACTCTAAAATGAAATTGCGTCTGTTTTTGAAATGCTAATACGACTGCAAAGAACCACATTTATAATTTATAATGCAACAGAGGTAGGACCTGATATCGGCTCTGATGCACACGAATATGATTTTCACAAAATTATAGGAACGATTCGAATTTTTTCCGAATTTTCATTCGAGGACAAATAGAACAGGCCTTCGGATGTCATGTTATTTCGTACGAGGCATACATAAGGCAAGAATGGGATTGGTATCCTCTTTTCCCTGTCTTGGTCGATCATTTACTTAATAGATACACCTTCTTCGCAATAAAGGTCCTTTTATCTACGGCAACATCTCCAAGCTATTTGCCAATAGTCCGTTATTCGGGTTGACTTTGATATAGGTCTAATTTGGCGTATTCAGTGCACTAAGCGGTACCTTTTGGTATAAAATATTGACTCCTTTTAAGACGGTTAATATGGCAATATTTTGTTCAATCGTTTGGAAAAGAGTCTTTACGTAAGATATACTATTTTAGGGTTGGGCAATATTATAGATTCACTATTATCTGACTATCTCTGTACTCTATTTAGCTTATAGGCTAATAGCATAGTAATAGTATTAAAACGATTATGATATTTTTTGCATTCGCGAATTTAAACACCATTTTGAGATACTTAACTCTACTAACTTTTGTTATAGTCTAGTTCTTCATTTTAAAAAGTATACTTGAAGAAGTAAAAGTAATATTACGTACAAATTCTGTAGGGAATTACTTAGACGAAACTAATGCTAGTTTAGTGAATAAAACCGAAAAGA
The DNA here is from genome assembly GCA_918026875.4 of Diatraea saccharalis. Taxonomy (NCBI): domain Eukaryota; kingdom Metazoa; phylum Arthropoda; class Insecta; order Lepidoptera; family Crambidae; genus Diatraea; species Diatraea saccharalis. Next base: position 18,865,689 of record OU893341.1, on the reverse strand, counting down.
ATGGATACTTAGGAACCCTACACTGTATTATCGCGTGGCAGAAAAATGGAATGGACGATAAATGCGTGTGCCTTTCACCCTTGTAAATGTTCCTAATAGATTACTTACTCATTGCAACAACAAAGGGAACATTTTGCAAGTGGAATTGAAGTCGTAGTTAAGTAGCTTTTGGCGAAATTTATTTGCTGTATTTTAAAACGATTAGACTATTGAGCGTATAAAATTGGTCCCAATGTAATATAAGAAACATGTCCTACTGCAGTCTTGACAACGTGCGGTTGACAAAAATTGTCTTGACAAGGTGCGTTTGAACACGAAAACTACGGAAAATGCACAGTATAATGCCTGCTTGCTTGCATTTGTCTATTTAAAATGTTACTCAACAAACCTTTTATGTTCCTGTTGTCATCTAAGCTTGAGACTCAAAATTCACGATAAAATACATTGCATTAGAAATAGATAACTAAAGCAATTGTCTATTAAAATTAAGGCTGAAACAAATAAGCATCGAGAGTTAAGACTTGCTCGCTTAATTTCATAGATTATAGTCACAGAAAAAACAAATACAGTTATAAAAATAATCTTTAGTATACTTTATATTAAAAGCTATTATATATATATTATTACCCCACTAGCCGTGGGGTGCCGGCCTAAGAGTAGCACCCCCCCATATCCTCCCGTGGGTGTCGTAGGAGCCGACTGAGGGATTATACGGAAGGCGGGCAGCAGCGCCTCCCGGTATCACCTACCACCACCTACTGCGATCCCCAAGTCGCCTGCCAAGCGTGGGGATTATGGCAACCCCCCCCCCCCCTCATGATGGACGACAATGTTGTATGGCCCCCAGTCCCCGGCAGCCCCTCTATTCCTGTCTCTGGTAGCGGGACAGGTAACGGAGGGGCAGGGGGTGCTAAGAATCTCCGGCAGATTTGGCGCTACCAACACAAACGGACTCTGGCCCTGGCAACATACAATGTCCGCACACTGAGGACTGACGTGAAGTTATTAGAGCTGGAGGAAGAATTGAGCAAGTTGCGATGGGACATAGTGGGATTATCCGAAATCCGAAGAGAGGGCCAGGATACGGTAATCCTTGAGTCCGGTAACATGCTCTTCTTCCGGGAAGGAGATCAAAAATCTCAAGGTGGTGTTGGGTTTCTCGTCCACAAGTCCCTCGTGAACAACGTGGTGAAGATCGATAGTGTGTCGAGCAGAGTGGCGTACCTTATACTCAGAATTACCGAAAGGTATTCGCTGAAGGTCATACAGGTTTACGCCCCGACCTCTTCACACTCCGACGATGAGGTAGAGGCTATGTATGAGGAGATTTCTGAAGCCATACATACGACTAATACCTACTTCACCGTTGTGATGGGGGACTTTAACGCGAAGCTGGGCGCTTCGAACGGCGATGAGTTGAGGGTGGGTCGATTTGGGTATGGGCGGCGCAACCACCGGGGCCAGAAGCTGGTCGATTTCATGGAGAAGGAGGGACTCTTTGCAATGAACTCCTTCTTCCAGAAGAGACCCTCCAGGAAGTGGACCTGGATGAGCCCTGATGGTTTGACAAAAAATGAGATCGACTTCATCATGACAACCAGAAAGCACATATTCAATGATGTCTCCGTGATCAGCAGGGTGAAAACCGGTAGCGATCACCGAATCGTTAGAGGCACATTGAATATCAATGTTAAGCTCGAAAGATCACGTCTGATGAAGTCTACGCTCCGTCCTAGTGCTGCTCATATCGTGGACCCCGAAGCCTTCCAACTCCAACTGCACAATCGCTTTCAGTGTCTAGCTGAATGCGAGTCTGTGGACGAAATAAACAACGGGTTTGTAGAAACAGTCCAAGCTGTGGGGTCTAATTTCTATAAGGCCCCGCGCCGTATTAAATCTCAAAAGCTCTCAGACGAAACGCTCAAGTTGATGGCGGACCGGAGGGATATGAGACTGCAATCTTCAACCGATATGTCGGAATATGGTCGACTTAACAGACGAATTTCCAAATCGATGCGACGCGATCTGCGCTCCTATAATACTACACGTATTAGGGAGGCAATAGAGCGGAACCAAGGCTCCAAAGTGTTTGCACGAAATTTGTCTGCTGGGTCGAGTCAGATGACGAAGCTGAAGATCGACGACGGCAGGATCATATCTTCAAAACCGGAGATTCTGATTGAGCTTGAGAGGTTTTATGGACAGTTGTACACATCATCACAACCACCCGTTGAAAGCAATGCTCAGGACACCAGAGCAAAGCTGACCCAACATCACACCGAGGATATCCCAGACATCAGCCTGTACGAGATTAGAATGGCACTCAAACAGCTCAAGAACAACAAGGCACCGGGGGATGACGGAATCACTACTGAACTTTTGCGAGCGGGTGGAAAACCGGTACTCTTAGTCCTCCAGAAATTGTTCAATTCCGTCATTCTCGAGGGTACGACGCCAGAAGCGTGGCACAGAAGCGTGGTTGTGCTCTTCTTCAAAAAAGGTGACAAGACCTTGTTGAAGAATTATAGACCAATCTCGCTTCTGAGCCACGTTTATAAGCTGTTTTCGAGGGTCATTACGAATCGTCTCGAACGCCGGTTTGATGACTTCCAGCCTCCCGAACAAGCCGGTTTCCGAAAAGGCTTTAGCACCATAGACCACATACATACGCTGCGGCAGATTATACAGAAGACCGAGGAGTATAATTTGCCACTTTGCTTAGCGTTTGTGGACTATGAGAAAGCCTTCGATTCAATCGAAACCTGGGCAGTACTGCAGTCCCTCCAGCGATGCCAAATCGACTACAGGTACGTCGAAGTGTTGAAGCGTTTGTATAGCAACGCCACAATGTCGATTCGCTACCAGGAAGAGAGCACGAAACCAATCCAATTGCGCAGAGGCGTGAGACAGGGAGATGTCATTTCTCCGAAACTGTTCACGAATGCATTGGAGGACGTCTTCAAGCTCTTGGAATGGGACGAATACGGCATCAACATCAATGGCGAATACATCACTCACCTTCGTTTCGCCGATGATATAGTCATCTTGGCAAGATCAATGGAGCACATCAGTACAATGCTCAGCGACCTGAGTATCGTTTCCAAACAGGTGGGTCTTAAAATGAACATGAACAAGACGAAAATCATGTCGAATGTCCATGTTGCACCCGTACCGGTGGTCATTGGAACTGATACTCTCGAAGTTGTCGATCACTACGTGTACCTTGGACAGACAATCCAGTTAGGTAGATCCAATTTCGACAAAGAGGTCGCTCGAAGAATCCAACTCGGCTGGGCAGCGTTCGGGAAGCTACGCGATATCTTCACGTCCAAATTACCACAGTGCCTAAAGACGAAGGTGTATAACCAGTGTGTGTTGCCAGTGATGACCTATGGCACTGAAACGTGGTCCTTAACTGCTGGCCTCTTAGAGAAGCTCAGAGTCGCTCAGCGAGGCATGGAGAGAGCTATGTTAGGGGTTTCTTTGCGCGATAGGATCCGAAACGTGGATATTCGCCAAAGAACTAGAGTGACCGACATAGCTCGCAAAGTTTGTAAGCTGAAGTGGCAGTGGGCAGGCCACATCGCTCGACGAACCGATAACCGATGGGGACGAAAGGTTCTCGAGTGGAGACCACGAACCGGAAGACGCAGCGTGGGTCGACCCCCGACTAGATGGACGGACGACATCGTCCGAGTCGCGGGCGGCCACTGGATGCAGCTGGCGCAATGTCGTCCATCGTGGCGTTCAAAGGGGGAGGCCTATGTTCAGCAGTGGACGTCTTCCGGCTGATGATGATGATGAATATATATATTATTTATTTAAGATGAAATATATTATTTAGAGCCATCATTGTGATTTTGTTCTACCGAACGAGTTATTGAAATTTATATTTCTGTATTTAACACACAATCGATCATATGTTTAATTTTCAGAAAATAATTTTTATTAAACTATTGCTTCCACGCGAAAACGAAGCTTTATAAAAGTGGATTATAAATTATCTGACGTAACTCTTAATAATATCTGTATATTTTATTTATATTTTATAATAATATTATATAATAATAATATTTTATTTACTCTTAATAATATCTGACGTATATTATTAAGAGTAAATAAAATTCGCGATTTAGGATTAACTTTAGACTATAGACTGGACTTTCATACACATGTGATTAATATTAGTAAATCTGCGAATAAGCTTTTAGGTTTTATTATAAGAACATCCTCCGATTTCAGTGATATGTCCGTGGCTAGTATATTATATAATGCCTAAGTTCGCACTAAACTTGAGTATGGAGCAGTTATTTGGGATCTGCACGAAGATAAATATGAACTCATGATTGAGAGACTACAAAGAAAGTATGCACGCTGGTTATATAAAAAAATCTACGGCTATTACCCGTATTTGTACCCGTCTCTTTTGTATAAGGCATGCTTAACCTGGAGACCCTAGCACATCGAAGAAAAGTTCTCCTCGCTACACATTACCTCTCTGTCTCTATAACAAAGTGGATTGCCCAGATGTATTAGAAAAGGTGAGCATTACGGTTCCCATGCGTGTTTCGAGCGATGCTGCAGGTTTAGTGAAACCACGACGAATGCCGCGTCTTCTCCCTCGACCTCTCACTCGTACTGTTTATGCTTCGCAGGCACCCACAGTACGCGCAATGCGTCTGATCGGTGACATGCTCGCTCATCACGAGAAATCTGATTTGTTTGTGGATGGTGTAAGACAACTAGTAGCTCATCATCATCATCGTCATCATCATCAGCCCTTTTACGTCCCCACTGCAGGGGCTCAGGCCTTCCTTATGAATGGTTAAGGAGGATGGGCATTGACCCTCCACGCTGGCCCAATGCGGGTTGGAGGGTATTAATGACTGACGACTGAGAAATGCAGCGGCTTAACGTGCCTTCCGAAGCACGGAGTAGCTCGAGATAATAATTTTTTGGTCACACATCCCGTGACCGACCCTTGCGAAAGTTGCTTAACGACAACGATCACGGGCTGCGGCGCTAATCCGCTACGCCACTGAGCTACTAGTAGCTATGACTAGACAATTTCTAAATTTTATAGACTTCAGCAGCAAGATATAGTTGACATTATGTGTATTCATACTGACATTAATTATTTGAATTGGCATGAATTGTAGTGTTCCAAATTGTAATTTATTTCTCTATATTTTGTTATATTATCATTTTAATCTGTGAACTTGCAAGTGTATGTATAATAATAAATAAATATATGCATAGACTTGAAATAAAATTGGTTCAATAAATAGTAATTTCGTACAATCTCGCCTTAAGAAATAAAATCAGAGATTAGTTTCGGTTTTGTTACTTCGAAAGGTAGCAATATCAGCATGTCTGTAGGTCTGTAGCGTCTCAGAAAAAAGGTCGCATTTAGTAAGGCCAACGAATCGTGTCAAGTCTGCCTATATTTCAGTACGTGATCATTTTATTCGCTCCAAAAAGTTTCAATATCTGTGACAATAGGCCAACGAACCATTGATCCAAATATTGGCTTGTATACAGCTGCAGTTCGACCTTCTCTTATCTTTGTATCAGATAAGATAAATAATAAGTGGGCTGATTATGCGATAGATATATATGTAACTTTTAGCGTTAGAAACGAATGCAACTTTAATGACCAAGAAACATAATAAAACTTAGCAAAACCCGAAGAAAGATCCCGGCTACCATCAACCCCCGTCTAACAGTTCTCAATATCTTTCAAAGTAATATTACGTCTAACGCTAGGCTTAAATATTTCCAATTGACGTAAAATTGGTCGCAAATGCTATCACGTGTCAAATAGTTGAGGCGTGAAGCTCGTGAATATCAAATGACGGATTTGAAAAGATAGGTTTATATGTTTAAATTGGAAAATTAAGCCCAGGGTCTAGAAAACAGCGTCTTGAAAACAATGGGACTTTCACATATTGAAACAATGAATTTGTGAAGAGGTAAGTAACATTTGCTAACGATGAGATAAACGTCGATCGATGTGTTTTCACGCAATCTGGAAATTAGTAAGGGTAAACTTTATGATAGATTTAGGGTATTAAGTGTCGGACCCTATTTATGTTATCAGAAGGTTAAATAAGAAAACACGTTCACTCTGTAACTCCGTATATTAGCGACTAGTTAAAAAGTCTTTGTTCTACAGACGCTAACAAATTGTTTATAAACATCTTACAAACTAAACTGTACATGTACATGTACATGTAGGCATATGTGTCCCTACAGTACTCCCCCTCTTACAATAAAAAATAAAAGTACACATCACATATTGTAAGAAATGTAAAAGAACAGTACAATAAAGAACAATAAAAATAAAATAAACAATTTTTAAATAAATGACAAGTAATTAAAGTGGTTGCCATATAAAATAATATGTAATATAAAACATTTAATTTTTATCGAATACAAATTCTTACTTATTAGTAAACAAATTAAATTAATTTACATGTTTCCTATCAAAAACTTATTACTAAACAAAATTACTGTTTAATAGTATCTAAATCCTAACCAATCTAAAATTATATTTACTATACTCTACAAATACATGTTGAATATGGAATTGAACCTATAATTTCCACAACCACTAAACCTAATATTCACTATGCTACTTATTCACTACTATTCACGTATCGTATCGATTTGTTTACATTAACAAATGAGTAATATTTACATTAACAAATTGTGGGAACGCGGCGATCTTGTAAGCTGAGTACAAAAATTGGTTGACAAAAGTTCTTTGTTTAAATCAGTACCCACTGTTATTATTTCTAGAGCTATATCGATGAAATTGAAATCTTGAGAACAGAACTACCTATTATTTAATTTACAAAGACTTCCGCTTGCTTCGTATTTCGTATACTGTTCTCTATGCTTCGTCCGTTCGACTATAATGTATTACGTCATGCTGTAAAACGTACGGGTGTATTGATAACGCGGCCACTACGCGTAGTTCTCGGCTGTAGAGCTTTACTGGAAGTGACCTCGTTATCTAAACTAGAATCGTTACTCTTATTAAAATTCGAACTATAACTAAAATCTTTGTCACTATTTATAAAAAATGCTGGTTTTAATCTTTCTATTGAAATAGTTTTCGTCTTATCTCCTATTTTAATATCGAAAGTTTTGCCTTTCCGACTTACAACGTCGTAAGGGCCATCATAAGGAGGTTGCAAAGATTTACGAAATACGTCATTTCTTATGAATACACTCTTACAACTATTTAATTCGCTAGGCAGAAATAACAAACGTGAATTACCATGACTTGACGGTTTAGGTCTCAAACTTTTAATGGAATCGCGAAGATTTTGTAAATATTCCGAATCCGAGCAATTTAATTTGGAATCTTCATAAAAATCACCTGGCAAACGAATTGTTTTACTGTCACTGCGGGTTGCGGCTCGTAAGCCTAACAACGCGACTGGAAGCTCGGTCACCCAGTTACTATTGCAGTTTAAACGTGCCGTAAGTGACACTTTTAGTGCTCGATGCCATCGCTCAACCATGCCGTTACTCTGCGGATGATAAGGTATTGTTCGCATTTTAAAAATACCTAGGTACTTCATTAGCTGACTGAAAAGATCACTCTCAAATTGTCTACCCTGGTCGCTAGTAAGCTTCGAAGGGCTTCCAAATCGAGATATCCAGCCTTCAAATACTACCTTGGCTACTGTTTCAGCTGTAATATTGTGAACTGGAAAAGCTTCCGGCCATCCGGTACAACGATCTATCATTGTTACGCAGTATCTATGTCCATCTGCCGATGTAGGCAACGGGCCTACAATATCTATATGAACATGTTGGAAACGGTCTGCACGCTCAAACTCACCTAATCCTGCTATCGTATGCCTATTAATTTTTGATCTCTGGCAACTAAAACAGGTTCTAGTCCAACTCGCTATATCCTTTAGCATATTAGGCCAAAAGAAACGTTGTTTAATTAAAGTTCTGGTAGTCTTAACACCGGGGTGACTTAAATCGTGAACCGAATGAAAAGCAATTTTCCTGAATTTATCTGGTAAATATGGTCTAATTCTATTAGATGAAATTTCGCAATAAATATATTTTTCGCAGTCTGGCAATAATATTTGTTTAAATTGTAATTTACTATCTGTTGCTTGCAACGCTTGCTGTAGGTATTCGTCACTAAGTTGTTGCTCAGCTATTTCTCTAAAATCGAGTAATGTAGGACAACTGATCGTTTCTATCCGCGAAAGTGTATCTGCGACTACATTTTGCTCACCGCTGATATGACGAATATCGGTGGTAAACTCACTAATGTAAGATAATTGACGAATTCTTCTAGGGCTTTCTTTGTCGTTATTTAATTTTGAAAATGCAAAAACGAGAGGCTTATGGTCAGTATAAATAGTCAGTACACGGCCTTCCACTAAATTTTTAAAATATTTGATAGCCATAAATACTGCTAACAATTCCCTATCATAAGTAGAATATTTCATTTCAGCTTGTGAAAGTTTTTTTGAAAAATACCCTAATGGTTGCCAATTGTTGTTATTTTTCTGTTGTAATACAGCACCTACACTAGTATCCGAGGCATCGGTCATCAGCGCTAAATTAGCATCTGGTAAAGGATAAGACAGTGTAGCGGCGCTTTGCAAGCTTTCCTTACACTTCTTAAATGCTTCGACAGCCTTATCAGTCCACACAATCAAAGTATTATCGCGTTTCTTTGTATTGTGCAAATATTTATTCAATTCGAATTGATATTGAACAGCGTTTGGAATGTGTGCACGATAAAAATTTAACATACCGAGAAAACGGCGTAGTTGATCGACTGTCTCGGGTTTCGGGAAATTTACAATAGCCTGTACTTTATCTTGAAGTGGTCGCGCACCCTCCGTAGACACTTCAAATCCCAAAAACTCAAGTGTTGGCTGACCAAAAACACATTTAGATAGATTAATAGTTATTCCATATTTATCAAATCTTTCGAAAACTGCCTTAAAATGCTCTTTGTGTTGACTTTCATTTTCGCTCGCGATAATAAGATCATCGATATAACTGAATAAAAAGTCTAACCCTTGTAGTACTACGGTATCCATGAAACGCTGGAATGTTTGAGCTGCGTTACGTAATCCGAAGATCATGCGCGGAAATTCAAACAGTCCAAAGGGCGTTATAATGGCAGTTTTTTCAATATCCTCCGGGGCAACCGGTACAAAATGATAAGAACGAATTAAATCTAACCGCGTAAAAATAGTTTTATTTCCCGCTAATAAATATTTAAAATCATGCAGTCTCGGAATCGGATAGCGATCCGGTTTTGTTGTGGCATTTAATTTTCTGTAATCACCGCATGGCCGAATATCACCATTTTTCTTTGGTACCACATGTAATGGACTGGCCCATTCGCTTTTAGATGGCCTACAAATGCCTAATTCCAACATGTGGCTAAACTCCTCCTTAACTTTCCTATAACGGTCAGGCGGAAGAGGTCTGGCTTTAGCGTATACCGGTGGGCCCGTAGTTTCTATATAATGACACACAGAGTGTTTAGGTGTCTCTTTGTAGGATACTATTTTCGTTATGTCCGGATAACAAAGCAATAAATCATGCCAATTACTATTACCTAAAACAGTTTTAATAGATAATTCACATTCGTTATGACTTACAACAGAGGCGAGAACATTTAAATGTGTAATTTGATCTACTAACTTGCGTGCGTTCATGTCGACTAACAGCTGATAATGGCTTAAAAAATCCGCTCCTATTATCGGCTGTTTAACATTCGCTACGATAAAATTCCATTTAAATGCTCTCCTTAAATTAAAATCTAAAATTAAAGTACGCATACCATAAGTTTTTATCTCGGTTCCGTTAGCTGCATATAGTTTGTATTTATCACTCGCACTGTAATCGGAAACGCACTTTTTCGATGCCGGAATAACCGAAACGTTCGCACCTGTGTCAATTAAGAATTTCAGTCCACTTTTTTTGTCTTTAACACATAGGCGGTTATTCGATAACCCGATACCAACCTCCGCCTCCGGTCGTATCGCACTTAGTTTTCCGCTGGCTCTTGTGGCTTGGGCTTCCGCCAATTACAGGGCTCAATGCATTTTACGGCCTTATCTCCGTACCGATAATGGTAGAAACAAAGCCAATTAGTATTTCGTCGGTTTTTGGAATTCTCTCTCTCTCGACCTTGTGACGGTGCCCGACTGAATCTGTTTCCAGCACTGTAGTTCCTACCCCTGAACGGTCTACCACGATCCGCTTGCCGAAAGCGCCTTAACTCCGCCACTTCTATGCTGAGACGTGCTACCAACGCCGTCAGGTCGGATTGCTCCGAACATGTAATTTTTGACTCCCGCTTTGAGGAGTTGCTGTTGGTTGATACTTCAGCTATATTGGAATGCCCAGTGGCCTCCATGACCTTATCAGCCACTACAGCCAGATTTGTTATATCTGTCTCCTGTGTAACGGCCAACACAGCTTGCACTGGTGGTGGCAAGTGGCTATTCCACATGATTTGTAATGTCGCGTCTGGTATTTTCCCACGGGCTAAATCTTTCATGCGCCGTAAGAGCTGCGAAGGCTTTTGACTGCCAAGCTCCATTTCACCAAGAAGCTTCTGGAACTGCCTCGTCTCCGACTCCTCAAATACATGCAGTAGTCTATCTTTGAGGGTCTGGTACTTGTGCTCACTTGGTGGTGATAATAATAAATCGCTCACCTGTGTAATCGCAGCCTTACTTAATTTAGTAACCACTAAATTTTGTTTAGCGGCGTCCGATAGTTTCTGTGACTGGATGACAGCCTCAAATTGGACAAACCAGAGTCGCGGTTGGTCTGACCAAAAATCAGGAACTCTCGATGAAATGGTGATGGAGTCCAAAGATGATGAAGTCTCTGGCTTAACTTCGGGGTTGTGTTCCGAAACACGCGCTTGAGAACTTTCATTTTGTGGATTCATTGTTTATACTGCACTTTTTAATAAAAAAATAAAAGTGATATAAATGTTAATTAAATAAAATGTTCAAAACAACTAAAAACGTAATGTTCATAACACCGGTCACCACTTTAGGGTATTAAGTGTCGGACCCTATTTATGTTATCAGAAGGTTAAATAAGAAAACACGTTCACTCTGTAACTCCGTATATTAGCGACTAGTTAAAAAGTCTTTGTTCTACAGACGCTAACAAATTGTTTATAAACATCTTACAAACTAAACTGTACATGTACATGTACATGTAGGCATATGTGTCCCTACAATAGACAATAAAATAACACAGAAAAACAGAGGTCTAATTATTTACAAAATGTATCGCAATACCCTTTCAATTTGACATTTGTAAGATATCCACAAACTTCACGTTACAACTATTTGACATTTGATAGCGATTATAATCGCAACGTCTTTTTGAAACATATTGACGATGTCTTTAATTTAACGTTAATTCAAATTGTCGAACCCGCGGATTCAATAATCTACCGACAACCATCGGTAGCGGCTACCAACAATTTTTTAAGCTACCGACAATTTTTTAAGCTACTGACAATTTTTTAAGCTACGACAACCATTAGTTTTTTTTCACAATAAGGTGACCAAAAAATTATTATCTCGAGCTACTCCGTGCTTCGGAAGGCACGTTAAGCCGTTGGTCCCGGCTGCATTTGCAGTCGTTAATACCCTCCAATCCGCATTGGGCCAGGTAGGTCATGGCTCATCCTCCTTAACCATCCATAAGGAAGGGCTGAGCCCCTGCAGTGGGGACGTAAAAGGGCTGGTGATGAATAAGGATGACTACTAATTTTCATTTGTTTATCCGTCAGGTAGATTGATGAAAAATATTTACTAAGTATTTGTTTATTATTTTCGTTTGAATAAATCATTCGTCTCAATAAACATTGAAAACACGCTTTGGTACATTTTCTCCAAAACTGTGTTGTAGCGAGCAATTTTAATGCCTGTTATCTAAGCTATTTCTTGTTAAATTTAAATAAATAAAAAATACGTATTTAATATTTTTCAATTATTTCATTGACGGACTAAATAGAATTTCTTTTTAATATAATTTAGAAATTAAAATTGAATTCTCACCCAGTCGTCATCCCCATTATCGATAGACGCCTACCAACCAAGAACGATTGTCGGTAGCTCAATTTTTTAAATTGTAATCATATAATTCAAGGAAAATGGATCTTTCCATTCAGCCTTGGATTAGGTAATATTATGATCATATTGAAATGTCGGTGTTTAACTTTTAATGATATCTTGGAGCCAAAATCGTAAGAAGGAAGACAGAGAAATCAACAGGAAAAACGTAAACCGATTGCGTAGGCATTAGCCTCCCTTACGGTTGTTAAGCAACTTTCGCAATGATCGGTTATAGGATGGGTGCCCAATAATTTATTATCTCGAACTCGTCTGCGCCTTGGAAGGCACGTTAAGTCATGTCCCGGCTGCACTTACAGTCGTTAATACCCACCAATCCTCACTGGCCCCGCGTGGTGGGTCAAGGCCCATTCTCGTGGGCCCCATTGGTGGGGACATAAATAGGCTGGCGATGATATACCGATAAACAAGCGTTCGTAATAAATACCAGGTGAAATGAAAACCGTCCAACTTTGATCGAAAAAAAATGATCACGTTAGTCATACACCTTTTATTACTCTTTTCGTATATATATATATACATCATGAAATACGTGACCTTCCTCACCTTCCACTTTCGTCTGGTATATTAGTTTTATCATTCTTTGTTTCGGCATTCTTTCCGTATATGAAATGGAGCATGTTTCTGTTGATATTACAAAGCAAACACGTAGTAATCCGCAAAAGCGAAATTGTTCGAAAAACACTTTATAGACAGTTTTTATTTACTATCATATTTATTTATCGTTAAGTTGCTCTTCAGTATTTTTTACTTAACTACTTTGTCTGGCCATAACTATTGTTAGGATTAGAAAATTTATAATATATTAATTTTAAATTTCGAATCTGTTATTTTTTATATGATTGTTCAAAGTCAAAAGTAAAAATAATCTTTATTCAAATAGACTTCTTAACATTTTTTTCCCTACCACTCGTTCAGGACGTCTTTTGGCTGATAAGAAGAACGAGCAAGAAACTCACCAGCTCTAATAAGAGTAATGACATTTACAAAAACCATGTCATTACCAGATCAATATTGTTGTATTTTGCTTGGGACCTTATTGTAGAAGCGCACACAGACCCTTGAATGAGTTATTAACTTTTTTGCAGTCTAGTGACAGGCACCGTTAATTTATTTTTATTTCTTGTATTAAAATTGTGTACATCACTTTTTATAGAAAACAAACTAATATTTTTACGAACGTACATTAAGTTCTCTTATATGCATTGAAAAGCAACAGTCATAATGTCTATTTCCTTAAATTTCTCCTTTAAAGAGTCCCTAATCCTAAGATTATAAATTGATTGAATTGCTCTTTTCTGAAGCACAAAAATTGTTTGTATGTCGGCAGCATTTCCCCACAATATATGTTCATTGATTTTTCTTATTTTCCCGCCAGTGCATTATAAAATATTTTGTGATATTGTAATGGAGTAGGGTGATAAAGAGAACTGCATCGCTATGATTGCAGTTCATAAAGTAGGACTAGATATCGAGCCAAACACAATTTTTAAAACCCTCCATACGCTCGGTCAAATATTTGTGTACCGGGCTATTGAGCGGTACAATGAAACCTCTTCCATTTGTGATAGAAGAAGATCTAGCCTTCTACGTAATGTTCGTACAAATAGAGTATCAAAGCAATAAGGGAAAGAATTTGAAGAAATCCTGTCCGAAAGCAAAAGAGTTTTATGTCGGGAGATGAAGATAGCACCATGTCACGTATTTTAAAAGATGACTTATGACTTGCAGATTATAAGAGACTGGTCAGTTCTTATCAGATAATTTAAATAGAATAGAGTGGTAAAATCAAAACAACTACTTATGGGAGGTTACAGAAAAGTTTTATTTATAGATGATATTTTGTTTACATTTGAGCAACATTTTAAGAAACAAAGTGATCATATATATGCTCAAAGCTAAAGAAGCTTCACGATTACTCAACAACGTGGACATTACCCAACTTCAGTAATGGTTTGGTGGTATGTTAGCTGTAAAGTAGTTACCAGCCATATTTTCGTGAAAACGGCACCAAAACATTGGCACAAGTGTATCAAGCTAACATTCTCGAGATTTTAGTTAAGCTCGTTAACAACACCATGTTCAATAACCAAATATGATCCTTTCAGCAAGACTGCGCCAGGTCAAGCTCGATCCACCCAATCTTGTTAGAAACAAACATTCCAGACTTCATCCTCTAATGAGACTGACCGTTATCTGATCCAGATCTTAATCCGCTGAATTTGATTTATAGTCAGTTTTAGAGAGAAAGGCTTGCTCTAAACACCATGATAATTTGGAGTCCCTAAAATAGTCCATACGATTGGAAGTTAAGAATTTTCCCATGGAAAGAGTACGTGCATCTATTGATAACTGGCCTCAATTAAAAGCCTTTATTGCAGCCAATAGTAACCACTTCGAATAAGCTATACAGGGTTATGGATAATTAGACCGGATCCTTTTAAGGAGTCGTAGGGGAGGTCATTTATAATCATTATTTATCACGAACTGGAATGTTATCTCTCTAAAACTCAACCAAATTAGATTTTGACCACAATTTATCACAAAAATGGCTCACTTTCAGATACATAATGTGAGGTGAAAATAATTGTAAATGACCTCAACTACGACCCCTTAAAAGGATCCGGTCTAATTACCAATAACCCTGTATATATTTTTTATGGTAAAGCCATATAGATGTATTTCACTAATACACTGTAATAATAATAAATGTTATGTTCAATGAAAAAAAATGTTGATTTTCTATCTAACAACATTTATGGCAAGACTTTATATTTTTGTTTTGTTAGTTTCATAGAGTTAAGACGATATATTTTCAGAAAGAAGAGAAACTGCTATGGAAAGAAAACAAAGAATATTATTGTTATATTCGTACCAGTTAACTTTACGTCAAAAGTAATCTAAAGCTTTATAACTTTCACGTTATCTAAAGAGGATCACTACAGGGTAGTGAACAGTCTCATTAAAATTATTTAAGTACACACACTGCACGTAAAGTTACCACAAATCGTCAATTTGCCACAATCAATTTGATATCTATTGCATCATCATCATCATCAGCCCTTATACGTCCCCACTGCAGGGGCTCAGGCCTTCCTTATGGATGGTTAAGGAGGATGGGCCATGACCCTCCACGCTGGCCTAATGCGGATTGGAGGGTATTAACGACTGCAAATGGAGCCGGGACCAACGGCTTAACGTGCCTTCCGAAGCACGAAGTAGCTCGAGATAATAATTTTTTGGTCACCCATCCCGTGACCGATCCTTGCGAAAGTTGCTTAACAACAACGATCGCGGGCCGCGGCGCTTGTCCTCTACGTCCTAGCTATGAAAAAAAAACCGCATCTAAATCCGTTGCGTAGTTTTAAAGATTTAAGCATAAATAATAATACAGAGAAAGCGACTTTGTTTTGTACTACGTAGTGATTTTGTGAGAGACTGGAGGGGTAACTGTCTCTTCGTATCCCTTCCATATGTATAGCTATTATTAACCTCATAAAAGTTAGGTAAACCCGTCGTAAGATTGCAGTTAGCATTAAAATATTTCGTTGTCATTTTTCAATAACTCAAGTATTTATCGCTTTTTCAATTAATTTTATATAACAATTTCAATTAATATTATATAAACGATATCGTTTATTCAATATATTTGAAAAAAAGGTCGCAGTTGCAATCGTTATCACATGTGAAAGTTTGTAGCGTAAAGTTTGTCAATATGTTTTAAATAACAAATTGTAAGTGATTATAAAATCGCTTTTAAAATTGGACAGGGCCTAATTGGCCCTGGAGCTCGTATGAGAAAATTGTATGATAAGCGATCATGTACTTGTGCATAATAAACCTTAAATTATTTTTTGAATTGTTTTCGTTAAGTAAATCTAAAACATCTTCAGCTGCTGCTATCTCCAATATGGCCGAGGCAAAAACTGCTTGGGAGATATTATCTGGACGTGATTTTCCAACAGTAATGACAGCTCAAAAACATTGGGACGAGCCGCTCTATAAATTGGTACGGAATAATCTATTAAACACGTCTGCCAATTCTGCAGAGCATGCTCGTCTCTTAGCTGTCGCTGAGTGGGAATCCGGTCTTTGGTTACAAGTGTTGCCGTCATCGAGTTTTGGGACACTTCTAGATAATACAACTTTTCGCCTTTCAGTTTATCTTCGCCTGGGGGCAACCTGTAATCTCTCCCATCTTTGCCCTTGCGGTGAAACGGTGGACTCTTTAGGTCATCACGGCTTATCATGTAGCAGAAGTGCTGGTCGTATCTCTCGACATGCGAGTATCAATGATATCATCCGTCGAGCTCTTGCTACGGCGTCAGTGCCAGCCATTCTAGAACCGAACGGGCTGACTCGCGACGTCGGTAAGAGACCTGATGGGATGTCTTTGGTACCTTGGAGGATGGGTGGACCCCAAGTATGGGATGCCACCTGTGTTGATACTTTGGCGCCAACTCATCTTCCACGAACATGTCTTGAGGCGGGTGTAGCCGCCGCTGCTGCAGAAAGCCTCAAACGGCGAAAATATTCAGGTATAAGTAATACCTACATATTTGAGCCGTTTGGGGTCGAAACGATGGGTCCGTGGGGTCCTGGAGCCCATCGTCTTTATCAAGAGTTAAAAAAGAAACTTTTTGACAGGTCAGGTGATCAGAAGGCTGGTTTGTACCTCGCCCAAAGAATTAGTTTAGCTATTCAAAGAGGTAACGCTCGCAGCCTTCTGGGTACCTTACCTGTAGGCAATGATCTGGGAGACATTTTTAATTTAGTTTAGTTATTATTTTAAGAAATGTTTAGATAAGTAGTTTTAATTTAACATGTAGTTTCTCTGTGATTATTTGGTTATTAAATATAAAAGGAGTAATAATTAAGTCAGTCGATATTAGACCAACACTATGTAAAAGATAATATACCTGTAATTGTTGGTGACACTGTTGGTTTGTATTTAAATCGATTGAAACTAGGTTAATTGGAATTGAGTTTTAATGTTATGAATTTTTGTGAAATTGGCTGGATTTGAACTAAAAATAAAAAAACATGCTCATCGATAATTATTTTAAACGACTCAAAAAGAAAGAGCATTTTTTATGCCTAAGAACATAGAAATTTGTCAAAAAAATATTAAAACCTAACCCGCTAACCATTGCGTCGTCGAGGTCCCCGCTCGCTTTTAGTTTTTACATATTTAAGACGTTTCAGACTATCTTATGCTACGCTGCGCACATTTTACATTCAATGTTTATATTCAGTTTTAGAGCCTGTGTACATCTCGTTATTTAACGCGCCATTGACATGCGTTTCAAACGCGCGTCAACCGGCACATTCCAAAAGCGTATGCATAATCTTATATGTATATGTGTTATACATAACGCTTCCCGTTCACGTGTGATCCACACAAGTTCTCAAGCGGAGGATCAGTCTCACAGGCGGGCATAGGGAGATGTCAAGGGTAGAAAGGGTATATAGATATATACGTGTAGATCTTTTTGTATTTTTTGAAAAAATAAAGGGAGGTCTCCACAAAAACAACCCTAGTCTACAAATTGCGTATCGCGTCTGTACCACTACAAACGCGCGTCGAGAGAGCGCGTTTAAAAACGCGGTGTGCCCACCGCCTTACATAAAAATGCTATCCGAGTCACGTATTCTAAAACATCGATATATTCCCGTCAAACTAAATGGCTCGAAACATCACCGAACAAACTTCGCTAAACTCTTTGCGAATTCCCGTCAAAGTCACCCTACGAAAGTTTGGGAAATCTCAATCTATTTACCGACACGATTTTCCTTTTTATTAGAGGTCCCGTGGGATGGAATCCTTAAATACATTTCCATTGATCGAGTTGCGTGTTGTAGAGTTACGATCAGCTTTTGGATTGGTAACTGGCAATTGACTTTTGTAATTCAATAATACATTTACTTTGCTATTAGCATTGTCATATGAATACTGCTGCCTCCCTATGGATGGCATTAAATCGAATCAAAAGGGGAGAATAGGCCATGCATAATCATGCCAACCTAATGCGGATTGATGAGTGTTAACGACTGCAAATGAAGCCTGGACCAACGTATTAACGTGCCTCCGGAAATCCCGGATTGAGTAGATAATAAAATTTTGGGCACCCGTCCTATGTCCGGTCATCACGGAAGTTGCTAGCCTTATCTTCTTTATCGCAAAGCGAACGCATTAATCGCTGCTTATGCATTATGAATGCAAAGTGTATTAAATAATTATTAAGACGACTCGTAAAAAAAAAATAATATCCGCATTAGTAGTACACGTGATATTTGAAAAACTGTGCCATAATCTCTAATGTAACTTGAATTAGCGGTATACTTACCACACCATTTTTCTATAATTTTAAAAGAAGAGCGCTTAACGTACCGTCATAAGCTTCATTATGACTCCGATTGACAAAAGAATTCGAAGTTGTACTTAAATAGCTGTGCCATCATCTCATCTCATCTCTAATGTCGGTATACTTACCACACCAATTTTCTGTAATTTTAAAAGGAGAAGCGCGTAACGTACCGTCATAAGCCTTATCATGACTCCGATTAACGAAAGAATTCGTCGTTGCACTTGAAATAGCGTGTCATTTTCGTACCGCAGTCTCCTATCTACTTCATGCTTAGTAGTGAACTCACAGTGAACTGATGTTAGTATTCTGATACGTTATAGGTAATTGTCGATATCACATACGATGCTTGACTCATTTCTATGATTTTTAGTTTAAATAATTTTACAGACACGCAGGTGTAAGATTTGTTAATCCTATGTGATTGAGTAAGGGGCCACCCATAAATCAGGCGAGGCTCAAAAGTGAGAAGGGGGGTTCGTTAAAACCACGAATTTTTTCGTCAATGCGCTATTACAAAACTGAAGGGACGTCAAAAATTTAAGGTTTATTGTAGGTACTAAAGATACACCTGATCCAAGTGGAGAGGGGGAGGTAGTCTTAAACCTTACCATGTATCACGAAGGGGGAGGGTGGGTTAAAAATGCTAAAAAAATATTGATGTGGCCCATAGCGAACAAAAGCAACTAACGCATTCCTAAAAAGAATATTAATTACAATAATAACTTAAATAGCACTTAAAATACGAATGTTAGGGTAGGACACAGAACATAGAGAGCTATGTTCTGTGGGGTAGGATGATGATGTTAAACATCAACGCCGTTAACAGAGTCACGTGGTCTCTTTCATCGCTAAGAAAAAAGAAAATGTTCATAATAACCAACTGTTCAAATGTATGTTTTATTTTATATTATTTTTGGCATGAATAAAGAATTATTATTATTATTATATTATTACAATAGATGGCGATATCTTATGTATAATTCAATATTTTACGTTTATAAAAAATCCAGAATATATAATAACCAGTTACACTGGTTCTTCAAGGAGAAAAAATCCTAAACTCAGAAAAATAAAATAAAAGGTTATTTAATCTAGTTTGCGTAAAATTACAAGGCGTCACAATTTTAGAGCAAAGTATGCTTTAAATAATTTAATGCGGAGATGGCGTTGTACACGGCTACGTTTTTTTTATTTCGTTTTATTTAAAACATATTTTCTTGCTGTGTAATTTTTTATTGATTGACAATTTAAAACAAAAATAAAAGATAATAATCTTACGTTTAATAGGAGATACAAGAAACTATTATAAGTGAGGTATATTTAATGTGTATCTATATTACGTTCTTTTGTTGTGTGCTACGAATAACCGCCATCTATTGACGTTTATGCGAAAATCCATAGCCAAGTCCAATCCTAAGTGTTGCTTGCTCACTTGCGGCATATAGCGGCGACTCAAGTAAGACAAAATAGCCCGAGTTAAGACGGTCACATTTTTTTCAATGGGATGAATCATCTGTATAGTTTATGTGAATCTGTGACAGAGTGTAGTGTCAGTTCATTGAGAGCGTACCTAACTGTTTAAATTGCAAGGGCATTTCAAATATAGCACGCCTACCGCGAAGAGTGGAGGTCATATCATAAGTTTTTATAAGTATTTTTTTATAAGTTGTGGATAAAAAAAACATTAATTCACCTCGTTTTTAGGTTTCTTTATGCATAGTGTTAATTTATAATAATATCTACACAGTAACAAAATAATTAAGTGACTGGGTAAATAAAAAGAAATTCTATTTAATTCGTCAGTAAGATAATAGAAAAATATTAGTTTACGTCACAATTATGTAGGAAATTTAGAAAGGTGTGACATCATGTGACATTTTAACTCAATGTATGTCGTAATTTATTACGCAAAAAAATAAAAAAATACTTAATTTATATTTTTTAATTATCTGTCGAACTGGCAAAAAAATATCTTTATATCATCACTAGCCTATTAATGTGACCACTGCTAGGGCATAGACCTTCCCTATAGATGTAATTAAACAGAGGAGTTCGAGATGGTATGTTTTGGTCACCCATCCTATGACTGGCTATTACGAGAGTTGCTTAATAGCCGTATCGCAGGCCGAGCGCGCTGGTCACGGCGCCGTCGCGCTCTTCTGTTTTAATTTAATTTTTATAAAGTTATTTAAAACGTCATATAATTTAAGAATCAGAAATCTATGATATCCAATTTATCATTCCAGCCGCAAAAGAAGTAATTGGTTTTACTGATATTCTGTAGACTGTACAATTTTGTGTAAGTTATTTTTTTAACACGGAAAAAATCTGCGCCAGCTACTGTATAATAATACATTTTCATGGTCAGCTGTACAGATCAGATACATCGAATAGAAACATAAATTTAATATGACTCCTATTCCAACCGCTTAAATACTAAATTAAATGTGTCACTTGTGGGAGCGTTAACGACAAAAAACGCTATATTAACCTGAGCATCCAGTGCTGTGCTATAATAGTAATTGAATTCATCAACAATGCCAAGTATTTCAACGCTTACTCGTAAAATCGCTCTTATCGCACGTGCGATTCCGTTGCTATGATTCCATTTTTAGGACTATGCGACTCCATTTAGTCACTATGATCTGAAGGGTCTTTTGCAACTGGTCGCTGGAGTCAAAGTATAACATTTACAGTCTTACCTTGTCGCCTCTACTTAATGTTCCTTTTCTATATTCTTTCAGTTGTTATGTCCTTTCATAACAGACCACATTAGGAATTATACCGGGGTAAAAAAAAGAAAGTTTATTTAGTCCGTCAATCAGATAATGGAACTATATTAGATACGTAATTTTGACATACATTTAACAAGAAATGGCTTAGTTAATAGCAATAAAGTTGAGGAGTGAGCGCTCGGTACGTCACGACTACGTAGAAAAAGTACAAAGGTGTGACGTCATGTGACATTGCAAGTCAGTGTATCGGCGTAATTTATTGATTACGCAAAAATGAATATATATTTTTTTGCGTAATCAATAAATTACGGGCAGATTGTTAAAGAATATTACACATACTCATTAATAATTTACCCGACGGACTGACAAACAATCGGCCCGTCGTTTTAAGTTGTGCGCGTGCATACCTACATTTCAGAGAGTTAATTTTTCTAAGATAATATTGTAAAGGGGATATATTTGTTAGCATTTAACAGGCTCCTAAACTACTGGACCGATTTTAAAAATTCTTTCATTTACGGGAAGCTATTTGTGTATAATATTATTATAATAGCTATCAAGCAGAGGAATGCAATCTTTATACATAATCGGAGGAAAGTAAAAGTAACATGAATGTCGCGTGAGGCATGCTATACTAAATATGATGCGAATATGAACTTCATGCGGAAGGGCCAAGAACTCATGTTCATACATCTGTATTATTCATATTCTTTGGATTACTAATAGTGTATTGTATTTTAGGTATACATAGCTAATTAGAAAAAGAAATAAATCACGAGGTTCCTCAAGATTGATAGAGACACAATGACGTATACATGATGTATATTTTATAAAATTATTACGTATTAAAAAAAAAAGAAATTTTTAGCCTGTCCGTCGGTCCGATGACTTTCGTCTTGAGATACTGTAGCAATTCGTATGTGAAGAGTTTTCATAGCTACCCGTATGTTGGTATTCAAAAATAAGTTAAAGTGAAAATTGATGAAAAAACATCGCTCTTGTGATTTAAGATATTAGGAGAAAAAGAAATCTCAATAAACAAGCCAGATTTTTCTTAACCTTGAACCTTAACACCTTTTCACTCTTAAGAAGACTATTAATGTAATTAAAATCTCTCAACTTGGAAAAACTCTGGCATAAATGAAAGAAATTAACGTCGAAACATAATATTTAATCTCCTTGGTTATCTTTGTAACTGAAACGAAAAGCGTCTCGAGTTTTCTTTTTCTTTAATATTTTGGCCGTAACAATTCATTAATATACAATTTAAATGAGCCTCATGACAGGCTCGTTTAAATTGTTTAGTTTAAATCAGACTTAATTTAACACAATAAAATTACAAAAATAATCCAACTGTAAAAGTCACTGTTCAACTTCACTAATAACACTTCACAACACTAGTAGATCGTTCACTGCTCTAGTTATCGCTTAGAGTTTCGCTTCCGATCGCTTTTGCTTTCAGATCGCTTCTTGTTCACTGTAGAATACCGAGAGGGGTAGTTCACCTCGTATTTGTAGCGGCCGTTACCACAACTAGAATCTTCTAGGTTAGAATACTCTAGGTATATCCTCGGCCCTACCGGTGTATTACCAAAAGTTCTAAAATAGCTACACATACCTTTCTTCCCCAATGACTGTCCCTTTCCCACGACCGTATATGACACTGGTAGTTTCAGTAGTGTTAGCGCGATTCATTGCTATGCTAATTTAGACCGCGCCGTTGGGCTCCGTAACAATAGTATGGATAGAAATCTAGTAAGATCCTAACTGAAGGACTTCTATGTATACTATGTAAAGTACGTTCGATCAAGAAAGCGGTCTACAAATTTCTACTCAAGTCTTTGGGATCTGATTATCCGTAAGGTTGATTTCTAGCGGAGTTTAGATACTCAGTTAAGGCATATAACCTATTATCCGAGACGACTGACATTTGATGTAATGACCATAGGTCACTGTCATAGTATTATGTATAATATACTATGACAGTGACCTAATAGCACGGGGAAGTCGACCTTGTTGTTTCATGACATTTAAATGAACCTCAACCAGGTGTGAGACCATATATTTGGGAGTCTGTACACGAACACTGTAATAAAAAAAATGACAAGTTTCTGTACTAGCAATCTTAGTTTTTTTATATAATTCCCGGCCTTGCAATTTAGGCCGACCTTCCCTTATAGTAGCAGGCCCTGGTTACCTTGCTTTTCCTTTTATTCCAGTTCTATCTTATATTATTTCTTTCTTTCCGCATACTTTTTCTTTCTTTTATTCTACCTTCCATCAATTTGTTTATTTCGACCAGGACATTGCTAACTATTCCTACTCTAATTTATTTTTCTTTCTTTATTTCTTTATTCTTAGGTAAGAACATTCACAAATTGTTTTTATTTTTCTTTCTGTTACAATTTCTTACTATAATTAACATTTCTTTTTTCTTTTCTTATATCTTTTTATTCTAATTACATTGTTCTGTTTTATTTATTGCCTTGTTAGTATCTATTACATTTCTTTTGTTTATATCTATTCCTTTTTTATTTTTATCTATGACATTTCCTTTAATTATATCTATGGCAATCCTAGTTCCTTTTATGTAGGTAAATGACGCTCTGCGAATATCAATACATTAGGCTGTTTTCCTTAGACATCGCTCATGTAAATTATAGCTTAAGTAACCGCGTAATAGTAGCGTTACATAGGAGAAAAAATTTTCATGATCCGACCAGTATTTCCGAAAATTTAGACCTACAAACAAAGCGTTGCCTCTTTATAAATTTAGTATAGAAGTATAGATCTAATAAAAAATATGATTTCCCAGAGTTTTGTAACCTAATGGATCGTCAAATGAAGATAAGGTTAACGAATAGACTAAACGTGATAATAAATCTTAGTACACAATACGCCGCAACTGACATTTGATCTCGTTTCTAAACAACGATTCGTTTGTGTGTAACAAAAATATTTTTTGTCTCAGCGATATAATAGAAGGTTAATAAATATAGCTTCTTTGTTTAACCGTTTCGTAATGCAAATGTGTGGTTTGTCTTGTTTTTTTATAAAAACGACTTTGTTAAGTATATCAGATTTTAATTTTGATTTACAAGCTGATATAACTAAAATTAATTTTGTGTTGAGCAAATTTTTTGGTTCTATTGTTCTCACTGTGCCACTGGACGTAACAGTGCCATGATCAATTGCAAATAAAATTCGAATGGAGCTACTACGTGCTTCGCAAGGCTTGTTAAGCCGTTGGTCCCGGCTGCATTTGCAGTCGTTAATACCCTCCAATCCGCATTAGGCCAGCGTGGAGGGTCAGGCCTTTCTTATGGATGGTTAAGGAGGATGGCTCCTTAACCGTCCATAAGGAAGGCCTGACCCTCTGCAGTGGGGTCGAAAAAGGGCTGATGATGATGATGATTCTAATAGTGCCTGCTTTGAGTAACGAAGAATTGACGAACTGCTTTGAGTAAAAACAATGCATTGGAATCGTCGAAGTCGTTTAAGTCGATACAGTTCTTCTTCTCGGTCGTGTCGCTCTTGACAGAGCGGTCGTGGTCATCTTGAAGCAGCATCATCATTAGCTTTCTCACAATTTCTGACATTCTGGTGCATTTGTGACGTGTTTCTGACTTTATTTGGTCAGCCCATCGCATGGGTGATCTGCCACTTTGTCCAGTTCTTTCGGCTCTTCCTTGGAACACTAAGCACTCTATCATGTAATTTCTAGAGCGTATGTCTTCCGCTTTTCCAATTCTCGTAGTGTCCACGTGTCAGATGCATATAAAAATAAGGGAAACACTACTGTTGTCACGAGCCTGGTCTTAGTGGCTTTAGTTAGGTTACAATTCTTCCATATTTTTTTTTAATTTATCCATCGCAGTCCTGGCAATCGCCAGGTGAATTAAGTGTCAGTCTGAAAAAAAATATCTGACAATAAAATAGCTTATACGGGAATGGCAACTTTTTGTACAGTTACCACCAAAAAATATTTATTAATCAGAAACTATTCCTATCAAATTATATGAGTAGCAACTAGATTTCGGTATGACAAAAGCAATGAACAAAATAAATAATTCTTTTTTGCCACTTCTATCCTAGTTAGATATACAGCCATTTTTTAAATATCATAGATAGCATTGATTTAACACTTCAGACTGATCTATAACAGTGTGCAAGTGTTAAAACCTCAGATAGGATCTTGTTAGAGACATTTGAGACATCGACGAGCTAAGCCTACATCCATTTTGTCCACCTTTGTGACATTCCCTTACTTCATATAAAACGAATCGTGCATGACCTATTACTTGAATCGGCAAGATTTCTTACCTTATATTTTAACTCTAATTCAAAAGTACATGACAACAAAAGCACTGAAAATCAATATCTTAGATGTCGTAAAAAAAAAGGTTTGGACACCGAATCAAAGTGACAGATGTGTTAAATAAGGCGTGTTAAACGTTCATTTCGTATTCTGACTCCTTTCTTTCAGTCTGAAAGGTTTACTTAAAAATTTCCATAAGATTTTTTTTTTGAAATGAACGATATTGTACATTAGGATAAAGAACTTCGAAATTGAACTTGACTAGTTTTATCAATTAGTTTTATATAGGAGTATATCGATAGCTTAATCGATTTTTAAATCCAGAAGCTATCGCTATTCATTATCATCATCATCAGGTCCCCACTGCAGTTAAGGAGGATGGGCCATAACGCTAGTTCAATGCGGTTTGGAGGGTATTAACGACAAATGCAAATGGGACGGCTTAACATGCCTTCCTATACACGGAGTAGATCGATATAATAATTTTTGGTCACCCATCCCATAACTGACCCTTGCGAAAGTTGCTTAGCGACAACGTTCGCGGGTTGCGTCGCTTATTCTCTACGCCATCGAGCTACTCGAATATCGCGAATACCGCCTAATGCACGTAAAAATCTTCAGGAGTTTTTTAAAGTGATTTTCATACTTTAGCATGTTGAAATACTAAGGGTACGTACGTAACTCATACATGATCCCCATAATTATTAATTGTTACAAAACTTTGCACATTTCTGTGAAGGTCAAGGGCTGTACCATACAAAAGTATTTAGATTTCAATTTACCCTTGAGCGTTTCATTTGCAAGCACCATTAATTTCTCCTGTAACTTGATTGTAGAACGTGTGAATTCCTTATCAAAACCGCAAATATGATTGCGTTATAAACTTCCAAGCGAAACAAAATAAAAGCACAAAGACGTAAAACCATTTTGTGAGAAAGTGAAACGTTATTATAAAAGAGAACTGCCTCTCTGGAGTTGAAGGTAAACCACTCTGAATAAATTGCTGCGGAGCCTGAGCCCGAGATTGTTACAGCTCTAAATTAATTAACAAACACAAAAGTGAAAATAATAATTAGTTTTATCCTTTTTCTGTAAATTACTTGAGGCAAATGTAGATTTAATGCACGTCATTGTATTTTAAGATGAAGAAATAATAATAAATTAATGTAGGAATCTTATTATTGGAGTTTATGTCCAGCAGAGCGGCCGCCTAACTCTAGCCATGAGTATAGCCATAAGATACGAAATATTATCGATGTTATGACGATATATTGTTTCAAGTTACTACTTTAACATGTACTTTAGTAACTACGAACAAACGATAAAGAATAATTATAAATTTAATAGCAATTTAAGTGTAACTTAGTCATTTATCCCAAATTTATCGATCAAAAGACATGTCAAGGTATCTTAATTTTTTTTGGGAATCTTCCAGAATTATTTAAAATATAATAACATCTTTAATACTTATAGGCTAATAACAAGCTTCCTCATATATGCAGGACATTTGTTGATATTAGTATTATAATGAAACCGGATAACATCTGTATGCAGATACAACTAGCACTGTAATTCAAAGCCATGTTAAGTAATGATTTCAACACAGAACCATACTTTCAAGGTAGGAACTTAATACATTCCTAATATGTCCTGTGGTTGATCAAATTACTAATTCTAATTAATATGCTGTTACTCTTAAATTTGGTACGTGCAAAAGGAGTGCGAAGCAAAATATTATTCAGACGAAGATTTAAATTCGGAATTTTGATCTTAATTTTGCTCAAGAGTTTCTGACAAACAAGTGATTTTTCTACGCAATAATAGGGGAAGATGATACAAACGTGAGCAACGCTGTTCGTAGGTTGACATGGAAATCTTAAAATGGGCGCAAATAAAACGCACAAATTTCTTCTGAATGTTTACCAAGCTAGAAACATATAAATCATATCTTGGGTTCCAAATCTGAGAAGCATACTGTTGGTTCTTCACTATGGTTTTACATATTAAATCGAACTAAACTCAGAATTACATAAACAAAAGTATGGTTCAAAGGACGGAAAAGTGAAATCATGCATCTTATGCAGCTTAGTAGGTAATATATTAAGTATATTACCTACAAATCACGAATGTTGTACCATACTGTACGCGTACACAATACGACTCGTTTCGTTGCATTATCAGATGGCATAGCATGCATATTATGAGGCGTCAGAAGTGACGATTAAAGAAGCGACACGATAATAACGAACATACGGTCCTTTTTTTTCGTTACCTTAAGACCTGTAATATTTATATTGAACTTTAGTTTGTCAAGCGATTTAAGAATATTTGCCTAATGGATATTTACAACGGCAAGGTCTTAATCTTTTTCAAACCTACATATGTTTTTGTGTTAACGAGTATACAAGCATTATCGGTTATTTATCACAACTGTAAAGATATTTTTTAGCCAAAAAGCTAACAAAAAGAAAACTCACAACTTTGAGTGGTTTTATTGATGACATTGTTAATTACAAGAGTAGTTTAGGAACTAATTAAAATCAAAGTTGTAGTTCCCCTTGGTGCTGATGAGTTTTCAAAGCTTCGTTGCTATTCATAGGCTATTGTTTAAGGCTTAAATTTAACGTCCTGCTCTATAGAATAAGGCAAAGGCTCAAGTTGAGGATTAACTGTTCCTGTTTGAAAACTGACAAAGGCACGCGTTGGGTTGGAACTGTGTCGCGGGAAGGCATATAAGTAACGTGACCAGACGCTTCTTTTTGAACGTGAGTGTCACGTTTTTTGTTTGTCTGTTCCGATGTCCCCGAAGATAATTTCGAAACGTGAAAATGTCCCGTTTTCTGGAAAGCGTGAAAATTTGCTTTCGCTTGGTTAGCTGCTGGGGCTCAGACCTTCAGTATGGATGGATTCTAATCGAATAGGGAGTATGGGCCATGACCAACGACGAGCGCCCAGCGCCCATTGGAGGGTATTAACGACTGCAGATACAGCCGGGAGCAACGGCTTTTCATCCTCTATATAAGATAAATTATTTTCTCTATGATAAAGAAACTTCTAAGAAACTAAACCTCAATCTTCAACAGAATAGAGGTCTCATTCATTCTGGTCTATTTACCTGGCAAGTATTTTATCTTAGAAAAATCTCATCAACCTAGTTTCGTTTCGATACTTCTGAATAATACTAACGGATCCATCTTGTGTATAAAAATAATCTATGATTTATCTTTAGAAAGTTCATCTGTAGTGTTATTGAGCAATAGATATTCGTATTGATTTGTCTTAAGATAAAAATTAATAAATGGGTACTGCTTCTTAATTTTTTTTATGCAATATCTATGTTAACAATGTATAATTATACATTTTCACTATCACTGAGGTCTCGGTTTCGATTTCCGGTCATATTAAAATAGAAAATAAATTTTTTCTTCTATATTGTGTCGAGTCTGCGTGTATCGGATTATCATAATACCAAGTGCTTTAGCTTTTTAGAATCTGCAGGCTTCTTCGCTAACTCAACTGACAAACTAAACTCGTAATCACCGAAAAAAGTGAGCAACTACAATGTGTCAAAATCAATCGTTCGTATTTTCTATCAATGGTTCGCAATATTGAAATTCCAATATCGGCGATCTTCACTTTTGGCACTTGATCTTGTATCGATAAACTGTTATTCGTATTCTGTAATTTTGTGGTGATTTCAGCTAAACAAAAAATAACATAGCTAGATAATCTCTAGCCATTATTAAAAATGAGTTGCAGAACACCAAAACCGCTCGATGACCGTTTGCTCACAGAGCCCCGTGAACAATATATTTCATTTGTCCTCAGAAGTTTTCAGAGTTCCAGAATAGGGGGCTAGACAATAATGTATGTGATGTTATCTTATATTTCTTACTAGTTCTTCGTCCGCCTGAATTACCTACCTACTTCTAAAACCCCTATTCAACCCCCTTGGGGATTGAAGTTTACAAAGTCCTTTCATATCGAACCGTACGTAATAACTATCTATTAGTGTACACAATTTCAGGGCGACCCATAGTTTGATCTTATTAAATCTTTATACATTGTCGTTTTTTTAATAGCTTAAATACATTCATAATTATATGTTCATTTGAAACTAGCTTTCTTCCAGCGGGTTCGCCTACGTCCTGTATTATTATATAGATCTTTCTCTTGAATCACTCTGTATATTCTGAAAACCGCATTAAAATCCGAGTTTTAGTGTAAAAGATCTCAGTGTACAGACAACGGGAAACAAAATGTTTTAAAAAAGTGTTTTTTTCTGTCAAAAGAGTTACTGAACTAATACACAGAATAGGGAAGCAGAGAACAGGTATGGTAGCAGTCTTCTCTTTCTAACAAATTCAAGTTGCATTAGTTAGAACAGATCAAAGCATGTTCCGTGGTGTTCATCACCAGCGTATTATTATCTCCTTTACCGTCTTTGCAAAAGTTGCTTACCACTGTGCCATTGGTCTCCTCTGTGGTGTTATCTATTTCCAACAAAGATTAGATCTTATAAGCAAAAGCAGAGACAAAAATGATGTTCCGAATTCGTGCAGGCTGTTGTGTAAACTGTTACAGATTCTGTGGAACACTAGCTTTGCCCGCGACTTGCCCCCGCGTGGATAGTAGCCTAAATTACTCCTTATTACATAAACTATCTAATAAGTGTTAAGTCGGAACAAACTCTTACAAAAAACATTTTTTGGTATATATACATATATATTTGATAAAAACCAATTAATTTAATGTTACAAACAGACACTCCAATTTATTTATTTGTATAATATAGATTATTGTGAATTAAACCTTTTATTTTTTCTTGTTTTTTATATACCCCCTTACTTCTACGACTAACATTAGATTTATTATAATCCAAGAAGAAGCGAAGTTAAGTTTCTAATCCATAAAAACTGCCATTCTACAGCAACTAGATAAAAAAGTGATTAAATGTAAGAGTTTAGCGTTTGCAAAAGCTATTTAAAGAGAAACTATGTTATTATGATAAGAAAAAAAAAGGTTATATTCAACCAACGTCACTTATTTTTAATATGATATCTTATACTAGTAAAGTTATCTTATTAATTTTATTTATATTCAAATTTTGTTAACTTTATTAGTAATATGTTTTGTCTTAATACAGTTAAATGGTTCCAAAAACTTCAACCACAATTTAATTACGAAATAATAAATAATAATAGACCAAATTCAATACATTTATGATATCGGGCAATAATCTTTAGACATATTAAGTACTATAAATAGTGGTTATTTTATTTTATGAAAAATGATAAAATTTGCAAAACTAATGAAACCCTCGTATTGCAGAATGTTTGTGGTTCAATTACCAGCTTTGTTAAGTCGATTAATACTCAGTTGTATTTTTTAACCTGGCTTTTAATCAGTAAAATTTCATACAATAAACTCCCGGTGACTTGACCTGAACTTCTAGACTCGAAAACCCTTTAGTTTAGCAATATTAGTGCAATTCATTCGAGTTTCATCATATTTTCAACATGTATCTACTTCATATACCACTTTATATTTCAAAGCAGCAGCTCTAAAACTCATATGAAGCGTAAAAATAATACCACACGGAGATTCGTTGAAATTTGTACCTTATGTAATCGCAATAAAGCTTCATGATTGCGATGCGTGTTTCCAGCTCGCCGTCTTTTATGTTCCCATTGCAGAGGCAATAGCGGTGCAGTTGTTCCATTGTTTCCTCCGAGCTGTATCATGCCACCGATAACTTTCAATTTGCACTGATTACACGGGGAAAATCGTATCTACATGAGTATAGAATGAAGAAAACACAAAGGTCCAGCAAAATGTGAAGCATAAAAACTGAGTGTCATATGAACGTCTTCCATGATACGAATAAGATTATTGACTGTCTGATTTGCTACCTTGTTAAAACCATTACAAATTACTCCGAGGACACAGAAGTAAAAGTCATTAACTGAACTATTCCAATTTCGAACATATTCCGTCTGAAACTGAGTTCGATTCGGCCGGAAAACAGATTGGAAAAGTTAAAGGTCATTGATTACGTACCCCTTAATCATCACGGTGTCACCTCTAAACTGTTTCGGTCAAACTTCTGGCGTTTCGCCCTATGCAAAATAGGGGCCTAAGTAAATATTATTGTCGTTGTGGAACTATGAAAATTTGCTGAAATTCTATTTCAAAGTATCTGAGTAACTTGATTATAATATCCTTAATAATTATAAATGCTAAAGTTAAATCGCTAAAGTGGCTTAGATGAAATTTTCTACGCACGGCTGCACGGCAGGTTATCACAATAAGTTAAACCTCAATAGATTTCGACCTCTACAATCGATGTATTAATGTTTATAATCGACTGGGAAAATTTGATAGTTTTGTGTTACCACCGTGCGGGTGACTCTACCGATAGAATACATTGTTAAGTAATTGAACACAGAATCATTTTTATCACGAAAATAATATCACAGAGAGATGAGAAAAGTTTATATAAGGAATTATTAATTTACTTACATTCTTACACATGGAGAAATCAACTAGGTAAGAAGTTATTGTTTTATTACCTTTTCATATGAATTGTTTTATTAGGTTGTAATTTTTGTATAACAATTCAACGCCGACCAATATACTGACCAACGTATTTTGGCGCGAATCTCATCAAATGTCAAAGTGATAGTGTCAGCGCACTGACGGATAGTGATGTCCGTAATGCAATCGATAAACAGTGATGTCCATGGTATACGAATTTAAAAACAATCTACATTGATGGAAACCTAGAGGAAAAAGACTGTCTATTTTTCAAATCTTACTGTGAAATCTTATAAATAGAAAAAAATCTATCTGATTCTTTAAAATCCCTTGTCATACAAAAGACCTTCGATTTTCTTCTAATAGACTACTTATGTGTCCTGCTCATCACTCTGACATCATCCACTCTTCCTTTTTCGTTAAAGCCATTATCCTATGGAATGCACTCCCCACAGACATCAGAATATCCGCCAGTCGGCTTGCTTTTAAAACCAAGTTGCGCAATTTAATATTAGATCAGGCAGAATCATAAAAATTGCTATCTCATTTCTACTAGGCATAGTATTTATAAGTATGTATTGTATTTATTTTTATTATATTATATATGTATTATGTTATATATAGTATGTATGCTTGTGTTATGCTTATTTTTTTATTTTTGTTTATTATTTTTTCTCTCAAAGATTACATATGCACCTGCTTTTATCCACATCACCTAAAGGTTGACAGAAAAATTACAGAGAATGCCTAAGGCATTAAGTCCGCCTTTGTACGATTGTGCATAAAGAATTAAATAAATAAATAAATAATTAAGTGTAGTTTTTATTCAAGTATCCTATAAAGCGCCTCAACAAATACTAGAAAAGTAGTTAACGAGTTTTTCTTTAACTTAAACCTTAAGTCTGTTGAATACTTTTTAAACGTTCAGAAACATTTGTTGCGTATTTGCTTTATTTTAACTTTGAACTTTCTAAACGGAACACAGAATATGATCACGGTTAAAGTTAAATTGTCGTTAAGCATCTTTCAGCTAGTCATTAGCATTCAACATCTTTACCATGTATGACTCCTGAAGAATTGTGCTTTGAAACGTAAAATGGTTTTAAGCTTAATAATCAAAGATTCCAAAACCTTTAAACATGAGTTTTTCGAAAAACCTAAATTTTCTTAATAAATGATACCTGTTGAACGGTGTAAATTGGTGGAACTGCTAGTGAAAATACCGTCAAGTGTCTCATGGAAGTATGCTTCAGTACGTCGATTATGGAAGGTTGAATATCATGTCTGATATTCGTCAGTTCTGAAGTTCATCATCATCACCAGCCTACTAATTTCCACACTGATGAAATCGCATTGAATTTAATAGTGAGAAAGGGTCTTTGGCAAAGATGCTTAACCTCGGCATCGCAGACCTCTAGCTAGTGCCCTCGAGCTCCTCCAGTTCTGAAGATAAGTGAACATAACGCATTTTCCGTTAGATATGCGCCGACCTGTTGCTGGAAACCTACAATAAGTAAATAGTACCTATCCGCAATTGACTTTTGTTAGAAATTTATATGTAATTAATAATTTAGTGATGTGAAAACTAATAAATAAATAAGTCTTTAGTTTTTACATTTTAATATTGGTTCGGAGCACTCGACCTCTTTTGTCACTTTTCTTTTATTTGTAATCATTGTAGCCGATTCGAACAATTCTTGCCTGTTTCATGTTACTTAATTTAAATATGAATTAGATAACTCAAGATAAGCGTCGGCTTTACGGGCGTTCTGATTGATACTGGAATTCCAATATGCTCTCCAATCATCTCTATTGAATCACAGTGTAAATATTTGATTAAGTTGTAATAGATATTATATAATTCTTAGATATGGTAATACAGAAATCAAATTAAACAGATATGTAAGTTGATTACGATGAATCTTTTATGCTGGAATATGCTGATGTCAGTGGCTAAGTAGCTCGGTGCTGTAATGGGTCACGGGATGGTATGCCAGTGTTTATGTATATTTCAGTAAAATAAACTTCTATTTATAAGGCAAACCTGACTGACTTATATATCAACGTATTACAACCAAAACTACTGTATCTAGAAATTTGTCCAGGGGTCCCTTTCAGGATATAAGTAAGCATTATGAAAGGCTTTTATTAATAACCTCTAAAGGGGGTGAAATAGGGCTGTTAAGTTTATATGGAATTTTCTCATTTTTGAACTTCGAAGTATGAAAATTAGATCACGGGTTAGTGTAGTATAAGGGCAGTGCTCGGAAACCTGGCTGACTTGCAGTGTTATTCTGTAATCAGTCTCGGAATTCGATGGCGAGATGAGCGCAATCATATGATAGAGGTTCAATCGAAAAACATATATGTCAAATAGTAATAAAAATGAAGATTTAGTTTCATGCAAGCTTTATGCTTTGACAGCACAGTAAGCAACGTCAAGTTCGAGGATAATTTTTATAAAGAATAGCAAAGCAGGGTGGGTTTCGACTGCCGAACTCTCTAGCCATGATTTTAAACATAGGATACGACATCTTATCGATGTCATGCTGATATTTCTTTTCAATATACTTAAGTACCGATGAACGAACGATATAGATTATTATGGATTTGATAGCAATGTTACCAATAGTAATTTGTCCCTTTATCCACCAAACAACATGTCAAAGTAGTAACATGAAACAAATGTCGTTATAACATTGCTTAGACGTATTTTGTTGCTAGAATGAAGGCTAGAGAGTTAGTCGGTCAATATTGATAGTTATTAAACCAGGGAATGGTGGTAGTCTTACAAACGCATAGTTAAAACATTTATAATATTTTAAATGAAATCGTGTTTCAATTCGCGCCGAATTCGCTTCTTCTGAACCAGGCCTAAAGGGAAAGTCGAGCGAACGCCAACGAAGTTTTAAAATTTTTTCAATATAAGACGCAAAAAGACTTCCCCACTTTTGTATGAAAATTCGCTATTGTATTTTATGCGGAGAAGCTAACATTTTTGATCCGAAACTCTATGACCAATGGAGTAAAGTTGACTTTCAGTGGTACGATCGAAACACAATAATAAGCCGCTTTGTTCACAGTCGATTGGTAACGTATTTTGATACGATTTCTATGCTCTGTCGCCATCATACGTTTGATGACAGATAAAGCCGTAAATCGAATAAGTCTTCTTTTCCCGATCGCTTATGGTGTGGAATATCTTATTTGTCATAAGCTTTTCACTTACTATGTTTGTGTTTATTTCGGTCGAAAATGAAATTCAAATTTGCTCCATTTCACAGGATTTTTTTTATTGCATTTGGAACACACGCATCCAAGTTGGTCGGCGCAACAACACTTCGAGTCACGACGACTTTGACTTGTGAAAGTAATAAAAAAAAAACAAATTCAAGATGGAAGTACCTACTCTTATTGACTTAATCTACAAACGTAAATGAATGACCTGTGCATCTAATTCGTAACTCGGACTTCATAGAACTGATATTAGATTGAATCAAATGCATTCAAGCCAGAGCGACCGCAAAAGATTATGTGCCTGGAAACGATTTTGCTTGGCATATGAACTATGTTTCATCATTGATTATGTTAAGAGTTTAATTCAATAAAAACCGGACAAAGTATTACCTACTTTGTCCGATTTTTACATCATACATACATAGTTCTGGAATCTAATAAAATATTTATTTATAGTTATAAAGATTCCTTGCAATTCTCCAATTAAACGATGTCTCTTGCCAAATTTCATAATTCTAAGTCATGGGAGGTAATTTCATTCCCTTGGGTGTACAGATTTTTTTTTTGCAACATTAACGAACGTATCTTTTTGACGTTAATTTTGGAGTTTTATTTTTTTACAGTTTCAAGGTACTATAGAGTACATTCTACGGTTTTAGTTCTATGTCTCATGCGTCTTCTGCAGGCCAATGCTACTAATATTTACGTAATAATGACATCTCAACATCTCCCTGAAGTCCAATATTATTATAAATCTGTCATGATAAATGTGCGAGGAAGAAATTGCACTATTAATATTGGACTTCTAAGTAGATAGCACAATAGCAATGCGAGTCGTGAGATTCGATTATTAAGATCACGACTCGATTAAGATGCGATTAAATGTGATTGATTTTCCTCGGAAATGAATGTAAATAAGATTCTTGTTTCTGTCTAACAACGCCACTTCTTCGTTAATCCCACGTCGTGACACCTTGTTACCGAGAACCCCGGTTGCAATATAAAACTGAAGTACTAACTTCAAACGAAGAGATTAATAACGTACATACCTTAATTAAAACTTTCCTTTCATTTTCAAAGTTGGAGTATTAGGGTGCCCAATTTAACTATATTATACTAAATTACTCGGTTAATTAGCATCTGTTCGTGTTAAGTCTGTCTCGTTATTTGAAAGATTTTAATAACTGCAATTGATGTTTCGTCTTATTTAAACTATTACTTAGTTTTTGGAGTAAAATAATTAGATATGCTTGGAGTTTGTTTTTGTAAATAATAAGCAGTCACGTTGTTTTCAGAGTGAATAGACTACTTTGAGCGCATCACTATCTATCGATAGCATTACCGACGAGCTTCCCTATCTGTCAGTTAGCTGTCACTTTGATTCTAACGTTTGCAGATTCGCGTTCGAATTCTGTGTTCTTTTAAACTGTTTTAAACTTTTGGAACCTTAATAATTCATTTTTAAATATATCGATTGAAGAGATTCATCTTATTACGATTTATCTTATAGAACAATAAGAAAGTATTTTCTTCAATGTTTAAGTGGGTACATAATGTTAAGTACATTTACAGTACATACAGGTAATGAAAAATTTATCAAATGTAAATTGCAGCTAATCAATTATTCTATTAAATAAAATAGGACTATTAGATAATTAACAAACACCTTTTATGCTTTTCGAAAAAGCTCGACATAATAAAATTTTGGTCACCCATTTTACAAATGCGAAGTTGCTTATTTTCTGTAATTATTACAGATCGAAAGCCTTACTGCCTTTTTTAAATAAATGACCGTAAATAGGTCTATACCGGGTAAATAATAATTGAATCTTGAATCTATATTCAACGTTACATTTAACGTCAATGTGGGACGTGCCAGTAACTCGCATTCTAAGGCAGTGTTTACACTAAAGATATCATAGTCTATCAATCTGTAATCGATCCGAAATGCAATTTTGCTTACATTCGTCACGGGCAATGTCTGTCTACATAAAGTCAAGTCACGGTCTGTCTCACGAATCCGCGATTAGGATTTAATTATATTCATTGAATTAGAAATAAAAAAAGACAGTTCTTTTATTATAAAGCTGCGTTTACGATGAACCATGACACCGCGGATTAATATTCGCAAAAAGTCTTAAAGCTTTTTGAAGGTTTCACAGATTAACTATCAATATGGTCAGTATTTGTCATGTTTTTTAGCGTCAATGGTGGAGAATATCAATTAATTAACTGTAAAAACGCTAGTTTTTTTTTAATGTAATGTTGAAATATAGGTTAATAATGTAATGTTTGAAATAGCTATCAATTTATATTGGAAGAAATTATATTTTCGTCGAATGTCTTCTACAAAAAAGCTCATTTTGTTTAATTTAAAATTGAACGTGTTATTTTTATTTTTAACCAGATTTCCGCCAGCGGCTCGCCCGCGTCGTCTTGTATTATACCTAAAACCTTCCTTTTGAATCACCCTGTCTATGGAAAAAACCGCATCAAAATCCGTTGCGTAGTTTTAAAGAGGGATATTGACAGAAAAAGCGACTTTGTTTTATACTATGTAGTGATTATCAAGCATTTAACTAGATTATCCTTTTGTTATGGCAGATTTATTGAGGTATTTTTCACAAAACCATATTTCTAAGGTGATTGAAAAATATAAGAAATAAC
Organism: Diatraea saccharalis; assembly: GCA_918026875.4. Lineage (NCBI taxonomy): Eukaryota > Metazoa > Arthropoda > Insecta > Lepidoptera > Crambidae > Diatraea > Diatraea saccharalis. Next base: position 18,827,660 of record OU893341.1, on the reverse strand, counting down.
TAATGCACAAAATACATAGTAATTGGCAGCCATTTGCACAAACATCCATTAAAATTATCTTTACTTTTAAAACTTTAAGATGTCAATTCATTAGAGATTAGAGGCATCATTAAACCTTAATGAACATTTATGGAACTGACCGTGCGTCTTACAGACTAACTAACTCGGATGAAACAGCTAAAATAATAAATTTGTCATTGTCCTTGTAAATTAATTCTTAGTCATCGTTACTCTGAGGCCACAGAAGCACGGAAAACTTTTTAAATAATTTCTACGGCTACTACTTTAGGGTTTCTGCCCAACTACAACGTATAGTAACATGATGGCATAACTAAAAGGACGTTCCTAATCAAAATCGAATTCTTTTTATTAACTATTACATTAACATATTAAATTAACTATTACAATTTACTTTTGACAGTACTTACTTCAATCAAAATATTTTATTTTTCTGATATTGGGACTTCTTTATCCACTGTCCCTGCCGCTTGACAGGCGACAGCGGGTATGTGCGATTCTCCACATACACGGACTGATGGATTGTCAAAAAGTGGATGGCATACCCACTAAACCCCTCCGATGTACCCTCACTTTTGGAGGAACAACGTGGGATCCAGCAGGGGCAGCTCCACACCTAGCCCCCGACGGTTACCTGTTGATATCTATTTAATTTATGACATTTTCTCAAGAAATAACTTCTCCCGACTAATAGATACGAGTGAAAGAATATCATAAGTACTCGTTTAATTCTATGCGGTTACATCGTGCAAAAATATCAAATTATCTTACTTAGAAATGTTTTTATAAAGCAGGCAAATATTCAATAAGATTTCGTCAACTATAATTTCAATTACGCAGGTTAAAATTGAAAGTCCTATAGTAATATAACTAATCGAACTTATAATAAGAAAAAGACAGTACAATAATATAAATTGTCGTTTTTTATCACTTGATGAGTAATAAAGACTGCTTGGTGTCTTTCAAAACTGCAGTCACCGATGACAGCAATTGGTCTCGGTTTGTTTAGTTAGATTAGAACTGTCAAATGTTTTTGTAACCATTACAAAGTTGTTTCTTCATGATGAACGATAGACGCTTCACAGCACATTGTGTTTAGCAATGCCCCACCAAATTGTATTTTAATTATAAAAAATAAGATAAGTGCGAGTCGGACTCGCGCACGTAGAGCAAAAAACGGAACCAAGAAACGAGCAAAAAATTCAAGTTTGTTGTATGGCTGCCCCTTAAATATTTATATTATTCTGGTTAGTATTTGTTGCAATAAAAATACATCATCTGTGAAAATGTATACTGTCAAACTTTCACGATTCATGAAATACAGCCTGGTGACAGGCAGACAGCAGAGTCTTAGTAATAGGGTTCCCTTTTACCCTTTAAGTATTAAAATTCCCCTAGAAATTAAGACTTCTTAGATTTTAATACAAAAGTTTTCAGTATAAGTCCCGCATTGCAAATGCGCTGGAACCTTGTCTAAAGAACACCCACGTGATGTCATTTGAAAATAGAAAGTATAGATAGCAGAAAATGCAAGAAAATTAGTTTGTTTAAAAATCTACTTTGTCCCTGGCACTCTGAGATGGGACTCGAACTCATTCTTTTCAACTGATTCCTTTCGCAATCCGGGCGACTGTTGTAACCACTGAGTTACCCAGGTCCTAACAGGACTGATGAATTTTTCAAGCACTAGTTACTTTTTTGCTACTACAGAACGTATATTCATTAATGTTCAGGCAATCCAGCCAAACAGCCGACGGAATATTTTTACAAATATTGAAACTTTCTATAAAGATGAAAATTTATTCTAATTATAATATATTATCAATTTTGCATTCGCAATGCTATACTGAAATTCAAAATGCAATTTTTAAGCATTTTTCATTAATGATAATATTAATAAAATTGATCAAATATAATAATTGTAGTGTTAATTTATTGCAAGAATTTTCAATTTATATGTATAATATTGATTGAGGTATATAATAAATATATTAAGAGAATGACATTTACTTTGAAATAACGCGATAACAAAAGGAAAGGACGACTTTTTAAAATATCGACAAAATAATTATGAAATGAGGGACTTTATTTTATTTTTAGTAACATCAGGTTTCCTTTTTGTGGAAATCATAATAGCAGTTGCTATTTTAGTCAACCATAATAAGTAACAATAAAAGAATAACAATCGGAAGCAATAAAAGTATAACAAAAATTATGTGTGATCTTAACCCAACTTAATTTGTTAACGGTACTGATTGTTGAACACAATTACGTCATCAAAATAGCGCCCAGGTGCATTAGCGACTAGCGAGGATTATACCTTAATAATTAAATCACTCTTTTTTTAAAAAGTTTTTAGTACCTTGATACATGACTTATTTAATTTTTTCGTATATTAAGAAATACAAGTTGTTTTTATACTACTTTTTCGTTTTTTATTTTATCTCAACAGCTTATTTCTAACTTTGTCTGTTTGTAGGAAGTAATTTTTCGAAATAATGACCCGATCATGGATTTTTTTCCACTTACGAAAAACTACACGGATGATGTAGAATATAATTTACGTAGGCGAAGTCGCGGTAAAACAGACAGTATCATAAAAAATGAAAAATCTAATAAACAAGTCATTAGCTTTAATATTGCACATACTTTTTCATGTGAGCTTAATTAATCATAAGGGTGGTAAACAAACCTTCCTAATGATAAATGGAAGGTTTAAGCTGTGGACGCTAACGATACGTCATCGGTAATCTGACCACATTTCTGCTTTTAGACGGTGAATTGGGATGACGAGTAATCTTTTGTTTGTTTGTCCTTCAGAAAGATTTTTGAAAAATATTAAATACGTATTTTTTTTAGTAATCAAAGAAATTACAGCGATACTTTGAATTAAAATGTCACATGACGTCATATTTTCTATAAAAGTCGTCTTCCGCGACTGTACAATACAAAGTTTTCCAAAACTGATATTGTCTTTGGAACAAAGGAGCTTTTCAAAAAGGCATAAAGTTAACTCTTCTACCTTCATCTAACCAAAGTAAAACCTGAAACTTAACTATGGTAACATATGAGTATGTTTACGTGTGCGTGTGTGAATAAGTGTATACGTGGAAGTATGTTTTTTTAATTATGTTTATTAATGATTATGCAATGCATGATTTCAGGTATGGGCATAATATTAATATATGAATGAAAATATGTATCTATATTTTATGATATTATTTTTTTCCTTGTTATGCAATGCATGCTGGTGATGCTTTTCTCAATGCATTTTTTAATCTCGATTCCTCTCGCTTTTGTTGTCAAGCTTATTTCACAACTTCTGTATTGTTTATGTTAGTGGTTAAAATATTGTTGTAATAATATTTTAACGAGTTTTATGTACTGTTGTATGTACCAATTAAATTAATAAATAAGACTGTGACATAGCAAGCCCCCACTCGTCAACTTTATTGCCTGTTATCTAAGCTATTTCTTGTTAAATTTAAGTAAAAAAAAATACATATCTAATATTTTTATATCTGACTGAAGTACTAATTACAATTTCCTGTATTTTACCCAGTCATTATCCCTATTGTCCCATTTAGCTAAATAAGCTACACATAAAATTAAACATTAGCTCAATAACTGAATTCAGACACATCCAAAAATAGTACTCAATAACTAGAATCTTCTTGCACCTTCTTTTGAAATTGGACGGGGATTCCGAGCTTCTTTTTCTTTATGAAGAAATCTATTTCATTATCCGCTTACTAATGTCTCAGTTGGAGCGCAGGCCTTCCCAATGAATGAAAACGGGTCGAATAGGGAGAATGACTGCGACGACTGTAGATATACACCAGGGACCAACAGATTAGCGTGCCGAAGCACGGAAGAGCTTTAGGATAATTATTGGTCAACCATCCAATGGCCGGCCAATGCGAAAGTTGCTTAACTTCTGTATTCCGCAGACCGAACTCGCAAATTTTACTGTCCTACTCTTCACAAAAAATACGTATCTATTTACTAATAAGGTTTATTTTTCTTTGCAGAGGGTGACAGTGATGGCTTCGTAACGGTCGCGGAAACTTGTCCACCGGTCCCGGGTTCCAGACCCGCTGCTGCGGCGTAAGTATTTTTTTATACAATCATTTTCAACTATACATATTATATTCTGTGTATTCGTATTCTTAGACAAATAGTAAAAAAAAAATTGTAAAGACAGAACCCCTGGATTGGGGAATTTTCCCAATGCATAACGTATAATTAACTATCTAATTTTCTGCTTGTAAATCTAATAAAAATATTCCATATGTAAATGTTTCACAATTTATTTTAATTGATTTTAGACTGTTAGAGATCTGTGTTTAAAACATTGAATTATAAAGGAAATATTAAATTATATATAAAACAATGAACTCTGTTCTGATTAACCGCTTTTTTTTATTTTTTTATATAGTAATTTTCGTCTTGGGTTTTATTTTACCATAGGCCAGGAGTGTACAATAAAATAACGTAGTATATAGCTTCACTGCTGAACAATAGGTTTTCTCCATGGATATAATCGAATAGGGAGAATGAATGTTAATGACTGCAGATGAATCTGGGACCAAAGATTGACTGTCTCCAAAGCATGATGAACGAGACAATATATTTTCGACCACCCATCTTTTGACCGGTCATATCGAAAGATGCTTAACTACTGCGCCATCTCATCATCACATCATCACCAGCCCTCTTACGTCCCCACTGCAGGGGGTCAGGCCTTCCTTATGGATGGTTAAGGAGAATGGGCCATGACCCTCCACGCTGGCCCAATGCGAATTGGAGGGTATTAACGACTGCAAATGCAGCCGGGACCAACGGCTTAACGTGCCTTCCGAAGCACGGAGTAGCTCGAGATAATAATTTTATGGTCACCCATCCCGTGACCGACCCTTGCGAAAGTTACTTAACGATTACGATCGCGGGCCGCGGCGCTTATCCACTACGCCACCGAGCTGCTACAATAATAACATCGAGATATTTCTAAAGGTTGTCTGATAAACAACTAAAATGTGAATTTATTCTCGATAAATACAGTTACTAGTGAAATTTGCCAGTTTTTTCCAGTTGTTGTTGTATTTTTTTTTTGGGAAAATTTGTGAATATTTTAGTCCCCGAAAAAAATTGCGCAATACTTATACAATCGTAACAATCTGCGAGCAAATAAGTTAAATCAGTTTTTGCTGCGGCGCAGTTCACTATTCTGTCTGTATTAGGGGCCCTAATACTAGCCCTAATTTAGAGCCAATGTTGCCATATAACCAGATTTCTTCATATTTATACAGATTTCCGGTGTTTAATAGAGATTAGCACTGGATAAAGATTTTTATAACCCGACAAAGACATTATGAAGTGTAGCATAATGAATAGAATAGAAGAGAAAACAATAAGGTGCCATTCAAAAAACGCCAAAATCTTGAATTTCGTGTGACGTAATTTATGGACGGCTCCTAATGAGACACTGGAGTTTGTTTTATTCACTTTATTCACACACACACCTACCGAGCAACATATCTTCTTACTACCCATATGGATGCCACGAGCCTCGATAAAAGGAAATATCCCCTACAAAAGTAAAATAATCGATACTATCGATCGATTGCTCGGCATCAGCGGTGCCAACTTTATTTTGCTTATGAAAATTCCGACCCGCAGAAACACCGTATGGGTTTTCGTCCTGAGTGAAATTTTGCCCAGATATTTTAAGGCAACCCTAGACCATTACAATATTATTATATTGCCAAGGATGGGTTGTTAAAAGGTAAATGAAAAAGAAACAGTTTTTCGGGCTATTATTATTAGAGTTTTTAATATACTAAGTTCGACCAGTGACGGTTGGTAAATGTTAGTACCTATTGAAAATAAAACAATGAGTATTTCATAATTGTTTCCTTGAATCTTATGTGAATACGGAACCTGTAAAGAGTCCGAAACATCAATAAAATTAAATTCAAACGCGATGAAACCGTTTAAACGTTGTATCATTTGTAGTTTTTCATAATCTATTTCATAATCTTAAATTCATAATCTTAAATTTCATTATCTATCAGTCCAAGCCTTCCGTAATATTAACTGTCATTGTAATGATATACTTTGATTATCATTATTAATACGTCACAGTTACAGTTTAATCAAAACAAAATTATACCTTAACCTTATCAAATAATGTATGTATTATATTTATCAGAAATTCAAAACATTATACTAACCTTACCAGCAGAATTACACAGAAAAATCCATCACCGTATTGTATGTTTGGAGTTGTCTATAAACATTTACCTTAGGTTTATCGAGTGTATGATCGTTAAAGTTTGAAACGGATAACGATCACAGACTGAATCTTAATATTACTGGAAAATCGTAAGAATTACTGAATTTTGGGTTGTTGCAGTTACATATAAGCTCACAACAAGTATATTTATTTGCTTTTTATTCGTAAATTACGTTAGACAAATATGTGAACCTCTGACCTAAAGACGTACTTTGGGTCAGCGATTCACATATTTGTACCAAATTTTTGTTCAATTGGTCCTGTAATTTTGGAGTAAATCGACTGTGAAAATGGATCTCTGAGTCTTATACGGTTTCCATTTTTTCCATTAAAAACAATATTATAAAGAGAAAAAAGTACGTGTTGTAGTTTGTAATGAGTAAAATCAAAAATCATAGCACCCTATTTTAAATTCTTTTGTCAGTAGAATACTCAATCACTGCATAGTTAAAACAAAGTCGCTTTATCTGTCCCTATATTCCTATGTATGCTTAAATCTTTAAAACTACGCAACGGATTCTGATGCGGTTTTTTTTCATAGATAGGGTGATTTTAAAGGAAGGTTTTTATGTATTATTCAAGACCTCGTGGGCGAAGCCGCTGGAAAAGTAATAGTATATAATACGTGCTTTATTTTTTTGTCCTTCAGCTCTGGGAATTTCATAAATAGAGCGTGACCGGGTTTTATAAAATGTTATTGAAATGGAACGCGGGCAGGTTCTATATTTTTAAAGTTTATGTTATAGTTGCTTAATAAGCTTTTCTGGAAAAAAAAAATATAATGAAATTGTTTTATTTTAGTATATTTAGCAGTAACTGAATATATGAGAGAAAAACTAGTGAATTTTTGTGTCATACCTGATAAAATAAAATAAAAAACTCTATCAAAATTCAGAAGATGAAGGTTGGCATATACGTAATTCTTGGGATCCCGTGATTAGCCTAATAAAATTTCCATACAGATCACACATTGCAAAACCAAAAGATAGAGGTATATATTATATTAAAGGGAGCAATTTACTTTCTCTTGTCAGAGTTTGTTTCGCCAGTTCTTCTCAGAAAAGACTCTCAAAGTTAGAACTGGTGGTAGATTACGGTAGTCATATGTATTTTTAAAATAATTTAATTTAATAAATGTAAACGTTGTCATATTTTTTTTTTATTGGGGATGTGTCCAATAGTTTGCTTTTTGAAGGTAGCTACACTTTTCATTAAAAAGATAATCACACCTTAATCTTGTGTGAACACGGAACCTCAATAAAACTAAATACAAACGAAAGTGAAAAAAAAAAGCTAACAAATATAGTTTTACTTTTGCCGAAGATATCTTAGAACATACAACAAATTCAAACGAATAGATATGAAGAACTATAATAAAAAAACTTATCCCAAGAGGCTGGCAAAGCTGTCGCCAACAATAATATTTATAGATATCATATTATTATGTAATACTCTCCAATCCGCATTGGGCCAGCGTGGAGGGTCATGGCCCATCCTCCTTAACCATCCATAAGGAAGGCCTGAGCCCCTGCATTGGGGACGTAAAAGGGCTGGTGATGGTGATGGTGATGGTGATATTATGAGGACCACATAACCCATAGGGATACTTGAGAGAATTTAAAGTATCGACACTGTATATATCTTTAGCTTATATTCCAGGGTAAATTAAAAAGGTGTGTATGTAAAAAACCAGTAATTTCAATTGTCATTGTCAACAGCACGTCAGGCTATGCAAAACTGTAAAATTTCTTCACTTAATTTTAAACCTAAATGTAGGTCGAGCTTTTTATTTTGTCTTGAAACTCTCGATTAATTCCGGTATTTTTGTAGCTTTTTCTAAATGACCTTGTGTTCATTTCTAAAAGCGCAATAATTATATTAATATCTTGCAATATTATTTAGTTTTTTATATATCTGGTTACTAATACTTTGTTTTTTAACGAGGGTCAAACTGAAAGTTCTTAGAAAATCAAAAACTGATTACATTAGCCAGTTATTAGTTTTATTATATCTTTTCAAAATATTGTCCATTCACGTCAATACACCGCTGCATGCGATGGAACCACTGGGAAAAGCACTTTGCCCACTCGTCCATAGGGGTCTCTTCAATGGCATCGCGATACGCAGCCACCGCTTCTTCAGCATTCATAAACCGCTTTCCTTTAAGTTTTTCTTTAATTTTTGGAAATAAATAAAAATCACAAGGCGCGAGGTCGGGGCTATACGGCGGGTGACCCAGTAATTCAACGTTTGATGTCGCCAAATAGTCGATCGTTCGCTTGGCGGTGTGCGACGAGGCGTTGTCGTGGTGAAGGAGGATCCTACTGCGAGGTCGTTTCTCTCGAACTTTTTCCAAGACAAGTGGCAAACAATTGGTAGTGTACCATTCTGCAAAAACTGTTTTTTGATCCTCTAACACAATTGTTGCAAAATGACCTATCCTTCCAAAGAACGAGGCCACCATTTTTTTTCCCGCACTTCGATCTCTCTTCACTTTAGTTGGCAACTCCTCGAAAGGAAACACCCACTGAGCAGATTGTCTTTTGGTTTTAGGATCATAACAGTAAATCCAGCTTTCGTCACCTGTTAGTATGTCGAACACAGCATTTGAGTCACCTCCGTTTAATCTTTCAATCATTTAACGACACCAATCCACACGATGGAGTTTTTGAGCCTCAGTCAAATTATGAGGTATCCACCGGGCGCAAAGCTTCCTGACCGCTAAATGTTCGTGGAGGATTTTGTGCACTTGACTCATACCGATGCCTAAGCTTGTCCGAATCTGTTGATAGGTCACTCTTTTGTCAGTCTCTATCATACGCCGCACAACACAGATGTTATCTTCAGTCGTCGCCGTAGAAGGCCGTCCCTCACGTAAATCATCAGTGAGATTAGTGCGACCACGTTTAAACTCATTAAACCAGTTGTAAACAGTCGCACGAGATGGGGCTTCATCGTGAAAGGCCAATCGTAGTCTATCATAACTTTCTTGTTGACTTAAATGACATCGAAAGTCATAAAAAATCATTGCACGAAAATTTTCTCGTGTTAAATTCATGATGACGTGACACAGACAATTTTCAATTTGCCGCCAAATCGTAAAACAAATGACAAATGAATGAAATATATACTCAGTAATATTGGCAAAGAGTTATATTTTCAAATTTTAGAATTATTTTTTTATTATATTGTTTATAAGTGGCCAGTTCTAAGAATTTTCAGTTTGACCCTCGTACGAAGTAACAACGAAGACATATTTTCTTGTTTCTTAGAATTTTTAAATTGTGATTTAAAGTTTTTTTTTAACGCAATTTTTGGGATGCTTCTCTGATAACTTTAACTTCGAATATATTATTGCTGTTTCCTAGGTACAAGTTTTTGTCATTATCTTCTTCTAAGCCATTTTCTACCACTCAATCTAAACCATTTTCTTCGATTTTGGGTTTTTTCCTAATATCACACATACTTGGTATTTCCGTCCTTTTTATTTTATTTCTTAAAAAATATCGTTGAGGATGGGATTTTACTCACTCGTGCAGAGCACCTTGGATTAGCACTCCAACGCCTTTATCTCTCGGCCACGTCGTCATTAGTCTTTTCGTCTTAGAGTTTTCATTTCCAAATCCTATTATCAGTATACTATTGATATGTCTTTATTATTTGAGTTAAGAAATTATTTTCGCAAATTCCACGAGAAGTAACAGCAATAAATAATTGTACCGTTCATCATCATCACATCATCACCAGGCCTTTTTACGTCCCCACTGTAGGGGCTCAGGCCTTCCTTATGGATGGTTAAGGAGGATGGGCCATGACCCTCCACGCTGGCCCAATGCGGATTGGAGGATATTAACGACTGCAAATGCAGCCGGGACCAACGGCTTAACGTGCCTTCCGAAGCACGGAGTAGCTCGAGATAATAATTTTTTTGGTCACCCATCCCGTGACCGACCCTTGCGAAAGTTGCTTAACGACTACGATCGCGGGCCGCGGCGCTTATCCACTACGCCACCGAGAAATAATTGTACCGGTATGTCCGAGTAAATCACTTAGGATTATCGTAATAATCCTTGCCTAAAGCTAACGGAATATTATTTTGATTTGTATCAACACGAACAAGGAACATCCATCATAATCGGACAAAGAATAATAGAAAAATAATATTTCGACCCAATTTCGACCAACAAATAAATAGGAATATCCAATCTGAAATAATTTATTCTGAATTCGCATATTGTGATTTAAGGAATTCGGAATTGCGTTATGGCACATTTAAATTGGTCGACGTTGCTACGAGTAGGGTGGTGGGATATATTTTTTAAATTCTTTTATCTTAATACAGACACACAGACAGGATACACATTAATAATAATAATTTATTTATTCTCCTCACAAAAAATTACATTGCATTGGGTACATACATAAATATTCTGAATATTAATGCTGTGAGGAGCTGGTGTTTGAAATGGGATAAACCTGTATTGCAAATCCACCAGTCTACTGCAAATAAATATGTCAACTGCATGTAGCATTGAATTCTTAACATTGCCACTGACATTTTTCTTCTGATTTAGCATCAGATAACTGCACTAAAAAGGATCACAATTTCCAATTTTCATGGCTCACTTTTATTAATCAATAATCGATTAATGATATGAACATACGATGACCACCCGAACTCCGCATACGGATCCCATCCCATCGGCAAATATAAATGAGTCATTAAGCATCCAAAACAATAAAAGGTCTATGACGAGTATAAAAATTGGGGATATTTTTATCCATATATCTAATAAATTACGAAATAAACACTCACCTTTATTAACTAGTAACACGCTTTGGCATTCTCCGGTTCTGCAAAGTAACATGCTAATAATTTTACAAAACTTTAGAACGTTGTTTGATTGATTGGTGGTGTTGCAATAGAAACATATAAATTATACTCAAAGATTTAGTATGGCCAGAGACGTATTGTGTTGCGACAGAAATAAGTATATCCATTTATCTTTTATTTTCGTTAATGAATTTAATAATATTAACTTTATTTCTCACTAAAAACAACATTACAAAAGGATGTACATTTTATTTTTAATTATTAACACGTTATTTGTTGGTGTCGTGTCTGTCTGAAGAGAATTTGTGTCCGCCTCGATGGTGAAAACGAATGTTGCTAGTTACCGGGACCTATGAGGATAGAGGGTTTTGACAGATATTCCATCTCACGTTAATTAACCATTCCAGTAGTTAGAGAGGCCGGAATTGCATTGGTAGAAATAGAATCTCAACGATTTGCGTTTTACCATTGTATCGTATAATCTACATGAAGTACAATATTATTAGTGCAATGTCTCTCTCACACTTCAATGGTAACAGATATAAAATTTTGAGATGCAATTATTACGTAAACATTAGCAGTGCTATTATTAAACAAGGTTTAGCTTCAGTACTGGTTCGGCCGCCATAAACCTTTGGTGTGTGTGGCGGCCGGACCGGGCGGTACCATTACCGGGACCACGCAGAGAGGAGCGGCGGAGCCGGTTGATGAGGCCTAACAGCGCCCTTTTTAGGGCTGTGGTCGGGCCGTACCCCGGTGGTAGCCGCGACCGTACGGGGGGGGGGGGGGGTCCACGATAAGGGCTTTGCCTGTGTGGGTCCTCCTAATAGATGGGTAAGAGGGACCGAAGATGTACAGTTGCACATATTCAGTCTCTAGTCGGGGGCAGCTGGCCAAGTTGCGCACTTTTTGGCATTGCACGCTTCCGCCTCGTCTGTGTGGTGCGTCCCGAATGTCTCTGAGGCGTACTCCCAACCCGCGAGGTACCTCCCCTTTTCAGGGCGGGCCGAAATGGGGGCGAACCGCACGGTGTATCGCTTTCGGACCGATCCCGTGCATCGCCTTCCATGCGAGGGACATCGCTGAGTTTTAGTGGGTATACTCCTCCTTCTTGTCTAGCCCCTTAAGGGGGTGGGGCCGCAGGAGGAGTCCCACATAACTCGTGAATCCCGCGCTGGGTGTAGCGGGTATGCGTAACGCATTTGTCAGCGTCAAAAAAGAAAAGGTTTAGCTTCAGTAAATTTACGCTAAAATTGCAATTTTAGTATTAATCCCAATTCATATTATACAGAGAATAAGCAAACCTTCTATGAGTAAATATAACTCCCGTAGAACCTCATATTTGCTAATTCTCTGTTCAATAATATGGATTTTGACTAATACTTAGTGCAATCCCAGCGTAAATTTACTTCAACGCTAAACCTCTTGTATTAATAATACTGTAGAAGAATTGACCTGAAGGACAGTTCCGTTCATTAAAAAAGATGTAAACACGTATTTGTGTCGTGTCCATCCATTTCATTCTAATGTATGAAACCACATGCGACAGTAACAACACTGATAGAATGTGATACTTAAATTTGTTTCCTATTATAATATCTACCACAGAACAGTGGCATATTGTCTTGTGGATAAAATCAAAAATTCATCCGACTCACTAACTTTAAATGTTGCTTCTGTATCTCTTCTTAGTAAATTATCATAAAAAGGTAATTTACTTAAGTGCAAATAAAGATAAAATAGCAGTTATTTTATTGCCATTGTGCGAAATTGGCAATACCATACCTAAAATAGGTATAATATAAATTTGCATAGATTATGCATATTTATATTATACCTATCTGAGATGGTAGTAGCAACAATTGTCTACGATCAGATAGACCATTTACGATTACTCTGTCCTATATCAATCTTTGAGTAGCTCGGTGGCGTAGTGGATAAGCGCCGCGGCCCGCGATCGTAGTCGTTAAGCAACTTTCGCAAGGGTCGGTTACGGGATGGGTGACCAAAAAATTATTATCTAGTACTACTCCGTGCTTCGGAAGGCACGTTAAGCCGTTGGTCCCGGCTGCATTTACAGTCGTTAATATCCTCCAATCCGCATTGGGCCAGCGTGGAGGGTCATGGCCTATCCTCCTTAACCATCCATAAGGAAGGCCTGAGCCCCAGCAGTGGGGACGTAAAAGGGCTGGTGATGTGATGTGATATCAATCTTGATCGGTATCCCAACAGTTGATTTCTCGACCTGACAGACCATTTAGGGGCTTCTTTTTGACAGATAAATAGAGGCTTCAGTTACGCGATAGAGCTGCAGGCCTAATTTATAAATCTGTTAAATTCGTCTGTCTTTTAAAATGTTAGTATTATGAACAATAAAATTGAGTATGTTTTTAATACTCGTATATTTTTTTAGAATCACATAGATATTATTTATTCCAACCGCGTGATTCTTAGGATTCACTAGATTTTGATATTTATTACACAGAACAGCAAATGGCGGACTTAATGCCGAGGGCGTTCTCTACCAGTCCATCAGACAGAATGTAGGAAGCAAAATGACATCACTGTATAGTATGTCTATCTCTATCTAATCGAAATTTCAATTAACGTTACTGTAATGTCAATGTTGCTACACGGAATATATCACGCTCTAAAAAGTTTTTTATTTTATAGCGATAGCTATATTATAATAGCAATAACCAAAGGACAGCGTAGCCGTATACCACTGTTCATAATAAAACAATCCGTTGTTTTATTATAAATAAGCACATTTCAAATATATATCTATTTTAAATGTCCTAATTCCTCCTCTTTCATTTGATACACTACACGAAATGATTGAATAATATATTCTTTTTAGTTTCTTACTTCTTACTCTAGAGGGCACTGTTGTCAATAACTTCACATACCCTATAGCGGACAACTAAGGCGCATCTTATGATACCATATTTGTCCAGTTACGTTGAGTAGTTTGGAAATTATAAGGGAACAGATGAACATTTCGCTGCGCCGTAGTCAGATAAAAAAATCGGAGTGACATTTGAGATGTTAGTTTCTTTCACTGTAATATATTTTATATCCAGTTGCTATAGTAGGTTTTTGAAATTTTTTAGACGTTATTACGTTACCAATGAACTATTTATTTAATGGACCCTGTAGTCGAGCTTTGGCATCCTCTCTGCTGTACACAGGATGTTACATAAATAGCTGAAGTCGATAAGTAATCGACTTTGGTATTTTCTTTTATACACAGGAAATTAGAAAAGTAGCTGTTAAGTCTGAAACTTTATTGAATGTATACAAAACTAAATAATGTGTTTGTGTTTCAGCTTCAGTTACGTTATGATGCAAACTTATGATACGAACAATTTTTTTTATTTTTTGACGACTCATGTCGTCGCTATATCGATCAATCAATTCAGGTTATCCTTATTTCTACCGTAACTGGAGTCTCGATTTATCATTTTTGGCGTTAGACAAACAACAAGTGGTGATTGTTACATATTAGATTTTAGAAAATACGATTCACGATTGTAGGGAAGTAGGGGAAAACAAAAAGAACCGTATTGTTTATTTTTATTTCATTTATTAAGTAATCAAATCTGAATATAAAAATCTAATAAGATCTAAAAATACACATAGAGATGATGCCTAAGTAAAAAAATAAATTCTATTTAATCCGTCAGTACGCTTTTTTGTTAAATTGTAACAAGAAATAACTCAGTTAATAGGCATTAAAGTTGATGAGTGAGGGGGCTCGTTACGTCATAAGTCTATAAAAATGTACTAAGGTGTGACGTCGTGCGACATTTTAACTGAATTAATCGCCATAATTTATCGATTACATAAAAAAAAAAGAATTTAATATTCTTCAATAATCTGCCTGATTGACAGACAGAAAAATAGTCTTCAAGCAACTTTACGTCATTTCATATTGCCCACTGTCATAAAAGCTCGAGTTTAAAGGCCAAATTAAATCACGTCACACAATTATGACAATCTTTCCCGGAATTATCAAGTGTCAAGTGAGTTTTTATTGTACTTATTAATAGAATACACTAATTTAGAAACGTGAATAAGAAAGGCATGCTACGGTGTACTGTACGTGAGTATGGAGTATCGAAGAAATTTCTGGGGCGACATTGGCGATTTGATATATCAAAAACACAAGAGACAGACAATGATAACGTTGTCGATATATTAAAAAAATGGTTTTCAGATCAAATGCCCAACATGTGTCTCCCAAATCCCTGGCTAATTCACTGTAGAATAAAGTTCACACTTCCAATGAATATGCTAGGTCCTGAAAATGGTAAATCCTATTTAATACTTAAATAGTACTATATAATAGAAAATGTGCGGAGTGTACACAATGGTACAGGGCCACGGTCATTATGAACGAGCAGTAATCGCTGGTTGTTTCATTTACAACAGGGTTGTCAAAAATATCGCTTGTAAACTGACATGTCTTATGATAATTTAAGATTCTGTTTTATTTTTGAAATAACTCTATATCTTTAATCAGGAAACATTGCTCATCATTAGTTGGTGTAGTTTCATTAAAGCCTATTTAAAACATATTTTTCTTACCTTGACCGAATATATATCTTGATTAAATGACATCTAACCTTTACTAAATCAATAAGACGTAGGCTTTAAAAACATCTTCGTGTCAAAATTAATCGTATGGAATTCCGATGAAAGAAATGTTTGTTTAATTAGCTGAGGATATTGTAATTCTTATAACCAAAATACTTGTCCTTATGTTACAGTATGTATACTACAATACATTAAATTTTGATGGAATTGAACCCTAATTTATCTCTATTTCCTTAATCTCGCGTAAATTTTGTATGCGTCGACAGCCCTACCGCATCCCATTTGTTCAATTTGTTGCCGACGAAATGTGTTGTAAATAGCCTGTTTCCAGGACTGCTGTGGAATAAAAGCTATCATCCAAGGTAATTTGATGCAGAAGACGAATGAATGTCTCTTAGAGCAAATTGAAATTATTTGATTACAGTTTTCCATCAGGCAGACAAAGAATATGCAGAGATAATAT
Organism: Diatraea saccharalis; assembly: GCA_918026875.4. NCBI lineage: Eukaryota > Metazoa > Arthropoda > Insecta > Lepidoptera > Crambidae > Diatraea > Diatraea saccharalis. Next base: position 18,811,451 of record OU893341.1, on the reverse strand, counting down.
AATATTCATATATTTACATAAATAGTCTCAAATCAAATCATTTATTTGCAAAGACAGGTAATAAATAGAGATGATACACAATTAATGTCAAACTTATTCCGTATTTCGCCACTTGGCATGCTAAATTAATCTTTAACGGAAATGAGCCTTGGCGGCATTAAGTTATTATTGTCAACTAGCTTTAAACTAACGGCTTTAGCTGCATGGTCATGTATTATACATATAAACCTTATCTTCCTTTTGAATCATTCTGTATAATTATGTAAAAGCACCTTAAAATCCTTTGTATAGTTAAAATGATCACAGCGTATATGACGAGACGGATACCTAACCTAATATTCGGATTCAAAAAGTTTGGTTATGCTCTCAGTAAATATTGGAGTGGCAATAGACCTCTTAGCAGATACATTAATATTAATAATACTCGTAAAAGAGTTTGCATCGTCGCAATTAAAATTGGAACACTTCAACAATTTCTAGCGGTAGGGACACTTTCACGAGTTGTCAAATAGAACTTTCTTGCGTGGCTGAAACATTCCTAAACAATTTTGTAAAACGTGACAAAAGTGTCAGTTAAACCTAACGTTAACATAAATAAATATTGAACAGCGTCACATAAATTACTTTTATACCAAAGTAGGATCACTGTAAGTTCGTGTTTTCTAGGATTTTATTTTTACTTTTTTTATTTAATCTTAATTGCCTAGTGAAATAGACAAATGGCGGACTAAATGCCAAAGAGGCATTTACTACCAGTTAACCAGTAAATTTAATACAAAACTTAAAGTGGCGACAGATATAATGAATGTTGATAAGTACATTAATATATTGATAAGAACTATATCTAAATAAATGCATATATACGAGTATATATATATATATATTTGTTAGGAGCACTTTGGACGTTCAAAGGCAGTGCATGCCATGGCAGTTAGAGTGAAGGTATGAGATACAAAACAATAATGGTAAGAAGGGGTTTGGAGTACCAGTCTAGTACTGGAACGAAGATTTTTTCTGCTGCTAGGCACTGAGGATTTCAAAAATCCTCAGTTGCTCGTGGATCGAAAAATATCTGGAAATCTGTGCAGACAATCCTTAAGCACGTACGCTCCCGAATAGGAAGCCACTCAAGGTGTTGACGAAAGTTGGACATGTGGTCGTATCTATATAAATACACATTGTTTCACGTCCACAATTCTGGAATATTCGAACCATTTGTCCTTATCAAAGACTTGTACGTTTAAGGCTTAAAAATTGGTATTGAAAAAATTATAATATAGTTACAGACAATGATATTACAATAAAAAAGGAAAGATTTGTCAGTACTAATACGATGTGAAGAGTTGTGTTGTATAATGAGTGAGCAATATAGAACTACAACTAGCAAAAGCGGAAACAAGAAATAATATGTTGCACTGAATCTGTCTCGCTTGTTCTTTTGCAACTAATTGTAACATTAAGTTTTTTTTCAGATTATAAAATCAACTAAAAATGTGTACTTTACGAATAATAGTGATCCTAGGCCCTTGGGAGTCTTACTTGTGGACTTCTTTAAATTCGCTTGACAGAGGACAGCATATTTTAAATGTTTATCGGATACAAACGCAACATGTCAACACTGCCAACGTTTTCGTCAGAATTCGTCCAAGTATGCTAATTATTTTAGTCCTATAGTGCTACTTTTCGAACGCAACCTATGTACCCGTTTTTATTGCAATATTAGTGGTTATAAATACATATTAATTTTGATCCTAGTTTTAGATTTTATAAAATGGTTACCCGGATAAAACGAGAAATCGTTTCCGCTTGATGTCAAATGGAGCGCAGTAATTTGTCTACGTGTTTCATAAAAATGCTCTCGCACATCAGGAATTAATAACCAATAGTACATTATCCTCTCTTGATTCTATATAATAATAATTGTATATAAATGATTTAATGTGTTACTCAAGAAAACTGAATAACTATTAGTTGAATTCAGCTAATTTATTTTAACTACTCATCGAAGTTTATAAAAAGTACTGTTGAGGATCATTATCTGAACCGACCTATTTTTATACGTTGTCTTTGTTTTTATAGTTTTTTTATATATTTTTGATTTTTATTTAATTTTGTTTTGTATTTGACATATGGTCTTTTTTTATTGATCTTCACGTGCTTTGGCGAGTATATTAGTTTTTTGGACAATATAGTTTTGAGAAAATAAGCTGTTTATTTTCGCACCTGTGCCCACACCATTCCTCGTCACCCTCTACGTCGATAACAAGTTCTTTAGGTGAGAAAAACGTTAAAAGAAAATTAAGGAAAACATTCGAAAACAATATTTTTTTCCATAGCAACTGTTCCGACACTTGGTAATAACAAAGCGAATATGACGCGGCTTCTGTTTAAATAGAGCTGTCAATCATTTGTTGTATGAAATTCTGATTACCGTAATTGAAAACTATAAAAGGCATACACCATGTTTTAAATTTGAAAATTTATATTGGTAATGTCGCTTTAATAAGTAATGTCAATTTTAATGGGCGCTTGTGCAACTTCATTTATTAAACGCTCACGTTTACACAATATACCTGATCATTTCGCTGAATTTTCAAAATATATATTTCTATGATTTCCTCGTTCAATTTTAAATTGAATTAGTAACGAAACCGCTTTTGTAGAAAATTAATGAAATACGTGGTTATACAAAAAACACTAACAAAAGTTATCTAATTAGAAGGCAACATGACAAAAGAGTTACGATTCAAATTATAATATTAAATTCAAAGATACAAAAGGCATTTTGTAATAATAAAACGCTTTAATACTACGAAGTTGCTGGACCGTGTACGGTGAAAATTGCGCGTACCGTGAAATGCTAATCTTCTTGATTCACCGTGACAAGCTAACTGGTACTCTATTACAACTAATTAGTTTTTCTTTCTAAATAAATAGGTTTTATTCACACTGTTTTAAATTACTTCTAATTTTTGTTTGAAAGAATATGACATTCGATTTGATGTTGCCCTACTTTTATATTATTCTATTAAAATAATAAATATTCTCACTCGATAATGCCGCGGTGGCATTTGTGGCATCAGAGCCGGACATACTATGAAATACCCAAATTTTATATTTAGGAATCCTCCATGCTTTGGAAGGCACTTTAAACCGTTGCTCCAGGCTACATCTGCAGTCGTTAACTAATCAGCATGCTTACTCTTAAGCGCGATTGCGATCGACATTGATAATGTTACGTTTCGTACTTTTGATTTGGTAGGGGAGGCCCGGCAAAACGCATATGTTAAGGAAATTTGATAATTTATTTATTTATTAAAATTAGGTACATTTTCAGATTACAGTCACCATATGACTACGACATATAGATAATTTAGACTAGACGATAATCCAAAATTAGTGTACACAGCATAATTAATTATTAACAGAGGACGGTCTATACAGTCCTAGCAATAAAAACTAACTTATTCTATATCCTATAACTTATAAAAAAGGGATTATTTCGTAGGTGTAGATAACTGATCATTAAAGAAGTC